>CAMTDV010000022.1:2249295-3449295 GCA_947069175.1 Scalesia atractyloides
AAGGTCTTACATTTTATCTCTTTAAAATTTTATTTAACCTTCATCCCAACCTCTTCCAAGTTTATGATAGCAAATTTATCAGAAGCAACTCAGCTAACAAGTGTCAAGTAGTTTTTTCAAGTTTGAAAATGGTCAGATCCGGCTTGTTTATTATTTCTTAATTGATTTGTATACATTTATAATATTCTTAATATTATTATAATTATATAAATATCATAATTTCATTTATAATAATAACTATTGTATAAATATGTAATTTGTATATTAATTAAAATTTACATAAATCGTAGACTCTCAGGCTTCTTTTTTATTTTTAGTTCGATAAGTTAATCTTAGGCTCGAACCTGGACTCATTTGTTAAGCAAACTTATATCTACACTTAAACGTGCCTCAATTCAAAGTTTTAACGAATAACAAACCAATCTAAAGCAGCCCACGAGCAAGTCTGACGTTCACACAACTAAATAAAAAACAAGCAGTACGGCTGCAATCTTTCTAGGATTTCTAGGAAAAGACTTTAGGGACAAAAGTCACAAAACAAGAAAAAAAACCCCACACTCCACTAAATTGACTTCATCTTTTTACATTGACTGACTGAGACAATGTAAAGGCTAAAAATGAAGGGTTTAGATTGATCATGATCAGAAAAAGAAAAGAAAAAGAAAAAGAAAAAGAAAAAAGGGAAACGGCGTCGCATAACACACACACATATATATATATATATATATATTGGAGAGTTCAAATAAGAAGAAAAATTTTGTAAGAATAAAAAGAATAACTTTTAAACCAATAGAAATTCTTCATTTACTTCATTTAATCTGTGTATTTAATATTATGAAAAAAGGCATATAGGTAAATCTATAATTGTCATTAATTAGCTAATTAATTAAACTTATAACTTATTTTTTTAATATATTTTCTCAAGATAAAATAATTTATGGTGAAGGACAATTTTCGACACGTGTAGGATAAATTTTAGTATGTGTAGGATAAATTTTGAAATGTGTAGGATATAATGTTTTTGTTTTATTAATGAGAGATGACATAATTAATGAGAGAAGTTATAAACTATTTAATGTTTTACCACTATGCTATTTCTTCTTTTTCTTCTCATATTAAATTTATTCTCAAATGAACTTTCCCATATATATATATATATATATTGGAAATTAGATATACAAAAACAATGTGTCGTCTCAAAAAGGCAATGTTTGATCAGACTGTCACACACTCACGGTAATATTGATCGGTTCTTGGTTGTTATTCATCACTTTATCATCTTTATTTTATCTCTGGCCCATATGAGATTTTATAGTACATGATTTGAAATTATGGAACTTTGTTCTGATGGTAACAAGTCGTGTTTTTTTTTATTAGATGGAAATAATTATATGTATTTGTGATTAATATTATTATGGTTCACTTGGCATGTAGCCCAATGAAACCGTGTTGCATTTGAATATATGGTCTTTCTTTCTTATCTTATATGTTCATTTACACAGGGGAATTACATAACAATGGCAGGTAAACGGGCAATAAGCTGACCTGTTTTAGAAACAAAATCTATTACGTTACTAAAGGTTGATTTGTGTCAACAGAATTGTTAGAGATACTTTGTCTTGTCATCAACAACTACTCCCAACAATCCGCAAATCAGTCGAGATAGGGCTTCTATATATCTGAAATAGGTGAAATGTACCATCAAAACTTCACATTACATCTATCATGCATGGCGCATGCACAAGGTTTGCTTCACCTCTAGGTTTCCCGGTTGCAATTTTACTTTACTATAGTATTTGATATGAACTCAAAACTTACAAGTAGTTAGTAATTAATAGTGTTAGTTATATATATTTATAACAAGTAGCAATAGGATTAGTTAGTTTTATAAAAAAAACAGCTATAAAGGCGTTCCAAATGGCTAGAATCGGTTCTCGCCAACAGCAATGGCAGGAACAGGGTATTATCCGGGTCTGATAGGAAGAGAAAAAAATGTAGAACCAGGTAGGAACTATCGGGTATAAATGGGTCCGGACAGGTTCTTCTGTATACCAGGTAGCAGCCAGAACCGGTTCCGGGTCAGGTATGAAACCAGGTATTCTGTGCACCTCTAGGTTAGTTGAGCCGGAATCACAAGTATTTATCACCGGTTCCTTGGAGTTTTACAGTTGGGCTTGAGTCCAACTTGTAAATTTGTGCTTGATATTAAAGCCCACCCCTAAGCCCTAAACTCCAAGCCCAAACAATCATTTTTTTTTTCCAATTGCTCACACATATAGTCTACATTAGAGATGGGCATAAAAACCGGTTCCGAACCCGAACCGGTAGAACCGAACTGGAACCGGTTCCAGTTCCTACCCGACATTAAATAGAACCGGTTCCGGGTTCAAAATACCCGTTGGTTCCAACCCGGTTCCACAATTTTACCATTTGAATCGGGTAGTAACCGGTTCCTAACCGTACCCGGTTCCTACCCGTACCCGGTTCCTACGTGGAACTGGTTCCTGACCGTTATAATATTACCGTTGGAACCGGTTATAGCCGTTAAAAATGTTCCTCAAAGAGTTCCAAAAAACGCAAATTCCCAATCTGTTAACAATGTTCCTCAAGATCAATCGGTTCCATATGTGGTTGGAACATTGTCTCATAATCGCAGTAAGGAAGTTTGGAGCAATTGGGAGTTGGTCGAGATGAGTGACGGCTCGCAAAAAGCTCAATGTAAATATTGTGGATCGTTATTAGCCAAGGAATCAAACTCAACGTTAACGAAGCATATTAATAAGTATTGCAAAGTTTTAAAGGAAATGACATCCGGTCAAGTTCCACTAGTCTAGAAGATGAAGTTGAGTTAGAGCATAAAATTGTTGACGAAGAGGAGGACGAAGAAGTGGAGACTAATGATTCGGACGACGATTGTACCGAGGTACCCGCACCTAAGAGAAACTCATCGGAAAGTGTTGCACCTGCCGCTAGTAAACGACCAAAGAAATAAAATCTTACTAGAACCGGTTCTGAGTAATTTTTTAATTTTTTTTTGTAACCGGTTAATTTTTTATATATATTGTAACCGATTAATTTGTTTTTTAATTTTAACCGATTGTTGTTACTATTTTTATTTATCAATGTAACTAATAATAAAAATCAAACATAACAAACACAATAGAAAGAAACATTACACAAACTTTATTAAAACACCAACGATAACATTTATCAGGAACCGGTAAGTAGGAAGAGGTTTATATACAAAAAAAAAACGATTTTTTAATCAGGAACCGGTTCCAACGGTAACATTTTATCAGGAACCGGTTCTGAACAGTAAAAGTCAGGTTTTTACTGTCAGGAACCGGTTCTGAACAGTAAAAGTTAGGTTTTTACTGTTCAGAACCGGTTCTGAACAGTAAAAGTCAGGTTTTTACTGTCAGGAACCGGTTCTGAACACTATCAGGAACCGGTTCCGCCACCATACCCGGTTCCACACCATACCCGGTTTCATAATACCGGTACCCGGTTCTACACGGTTCCATATTCTTGGGTGTGAACCCGGGTAGGAACCGGACCCGGTTCCACACCATACCCGGTTCCAATGACATCCAAGCAGAACCGGTTCCGGGTTGGAACCGGTTCCGGGTAATAATAAAACCCGATTATGCCCATCTCTAGTCTACATGATACATTGTACCTAAGCCCCTTAATTTGGTACGAGCCCATGTGTCTATCTCTCATTTCTCAATATACAATCCTAGTAACCTTATCCATACATATAAAATGTGAACTCTCATTGTAATACTTCAAGCGACGTTTAAAGATAGACTAGTCGGATTCCTCACACTCTATGACGGGAATTAGGCCAGTATCGGTTTGTTTTGTTACAATACCAAGTACTTGTTATAGCAAGCGAAAGAAAAAAAACCCAAAAAATAAAGTGAGATATGTCCAAAAGGATATTGACACATGTTTTATATTGATCGAAAACCATAACAGTAACTACTAATCTGATATGATATTATTGTTACTAGTCACTCATATGGTTTACGACACCAAAATACAAACTCTACTTTGAATACAATTTTGTTTTTAACAAAATTTATATCGGCTTGTAAAGGGGAAAAAATACACATAACTACATAATAAAAAAATGAAGTCAACGAACATAAGTTACTAAAGAAAAGCCAAATCAGTAAAAATTAAAGTAGATGATGGCGTTTATTGGTTATAACATAAGGGGTGTAATCGAAAGACTGAAAAAAAATCCGACATAATTTCTAGTATGTACACACACTAGAGGGGTGCCTGCGTGATATGACGGAGAACACATACACTTGTATTGATGTCACATGTTTTTTTAAAGTAAAAAAAGACTACAATGATACCATACTCAAATTAAAGAGAATACTATCTAAAATTAACTTTTCTACCTGACCACTCATTTTTTTTGGAACTGTAAACTTTAATAGAATATGCTAACCCAAACCGGGTAGCTAACCAAACAAACAAACACTACATATTTACAAACTTATTCCACATATCCCAAGTAATCTCCTTATGTTTTGATCTATTAGCGAACCACAAAATACTAAGAGCCTTCACTTCGTTGCATAACGAGTCGATCTTCAAGGTTTTATTAGAGAACACAATCAACAGCCCACCAAAATGATTTCGTGTAGCGCCTCCTGTCCGGGATTCTTAAGAACTTGGACAAATCTAAGAGGTACCGAAACGAAAAAGCGTGAATGTTTGATTGGGTTAATGGATAAGATTATACCAATAATATTTTTAGTAATATATTAAATAGCACAAAGTTGGAATTCCTTTTTATTATTAGAACTTTATAATAGCGTCAATATCTTTTAAAATAAAATCACACCTCAAAATCTAACTTGTTTTTATCTTCCATTCGAGTATAATATTATATATAAAAAGTAAAAATATGATGTTTTTGCAATGTATGATGTTTTATATCTTACTATTTTACCCTTTTGGTAAAAATTGAGATTGAATACATATGCTCATGTTCCTTCTTTTCCTTTTTATGAAAAAGGATATTTTTAACCAACCTAACCTATCTATATATTTTATCCACCAACAAACTTTTTTTAACAATAATTCACACACTCATCTAATCCTTTTTTAATTTTACTTTAAAATCCACATCAAGACTTAAATTTATTTAAAAATTACTATAAAAATATATACAGCATGGGTTATATTTTTGATATATTTGAAGCTCAGTTGTCTAAGTGGAAGTCGTCGACGCTATCTATTGGTGGAAGAGTCACCCTTACTAAATCGGTGATGGAAAGCCTTCCTAACTATTACTTTTATTGTTTAAAGCGCCACTGAGGTTGCGAAAAGGCTGGAAAAGTTAAGTGAAAGATTCTTATTTGGGGGGATGTGGATGGTAAGAAGTTACATTGGGTGGCATGGAGCTTGAAGGAAGGGCTTGGAGCGACATGTGGCAACGGAGAAAAAAGCACGGCTGGGAAACAGGCGTGGGAGAGAATAAAAAAATTTAAAAAGAAAATAAACATCAAACAATCAAAACAAACTTAAATTACACCCACCAATCAAGAGCCTCCACCTTATCCACATATTTGCCCCCACGCCGATGACACTCCTCAAGCCCCAAGCACAACACCGTTCACAACGCGGGGCATGGGTGAATTTGTGGGCGTGGGCTGATAACAACGTCGTATTTTCACACCCATACTGTATGGTCTAAGTGTTTTTGACTTAATAATTGATGTTGAGTTTTCAAACAGAAAAGATTGCTAGTTGTGGAGGGCTAGAGGTGTACAAAAAAACTGATTACGCAACTGAAACCGAAAAAAAAACCAAAACAAAAAAACCGAAACCGGTTTTTTTAAAACCGGTTTTTTGTAACCGGTTCGGTTACTAACCGGTTTGACCGGTTATTAATCGGTTGCATAATTTGGTTGCCGGTTCAATTTAGAAACCGGTTATAAAAAAACCGGTTGTAAAACTGGTTAAAGGTAAAACCGGAAAAAAAACTGGTTATTACAAAAACCGATTACGATAAAAAAACCGGTTAACCGGTTACGTTTATTTAAAAACAGGTTATGAAAACCGGTTAACCGGTAACGGATATTAAAAAACCGGTTATAAAAACCAGTTATTTGTGCCCAGATCAGAAAAACGGTCATATGACCGTTAGGACCTCAAAGTAGCCGTTTTTTTTTTGCCTAAAATACAGCTCCAAGGTAGTATAAAAGGGTGGTGGGTGTTTTGGTTCAATCACACCATTCTCTAATCTCCTAAATCTCTTAAAAACGCTTATTTACGCTCACTTTCTTGTTCGGTAACTCTTACAAAAAGCATGGCAAACTCTAGTGCTCATGATTCGGTAAATGTTGGCGAGTCTTCAACCGATACGGTTGTTCGTGTACTTCCAACGAAGCGCAACCCCGAAGTTTGGTCACATTTCGATTTGTGCGAGATGGCGAACGGGACGAAAAAAGCACGTTGTTATCATTGTAATGGTTTTTACGCTTAGGGGCAAACACCACCCTGAGACAACACGTTGAAAAACCATTTTGCAAGTCGTTGAAACAACAACACACTAGTGGTCAAGCTTCAATGGGGAGTGAAGGCGCTAGCTTGTTCGCGTACAATTTGGATGTGACTAGAGTGGAAAAGGCGAAGTTTGTAATCCAAGAAAGTTTGCTGTTCAACCATTTCGACAACCAACGCTAAACAAAGATGATTCAAAGAACTCTCCAACCACGATATACCCATGTAAGTCGTGCTACTCTTAGGAGAGATTGTTTAAGATTCTGGAAAATGCTAAACAAGAATTAATCTCTTATTTTGAAAAATTAGAAATCGGTGTTAACTTGACTAGCGACGTTTGGTCCGCACCGCACGGTTCACCGACTCGTATATTTGTGTCACCGTCCATTGGATTGAACCGGCGACGTGGCAAATGATGAAACGTACGATTTTGTTTAAACTATTTGATTACCCCTACACCGGTGAATCTATATATAAAGCAATCGACAAATGCAGTAAAACGTACAAATTGGAAAACAAGATTTTTTCAATAGCTTTTGATAACGCCTCAAACAATACGCTTGCGGTAACGCATTTAAGATTAAAGTACAATCCAATATGTGAGGGCATTTTTTCCATAGTCGATGTGTCGCACACATCATAAATTTAGCCGTTCAAGATGGCTTGAAGGTTATTGAAACTCAAAAAGAAGCTTTCAAAAAAAAGTTACGTCATATATATGGTCACACGCATAGACATTCAAAATATATTAAAATGTGTAAGGAAACGGGTCGATTATGCTTAGGACCCAATTGGGACGTCGCTCATCGATGGAACTCGATTTGCACCATGTTTGAAAATGCAATTTTGCAAAAGGAAAGTTTAATATCATTTCATAACCTTTTGTCGAGTCATGGAAAGGTTTCGTCTTACCACCAATCGAATTGGGGTCTTATTGAAACGGTTACACAATTGCTTCAAGTTTTCAAAACGTCAACAAAGACTTTATCGGGAGTTTACTATCCAACTAGTTCATTGGTACTTCACAATTTGTTTAAAATGTGTAGGAAATTAAACGAGTTGTCGGGGAGGGGTAGACCATATTGTGATATGGTAGCTACGATGAAGGAAAAACTAAGAAAATATTTTAAAGAACTACCCGCGGTTTTCACTTGTGCCGCAACTTTAAACCCTTGCTTTAATATTTTTGGAACCGGGTCTTTGATTTTAAAAATTACAAACGAGTTGGATTTAAACACCGGTGACGAACCAAACTTTGGCGAAGCCGCAAAAATTCATTTTAACGAACAACTTTAAAAAATGTTTGATGTGTATGTAACAAAATATGGTCAAACCTCGTCACACATTCACGATTCAATGAGAAATGCCGCTTTCGGCGAAGGTTCATCAAGTATCGAGGATGAAGATTTGTATGTTTATAACAATTTGTTAGATGAGTCGAGTCAAATGGAACGTGGTAACACTAGTGGTAGCGAACTCGGTCGGTATGGTGGGTCGAACTTTCTACAAACAATGACTTCACAAGAATTTAAAAATTTTGATTTGTTGGGTTGGTGGAAAGGAAAGGAAGATCAATTTTCGATCCTAGCCACAATGGCCCGAGATTTACTAACGGTCCAAGCTTCAACCGTAGCTTCGGAAAGTGCTTTTTCGATAAGTGGTAGGGTGATTTCTATGCGGAGGACAAAGCTAACACCAAAGGCGGTTGAGATGTCGATTTGCTTGAAAGATTACTTGGATGCGGCGGAAAGATGTCAACACATACGCTCACTCGAGGGAGAATTAGATTACGAAGGCGAAGTGTACGAGGACGAGGTTGTAGCCGAACTAACAACCCCAATGACCGAGGAAGAAGCTGAACTAGATGAATTCCTACGCAATAGTTCGAGTTCGGGTTCGGGCGAAGAAGATTAAACGAGGCTCATCAAGCTTGATATATTAATTAGTCCAACTAAAAAAAATATTAGTGGACGTTCTTGCGGATTAATATTTTAACTTTATGTATTTCGTTTGTAACGAACAACTTCGTATTTTCATTGTTATGTAAGCGTTTGTTCCAAAACTTAATCGTATAATTATATTTTAACCTTTACATATTGTAATTCTTATGATTTTAAACAAAAAAATAACATTTTGGCCTTAAAAAGGAGGGTAAACAGCATGTTTTAAACATTATGCACAAGTTTTTGCAGAACCGGTTTTTTTCCGACCGGTTAATAAACCGGTTTTTAAAACCGGTTATATAATCAATTAAAAAGACCGGTTATTACAGAAACCGATTACTAACCGGTTGTAACCGGTTATAACCAGTTACAGTTTTCAAGTACAAAAACCGGTTTTTAACTGGAACCGGTTATTGAACAACCGGTTTTCAGAATAAAAAAAAAACCGGTTCGGTTTTTCAAAAAAACCGTTTTGTACACTTCTATGGAGGGCGGAGCGAATGAGGAATTCTCGGTAGGGGCAATTTTTTTTGGGAAATGGTGTTTGATTATAACAATTGATTCGTGTTTAAATGGAGTAAATGCATGCCGAATAAGTGTAATTTGTTTATGTGGCGAGCGGCTTTTGATATATTGATTCAAGAAAAAAAAAGTTAATCAACGTTTATTTTATGTTGTATTTAAACTAATAGTTGTGTCTAGTCCAAGTGATCTTGATAAAATATTGGTTATTCCCAAGTGATATTGATAAAAAGCTCTTTTCTTAAGGCTTATTCAGGCGTGTATTTAACCTGAATTTTTAAGCACAACCTTTTTGCTTTGTTTCAAAAGCCTCTTTTTCAGGCCCTCAGACGTATTTTCATGTCAAGTTCTAACGAAATTCTGTTAAAAAAATCGTTTAAACAAGTTTAAAACAATTATAAAAACCCAAAACAAGCCTGGGAACAACCTAAAACAACATAAAATAGCCCTAAAAAATCTAAAACATGTCTAAAGTACCTAAAAAACTATATTTCTATACTAAATGACTCCCCTATAAAAGCCTTTACTTTTTAAACGCCTTGCATTGAAACTTAAAGCTCAATCTTTAGGTCTTGAGTGTGCCTTACGCTTTTTACAACAATGGATAAAAGTATTGGTTATTCATTAAGCTCCCTGGATCTTATTACTTGTTTCATAATTCATATAATCAACTTATTAAAATCAATACAAAGTATATGATAGTTTTTTGTTTAAATAATTAAACCTCTAAATTTAGAAAAGAATAAACCTCTAAATTTAGAAAAGAACAATTCGATGCTTCTTACTTTAATTGATATTTTTTGTTTAAATAATTAAACCTCTAAATTCAGAAAAGAACAATTCGATGCTTCTTACTTTAATGAGAATATTCACCTAACTATAAAATATATTTAGTAACTTGAAGTGATCTTTAGGAAAAGAAATCTATTCTTTGCCCAAATTAAGATCTTGGAATGCAACTAACCTTTTTCCCTTTAATATTATACAAACATTAACTTACATAATATAACAAAATACTTTAAAAAAACTTATATATAACTTTTGAAAGCATCAACTTAATTAAACCTGTGGGAGAAAGCTTAAGAAAATCACAAAATAAAATAGTCATAATATATAACTATGTTATAACTTCATAGCAACATTCTGCATTTTCATGTATATATTTCATATAAGTTGGTTTATGTAATTATTGAACATAAAATAATAATACTCTAAAAAAATTTATACATGTATTGTAATTTGTTAACATGGTATCATTATACACATCCGAGTTACATGACTTATATATTATTATTATTAAATAAATAGTATATAACTTCTAATGCATCATACATAACTCATCACTGCATTGGATTGCAAAACTTGCCCAGAAAATCAAGCAGCTTCTCCTCCATATTGGCCCCAAAACATCAAAACTCAACCAAGAATGAAATGACAGTGAAGAAAACCTGCAAATATAATCACATTAAATGTGTAAATACAAAAATTCGATAAGAATTTTCCGAAAAATAAAATAAAATAGTAACAATAATAACAGTAATCTTACTTGGTCGGAACTAATAAGCATATCGGTACCAATAATAGTATCGGTAACACTAACAATAATAGTAATCTTACTTGGGTCGAAACTAATGAGCATAGCAGTAACAGTAATAGTGACAGTAACGGTACCAATAATAGTAATAGCAATAGTAACAATAAACGTATCAACAACGGTAATCTTACTTGGGTCGAAACTAATGAGCATAGCAGTAATGGTAACAATAACAATAGTAATCTTACTTAGGTCGAAAGTAATGAGCATAGCAGTAACAGTAATAGTGACAGTAACAGTACCAATAATAGTAATAGTAACAATAAAAGTATCAACAACAGTTTTCTTACTTGGGTCGAAACTAATGAGCATAGCAGTAACGGTAACAATAACAACAACAGTAATCTTACTTGGGTCGAAAGTAATGAGCATAGCAGTAACAATAATAGTGACAGTAACGGTAACAATAATAGTAATAGTAACAATAAAAGTATCAACAACAGTAATCTTACTTGGGTCGAAACTAATGAGCATAACAGTAACGGTAACAATAACAATAACAATAACAACAGTAATCTTACTTGAGTCGAAAGTAACGAGCAGAGCAGTAAGACTAATAGTGACGATAAAAGTAACAATAATAGTAAGAGCAGTAAGAGTAATAGTGACGATAAAAGTAACAATAGTAACAGTAGTCTTACTTGGGTCGGAACTAATAAGCATTGCGGTCCCTTCAAACCCGCATATTCCGCCATTCTTCTTGTTCTTCTGCCAGTAACTATTGAAAGCATAAGATGCATGAGCCACGACCGAGTCCGGCGAGTAACAGCTCCCGTTTGGCTTGATCGGACCACAATCCGCGCCACCCGCCCCACACACGTAATCCAAGGCCACCTGCAACTTCTCCGAGGGCACACTCGGCTTCGCCACACACCACAGTTCTTCTTTCGCCATTGGCATAGCCGCCGTTGGTTCACCAACCTTACCGCCCATCGGCGGAGCCGCATGAACCACCGGCGGAGCCGCGTGGTAACCGTGAGGGTACGGATTACACGGCGGGAGACTGTAACCGTAACCGTACGGATGCGACCGGCTGCTCGCCGGCGCCATCACTGGCGCCTGAGGCGCCGGTGAGAATTCAACTGCCGCCGCAGGCGGCGGTTGAGCTGAAAACGACCATAAATCATCGATAAACGAAAGCTTTCGCGACATGAATCTCGCTTGATTTAACGTCGGAACTATCACATTCACTGTTTCTGATCGAAAACCGTCCAAACCGTTCATCGATTTCAACTCAGAAGTCACCAACTCAACAATTTCATCAGAAAAATGAGTAGGGTTTACAGTATAAGTTGAGTTGATCTTCTCCAACAAACCAAACACTGGCTTAAGATATAACTTATGCAAACAACTAGATGAAACAGCAACAGTGACTTTAATTTCTCTCTCTAGACCCCATCTAGTGAGAGAATGATGCAGATTCTTCATGGCATTCATAACCATCCTTATCATATGTTCTGGATCATCTTTGATATTCTCAGCATTGCAAAGAAGTTTGGTAGTTACAATCATATATTTAATGTTGGTAGAAGGATAGTAAGATAAAACATGAGTCCTTAGCCAATGTTCAGCGGTTAAAATGTTGTTTGAAACTTTAGTAAGCTTGTCTTCATCAACAGAAACTCCAAGTGTTTGAAGTGGAGCTATGTATGGTGCATCATTGCGATGTAGAGTCATAAGATGCAACCAGTTTTGACATAAAACTGAAACAAAAATAATAATAGTAAGAAGAAGAAGAAATGGTTACTGGACAAAATAATAATAATAAGAAGAAGAAGAAGTGACGGATCTATTAAATTTTCGTAGGGTAACGTTTTATAAAAAAGAGGTAACGAAATCGAAAAAACGTCAAATTTTTCCAAAATTTACACCGGAGTGCCAAGGGGTAGCGAAGGCTACCCCTTCTATTAAGGTAGTTCCACCCTGTGATTATGTGATGTTGAACATTATGAGATTACCTGAAGAAGAGTGGAAGAATAGAGAGAGTAAGAGGATGGTGATCTTGAACATTTTGAGATGGGTTGAAGGAGAAAGTGAGATTTGAGTGATTTTATGGAGGGGGTGTTTGGGGAATTTGGGGTTTGAGTAGGGGAGAAGGTATTATTGCTGAATGCTGAAGGCTTTTGCTTGTAACGTGTGTTGAGGGTTGTTTGTTTTGAGATAGTGTAAAAGCTTTTGGGGGAATGTTGTTGAAAAGCATAGGGGAGAAGTGAAACATATCTAAAGGTACAAAGTACAAAGCATGCAAGAGAACCATTCTCATTTTTGCAAGGTGACAACAAACATATATATATATATAAATAGTTAAGTTTGATTTAAGAAGAAATTTAATTTGAGTAAAAAAGAGAATAAAGGACATAATGGTAAAACATTAAATAGTTTATAATTCCTCTCATTAATTATGTTATTTTTCATTAATAAAGCAAAAACATTTTATTCTACATATTTCAAAATTTATCTTACATATGTCTTACATTTACCGGAATTTACCCTACACACATGTAAATTTACCCTACACATTTCAAAATTTATCTTACGTATACTAAAATTTATCCTACATATGTCGAAAATTGTCCTACACCATAAATTATTTTATCTTGAAAGAGTATTTGAAAAAAAATGAGTTACAAGTTTAATTAATTAGCTAACTAATGACAATTATAGATTTACCTATATGCCCTTTTCAAAACATTAAATTAAGTAAATGGAGAATTTCTATTGGTTTAAAAGTTATTCTTTTTATTCTTATAAATTTTTTCTTCTCATTTGAACTCTCCACTATATATATGTGGAAGAAATAATCATAAGAGTATAACAACGTTTTCGTTAATGCGTGTATGTTTTTTTAACAACCAATTTCTATTAATACCAATAGAAAACCGGGGCAGCTAGGATTGAACACCCAAACAAACAAACAATCCGAAACAAAACAACAAAACCAAGACCACGTCAAAAGGATTAAACTCACCCCATCTTCCCCGGTCTATGAACGCTTTGTTGTTGAAGATCTTGTTGTTTCTGCCTTTTCAAATAAGCCAAAAGGTTGCTAAGAAAACCACCCCAACGGTCTTTTTCCGCACCTTGGATCCTTCAAGATCTTCCAACATCCTCCATAAGGCACTCACTATAAGCTGAAATGAAGGAAACAAGATCCTCAGCCAAACCAATACATTCGACCACTTAGCCCGGGAAAGCACACACGAAGCAAGAATATGATCAACCGACTCTTCTTTGATCCCAGCAAACAACACACAGAAGAAACTACAAAGAAGCTGCAAAGTATACAAGACGTCCCAGCAACCTCAACTCCTCAAGTGACCTCAAGAACTTCACACCTAAATTCAAGAAAATGACTAAATACTTGAAAGAATTAAAGGATCAGATGAAAGAGTTGATGAATTCCAAAGGAGAATCAAGATCAGATGAGCCCAGGAAACAAATTTCAAAGATGTCAGGAAAGTTATCAAGAATGGAAGAAAATGTGGAAACTTTGAGGGTAGACAACAATGCTTTCTCAAATTCATTGGTGAAATAGTTAAGAGATTGGCCAGACTATGAAAATGCAATCAAAGTAGACCTTGACAAGCAATTGGCTAAAGATAACAGGAATACAAAATTGACCATTGAAATAAAATCATTTCTAAAACGACTAACACTAACCTTGCAGCTATAACAAAGACAAGCCTTGGAGATCTCATCAAAGAAATACCAAAAGCTCCAAGTCAACCGGCTGCTATAAGCTACGCAGTTATAACAATCCAAAATTAAATAGCGGTCAAGGTCCGCTATATGATATATAAGTTATAGTGATGGTATAGCGGTGATTTTTATATTTGTGTGGGTGTGTATATATATATGAAAATTAATAATAGTAATATCAAAACTCATAGTAATATCATGCAAAATATTAATAATAATATCAAATTCAAAACATGGAAATGTCAGTGTTTGAATTAAGATTTTTGCCTTTTGGCTATAGTTATAACGTACACGCACAATAGATTTAGGATTGGATTAGGTTAAATTTGTGTTTGCGCCTTTACTTTTGAGTTATTTCAAACATAAAAACTGATTTAAGTGGGCTTTACCCAACTTTTGGCCTTGAAATAAAAAAACCTAGAAAAGCAGTGCTACTACTTCTATACTGGATTCAAAATAGCGGTCAAATAGCGGCATTTAGCACCGCTAATAGCGGATCCACTATAAGTGACCGCTATGCGATCGGATGTCCGCTAACCACTAAAGTAGTGCTTTGGCTATAGCATGCTACTAACTGCATAGGCTATAAGAATTATTGACCCCCCCCCCCCCCCCCCCCCAATTGCATCAGAACCTCAAAAAACTCCTAGGTCACCAAAATTGTTGACACATAATGATAGGTTGGTTTGGGTCCACACTACCCTCCAGGACCTTTAGTCTATCTAATAAAAACTCTAGCAGGGATCATTCCACTCCTGCCCGATTTGGATCCATAAAGCAAAACAGGTACTTTGTTGATAGTAAATTTGGACAGAGAGTAAGCTTCATAGATGCCTAGTTGGATAGCACAATACATCTACAGGATCTGATAAAGCTCAGAATATGGTCTGAATAGGAGAAATCACATGAATGGAAGATCAGAAGAGGAATCCACTCCATATCTGCAACTGGTATTAGGGTATTCAAAAGGTATGGCAGATGTGATTTTGATATTTACTTGAATTTTGAAATGTGTTCTCAAAGAAATTGATCATTACTGCTCGTGATGAGGAAATCCCAAGTGATATGAAGAAAATGGCCAGAACTAGTATGATTTTCGAGACTCCTGAACTTTCAACAATAACAAGAACCAAGATCATGAGAGAGTTATGTTGAAATTTGCAAGTACTCAAATCAAACCTTGTTATACATCAAAGATTGCATGAAGAAGAAACAAGAAAAAACTGGAAGCTACTACAAAGCTGGAGCGAATGAGAAGAACAGAAGCTATCATTGATGACTGGGTTGACAACAAGGAGGTACTTAAGGCTCTTTATAGAGAATGCAAGCCAATTGCACGTGAAAAATGGCTGAAGCCAGGAGACAAAGAATGCTACATCAACTGAAGCAGTCAGCTTTTTATGTTTATTTCAGTTTGATGAATTTATGTTGATTAATAGTACTTGAACTTTCTGATGTATTCGAAATTAGACAATGTCTTGTCATATTTGATCACATGTTTTGTTTTACTTACAACACTTAAAAGCGAAATTGTTAGAACCTTTTACTTGATATTGTAAGTGTTGGAGAAAAATGAAGAAGAATCTGATACATGATTAGATCTAATGTAGAAAAAGACAAGAAGGTCAAACCAAAGAAGAAATCTGACCAAAGGATAATTGAACTTCGATTATTTGCATAAGAGAAAGATCAGAAGATCTTTTCACGAAAGGAAGAAGATCAACCTAGAAAAGAAGAGAATCTGATAAATCTGATGATTACCATATGACCCGGAAGAATATCATGTCCTCAGAAATCTGATGACCTCATATGTCACACCTGATAAGGTTTGCAGAACTCAAGTTGGTAAATGGATCATCCTGGATCCAATGGACATGCCCAAAGATTTGTTTTCCACAGGTCAACTACATGAATAAACATTTAATAACCATGCAATCATAACCAACATAATTCTTTAAGTATTCGCTTTGTCGTAGCAATAACCATGTAATCATTTTAAAGTTAAAGACTCTTTATCTGGGATCAACAAAGTTGCAGGTTGTTCCCTGCTTTCAACTTGCGGGGGAATGTTAAACCATCTATTTTATACTTTATTTTACACTTTTCATACTTGATGATACCAAAGAGTATTTTATTGCTCTCTATAATGAGCCCCTTTTGTAACATCATAGATTTCGATCAATAACAATACAAAACCTATCGATTCAACTACCTAGGATCCAAACTAGGTTCGTTTGGGTATCATAGCATTATGATACGAAGCGGCAAATTTCAGTAACTGACATGCTTTGTACTTTGTACCTTGCAAATACATTATACATAATGGGAAAAAATACTGGAATCCAACCTAAATGGTCTATATAATCGAGGATCAAATCCAGACCCTAGAAGTCTACGATGCATAGAAAAACATAAGCAACAAGCAAGGCTTGTTAGAAGCTGATGTTGTAAATTCTCCACAACCCCAAAGCTCTGATGAAGTTGGGCAGCCCAATTCAAATGGCATGGAAGAAAGTGACAAAATATCTGAGAAGATCTATCAGACAAACTATAGTGCCTAAGAAATTTGATGATTTTTCCTTGAAAATTTTGTATCTGGGTTTCTTGAAAGTTTGATTTCTAATTCCGCACACTATTTCTAATCATTTTGAAATCACTTGCCATCATTTAAAGTTAAAGACTGTTTATCTGGGATGAACAAAGTTGCAGGTCGTTCTCCGCCCTCAACTTGCGGGGGAATGTTAAACCATCTATTTTATACTTTATTTTACACTTTATTTAAAATTGCATGAAGATATAATTAGTGAAGAACCTGAGAATTACGAGGCCGCAAAATTTGATCATAACCGGGTACAAGACATGCGAACTGAGACGAAGGCTATCGAAAGAAATAAGACTTTGAAGCTAGCCAAGTTACCGAACAGGCACAAAGCGATAGGTCTTAAATGGATTTACAAAGTTAAAAGAGATGCCACAAATATAAAACAATGGGATATGTTCAATAGCATAGGGTGGATTTCGAAGGGGTGTTTTCTCCCGTTGCACATCTCAAAATAATCAGATTTATATTAGCTCTAGCCGCATGAAAAGGTTGGGATGTTCATCATTTAGATCACGTCAAGTCAGTTTTTCTTAACGGGGAACTAAAGGAAGAAGTATACATTCAACAACTCGAAGATTCGTAATAAAAAAAGGAAAGAAGGTATGGTTTATCACTTGCATAAAGCTTTGTATGGGTTACGACAAGCTCCTCGATCTTAGAATGAATGACTTGACTATAGATTGAAAAGCGTTGGTTTTATTAGAGAGCAAGTAGTGTACAAGAGGTGCTCGAAATCAACTTGATAAAAAGGAATAAAAAAGGAAAGAAGGTATGGTTTATCACTTCCATTGTGTGGGTGTATGTTGATGATCTATTATTGACTGGAACAAGGCTCCTTGAACTTGATAAGTCTAAGTCTCAAATGAAGCCAGACTTCAAGATGGGTGATCTTGGACCGTTGTCGTACTATCACGGTATTGAGGTCAAGTAATCAAGGGATGGTATAAGCTTGAAACAAACTGGGCATGCAAAGAATATCTTAATGGTGGCTGGAATGACACATTATAACCCTTCAAAATATCCTATGGAACCTAGGTTGCAAGTTGATAAAGACGAGAAGGGAGAGCCAATGGATACAACTCAGTATTGTCACGTTATTGGAACCTTAAGGTACCTCACTCACACTAGGCCTGATCTTAGTTTTTTAGTTGGTGTTGCTAGTCGTTATATGAAAACACCAAAACGAAGTCACATGATGTTAACCAAGTACATATCTTTTGATATGTCCAATGGTCATTAAATTACGGTCACAAGTATGCATGTGAAGGAGATGAAGTTCTAGTTGCTATTAGTGACAGTAGTCACTCAACGGATCAAAGTGATGGAAGGAATACTACTGGAATGGTGTTTTATTTTGCAAATGCTTCCATCTCGTGAATTCCAACGAAACAAAAGTTGTTGCCTTATCGGAGTTTATGGCAGCCACAACCATGGCTTGCCAAGCATCATGGCTAATAGAACTGATAAGTGAGTTGATGGGTCACGAAGAAGGATGTGTTACACTCTGCATTGATAACCAATCAACTATTAAACCTCAAGAAAATCCTAGTTTTCATGGGATGTATTCATGAGAGGAGTAAACACATAAACACTAGGTATTACTTAATAAGGGAGTGCATAGAACGATGAGAGATGCAATCTGAGTATATTGATGGTAATCAACAGAAAGCAGACATATTGACTAAAGCATTACTAAGAATAAAGTTCAAAGAAATGAGAAAGCTACTTGGAGTATTGGATCTTGGCGGAACCAACAAGGATTAGGTAGCTTTCGTTCTAAGTTATTGAACTATAGTTGGTAGGTATCAATTATCATGTAATTCTCTAAGTTGTTTTTTTAGTCAGTAAACCACAAAAAGACGTCATGAGTAGTTCCTCACAAATTCCATGTTGCCTGCGATTTGCTTCGATATATCAATTGCACCCAACAGGTTCAATGGTTAGTATGGTTAAGATAGACTTTGAATTGTTATATGGGGTGTTACATTTTCTGTGCTTGAAACTAGTGATGCATGACAATGGGGAATGGGTTGACCTGAAACTGATGTTGGAATCTCTCCAACAGATTATGGAAATTATGGCTCAAGAACTTGGAACTAGACATGAAAAGGTGCGGTTGGAAACACAAGAGCACGGTTGAACCTATTTGGAGAAGTTACCTTTATCAAGAGTCAAGGGAGTAGATGCAAGCTGACCTTTGATGTGTAAGATGTTTTATATAATCAGTGGCGGATCTAGAAAATATTCGTAGGGGTAATGTTTTATAAAAAAGGGGTAACGAACTCGGAAAAAACGTCAAAAAATGTCAAATTTTTCCAAAATTTACACTACCACCGGAGCGCCAAGGGGTAGCGGAGGCTACCCCTCCGCCTAAGGTAGGTCCGCCCCTGTATATAATTATACAAGAAAGCAAGGAAGAAATGAAATTACTATTAGCATTGAGTTGGTACTTTCTTTACACGGTGAAAAAAGAACTGAACATGCTGAAAAATGCAGTCAAGCTGAATGTAGCAATCATTTATGGTCCATAATCACTATTATAAAATCCGCTTTTGGGTCTGTTCTGGTTCACTCAGTCTTGTCTGCTTCCTGTCAGAAACTGAATGATTCAATTTATTGAACAAGGTATTACAAGAACCATTGACTAAAACTATTTGAATGCAAAAACAAGACGGCAATATTAATTCGACAGAATCACGACCAAACTACTAGATTTAGAGACCTCCGTGAACACTTGTAGGATTATGTCAATGAAACCCCTGAACATATATCCCACAGAATCCATTGAACTTCATACCATTATCCCTTTACTTATTCGAATAACAGAACCATGCTCCATTAAAGGTCCATTTGATTCTGAAGCGGCATCATATGGGTCTTGACTTAGATCATAAGGTTTGTGAAAGATAACTTAGGTTGAAGTTTGAAATTATCAACCTGCAAATTCTTTTGAGAACCCTTCAAGACATAACAATTGAAACATTTCTATTTTAATTGAGAGAAATCTTTTAATCAACACATGAATATTAGAATGAGTTATAAGTTGATGTTAAAAATGGATCTTACATAGCATGTTGTTCCCACACAACTAATAAATCAACTAGTAAGAAACAACCACAATTTGTCAAAAACATTAGTGGATTGTTCTTGTAATACCTTGTTCAATATGCACATCGATAGTTACCATTATTATACTTGTTTGTTTCTAAAGCGACCGATTTCAACCTGATCTAGATTTGATCAGAGCAGGTTTTGATCCGAATCAGATTAAAACTTTCTTAAAATGTGCGGTTATGACCCAACCAAGTATCGGCCAAACCCATGCTTTCTTATTTGCCAGACTTATTTCCCATGGTTTGTTTTTCTGGTAGTTAACATTCAAACAATAAATAATAACACCAAGATTATGTTGGAAATCTGACTTAGGGTTTCGATGAATGAGAGTTAAATGTTCATAAAATGAATTGATAAATTAATCAGGTCATGATACATAGTATATAAATTAGTCAGATCATGATACAGAGTATATATACATACATGTTAATACCGATAACCGCTATAACCTGTATCTAATAATAATAATAAAATAAAATGAATAATGGAAGTTATAATATCTAGCTTATAAATATAAATATTCATGCCTAACACCCTCCCGTAAGCTAGATTATTGCAGCATCATGTGCAACAGATGTTTGAGTCGAGTGAAGTCTTTCGGTTACAGGGCCTTTGTCATAATGTCAGCCACTTGATCCTTGTTGTACAGAAAGATTACAGTCACTTCTTCCTTCTTGATTAAATCTCTGATATAATGATACTTGACCCTTATATGCTTGCTCTTTCCATGGTACACTTGGTCTCTTGCTAAGCAAATGGTGGATTTATTATCGCAAAATATAGGTATAGGATAATCTTCTTTTCCTTGCAGTTCATCTAGAATTCCTTTTATCCATACTGCTTGACAACCGGCTAAGGTTAAAGCCATGTATTCTGCTTCAGTTGAGGATAGAGCAACTACCTTTTGCTTCTTTGATTGCCAAGATATGGGTCCTGATCCCAGATGAAAGATATATCCGGACGTACTATTGCTATCATCTATGTTCCCTGCATAATCACTATCACTGTAACCCACGAGCTTTCTTTCTCCTCCTTTATAATAAGTGATACCCTGATCCAAAGTGCTTTTGATATATTTTAGTATGCGTTTGGCTGCCTCCCAATGACTCCTCTTTAGACATTCCATGAACCTACTGATCTTACTTACTGCAAACATAATGTCTGGCCTTGTGTTTGTTAGATACATCATACTTCCTACAGACTTCGATATACACCTTCATCTATAAACTCTTCAGGATCATCTTTTGACAATTTGAGACCATATTCCATTGGTGTGGAAACTGTGTTGCATTTATTCATTATATATTTCTCTAATAAATTCCTCATGTACTTCCTCTGTGACAAGATTATATTACCATTCTCATAAAGTACTTCCATACCGAGAAAGTAATGCAATCTACCCATATCAGTCATTTCAAATTCCTTTTTCATCGTGTCCTTGAACTCAGAAATCAGCCTCATAGAGTGGCTAGCAATAATTAGATCGTCTACATATAAGCATATCACTAATTTTCCTTCACTAGTGTCTTTAACATAGAGGGTGTGCTTATAGGTGCATTTTTTGAACTTGTGTTGTAGGAAATAAGCATCTATTTTGCTATACCACGCCCTTGGTGCCTGCTTCAAACCATAGAGAGCTCGTTTGAGATGACATACCTTTTTCTCTTCTCCTTGTTTGATGTAACCTTGAGGTGGGTCTATGTAAACTTGTTCCTCTAACTTTCCATTTAAAAACGTTGTTTTCACATCCATTTGATGTAGGTACCAATCGTATTGTGCCGCGAGAGCTAGCACTAATCGGACCGTCTCAAATCGGATTACCGGTGCGAAAACTTCTTGATAGTCTATTCCATATTTTTGCTTGTACCCTTTCACTACTAGTCTGTCCTTGTATTTGTCCACATTTCCTTTTTCATCATATTTTGTTTTGTAGATCCATTTCACACCTATCGGTTTTTGATGTTTTGGAGGATCCACAAGTTCCCATGTTTGGTTTTTGTGAATAGATTCTATTTCTTTGTTCATTGCTTCTATCCATCTCGTATCCTTACTAGCCTCCTCATACATCGTCGGGCCTGCACTTGTTGCATAGAGAACAAAATTGACTACTTGATTTTCATTATATTTTTGCAAAACTTATGCGTCGGTGAGAGCCCTTGTGTCCCTGTATAAACTATTGATTCTCCTCGTGTTGATCACTTCATTCTCCGAGTCCGTTGAAGATGAATCATTTACATGTGACTGTGACTGGTCTACTTCTTGATTCTCCCCTCCATGTCTAGGCGATTCGGAGTTATCAACTATATGCTCATGATCAGTTGGTGGTTCTACTTGAGTTTCACTCACTTCTGTTTCCCTTTGAGCTTGACTTGAATCATCGTTATCAGAGATAACAAACAAAACATCAGATTCTACCGAATACTACATACGGCTGATAATAATTTTATTGGTTTGTGGATTATACCGTTTGTACCCTTTACTATTTTCACTGTGCCCAATAAAAACCGTCTTTTCAGTTTTCTTATTTAGCTTATCTCTGTGTTGTTTAGGAACATGAGCATAAGCCAAACAGCCAATCACTTTGAAGTGCTCTACATTGGGTTTCCTGCCATTCCATGCTTCGTAAGGAGTTATGTTGGGTCTCATTTTTGTAACTGTTTGATTTAAGATGTATGTGGTACATGCTATTGCTTCCGCCCAATAACAATTCGGTAATTGTTTGATATTCATCATGCTTCTGCTTAGCTCCATTAACGTTCTATTCTTTCTTTCTGCTACCTCATTCTGTTGGAGAGAATAACTGTTTGTTAGTTGATGACGTATTCCATTTAATATCAGGAAATCTTGGAAAGCTTTACTGCAATACTCTCCTCCTCGATCAGTTCTTAGCGTTTTAACTGAATGATTGGATTGTTTTTCATTCAAGGCTTTAAATATTTTAAAATAATTCAACGCTTCTTATTTGTATTTGAGAAAGAACACCTAGGTTTTCCTCGAATAATCATCGATAAAGGTAATGAAATGCCTACATCCTCCAATCGATTCAGTTCTCATGGGCACGCATATATCTGAATGAACCAGTTGTAAAGGTTCATTGGCCTGCCACGTTGTTTTCTTTGGAAACGGTTTCCTCATTTGTTTTCCTGAAATGCATCCTTCACATATGTTCTCGTTTTTCATAATTTTCGGTAGTCCGTGTACTAGCTCCTTATTTCCCATATTGATTAGTGTATCCATATTCACATGACCATATCGCTTATGCCATAGAACTGACATATCTTTCGTTGTCATGGTCATTGCAAAATTCAGATCACTTCCGGGACGTAAAGGAAACATTTTGTTGGTTTTCATTTTGATATCGCCTATAATTTCATTACTTGCATCTTTGATAATGCATCGATTCCTTTGAAACAGAACCGTATATCCTTTTTGTATGAGTTGCCCCACACTCAACAGGTTGTGTTTCAAACCTTTCACATAAAAGACACTCGGTATCTTCCAGACTTGTCCTCTGATTGAGATTGATACATCTCCACTGCCTTGCACTTCCAATCTCTTTTCGTCACTTGTCCTCACTTCTTTCTTCAATGATTCATCCAGGCTGATGAACAAGTCTCTGTTTCCTGTCATATGGTTGCTGCAGCCGCTGTCCAGGTACCAACAGTCTTCTTTGACTGTTTCCTCCATATTAAAGATCATGAACATCGTTTCATCTTGTTCATCGGTTTCGTCTTCTTTATGAATTAACATATTATCAGGTTTATCACTTTCATCCTTCTGCTGACAAAACTTGGCTATGTGACCAAGTCGTTGACAATTATAACACCAATCGAATTCATGTTTCGTCCTCTAACTTTACCGGTCCTCTTCCTCCTGTATCATTCCGAGACGATTCTGTCTTGATTAACATTCTGTATTTGGAATGCGTGTTCCACAGGCATATCTTCATATCGTTTCAATCTCAATTCATGAGATTGAAGAATTCCCATGAATTCTTCAGTCGAAACGTCCTCTAAATTTTTCGTTTCCTCTACAGCGATTACCACCGACTCAAAGTTTCGAGTCAAACTTCGTAGAATCTTTTCTACAATTCGTTGTTCGCTAATTTTCTCTTCATTCATTCGTAATTGATTAACAATAAGGATTGTTCTATTGAAATAATCTTCAATAGATTCTCCCTCTTTCATTTTTAATGCGTCAAATTCACAACGAAGAGTTTGAAGTTTAATTGTTTTACCCGGTTTTCTCCTCTATACGACTTGTGCAGAATACTCCACGCTTCTTTTGATGATTTTGCAAGAGCAATTCTTTCGAATATTGTATCATTCACTGATTGAAAAATGATGTGTAATGCCCATTTGTCTTTCTTGATTGAATCTTTATAAGTTGCAGTCGCTTCCTCGGTGGGATTCGTTCCTAGATCTTGAATTCCTTCATCAACAATGTTCCATAATTCTTGCGACTCGAATAAAACTTTGGTCTGAATATACCAGTGATAATAATTTTGACCAGTGAGTTTGGGAATTTGAGTTTGAATTCCTTCTGCCTGATTCATGTTTTGATCGATAATTGTGATTCCAGGGATTTGATCGATGTGGCTCTGATACCACTTTGTTGGAAATCTGACTTAGGGTTTCGATGAATGAGTGTTAAATGTTCATAAAATGAATTGATAAATTAATCAGATCATGATACAGAGTATATATACATACATGTTAATACCGATAACCGCTATAACCTATATCTAATAATAATAATATAAAATGAATAATGAAAGTTATAATATCTAGCTTATAAATATAAATATTCATGCCTAACAGATTACTCGTAATTTCTTGAAAATCATGAATAACCAAAAAGATCAACAAAATAACCGCACAAAATTTACATTATAATTGGAATTAATTATAAAGTTTTACAAAATAATGCATACAAAACAAACACGCCAAATGAAGCACAAACTGTCCTGATATATACACCACAAATAACAAATGAGTAAATTGCACTTTCCGTCTTGTATGTTTCACCCAAATTTCAGGAAGTGTCCTTTAACTAATTAGATTACAATGTATGTCCTTTATGTTTTAACTTGTTTACAGGCAGTTTCCTTTCTCCAGAACCCAATTAATATTTTACGTTAAGTCACCTTACATGCAAAGCATGTGAGGGCAGTTTCATCCTTTAACCGTTGAATAAAATTTGGTAATTTGGGTGAAACATGCAATTTCGTTAAAACATAAAGGGCATTCACTGTAATTTTGTTAGTTAAAGGACACCGCCTGAAATTTGGGTGAAACATGCGAGATATATTGTGCATATACATGACTCTAAAATCCCTTGAAATAACTAAACTAGATTCTAGTATGCTTTATTGCAAAAATATATATAGTTCCATTTTTGGATAAATGTTCTGATAGGTTAATGAATGCGGAATTGCGGATTACTTCAAGAGCACAACGATTGACATGCTTAAAAATGGCCGCTTAATCTTTTAAGCATGCCAATTGATGTATCGTTGAAGAGAATCTTTGTTTGAGGTTAAGTCGCCGTTAGAATTTACCGTCACTCGATCACTTTACCAGAATAAAGTT
This sequence comes from Scalesia atractyloides, assembly GCA_947069175.1. Taxonomy (NCBI): domain Eukaryota; kingdom Viridiplantae; phylum Streptophyta; class Magnoliopsida; order Asterales; family Asteraceae; genus Scalesia; species Scalesia atractyloides. The sequence goes on from CAMTDV010000022.1 coordinate 2,274,889, forward strand.
TACTATTCCAATGACCGTAAAATCTAACGATTACTTTACCTTAAACAGGGATTCTCTTCAACAACACAGCAATTGGCATGCTTAAAAATCCGGTAAAAACACTAAACAACCATTGTGTGGCTGTAAGCGGCGATGTGTTAGCAAAGGTACCTAGGTACTCGACTAGTATAACCTGGAAAATGGCACTTGCAGCAATAACACTTACAAAAACCCTGTTCTTCAATATGCCATTTAACACATTTTCTTTCTCGATTTCCCGAGAGTTCACCTCATTAAAGAGCTGCAAAATTCATCAGCTAAATATCAGCTCATGGTCATGATATTGGAAATTTGGAACTCGGTTAATATCTTAAATTACCTGCCAGAAGACAAAGGAATTAAAAATAAGTGTGTTAAGGATGAGATCAGAATCATCTCCATCAAGGCTGAAAAATGATTTCCCTTTTGATTGAAGAAGCCATATCACTGCAAACTGGTACACAACCTACCCGAAGATATTCCTCCACATGACATTGCTTATAAAATTACCCTCACTTCCAACCGGAGCTCTCTTCATCAACTCATCATTTGGAGTTCGGTTGCCAGTGCCAGTGCTCCCAATGTATCCATGATCATATTCACCCACAAAAGTTGAACCGTTGTGGGGGGCATACTCCCTAAATAAGCAATAAAGTACATTTATAAAACAGGATATGTTGTTTCTAACTTTCAAAGTTAAGCTATTGATATTTATGGCTTTTGAACCAATGTACCTGTCAAACAAGCTGAAGTAAAGTTCACTATCAAGGCAACAATATTAACAGTGAGCTGAAACTGTACGAATTTTTGAATGTTGACGTAGACTGATCGTCCCCATTTGGCCACAATGGCAATTGTGGAGAAGTTGTCATCTAGAATGATAACATCTGCACTCTCTTTTGCTACCTCGGTCCCAACAATGCCCATGGCGAGACCTATGTCTGCTTCATGAAGAGCCGGGGCATCACTTGTTCCATCTCCGGTAACGGCCACAACCTCACCGAATGTTGTTTTCAAGTGTTTAACCAGTGTATGCTTATCTAGAGGTGAACATCGCGCCATAACCTGAATAAAAGTTTAAAAAGGTTAATTTTCGACAACCCGATCCTAACATAGTCTACGCGTGTAAAGAAGTATAAAACAAACCTGAATCTTGGGAATTATTTCGAGTAATTTTTCCAGACTCTTCTTGCGGAAATCTGGACCTTCAATTGCAATCCCATCATCTGTAAGTATTCCACATTCTCTAGCTATGGCCTTTGCAGTAGTTATACTGTCTCCTGTAACCATACGGACAGTTATACCAGCTGATCTATAAAGAGCTACGGAGTCCTTGACACCTGGACGAACAGGATCTTTAATACCCACAATTCCTATACAGGTATACCCATTTAATGGAATTGGAGTTTCAGCTGTGAAACCGCTTTCCAGGTCTATATAGGCAAGACAGAGAGTTCTAAGAGCTTCACCAGCAAATGAATCGATTGTGCTTTTTAAACGGTTAAGGGATTCTTCTTCAAGGGCAACAACTTCACGATTTTCATTGATTACTTTGTCACAAGAAGCCAAAACTATTTCTGAAGCACCTTTACAATGAGCTCTTACACCACCTTCCGGAAGATCCAACACCACCCCCATTTGCTTCTTTGTAGAGTTAAACGGCTCGACTCTAATAATTTTTGTTGACTGGCACTCGTATTGATAGTCTCCACCAAGTGACAATCCATACTCCAATATGGTTGTGTCTGTTGGTGACCCGAGTATCTCACGTTTTCCTTCCTTGTTAACGACAAATTCGGCACCTGTGTTAGTAAATATTGATTGAATAAGAATCTTTTTAACATTATCAGGAATTTCTTGATTGTTGACATTCATACAAATGCATGATTTGACAATCGTCATGTGGTTGGTGGTTAGTGTCCCGGTTTTATCACAGCATATAGTTGTGGCAGACCCCATGGTCTCACAAGCGGCTATTTTTTTGACAAGTGCTTTATCATTCATCATCTTCTTCATGGCAAATGCAAGGCTCAATGTGACAGCCAATGGTAATCCTTCTGGAACTGCAAGCCTAACAATGCCGACAACAATTTCAAAAAGATACTCCAACAACTTCATGGCTTTATCAATAGACAAGCTCCATTGACTTCCTTCAGCAATCTTACTAGCAAATAACTCTTGAACCAAAACTGCAAAAGCCACTATGGCAAATATAAGGCCTATCTTTCCAATGATAGTTGCCATTCCTTTTAACTTAACATGCAATGGAGTTTCATTATTTCCACCTTCAGTAAGAGCTGCCATCAGTTTTCCCCACTGAGTTCTCATTCCTACTGCTACAACTAACATCTTACATGAACCGGCTTGGATCTTAGTTCCTGATAATAAGTAAGGATTTTCAGCATCGACTTTTACGGGCTCTCTTTCTCCAGTCAAACTTGATTGATCAACTGAGATTGCAAACTCAGAAAGAAAAAGCCCGTCTGCAGGGACTTGGTCTCCAGTACCAAGATGAACAATATAACCAGGAAGTAGTTCATACATTAGTAACTTTTGTCTGTGCGCGTTCCTAGTAACTTGAATGGATATTTTCTTTTTCTCTTTGTCCAAATACCTAAATTGTAGCGATTGACAATAATCAATTGTTGATGTCACAAACACTACCAACAAGATGCTAGCCACAGTACCAAGAGCATCATGAGCCCCTGTTGGCCATCCTTCTGTTGTTATGCTAACGATCGATGAGACAAAAGCGCACAAGGCAAGGACCATAATCGTGACATCTTGAATGGCTTCATATACAAACATCCAAAAGCTTCTTTGTTCGCGTCCAATGAACTCATTGGTTCCAAAAAGCTGCTTTCTACAAGTCAAATCTTTGCCATCCATAGCAAGCCCATTGGTAGTACTTGTTTTAATTTTTTTTGCGACGCCATCTACCCCGCCATGGGCTTTTAGCTTTTCAGGGCTATGGCGTTCAACAATGGAGCCTGCTTCATTAGGACCTATACCGAAACCAGTTGCCAGGAAGTCATCACCATCGAAAAGCTGAAAAGCTGCCTTTGATACCATGGCACCAACACTCAACTTCTGTAATCATAAAAGGTATGATCAATAATTCAGCTAATATGTAACTATCAAGATGAAATTACTTATAGTAGCTAGTAAGAATTATTACCAAACTAAGAATATATATAGGCTTTGGAAAAAAAGGGGGAAACATCTTTTAAGAAGACTTTTTAATATGAGAATAAAAAGAAATGATCTCCACCTTACATTAAGAAGATCAAGGTTATAAAAGATGGTGACAATTTTGTAAATAATGTATCCATTTTAACTACATTTTTAATATCAAAAGGGTATTTTGGAGATTATGTTGTAAGAATTAAAATAATATGGTTTTCAATGTGTTTGCTCTCTCTCATTCATTAGAATATATACTGTAAAAACATCAAGACTTTCCTAATCTAAGTATGGAAAGTAATTGAGAATACAACAATCAAGCAATTCAGTTTCTATGGGCTGAATTCGTGGGATCTTCTAGAATTGTGAAGAGAAGATTATGCCTTGCTAATATAACCCCGCAGTCGAAACGCGAGGTTGCCGAACGTTGACACTGGCCTGAAAATCTTCGAATAGAACCCGTGGGAGACCTTTGTTGAATTATCGGCTACTTGATACCGTGAGGGCACGTGGAGGACCCGAACTTGATCGTGAAGAAACTCTTTCCCATACGAAATGGATATCCATTTTGATGTGTTTCGTGCGTTGATGTTGCACCGGATTTCCCGAGAGATAAATTGCACTTACGTTATCATAGTAGACGACCGCTACATGGGAACGTGGTTTGTGTAGTTCTAACATTAAGTTGGTACATGATCGGAAAAATGTTGGTACCATGCTCGCGGGGCTTGTTTGATACCGTATAACGATTCCTTTAGTAAGCAAACATGATCTGCAAATCGTTTATCCCGAAAGCCCAATGGTTGGTGCATGTAGACCGTTTCTTTTAAATGACCGTGAAGGAAGGCGTTTTTCACATCGAGTTGGTGAATCAGCCATTTGTTGGAGACAGCTAATGTTAAAATCGTCTGAATTGTTACGGGTTTGACAATCGGGCTAATTGTTTCACCACAATCGATACCCACTTGTTGAGAGTGACCATCACAAACAAGTCTAGCTTTGTATTGTTCCAAACACCCACCAGAGTTCTTTTTATGACGGAAAATCTGCATGCTACGTACAATGCTCATGTTGGGATGACAGAGAACCAAAACCCAATAAGAACATGGTATCCGTCATGCATAGCCTCATTCCAATCCTTGTTATTAAGGGCATCAATAAGGTTGTGGGGAAGAGGTGAAATAGTGGTCGAACCATTTAGGTTAAATATTTGTTTGGGTTTGGAAATACCAGACATACTTCGGCTGTGGATAGTGGTTGGACGGGTGGAACATTTGAGGTATTGTGTAAGTTGGAGGTCGCGGAGGGTGGGTCAGGTGGGTAGGTTGGACGGGTGGAACGTTTGGGGTATTGTGTAAGGTGGAGGTCGCGGAGGATGGTTCGGTTGTAGGAGAGTTAGGAGGAGTTGGTCCGGGATGTTGTGAGGTGAGGGTCGGCTCGGGATGGTTGATGGCCGAAGTAAAGGATGTTTGAGGTGATTGAGGAGATGACTGTATAAGGGAGGGAGAAGCTGAAGTGGAAGTAAAAGGGTGGGCCGTAGGTGATTGAGGATGGGACTATGTCGATTGGTCTGAAGGTTGGGTTGAAGTGGATTGGGTCGAAGGTGGGGACTGGGCCGATTGGGTTGAGGGTGGGGAGGAAGGAGAGTAGGGATATGAGAAACGAAAGTGATGCCATTGATAAAAGTATACAAGTGTCGAAAGATTTCAAAGACTTGTCATGTGTGGCCTATTAGAAAGGTCCAAAGAAAATTGGTTTTGTCATCTAGGAAAACCATGGAGGACTTGATTTAGTTTTAGGGTGGGTAAGGTGGAGGTAAAGTTTAATGCCCCATACCAAGGATTGGTAATTTCTAACCATCCCTAACGATTACCTTATTAAAATTGCCATTATTGAAATAAGAGGAAAGATTACCTGAGTTGTTAGTCATATGTGAAGTGGACTGGTGTCAAAAATTCCTTATTGCTCAGATGGATGGATAGAGGTTGCATGAAGGGCTTATTCAATGTCGGTGGGTGCATTGGAGAGTTTGGACGAGGCGTATGCATGGTTTGGTTGAGGTCGTGGGCTGAGAATACTTGGACCATTTTGTGGGCCGGTTGGATTATGTTGGTCCGATCATTGATTAGAGGGTTGGTCGTACGGGCTAGTTGGGTATTGTGGGGTGGGTGAATAATGTTGTGAATTAGGCCACTAAGAGTTTGGAAATGAAATGTAATTTGCTGTACAAGGTTGGGTAGTATAATTAGGAGTTGAGGAATAACCATGACCATAAGGAACATTGTTACCTCTTCCTCTGCCACCATGGCGGTCACCGTGCCCCGTAACCGCGACCACCACAACCACCCTGGTAGTTGTTTCGGTTGTCACCAGTAGTACGTTGATTTTGAACATTTAAGGCCGTCTGCGGCTTCATGGTTAGCTTGTTCGCCTTTCGGGATTCTTCCATACATAGACGGGAGCGAACTTCGTAAAAGCCGTGTGGTCTGATTGTTGAATAATCATGGCAATGTCATCATAAACATTTGTGAGGCCACCGATTAATTGTAGAACGATGCGTTGATTTGTGAGCGGAGTCCCGACATTGGAAAGTTGATGAGCCAATATTTTAATAGTTTAACAGTAAGCCGACATATTTGGGTAGTTTTCTAACTTTGTAGTAACAAGCTTCTGTTCAAAGTAGAGGACCCGTTCATTCTTGTTATCTTGAAAGATGTCTTCCAACGATGCCCAAGCTTCGAGAGCGTTGGCATTAGCTTTGATGATAGTATGAAGGAGGTCATTTGAAATAGTACTATAGATCCATTGGATCACAATAGCATCTGATCAATGCCAAAGAGCAACATCTTCCTGGGTTATAGTTTTGGTTGTGGTAGTAGTCTTGGCTGCCTTATCGAAAGAAAAAGAGTATTAGGGTGTAGAAACAGTAGGAGGGACAGTCATGGGATCAATGTGGTCGAAGACTAGGAAGGCCTTACAATGAATTTTAAAGAGCTCGACCCAGGAATTAGATTGACTGCTCTCGATTTCGAGTGTGAAAGGGACAAAGTTTCGAGGACGAAACCACTTTTAGGGGGTAGATTTGTAACACCTCAAAAACGGGTTTTGGTCACAAATCACATTAATATTAAAAAGTGGGTAAAAGACCGTTAGCGGTGAAAGTTAAACTATAAACAAAATGACTAGGAACAAATAAACCTAGTTAAAAACATGTATACAAGTAACCAAACAATGAGTTGTAATCTCATTCATAATCAAAACTAAACTTGAGGGACCAAAGCTGCCAAAAAGGGAACTTGTATTATAAATATAAAAAATTAAAACACAAAACACATAGTGAATGTGTATGTGTGTGTGTTCTACGGCTGGAGAACAAGGGGAAAACCCTTGTTCTTCCTAAATCATCAAATTAAAGGATGAATTGAGCTCGGAATCGATGCATGAACGCATATAAACGATCACCTAATCGAGGGGATCATAAGGTATGTCTCAAAACCTAGATTGGTGAAAATCATAACTTGAGACAAGTTGAATACTTACAAATAGATAGTTAGATTATGATCCAAAGATGAAATTAAGTGTATGTGTACGATTGATTTCGTTAAACTTAAAGAAATTATGCACAATTTGATGTAAGATTTCTTGTTAGGTGATTAACAAGTAAATAATGAAATGGGTTCTTGACTATATGATGAAATTAATAATGTAGGAATATTTATGATCATCATACTTGTATGTATGTGTAAGATACTCGAACAAATTAGAGAATCGAGTGTTTAATAATGATATAACGAAATAGATGTTAAATTGATAATATTAGGTGTTCGGATGAATGTTTAATAATATGATGAAATGGATTGCTACATAAAGATGAAAACCTAACTAACGGATAAATTAGCATTGTTGATCAAAAGCTAAGTTAACTTGATGTTAACAATCACTTGAATTTTTTTAAGTGAAAGAAACGACATGAACTTGGTTTGGAAAACGTAGCTATAATGGTGTCCTAAGAATAGCGCTTACCGGGTAATTAATAAAATACTTAAATGAGTTGTTAAACTTATCCGTCAGTTTGTATGTGTAAATAGGCAGTTGACTTTTAAGAGTCAAACTGACATATAATAAGATCAAATGATAAATTTGATATAAAATCCGTAAGGTGGAATAGTCGTTTGAAATGATGACTAACATAACCATCTTGCGAATGATAAATGATAGTTTGACGCTTGACAAGCTAGGTGGAGACTTGGGAAGAATCGGGTCAAACGGATCAAGTACGCGGAAAGAGCATAATTGGATTTCAAGGTAAGTAAAGCTTACATCCTTAATATAGAAAATCTACTTATGTAATTGACTAAGAATAATTGATTTGGTAATCGGAATGAGATATGAAATGCAAGGTTCCGACTTAAATCGATATGGGTCGGAACAAGTGAAAATGGTAATAAACCATATTTGATGCGAAAAAGGGTAAATCAGTAATTTAGTCATGTAATGACAAATAAACAAGGAATTCGGAAATATTACCTTATGGTGTAAGCCATAAGAAATAAAAGAGTAAAATGGTAATTCAGTCACGAGTTGACAAATAACTATTAAATTTTGATATAGACACCCTATGGCATATGCCATAACGGATCGAATGAATTGAGAAACAAATTTAAGTAATATGATCATGTGGTGTAAACTGAAACGGATACATGATGAGATGGTAAATAAATACCATCTTGTGATGATAAAATGGTCATTTAGACCAAATGAATCAAATGGTGATAATATCACCATTTGACAATAATATCTAATGAACGCTAGTCGAGTTTTTGAAATCACAGGGAAATGGTGTTTGGTTCGCATCGCTATTAATTAGTAACTAGTAGTGCAAAGTAATTAAACGGGTCAATGTTATGACCCGAGCCAGGTACGTGTGATACAGGTCAAACTCTCAACCAGGACTAAAAGGTCCGATAAGAGTTAAATGAGTCCTAAATGAAAAAGGGATTACCTAAGGTAAGGTAAATCCAATAATCTAATCTGTAATCATTATGTTCTTAAAACATAATGATTTTACTTAGATTATGGTTAAATGTCCGTTTTGGTCAAAACATAATATTGTAAGTCCTTCGTCGCAAAGAAGGATCTAAGTTGACCAAAATGCCCTCGAATGATAAAATAGGTAAACGACTCTAATATTTGTTTAATACGATAGACCTCTTTGGTAATGTAAAGGCGAAAAACATAAGTCGTTTTGGCTTAATGCCTCATATTAGATCTTTTTCGTAAAAACGCCAAACCCTTCGGTAGAATTTAAAATATAGCATTTTTATAACCAATTTACCACAATGTGTACTTGTGGTGGAATGTAAATAGATATTTTGGTGTGAAAATGAGAAACAAAGTAAGAGGAAGTGAAATTTAAGTTTATACACTTAAATCACTTAATGGGTCAAAATGAATATACGCATAAATCAAGAGTGAATGTGTAATTCATAAGAAATAAGAATCCGGGTCAAGGATTTCGGTTAAAATATGTAAGAAAATATTCTACGGATATTTAGAAACAAGTTTCGGGTAAAACGGAGAAGAATTAAGTGAGTTACGGAAAATGTCGTAACTAAAACTACAAACAAAAGAAAAGCTGCAACAGCCCACCGTAAGATACGGTGGCCTACCGTAGCTTACGGTAGGCAGCTGCTGATTGGACTTGGAAGTCTTAGCCGTAAGATAGTGAGCTAAGACCGTAATGCTAGACCGTAAGCTACGGTGACCACCGTAGCTTACGGTGGGGTCTTAAATAAAGTTTTTGATTTTATTGTTTTAAGACTTCATGTTTATTCGGTTAAGTTATATTTATTTATAACTAATGTATTTCATAAATTATGAAATATAGATGATGTTTGGGAGCACCGGAGGTGGACCAAGCTATATGAAGAACCGAACACGATCAAAGTTCAAGCTTCCGCACTTTTTTTTTTTTTATAATAAATCTAACCAACGATAACATGTTAAATTGTTTAAAGATGTTGAAAAAGTTTTAATAAACTCGTAAATATGAGTGATGTATATTCGCATTCACACATCAAAATGCAAAATTTTAATAGAAATTCAAGTAAAGTAAGATAGGGTCTTACAAGTTGGTATCAGAGCTTAAGGTTAATGATCAAATGTGTTCGGTTCGAGGATTGGTCGGATGATCCGGTAAGTTATTATAAATTTAGCAGTCTAACATAGTTAAAGTGTTGTATATAACACATAGGGTTATCGTGTGAACGCACGTTACCCCAAATAAAATGATAAAAGACCGATACAACTAGTGATTACTTGTGTTAACAAGTATTGTAGATAGCCTTGTACTATTCTAAGGGCGCTTATTAATTTTCAATGTTACTAATCAATGTAAACGTTTTGATTAAGGATGCTCGCGTCTGAAGATGGCGGGAATCTAATGATCTGCTGACGCGATGACAGAATGGTCTGAAGTATGAGAAGTAGAGCATACCCGTTAGGGACCTAAACTAAATGATGATATTAAATAAAGGTGGAACGGCAATGAAAGCCAATGAAGAAAATATCGCATAGGTGCACACTTTAAATTATTGTATAACTAGTAGTATACAACAGATATGTAATGAACAATGGTTGTATACAGGACTAAAGCATGGGAAAACCGGTAGGGACACCCATCCATGATGATGTTCCCAAGAGAAATTGCGCGGGTAATACTCATTATTCACAAATCGTGAATAATAAAATATAAAAGAGTACAGATCTAAAGTCTTGGATGGGGTGACCATCCAAGTAGAAATTTTCAATAAGATTTTATTGAGGAAAAGTAAATATCACATAGATAAATGTGGTTACATAAAAGTCTTATAAAAAGGGAAAACATCTATATGTTTTGAGATGAGAAGAGTAAGAAAAAACTAATGATTGTTAAATAACAATTAAACAAAGTTTTATCAAATAAATCAGAAATATGGACATGAAATGAGGATTTACTTACATGGGAAGTAATGTGTTAGTTATAATAAGGTCATGTGTACCATGTGTTGATCGTTTACTCTGGCCAAGTAAATGATAAACACATGATATCATGAACTTGTTATAATAAACACATATACATTCGATGTGGTAAAGACGAGGTGAATGGGAATGAGTCATTATGGACAAAAGAATCATAGTTGACAAAAAGGGCACGTAAAACCAAAGTATAAATGACCTGTGAGGTCATAGAAACGGAGGTAGTGCCCACACGGGAAATGATCAAGTCGATGACTATGATCGTAGAAAAGATAAAAAGAGAAAAGAAAGAAATGATGATGATAATCATGGTCAGTGAGGCCATAAAGGATAATCGGATAAAGAATAAAGTTTGACTGTTCAGAAGTGATGGATTTCACATGAACAAGTCAAACGGAAGGATAAAGCTTGGTTGTTCAGAAGTAAGTCAAACGGATTAGAAAAAAAGAATAACGTTTGACTGTTTAGAAGTGATGGATTTCACATGAACAAGTCAAACGGGTTAGATAAAGGATAAAGCTTGACTGTTCAGAAGTGATGGATTTCACACGAACAAGTCAAACGGATTAGAAAAATAATAAAGTTTGATTTTTTTCAAAAGTGATGTATTTCACACGAACAAATCAAACGGGTTAGATAATAAATAAAGTCTGACAGTTCATAAGTGATGAATCTCACAAGAACAAATCAAACGGGTTAAATAAAGAATTAGATTCGATCGCTCATAAGTGATGGATTTCATATGAGCAAGCTAAACGAGTCAAAAAGAAGTATAGTGATTGAATTTAAAAGTAAACGCAAACCGGTAACGAGAGCGTTAAAGCAAAAGAATAATGAGCCCGGGTAATGGGACGTGATTAAATATACTGTAGACCCAGACCGAATGATGGGAGCGTGGAATAGAAATGAACCCATAAAATGGGTAGTGAATGAATATAAATGAAGACGCAAAACGGATAACGGGAACGTTAAAACATTAAGATAAAGAACCCCAGGTAACGGGTTGTAAAGAAAATATAGGCTTAAACCGGATAACGGTAAACGTATGGCAAACCGACGTATAAATGACATATGAAGTCGTAGAGTCGGAAGAGTTGTCCGAACGAAACTTGATCTAGTCATGGACTATGATCGCGCAGGCGCGCACGTCTGATCTGAATAAATGTTTGGGGCAACATACACAAAATGCTGTGGTTGCCACTAAAGATGGTAGTTGTGACTCGGTGGTGACAAGTGGTCACGCCAGTTGACATTGCGCCAAGTTTAGACGCAAATGATCATCACCAAATGGAGATAAAATGACTAATAGATCCGACAAGAGAAATAGATCCGACAAGCGAGTCATAGAAAATGAAAATGTTAATAAACCAGATCAAACATGGGCTGAGGACCATAATTGAAGTAAAATAAATTAGCCTTCATGGTAAAAGGGAGCCATGATTTGGCGGAAAAAGCAAGGACAACGTAAATAATTTTTCCTTTCAAGTAAAAAAGAGGTGGATTAACACCAAATATATTTAAAGAACGACACGGGAAAAAGGATGATCTAAAGGATCACCACGACCTTCGGGTTACAAATAGTGTAATAATCTACAAGGTCAAAATGACCTTGGGTGTAACATCCGTCAAAAACGGATTTACCAAACCCGCTCCGTTTATCAACCGAACAGTCAGTCAAAAAATTTCGTTGCGAATTAAATGCCCAAAATAATTTTAAACGATACATAATCAATTATTATACGGGAATATATATTTAGTTTTTGAAAAACTGTTGAAAATCGCAAAATAAAAATAAAAGTCCTCTGCCGGGTTTCGAACCCGGGTCAGTGACCGGTCCGGAAACGCCTTAACTCTCAACACACAAACCACTGCGCCACTTGTTTAGTTTGTTATATATTGAAATCATTTAATTAATATCATGACGTTACGAATTCAAAACCGGCGCCCAAAAGTTCAGTCGTCGGAATCCCGGTAATCTCGCGAGCTTTTAACGAAGTTTTCAGTTATAACGTAAACTATTATTAGGACATCGGTTATAACCGACGTTTGAGTCCGCGACACTTTCTATAACCGCCGGAGTTTTTATAACCGACGAATCCAGTCGGAAATCAGACCAAATACATCTCGATTTTCCCCTATAAATTCACCCTCAACCCATTGCAAACCTTTTCGCTCAAAACCACACTTTTTCTCGGCGTAATTCCACTCGCCGGAATTTTTTCGGTTTGTCGCTGGATAACCGGGTTCCCCATTGCCGAGCCTTACTGAGCCCCTGAGCTTATACCGGAGATACCCACACCCTTTGTAAGCTTCCTGGAGACTCGCGGCTACAAGAAAACTCATCGCCGGAGGTGATCTCTGTCGCCGGAGTTCTGCCGGAAAACAGAGGAAAAGCGAGTCGGTATACCTCACGCTTATTTCTCCTTCTTTTTACTTATATCTCATCTATAATTAACCTAAAACGTTAAAGGAACCTGATTTAATCTTTGAACCAGTCGATTTCCGATTCTGGTTATAACTTATTGAAGAAGACGATGTAACCGCTGTAACGTATAAGTATAATATAAATCAAGAAATTACTCGGGTTAGACACACAGTCCAGCGGTGGACTGTGTGCATATTAAACATACAAACGTCTCGAGTTCGAATCCCGTTTCACACACGTCGCCATAATAAAAATCATTTTTTTAATTAACTGAACCGGAGTCGCTAGAAATATATGTTAAGTATATTAATAACCGGAATAATAATCAAGTCAGACACACAGTCCAGCGGTGGACTGTGTGTTTGTTTATATCACAGGTCACGAGTTCGAGTCCGGTCTTCTGCACCGACTCGGACAATTATCATTCTTTTTAAATAAGGCAGAAAAGGAAATAACTAATTTGTATTTAAGTATAATAAAAATCGAGTTATATAACATGTTAAACACACAGTCCAGCGGTGGACTGTGTGTTAGTTTAAGCCACAGGTCCCGGGTTCGAGACCTGTGGAGTGCACGTCCGAATTGATTTAAACTGTTTTTAAAATAAAATGATTTTCGGTTTAAACTAATTAATATATATATATAATTAAAATCAGATATATAACGGGTTAGACACGTAGCTCAGTTGGTAGAGCTGCGTGCACGCGTACGGGAGGTCTCGGGTTCGAGCCTCACTCAGCGCACTTGTGTTCCGATTCGAACCGGTCAACGGTCAGGTCAACGGTCAGGTCAACGGTCAGAAAAAAAATCAAAATTTTTTATTATTTTATTTAATTATTTTAATTAAAAATCAATTAAAAATACTTAAAAATAACATTTTTAAGGTTAGAAAATAGCCTCAAACTCACAAAAATATACCCAACAATCCTATTAAAATAGATTAATAAAATTCGTTTACTTACCAAACCATAATGCGATTTATCTAGGTTAATCTCACTCGTGGTTAAAACCACTTCGCGTACATTCAACATCATCAACCGAACGCACCCACTGTGAGTGAATCTTACAACTCCCCCTTTTAAATTACACGTTTTGGGGTGTGTCATGTGTTATGAAAATAATTAATTTATTTATTTAAACTTGTGCCATACCACATCATGACCTAAACTTAGATTGTTTATATGGTTGTGATTACTTATTTCCTTTTGTCAAATTATATGAAACTCAATCATTAGGCCCCTCAGTTCCTCGTGAGAGACGAGTTGAGCATCGCGTGCCTCTAAATATTCCATATTTGTTCATGTGTGTATCATTGAGATTATATTATTTGTAGTTGTGTCATTCATATTATCATGTTTATGCAATTCATTCATTAGGCCCCTCAGTTCCTCGTGAGAGACGAGTTGAGCATCGCGTGCCTCTAATTGTTCCATTATTGTTCATGTGTGTTTCATTTAATATCTTATGATTGTTGATTTAGTTACATCTATTTTTACTCATGTTTGGTTGTGCACATATTTCATAATCAATTTAAATAAATTTGTTCAAATGTTTTCCATAGGATTCACTCGCCAACATTATGTTGATCCAAAAACCCTTTTACACATGATACAGGTGAACAGGTTGAAGCAAGGAAAACGTAGGATATGCCTTAGAAGAGAACAAAGAAGTTTAGTTGTTAGTTAGATCATGTTGTAACATTTATTGTAAATTTCCATTTAATTTGTATTAATGAATATGAAACGCTTAATAAATGTCATGAGCTTTGATGATAACCCAATCATGCCCCGATCACCTTTTCCGCTGCGGGTCGGGGTGTGACAGATTGGTATCAGAGCCATGACTATAGGGATATAGGATAGGTTATTAGACCCTTAGAGCCTATACTATAGTCTGCCTAAATTTTAATTGATTAGGTGGTTACATACAAACTTGTGATATTTATTTGTTTCATATTTGTTGCATTTACAGTCAAACATACATGCTTATATACATATTCATTATACATATATACATATTCATTATACATATATCGATGTTCATGTATTCAATTTATTTTCATACTCTCATTATCCAAAGATTTTGTGCAATTTTCAAATCTCATCAAAGTAAGTTCTGCGACGGGCATGTAGTAGCTGGAAGGGTACAAGTACCGGTAGTCGGAACGTCCTGTCTAGGCTGGCATTCGTATAAATCCAATATAACGGACCAGTTTGCCTACCTGGGGACCAACGATGAGAGTACGAAGGACCTATTAGGCCAAAGCATGCCACACCAAACGTCGTTCGAACTAACCCTACTTTGAGTTGTCACCGTGTCTACACCTGGACACATTCCGAATATCACACGTTGTATACATATTTCTCGATTTTCTCCGGGTTTTTGTGTACGCAACCTGGCAAACCCGTGCGAACCATATGAAAAACCGGTATTCATGGGGGCCCACATGATTACACAGGTAAAGTATGGCGGCATGTAGGGCCTAACAGCGAGCAAAACCCAAGACATCCAATGGATGTAGTAATTTATTTATCTATAATTATTTTATGAATGTCCATTCTTGATTGCGACCCATGATCTCAAAAGCATCCAACTCATACTCTTGTCATGTATTCCTTGTAGATGTCTTCTAACCTCGCCCGTAGGAAGACGAGAGCAAGAAAAGCCCGCGAGCGCATGGCTGCCTTAATCGCTCAACAAATGGCTGCCGTAATACCCAACATTGTAATCCAAGTTCAACAAGCACTTACCGTTAATCCTGTCAATCAAGCAAACCAAAACATTTTCAACTCTTCCCCAAATACCACTAAATGCACCTACAAGCACTTCAAATCATGCGACCCTCCGAAATACAAAGGGACTGAAGGCGTCACCGCACTCCTCCATTGGTTTGAAGAGATGGAGAACACTTTTCTAAATTGCGATTGCCCTGATGATCGCAAAGTGCGTTATGCTACCGGTCGACTATATGGGATAGCACTTACTTGGTGGAACACAGAGAAGGCCAAACGAGGTGTGGAAGATGCTATGTCCTTAACTTGGAACGAATTGAAGGAAATCATGACCAGACGATTTTGCCCAAGGAGCGAAATCAAGAAGTTAGAAGATGAATTTTACTCATTGAAGCAAGTGGAAGGAGACCACATCACCTACAACAAAAGGTTCCTCGAGTTACATCAAATGGTTCCCAACATGTTCACTCCCTCTTACCGTTTGATTGAGCCTTGAGCGCACATACAATTTCATTCAATACGTTCGGCTCCGTTTGATTGAGCCTTGAGCGCACAGACAATTTCATTATCAGTATCTTGTGGTTGTGGTGTTTGTAGTAGACTCGCATCGAACTAACCATAACTTGCGGATAAAGTCAATGAAAATTTGACAAGGATATGGTGGATATGCCGCTGGTACTTCCTATATATAAGTATTCTTGTCAAATGATCGGAGGCATTATCAGGCGGTTATGAGAGGTTCCATGCATAGGCTGATTGTGTGATGGTTGTCTAGATTAAGTTGTTCAATTTCAGTACATTCAATACGTTCGGCTCCGTTTGATTGAGCCTTTAGCGCACATACAATTTCATTCAATACGTTCGGCTCCGTTTGATTGAGCCTTGAGCGCACAGACAATTTCATTATCAGTATCTTGTGGTTGTGGTGTTTGTAGTAGAGTCGCATCGAACTAAACCATAACTTGCGGATAAAGTCAATGAAAATTTGACAAGGATATGGTGGATACGCCGCTGGTACTTCCTATATATAAGTATTCTTGTCAAATGATCGGAGGCATTATCAGGCGGTTATGAGAGGTTCCATGCATAGGCTGATTGTGTGATGGTTGTTTAGATTAAGTTGTTCAATTTCAGTACATTCAATACGTTCGGCTCAGTTTGATTGAGCCTTGAGCGCACATACAATTTCATTCAATACGTTCGGCTCCGTTTGATTGAGCCTTGAGCGCACAGACAATTTCATTATCAGTATCTTGTGGTTGTGGTGTTTGTAGTAGAGTCGCATCGAACTAACCATAACTTGCGGATAAAGTCAATGAAAATTTGACAAGGATATGGTGGATACGCCGCTGGTACTTCCTATATATAAGTATTCTTGTCAAATGATCGGAGGCATTATCAGGCGGTTATGAGAGGTTCCATGCATAGGCTGTTTGTGTGGTTAAGTTATTCATTTTCAGTACATGCAATACGCTCGGCTCCGTTTGATTGAGCCTTGAGCACACAATTTCAATTTCAGTACATTCAATACGTTCGGCTCCGTTTGATTGAGCCTTGAGCGCACATCCATTTCATTTTCAGTACATGCAATACGATCGGCTCCGTTCGATTGAGCCTTGATCGCACAGATATATTTCATTTCAGTATTTTATGTTAGTTGTATTGGTTGTAGAGTTATAGGACTAATCATAATTCACTGATAAAACCAATGAAAATTTGACAAGAATATGGTGGATACGCCGCTGGTACTTCCTATATATAAGTATTCTTGTCAAAGGATCAGAGGCATTATCGGACGGTTATGAGAAGTTCCATGTAGGATTTAGTATTGCCTTGGTTGGAATTTGTGTTACATTTATATCATCATGTTATTTAAAGAGATTGGATTGTGTTCCATTTCTACATAAACTAACCTCTCCATCATAACAAACGAGAGAGGAACTTCCACCATTCAAACATATATGCTATCAGAATGTGGATTCAAATATAAGCTGTTGTGTTTATTCATGTTCAAATATTTGCTGTTGTGTTTATTCATGTTCAAATATTTGCTGTTGTGTTTATTCATGTTCGAATATTAGCTGTTGTGTTTATTTATGTTCAAATATCAGCTGTTGTGTTTTAAATTATGTTCCATATAGGATGTAGTGTTAGAAGTTTTGCCTTAGGATATAACCATACTTTCCCAAACGTATCAAAACTCTTATGCATGATATCATTTTTAGCAAATCATTTCTGCTTATCAATACTTATACAGTAGGCAACAAAAAGCGATTCCTGAATAGGGTACTTAACCCTTACAAGGAACGTTACCGCCTCGAACAAAAACTTAAACCCTTATTTTTCTAAGCATACCACTGTCAAACTAAACATCATCATCCTTTTTAGTCAAAATATATCATTATTTAAATTTCGGGACGAAATTTCTAAAAAGCAGGGGATACTGTAACATCCGTCAAAAACGGATTTACCAAACCCGCTCCGTTTATCAACCGAACAGTCAGTCAAAAAATTTCGTTGCGAATTAAATGCCCAAAATAATTTTAAACGATACATAATCAATTATTATACGGGAATATATATTTAGTTTTTGAAAAACTGTTGAAAATCGCAAAATAAAAATAAAAGTCCTCTGCCGGGTTTCGAACCCGGGTTAGTGACCGGTCCGGAAACGCCTTAACTCTCAACACACAAACCACTGCGCCACTTGTTTAGTTTGTTATATATTGAAATCATTTAATTAATATCATGACGTTACGAATTCAAAACCGGCGCCCAAAAGTTCAGTCGTCAGAATCCCGGTAATCTCGCGAGCTTTTACCGAAGTTTTCAGTTATAACGTAAACTATTATTAGGACATCGGTTATAACCGACGTTTGAGTCCGCGACACTTTCTATAACCGCCGGAGTTTTTATAACCGACGAATCCAGTCGGAAATCAGACCAAATACATCTCGATTTTCCCCTATAAATTCACCCTCAACCCATTGCAAACCTTTTCGCTCAAAACCACACTTTTTCTCGGCGTAATTCCACTCGCCGGAATTTTTCGGTTTGTCGCCGGATAACCGGGTTCCCCATTGTCGAGCCTTACTGAGCCCCTGAGCTTATACCGGAGATACCCACACCCTTTGTAAGCTTCCTGGACACTCGCTGCTACAAGAAAACTCATCGCCGGAGGTGATCTCTGTCGCCGGAGTTCTGCCGGAAAACAGAGGAAAAGCGAGTCGGTATACCTCACGCTTATTTCTCCTTCTTTTTACTTATATCTCATCTATAATTAACCTAAAACGTTAAAGGAACCTGATTTAATCTTTGAACCAGTCGATTTCCGATTCTGGTTATAACTTATTGAAGAAGACGATGTAACCGCTGTAACGTATAAGTATAATATAAATCAAGAAATTACTCGGGTTAGACACACAGTCCAGCGGTGGACTGTGTGCACATTAAACATACAAACGTCTCGAGTTCGAATCCCGTTTCACACACGTCGCCTTAATAAAAATCATTTTTTTAATTAACTGAATCGGAGTCGCTACAAATATATGTTAAGTATATTAATAACCGGAATAATAATCAAGTCAGACACACAGTCCAGCGGTGGACTGTGTGTTTGTTTATATCACAGGTCACGAGTTCGAGTCCGGTCTTCTGCACCGACTCGGACAATTATCTATTCTTTTTAAATAAGGCAGAAAAGGAAATAACTAATTTGTATTTAAGTATAATAAAAATCGAGTTATATAACATGTTAAACACACAGTCCAGCGGTGGACTGTGTGTTAGTTTAAGCCACAGGTCCCGGGTTCGAGACCTGTGGAGTGCACGTCCGAATTGATTTAAACTGTTTTTAAAATAAAATGATTTTCGGTTTAAACTAATTAATATATATATATAATTAAAATCAGATATATAACGGGTTAGACACGTAGCTCAGTTGGTAGAGCTGCGTGCACGCGTACGGGAGGTCTCGGGTTCGAGCCTCACTCAGCGCACTTGTGTTCCGATTCGAACCGGTCAACGGTCAGGTCAACGGTCAACGGTCAGAAAAAAAATCAAAATTTTTTATTATTTTATTTAATTATTTTAATTAAAAATCAATTAAAAATACTTAAAAATAACATTTTTAAGGTTAGAAAATAGCCTCAAACTCACAAAAATATACCCAACAATCCTATTAAAATAGATTAATAAAATTCGTTTACTTACCAAACCATAATGCGATTTATCTAGGTTAATCTCACTCGTGGTTAAAACCACTTCGCGTACATTCAACATCATCAACCGAACGCACCCACTGTGAGTGAATCTTACAACTCCCCCTTTTAAATTACACGTTTTGGGGTGTGTCATGTGTTATGAAAATAATTAATTTATTTATTTAAACTTGTGCCATACCACATCATGACCTAAACTTAGATTGTTTATATGGTTGTGATTACTTATTTCCTTTTGTCAAATTATATGAAACTCAATCATTAGGCCCCTCAGTTCCTCGTGAGAGACGAGTTGAGCATCGCGTGCCTCTAAATATTCCATATTTGTTCATGTGTGTATCATTGAGATTATATTATTTGTAGTTGTGTCATTCATATTATCATGTTTATGTAATTCATTCATTAGGCCCCTCAGTTCCTCGTGAGAGACGAGTTGAGCATCGCGTGCCTCTAATTGTTCCATTATTGTTCATGTGTGTTTCATTTAATATCTTATGATTGTTGATTTAGTTACATCTATTTTTACTCATGTTTGGTTGTGCACATATTTCATAATCAATTTAAATAAATTTGTTCAAATGTTTTCCATAGGATTCACTCGCCAACATTATGTTGATCCAAAAACCCTTTTACACATGATACAGGTGAACAGGTTGAAGCAAGGAAAACGTAGGATATGCCTTAGAAGAGAACAAAGAAGTTTAGATTGTTAGTTAGATCATGTTGTAACATTTATTGTAAATTTCCATTTAATTTGTATTAATGAATATGAAACGCTTAATAAATGTCATGAGCTTTGATGATAACCCAATCATGCCCCGATCACCTTTTCCGCTGCGGGTCGGGGTGTGACATTGGGATCACGAATCAAGAGGAATGATGCATTAAAAGACCTCACCTTAAGAGGCTAAGTAAAAGAAAATTTTTGAAAACGAAGATGATAGATATAAAATGTAACATGACGTGATGCAATCATGGTCAATACATATGTGTGTGTGTGTGTATATATATATATATATATATATATATATATATATATATAGCATGGTAAATGATTACCTTGTGACACGAGCCATGAGACTAGGGTCTCGAAAGTTAGTAAAAGCCTTGCGAAGGCAATATAAGTATACCTAAATTATGAAGTATAAGGTAACTGGTGACTAATAAGTCTAACCGACAAGATCGATCAAGATCAAAACTAGATTTTAAATTTGTTGAATGCGCTTATCGGTATAAGGTTTGCGTGGAATAAGCATGTTGATAGATATAGATGACCGAGTGGGGAAATGACGACTCGATCAAGTAAAGAAAGGGATACAAGATGAAAGAAACGGCACATGAGGCCTTACACAAGAAGGGCGCATGCACCTTGAGCCTAAAAGGCACTGCCATACCTTCCTGGTAAGAATTTTTGAATAACTAAAATATGAGCAATACTCAGGTGAAAACGAAACCAAGTCCATTGGGTTGAACCCAAGAAACTACGTAAGAAAGGTTTCGAGGACGAAACCTCTTTAAGGGGGGTAGATTTGTAACACCTCAAAAACGGGTTTGGTCACCAAACCACATTAATATTAAAAAGTGGGTCAAAGACCGTTAGCGGTGAAAGTTAAACTATAAACAAAATGACTAGCTACAAATAAACCTAGTTAAAAACATGTATACAAGTAACCAAACAATGAGTTGTAATCTCATTCATAATCAAAACTAAACTTGAGGGACTAAAGCTGCCAAAAAGGGAACTTGTATTGTAAATATAAAAAATTAAAACACAAAACACATAGTGACTGTGTATGTGTGTGTGTTCTACGGCTGGAGAACAAGGGGCAAACCCTTGTTCTTCCTAAATCATCAAATTAAAGGATGAATTGAGCTCGGAATCGATGCATGAACGCATATAAACGATCACCTAATCGAGGGGATCATAAGGTATGTCTCAAAACCTAGATTGGTGAAAAATCATAACTTGAGACAAGTTGAATACTTACAAATAGATAGTTTGATTATGATCCAAAGATGAAATTAAGTGTATGTGTACGATTGATTTCGTTAAACTTAAAGAAATCATGCACAATTTGATGTAAGATTTCTTGTTAGTGATTAACAAGTAAATAATGAAATGGGTTCTTGACTATATGATGAAATTAATAACGTAGGAATATTTATGATCATCATACTTGTATGCATGTGTAAGATACTCGAACAAATTAGAGATTCGAGTAAGTAATCATACATGACTTGAAATGAGTTTTGTATGATATGATGAAATAGATGTTAAATTGGTAATATTAGGTATTCGGATAAATGTCTAATAATATGATGAAATGGATTGCTACATAAAGATGAAAACCTAGCTAACGGATAAATTAGCATTGTTGATCAAAAGCTAAGTTAACTTGATGTTAACAATCGCTTGAATTTTTTAAGTGAAAGAAACGACATGAACTTGGTTTGGAAAACGTAGCTATAATGGTGTCCTAAGAATAGCGCTTACCGGGTAATTAACAAAATACTTAAATGAGTTGTTAAACTTATCCGTCAGTTTGTATAATGGGAAGTTGACTTTTAAGAGTCAAACTGACATATAATAAGATCAAATGATAAATTTGATATAAAATCCGTAAGGTGGAATAGTCGTTTTAAATGATGACTAACATAACCATCTTGCGAATGATAAATGATAGTTTGACGCTTGACAAGCTAGGTGGAGACTTGGGAAGAATCGGGTCAAACGGATCAAGTACGCGGAAAGAGCATAATTGGATTTCAAGGTAAGTAAAGCTTACATCCTTAATATAGAAAATCTACTTATGTAATTGACTAAGAATAAGTGATTTGGTAATCGGAATGAGATATGAAATGCAAGGTTCCGACTTAAATCGATATGGGTCGGAACAAGTGAAAATGGTAATAAACCATATTTGATGCGAAAAAAGGGTAAATCAGTAATTTAGTCATGTAATGACAAATAAACAAGGAATTCGGAAATATTACCTTATGGTGTAAGCTATAAGAAATAAAAGAGTAAAATGGTAATTCAGTCACGAGTTGACAAATAACTATTAAATTTTGATATAGACACCCTATGGCATATGCCATAACGGATCGAATGAATTGAGAAACAAATTTAAGTAATATGATTATGTGGTGTAAACTGAAACGGATACATGATGAGATGGTAAATAAATACCATCTTGTGATGATAAAATGGTCATTTAGACCAAATAGATCAAATGGTGATGATATCACCATTTGACAATAATATCTAATGAACACTAGTCGAGTTTTTGTAATCACAGGGAAATGGCGTTTGGTTCGCATCGCTATTAATTAGTAACTAGTAGTGCAATGTAATTAAACGGGTCAATGTTATGACCCGAGCCAGGTACGTGTGTAACGGGTCAAACTCTCAACCAGGGCTAAAAGGTCCGATAGAGTTAAATGAGTCCTAAATGAAAATGGGATTACCTAAGGTAAGGTAAATCCAATAATTTAATCTGTAATCATTATGTTCTTAAGAACATAATGATTTTACTTAGATTATGGTTAAATGTCCGTTTTGGTCAAAACATAATATTGTAAGTCCTTCGTCGTAAAAAAGGGTCTAAGTTGACCAAAATGCCCTCGAATGATAAAATAGGTAAACGACTCTAATATTTGTTTAATACGATAGACCTCTTTGGTAATGTAAAGGCGAAAAACATAAGTCGTTTTGGCTTAATGCCTCATATTAGATATTTTTCGTAAAAATGCCAAACCCTTCGGTAGAATTTAAAATATAGCATTTTTATAACCAATCTACCACAATGTGTACTTGTGGTGGAATGTAAATAGATATTTTGGTGTGAAAACGAGAAACAAAGTAAGAGGAATTGAAATTTAAGTTTATACACTTAAATCACTTAATGGGTCAAAATGAATATACGCATAAATCAAGAGTGAATGTGTAATTCATAAGAAATAAGAATCCGGGTCAAGGATTTCGGTTAAAATATGTAAGAAAATATTCTACGGATATTTAGAAACAAGTTTCGGGTAAAACGGAGAAGAATTAAGTGAGTTACGGAAAATGTCACAACTAAAACTACAAACAAAAGAAAAGCTGCAGCAGCCCACCGTAAGCTACGGTGGCCTACCGTAGCTTACGGTAGGCAGCTGCTGATTGGACTTGGAAGTCTTAGCCGTAAGACAGTGAGCTAAGACCGTAATGCTGGACCGTAAGCTACGGTGACCACCGTAGCTTACGGTGGGGTCTTAAATAAAGTTTTTGATTTTATTGTTTTAAGACTTCATGTTTATTCGGTTAAGTTATATTTATTTATAACTAATGTATTTCATAAATTATGAAATATAGATGATGTTTGGGAGCACCGGAGGTGGACCAAGCTATATGAAGAACCGAACACGATCAAAGTTCAAGCTTCCGCACTTGGTTTTGATTATAATAAATCTAACCAACGATAACATGTTAAATTGTTTAAAGATGTTGAAAAAGTTTTAATAAACTCGTAAATATGAGTGATGTATATCCGCATTCACACATCAAAATGCAAAATTTTAATAGAAATTCAAGTAAAGTAAGATAGGGTCTTACAAAATATGTTATTAATTGTAATACGATGCAACAAGGTCGCCATATATTACAACTAAAAAATTAAGTTTTTATTAATTAATTAACGAAATTTACCTTTTTCAATAATTCACTAATTAACAATTCCAAATTATGTCAACTCGTGTAATACATGGGTTTGTAATACACGTGTAATAATTAATTAAAAAAGTTTATAATTTATATTTTTCTTTTCTTTATACTCAACCTTTGTGATATACAGGTTTCCAGATAATGTTACGTATCACTCACTTATATATTAGTAATAAAATACTAATATACTTATTTATTTATCAATCTCATAATAATTATAAGCAACAAATTAATGATATTATATCTCTTAAAGCTATTTGTTTACGATAATATATATCTATTCAACCCGTGCAATACATAGGGTTTTAACCTAATATGATTATAATTCAAATTAAGTTATTAGCATACTATTGGAAAGCAACTAAATAAGAATTAAAAAAATAAAAACTTTTTTATTGGTTAAATATTGTTACTTCTTCTTACGTATTTTATTCTTCTTCTCTGAACTACTCGCTTGCAAAAAAAAAGGACAAAAATAATGCCAATGGATGTATTTTTTTTTTCAAGCATCTAAAGGTTTTATGCCAATTTGACCACACAAAACCTGAAATTATGTTCTTTTGTGCATTCAAAACCCAAAAGTTAGTCCAGTAGTTAAGAGAGCCTATTTAGTTTATAAACCTCACACCTGTCAGTTCATATAACCACTGATATGAGACAGTCTCATACCTTAAAATGGTTTCAATTTGTAACATTATCATACACATAAACAAATCAATTGTTCATAGGCATACATGTTTTTATAATGATCCCAACGTTGACTGTGTCTTTATAAAAATCATTGGGTCCTCATTTCCCATTAATAGTGAATTGATGAGTTTTGTTGTCCCAATTCTTTTGTTTCTATTCGTACAAGCGTCAAATACTAGTTTATTAATAAAATATTAACATATAATGTATCTATCAATCTATTTCCTAATAAATGAATACAAAGGTTAAATACGTGTCATAACGTTGGTTCATCTAACTAATTCTTTTTCCTGCCCAAACCCTTCATGTAACGCTAGTACTGTCTAAAAAAACTCTTTCGGTATGGCTCGGTTTGAAACTGAGTTGAGCAGGCTCAGCTCGGTTAGAAAGTGAGCCTAGCTCGGCTGGTAACGAGCCAAATTGGCTCAGTTTAGCTTGCTTGGTAGCTCGTCTTAGCTCAAATTATTTTACTTATTTTTATATACATTGTAACATATTACAAAGAGAATGATTATTATTTACATGTATTTAGGAGTGTAATTTGATATCCATCGCATATTTGAAGGTTGATTACTATGCGAATGAACTATATTGTATTTCGTTGAAATTTAAAACTTATTTTGTGCTGTTGAACTTGATTTTGGTTTTGGTTTGTAATGTATTAGGTTAAACTTATTTTGGATATGTTCTTTTTAAATATTGAATAATAGTAATTTAACTTTTTAAAATTGAGCTAAACCAAGTCGACCCGAGCCAGCTCGGTTTAAAACCAAACCGAGCCCGAGCTTAGATTTTCAGCTCGGTTTCAAATCTGAGCCGAGCCGAGCCGAGCCAACTCGGTTTATAATTGGGCTGAGCTTGAGCTTGCCCTATTATATTCAGCTCATTAACAGCCCTATTCGTAGTTCATCACAGAGGTTATCATTTGCTTAAACGCGTCATTTTTATTTACAAAGTCACTTACCAATTGGGTCATTAAAATCATTCGTTCATTATTTCTGAACTCATGAGATGATACTCAGACAATCTTGTAGTTGCGTTTTTAAAAACCTTCGAAAATTGGGTGAGAACCTCATTGTATAGCTCGAGCACGCGAAGCAAGACGATTATTAAAAGGTTGTAAACTCTTATTATGTTGTAAAGCACTTTTAATTAATTTAAAAGTCGAGTTGCACCTATTAGGTACATCCCAATTCAAACCTAAATAAGAGGATCTCGTATCGACACCATGTTTTCTATAGTTAATACATCTTGCTCGACTTTGTTTAAAAACATCACATAACATGTGCAACACATCGAACAAAAAAACGGTCTTCATTACAAATAAGTTTATCTTTTCTTTTTAATATCTAATTGTGTATGTGTTGTTTGAGGCGTTAAAGATGCAAATAATTTGTTTTCTAATATAAGGTTTGTATTACAAAATCTAAAAGTGGAAATAATTTTTTTAATAAATTATAATCATTAGTTATGACATTTTTAAAACTTTTTAAATAATAATAGATTAATTAATAATTATAAAAATATTTTATTGGTCATATATTAACTGTCAACTTATATCATAATATTTAAGGTAAAGAGATCGGGTGACGGTAAAATCTAACGGCTTTCTAGGTAGGACTATACCTCAAACAGAGATTCTCTTCAACAGCACATCAATTGGCATGCTTAAAAAGACTAAGCAGCCATTTTTAAGCATGTCAATCGTTGTGCTCTTTAAGAGAATCTCTGTTTGCGGTACAGTCCTACATAGAAATGCGTTTGATCTTGAAGAGAATCTATGTGATCCGCAATTTGGCGTTCCATTTACGTGATCAGAAAATTTATCCAAAAATGGAACTAAAATATGCGATAAAGCATAATGGAATTCATGTCAGTTTTTTTCAGGTTTGTTATCTGTAAAGTATATATCAGGACAGTTATGTACTTCATTTGGCGTTTTATTTCGCGATGCATTAGATTGTAAAACTTTATTGTTAATTCCAATTATAATGTACACTATGTGCAATTATTTTGCTAATATTGTTATTATCAAGAAATTGTTTTTCGGGTTTGGAAGGCTGCAGAAGGGGGAGCAAGAGAGGAGATTGAGAATGTGTTTCTGTGACAACTGGTTGATGGCGCGGTTCATGCTAGTAGTGGCTTTTTTACTGCTGCTGTGACAATTTTTACATAACTATAGCTAAAAAGACTTACATATTTTTTGATTTAGATTAATAAACTAAAATAAAAATTGTAGTTGATGAAAAATAATGTTTTTATTCATACTTGCCAGGTTACATCAAAACAGAAGGTAGACCGGCAACAAGCTGCGCGCCGCCACCCTTAAGGATATTCATACTCTTAGCACCTCTTCATCTGATGGTTTTTTTATTTATCTTGTATAGGTAGTGCATCTAGATGTTCTGTTATCAACACTTGTAAATCTTACGTCTTCGTTTCCTGCTGCACATATGGGTTGTGGTAAAGCATCTGTGTGCATCTGTGTTCTTCACCAAGTAGGCATGAAGCGGGTCATAAGATGTCTTGGGTTGTCTGATGATAAGGAAAAACAAGCGGGGTTGGTTCATAAAATGATGTTGTCATGTGGTTGGATTGACTGTATGCTTGAAGGATTGACAAAGCGTCTGCAAAAGACTCCAATGAATCTGTTGACAAATATGGCATAGAATAAACATGGTACTAAAGTTTAGTAAAATGTAAGTGTTCGAGTGGGAAGAACCGAAGAAGTATTCTGACACTGCTAAAAACTAGTTGTTACGAGGATTAAACAGTGTCTGTATATATAGCGTGGCAGTTAAAGGATTTGCTCAAATACAATGACGCCTGTAAAGCAGTGTTAGGATCAAGAAATCGTAAATCTATGTCCCATGCTTTCAAGGTCATATATGAGTTTAGCATGAAGTAGTGCATGCAGTGTGATTACATAAACAATTCTCATGTGATGGCTTACACATCACTCGGTCATCATATGCCTGCTAAGAATCTGACACTAAATGATAACAACAATCGTGATTTGAAGACCTTGGAGAAGACAATCGGGCATTTTGTTCACTGCACAGGAAACACAAATAGAACAAGTGCTTCTAGAAAGTCATGCAAGGTGACCCCATGTTCTATATCGAACATGGTGAAGCTGTCAACGTCAAATCTCAAGTTTATTATTGATTCAAGTGCAGTGGATCATATACCCATGAATGCCAAGAGAGATGTTTAAGTTTCACAAGAAAGGGCAGTGGAATCTGTTTTAAGCTGTCCTTTTCAGTCTGGCCCAACCCGCCTGAGTAACCCAAGAACAGAACATCTTTCAGTCTGGTCTTCGGTTTAGCTATTCAATGTTTCCAGTTTCGGTTTTGCTCGTGTTCGCTCGGTCTGGTCTGCTTCCGACCCGACACACAACCATAGAATCCGTTTTGATCTTTTTTTGGAACATCACTCTTATTAGAAAAAACACAAAGGCACAGGAGCCTTCCAGCGAACGACTGGACACCGAGAGAAATAAAAAGAGCTACAACATCAAGAAAGACAAAAAAAAAAAAAAACAGAATTACACACAGCTAAACGGGTCAGAAACCCATGTCGTCCAGCTCCAATCTTTGTTTTTAGATCTGTTCCTGATCCAATGAAAGAGAGTAGAGATGATCGCATCGCAAACTTTGTCAGCCGACCTCTTGATGCCGCTGAAAACCTTTTCATTCCTGTCAATCCACAGCATCCATTTTGATGCCTGTTAATTTTTCAAAGGCGACCAATTTCAACTTCATATAACTTTGGTCAGAACCTGTTTTGACTCGAACCGGATTGATACTTCTTTAAAATGTCACACTTTGACCCAACCCAATATTCAACCAAACCCACTGCCTGTTTTGGCTGACTTATTCCCATGGTTTTTTTTCTGGTAGTTAACATTCAAATAGTAAATAATAACACAATTACTGATAATTTCTTGATAATAAAAAATAACCACAAAGAATTAACAAAATAATTGCACATAATGTACATTATAATTGTAATTAACAATACAGTTTTACAAACTAATGCATTGAAAATAAAAATCCAAATGACGTACACAACTGTCCTATACCTTTACAAATAACAAATCAAGACATGCTGCGGATATAGATGAGTACGCTAAATCTTCTGGTCAGGTTAATGGAATGCCGAATTGTGGGTCACAGAGATTCTATACAAAATCTAACGGCTTTCTAAGTAGGGCTTTACCGTTAAACAGGAATTCTCTTCAAGAACACAGCAATCGGCATGCTTAAAAATCCCGTAAAAACACTAAACAACCATTGTGGGGCTCTAAGTGGCGATGTGTTAGCAAAGGTACCCAAGTACTCAACTATTATAACCTGGAAAATGACAGTCGCAGCAATAACGCTTACAAAAACCTTATTCTTCAGTATGCCATCCAACACGTCTACTTTCTCCATTTCCCGAGAGTTCACCTCGTTAAAGAGCTGCAAAATTCATTAACCAAATATCAGCTCATAGTCATGATATTGGAAACTTATCACTTGATTAATATCTAATATGTACTTAATATGAAGTTACCTGACAGAACACGAAGGAATTGAAAATGAGCGTGTTGAGGATGAGATCAGAATCGTCCCCATCAAGGCCGAAAAATGATTTCCCTTTTGATTGAAGGAGCCATATGACTACAAATTGGTACACCGCCTGCCCGAATATGTTACGCCACATCACATTGCTTATAAAATTTCCCTTTCTTCCAACAGGAGCCCTCTTCATCAACTCATCGTTTGGAGGTTCGGTCGCCAGTGCCAGTGCTCCCAAAGTATCCATAATCATATTCACCCACAAAAGTTGAACCGCCGTGAGGGGTGCACTCCCTAAATAAACAATAAAGCACATTCAGAAAATAGGATTTGTTTGTTTTAACTTTTTAATTACAGTTAGTTGGAATTGGCGGCGTTTGAACCAATATGTACCTGTTAAACAAGCTGAAGTGAAGTTCACTATCAAAGCAACGATATTGACGGTAAGCTGAAACTGTACGAATTTTTGAATGTTAACATACACTGATCGTCCCCATTTGGCGACAGTGACAATTGTGGAGAAATTGTCGTCTAGAATAATAACATCTGCACTCTCTTTGGCTACCTCAGTTCCCGCAATGCCCATCGCAAGGCCTATGTCGGCTTCATGAAGTGCTGGTGCATCATTGGTTCCGTCCCCAGTAACCGCCACAACCTCACCAAATGTCGTTCTCAAGTGTTTCACCAACATGTGCTTATCTAGAGGTGAAGATCGCGCCATAACCTGGATCTTGGGAATTATTTCGAGTAGTTCTTCTAGACTCTTCTCCCGGAAATCTGGACCCTCGATTGCAATCCCGTCATCTGTAAGTATCCCACATTCTCTCGCTATGGCTTTCGCAGTGGTTATGTTGTCTCCCGTAACCATACGGACAGTTATACCGGCTGATCTGCATAGAGCCACTGATTCCTTGACACCAGGACGGACCGGATCTTTAATACCCACGATTCCTATACAAGTATACCCGTTTGACGGAATAGGAGTTTCGGCTGAAAACCCGCTTTCCAAGTCGATATACGCAAGGCATAGAGTTCTAAGAGCTTCGCCAGCGAAAGAATCGATCGTGCTCTTCAAACGGTTAACTGATTCTTCATCAAGAGCAACAACTTCACCGTTTTCGTTAATTACTTTGTCACAAGCAGCCAAAACTATTTCCGAAGCACCTTTACAGTGAGCTCGTACACCACCTTCCGGAAGCTCCAACACGACTCCCATCTGCTTCTTTGTCGAGTTAAACGGCTCGACTCTGAGAACTTTGGTGGATTGGCGTTCGGTTTGAAAATCGCCACCGAGTGATAACCCAAACTCCAAAATAGCTGTATCCGTTGGTGACCCGAGTATCTCGCGTTTACCTTCCTTGTTAACCACAACTTCCCCACCCGTGTTGGTAAATATCGATTGTACAAGTATCGTTTTAGTGCTTTCGGGGATGTCTTCATTGTCGACATTCATACAAATGAACGATTTGACAACCGTCATGTGGTTGGTGGTTAGCGTCCCGGTTTTATCACTGCATATGGTTGTAGCAGACCCCATGGTCTCACACGCGGCTAGATTTCTAACAAGCGCTTTGTCGTTCATCATCTTCTTCATGGCGAATGCAAGGCTCAATGTAACGGCCAACGGTAGCCCTTCGGGAACTGCAACCACGACAATCGTGACAGCGATAGCGAAATATTCCAACAACAACAATGCATCATCACCAGACCAGCTCCATTGACTTCCTTCAACAATCTTAGTAGCGAATAACTTTTGAACCAAAACCGCAAAAGTCACTATAGCGAATAGAAGCCCGATCTTTCCAATAATGGTCGCCACTCCGTTTAACTTAACCTGCAATGGGGTTTCATCGTTTCCACCTTCGGTTAGAGTTGCCATAAGTTTTCCCCATTGGGTTCTCATGCCAACTGTTACAACTAACATCTTACACGACCCGTCTTGGACCTTGGTTCCCGACAACAAGTAGGGATTTTCGGAGTTGACTTTTACAGGTTCGCTTTCTCCAGTTAAACTTGATTCATCGATTGAGACCGCAAACCCAGAAAGAAAAAGCCCATCTGCGGGGACTTGGTCTCCGATACCAAGATGAACGATATCGCCCGGAAGTAGTTCATATATCGACAACTTTTGTCGGTACCCGTTCCTAGTAACTTGAATGGATATTTTCTTTTTCTCTTTGTCTAAATCGCGAAACTGTAGCGATTGGCGATAATCGCTTGTTGCTGTTACAAACACTACCAACAAGATACTCGCAACAATGCCAAGACCGTCGTGAGCACCCATTGGCCATCCTTCGGTTGCTATGCCAACGATCAAAGACACAAACGCGCACACCGCAAGGACCATAAGGGTCATGTCTTGAAGTGCTTCAAACACAAACACCCAAAAGCTCCGTTGTTCGCGTTCAGTGAACTCATTGGTTCCATAAAGTTGTTGTCTGAGAGTTAACTCTTTGTCATCCATAGCAAGGCCATTGGTGGTACATGTTTTAAGTTGTTTTGCGACTCCGTCTACCCCGCCATGGCTTTTTAGCTTTTCGGGATTATGGCCTTCGACAATGAAGCTTGCCTCATCAGCACTGATGCCAAAACCGGCTTCCTTGTATTCCTCGGGTAGAGTATCGCTGCTGGCTTCTGCGCCTGCACGTATCATCATAACGTTTCTAGGAATTACTTTACTCGTTCGGCTAACCGTTAGTGAAACCACTCATGCCTACGTGGCAAGACGTTTTGCACTTTTCAGTGACACCATTACACGTGGTCTAACAAGAAATGTTGTATATATTAACAACTCACCATTGAGAAGATGAATGGCAGCCTTTGATACCAAGACAGCAATCCTCAAGTTCTGTAATCATAAAAGGTATGATCAATAACTCCACTAATTTGTAACTATCAAAATTATATCACTTACTATAACTGGTATCAATTATTACAGACCTAAGCATATAAACATAGATTCTTAATGTGAATATAAAAATAGGGCTTTGGGTCCTTTAAAAAAAATATATATATATAGTGGAGAGTTCAAATAAGAAGAATTTTTAGTAAGAATAAAAAAGAAGAAATTTCAACCAACCAATAGGAATACTTCAATTTGCTTCATTAAATTTTTGTATTTAATGTTATTGTAAGGGTATATTGGTAAATTTTCATAGATTATTAAATTGTAGTCTTCCTCTTTAATAACTAACTAAATTTAATTTGTAACTTATTTTCAAAATATATATTTTTTAAAAATATATATTTTTAAAAAAATTTAATTTAGAATGTAGGATAAATTACGAGTTGTGTAGAATAAATTTTGAAATGTGTAAGATAAATTTTGGAATGTGTAGGATAGCTTTTGATGTGCGTAGACAAAAGTTTTTAGTGTGAATGATGATAGTCTTTATGACTAATTAATTAGTTAAATAAACAATAAATGAGATGAGAGAAAAAACTATTTAATGTTTTACATTTGTACCATTTCTTCTCAATTAAAATTTCTTCTCAAATAAACCTCCCTCTATATATATATATATATATATTATATATATATATGTATATATATATATATATATGTATAATGTGAACACTACATGTACTTTGACCATCAACAACAATAATGTGATGGTAGTTACAACTAAACCAAAAGCATTGTTTTTAAAAACATTAAGGTAGCGTTCGTTTCCTGGAATATATTGAAATTAGAATTTGTGTAACAGTTGAAATTTGATACAGAATTTGGTTGTGTTTGTTTTACAGAATGGAATTGGAATGCAAATGCGATTCCTTATATTATTGTCCAATTTCAATTCCTTCTTTTATTGAAACAAAAAACATAAGAAATGAAATCTACGATTCCAGTTCCATCCCGATTCTATTCCATTATGTGAAATGAACGCTACCCGATACCATATTTGCGTTGGCCCCAAAATGATTAAGCCGACCATACTACGTTCACCAACCGAATTGCTAACCTTATTCGTCCGCCGCATAGCAGCAGCTTCATTCCGCTTCTCAATATTAGCAGTGAACCTAAACCGTCGTTTCGGGTTCTTCACAAGCCTACACGCATCCCTCCATCTCTTCAACACCTCATCCGACGAATGCTTCGGCTTCACTCCACCGAAATTCTGATTGAAATAATCATTCATCCTTAATGCACCTTCCTTCACAAATGCTTCCCTCAACACAATGATCAACTGTTTTTCTTCTTATTCTTTAATAATAATTATTGTTTATAATATTTTTATTGCTTCTTCTTCTCACACGAACCCGATGTGTATATATATATACACACACGTGATACTGCAAGCAATTAAGGAAAAGAAAACACAGAGAAATAATCAATTCAAATTGCGACAACACACCAAAATTTACGTATCAAAATTAATGAACGAGCAGGAAGCTTCTTAACATTATTATTATGTATTCAAATCACAAATAATAATAATAATAATAATAATAATAATAATAAAAAAATAGATGTAAAGAAGTTATGCTGAGGGAGAAAAGGTACCAGCAGATGAAGGGGAAATTGGCGCGAAGGATCCCAGAATGTGAAGGGCGTGTTTTATACTTTACAAAAAAGTTTATTCGGTCCTTTTCAACGTGTTTATCTTAAACGCGTGAAAGACCGTGTGGATGGCTGGCTTTCAGACTGCAACTACTTTATTGAATTAAATATTGGAATATAAGTGTGATGTTACGGGTTCAACGAATTCTTTTTTTTTTTTTTTTTATAGGTGAACTTAACAACAGACGGTTAATTCACACCTGCTAGTCGCAGGCTCGTCACCCCACTCATTACCAAGGACTATGTTGTCTAAACCAGGCCCACGCTTTGGTCGAGTGTGGCTTGGCTATCCCCGATAAAAATTTCCAGCCCCCTGCCACTTGATAGGATTGCACCCTCCACAAGAGTCGACCCTATTGTGAAAGTCAACTCTCTAGAGTAAATGCGCTGTAATAGAAAACTCGGGGTGGCTCCCGAGTTTCAAACTTATGACCAAGCGTCTACCTGTTCATTGCCATGACCATTGGGCTGTGAACCCAGGGTCGGCTTCAACGAATTCTTTTAAGTTGTTATTAAGTTAGTAAAATGTTATAAAGGTATAGCCAGTGGCAGATGTAGAAAATTTTTGCACGGGTAATGTTTTATAAGAAAGGCGTAACGAAATCGAAAAACGTCAATTTTTTTTAAAATTTACACTACCGCTGGAGCGTCAAGGGTAGCGGAGGCTACCCCTTCTATTAAGGTAGGTCTGCCCTTGGGTATAGGTGTACAAATCTGTTTTTTTAATCAGCTTATTTTTAATCCGTCCGGTTATTTTTATGTGGGAAAATATTTCGGTTTTGTTTTTTAACTGGTTTTTCATGATGAGAACCCAAACTGGTATAACCGGTTGGGTTCAATTGATAACCGGTTTATGCAAAAAAAAAAAAACAGTTTTTAACCAATATTTTAAAACTGGTCTCGGTTTTTAAAACTGGTTTCGAAGATCAAGATCCCTAACCAGTATACCAACCGGCAGTTTAGTTCAGGTTGCAACCGGTTTTTAGAAAAAGCAGTTAAAAAACTGATTTCGATTTTTTTTTGGTTTTAGGATGTACACCTCTAATTAGGGTCGGACTTATGTAATGGGTTGGGTTTTTAAAAATCATATTTTAGTGTATTTTTTTGGCAAAAATCATGATAACGTCCTTTGAAAGATTGATTGAACTTTTTATTCACACTCTTAAAAAAATAATTTATAGACGTGTTGCTGCTTATAAAATAATAAAATAAGTAACTGTAAGGGAACATAGGGTGTATGACAATGGCCATTGGACAAGAGGTTTGGAGATTATCTACTTGTCGTGTTCTTATTGGTGGAACATATGTCATAACTCATAAATATATAAATCAAGTCACATTACAAGGGACCACTAACAATCTTTAAGAAAGTCTCATACCACTAAGGCGTTACCCGAATATTATTAAAAAATACACTCGCGTATTACTTTTATTTTGTAATTACATATTTTTGTGAATTATGGTATATTCATTTGTAAATACAATATTTTTTTTAAACCCACAAAGATTTAGAAGCCTCCAACTTTATGTATCCAAAGATCTACTAGCTTATTTCTTCACTAAGAATGCTATTGTGAGAATAGTTATGGGAGATCATAGGCTCTTTTAAAAGAGTTTAGCTTCTAGAATAATGGGTTAAGCCCACTACTCTACCCTTGATTAAAGACCTTAGGTTGGTACACAAAGTTATACCTAAAGCTTGGTATGACAAATAGAGATTGGCTAAATGTTATAGCATTTAAATTAGAATCTTAATCTTCATTCATGTCGGTTTACACTCGTCTCCTGAATGAAACGCGGAAAACCCTCATTTAGGGCCAAAGCATGTGAACACTAAACAAGACAAGATAATTAAACGTAATCGTCAACCCCTGAACCATGGAGTCGGCATCCGAAGGGGGAGCGGGTTGCATACGTGGATGGTTTCTTATCACTTGTCAGGCTGCCATGTACATAAATCTTATATGCTCTATAATTTTGTATTCTTGACGGGCGGGGGCAATCGCTTGTGCATCTGTTATGCCGTCACCTTGAGCCATCATGTGGTCAAAGCAAGCATGAAACTTGCCAACCTCCCGAACAGAATATTAAACCTTAACAAAATGGCGTTCAAATTGCGATTGGTTTCTCCAACACGTTGACGGAATCCTTCGAATAAGGGTTCTTTAATTGACCCCACTACTCATCTGTAGTCGCATAGGTCCGTCCAAGATCTGACTGGAGTCATCTCTTCTTCTTTGGTCAAAGGGTTTCTTACTATCTTTTTATGAATCCTTGTAGTGAGTTATCAATTTAGAAATGCACATGTTGCTTGAAATACGAATTGAAGTTATAGTCAGTAAAAACTAGTCGTTTGAAAAGCTAGCCCTTGAAAAAGAGTCGTTGTTAAGAATTAAATATTCTTTTTTACCATTTTATTTGAATTGTTATTAAAAAACTGAGTTTTTATTTTAATTTGTTTAATAATATAAATATTCATACATATTAATTAAACAAAATAAAAATAAATTATATAAATTAGGTATAGTTTAAATAAAATGAAAAGTAGAGGTTTGGAGTGGTTTATTGTTGGACAAAAAAAGTGAAGGTTTGAGGTAGTTGTTGTTTGAAATGATATGACATACTGACATAGCAGTCTGTTGAATGAGCTTGATCTAATATTGTAGATGCTCTAATTTGCATTCATACCTCATATCTCATTAGTGAAAACATGAAATCAATGAACTTGTTTAGTTTGAAGATGATTAGAATTTACTAATATGACAAGTGAAATGAAAAGTGTAACAAATAAAAAAAGATGGTTGCGCCACATTTTGTTATAGTTTAGGACATTTTGTCATAGCTTTAATATTTAAAAGGGGTTAAATCTAAAGTTGAAATAGGATTTTTGAATGTATGACGGTGTATTTGTTGCCAATCGTATTTATAAATACGTAGGGCAGCCTGTGTGTATATGAATGTTGCCCAACCTAGCATTCCAAGTTGCTTGGACTAGGTGTTTTATTCAATTGTTGTTCTGAGTTGGGTGTTTAATCCGTATATCCAGGCTCTTGAATGTGTTATAACTTATGGGATTCTATATCAACATTGGTTGATTCACACTTATTCAAGATTCTTCACTTACTACTTTGATTTCTTACTTTAAACATTCAAACACCTAATCAATAGGTGTTTATGTGTTCATCAATCATCACCACTTTGTGATCCGTAGTGATTTGGGCCTAGGAGGTCTTGGGTTCAATCCCAAGCAAGGAATAGATTATGATTTATTTGGTGTAGTTTAGGAGTATGTAAGTATTGTCTCCATCAATGTGGCTAGATGCAACTGGTTTCGAGAAATTTAACTTTCGGTTCACATAAGTGTAATTTTTTATTACATTATTATTATTACATCCTAACTATTTGACATGTAAAGATTGCTAGTCATAAGGGTGGAAGGGACACACATTTAAGATCTCAATTCAATTCATTCCATTAGCCAATAGGATTTTGTCATTTCATTTAACCCAAAATAACTCACTCCAACTTAAATAGGTTGTGGTTGTGTACCCACTAGCCAAAACTACTCGGCCAACAACTCATATACCATACTTAATTCTCCTTATCCGAGTTCACCAACCCGCACAACATGCTAACCCCAACTACCCTGGTAGGTTGCGGCGGTGTACCCACCCTGCCTGAAGCTACTCGCAAGAACTCGACCACCAACGGGTAGGCACCCCAACCACCCTAATATCAGACATGTTTTGAATAGATAATCACCTTGAGATTATTAGTTATATTATGGTATGAGCAATTGTTAGATTTTCAAGTTTATGCTCAGGCATATGTGTTATTTTATAGATATGATTCTAATTTGTATTTGGAAATCATAATTCATTTGATTGGAAATATGACTTTCATGAAAGAATTGAAGGGATATAACACCATGGAATATTGGTATTGAATATTTATATACAAAGAGGTAATACGATACAAAATAACCATAAAATCTACGGGTGACGCCAATCTAGAGTAAAGAAATTCCCAGCGACATGTACCATATACCTCATCCCCGGCGATATGCACCTTATACATCCTTTCTCTCTGATGACAGATAACATGATCCTTTTTGCTAAACCCTGCATACACCAACACCGGTTAGACCCATCACAAAGAGTGGGGTCTCTCTATGACCACCCCCGACATAAGAACTAGTCCATGTTCTTCTATAATATATAAATAATCAGTGAATAAGTGTTCATGTATATGTTCATGTCTCGGTAAAAGCTGACACAGCCTATAGGTCATTATTCGCACTGAATATTGTTACACCGTCGTTGTTGTCAGTAGGTTGGTTTGTTATTTGTATTCTCGTATTTGTTATGGGATGATCATTTCGCTAATGATGACCTGGACCAGTTTAAAATGTGTTTGTAGTAAATATTCAGTCTAATGCATCTACATAAAATTTGTCCCATAGTATACACACGCATACATATCAGTAATATGCACCTCAAGCTACATGTTGATGTTGATTTGATATTTAACTTGAGACAAATAACATAAATTATAAAGAGTTAAATGCTTGGTTGGTCCCTGTGGTTTGTGAAAATTGCAGACTTGGTCCTAATGGTTCACTAATTACGCACTTGGTCCTAGTAGTTTCAATTTTTGCACTCGGGTGGTCCTTACCACTAACCTTTGTTAGATTTCTTAGTTAAGTGTATATGAAATGTCTATTTTACCCTTGAATAATTAAAACAATATTTAATCTTTGTGGGTCCCACCCTACTTCTTCTTCTACCCAAACCACCGCATCACTACCACCCAATCCAACTCCCTTCACCGTCCACCGTCTCCACCCCACCTCTACAAACCGCCACCACCACCATCTGCTTCATCTTCAATTTTCACCTCTTACGATCATTAACGACCACCAACAAACCCTAACACCATAACCATCACGATTCACGCAACCCACCCTGCTCAGAGAAACTGTCCGATCACGCGACCCACTCCGCTAGGAGAACTGTTCGACCTCCGACGAGAAACACCACTATCATCACGATTCACCGCCATCCGCCTGCCGACCTGCCGTCGAAGACAACAACAAAACCAATAAAATGTCTAACCTCCGACAAGAAACTGGTTGTTCCAGTTTTTAAGGCGCTGCAGCAAAGAGGGCATCCAACCGCTGTGAATATGTCTTATCCTGTAGATTTATATATTATATATATATATATATATATGTATATGTATATGTATATATGTATATGTATATATGTATATATTTTTACTTTTACTGATCAAAATTTTAAATTAGTTGTTTATTGTTTAGATTCTTGCAGTATGCAACTTAGTTACTTGAAATTTAAGCTTTAAAAACTTAAATACTTGACCGTTCGTTACTTAATTGTTCATAATTAGAAGCTACTTGATTTCATTTGAATATTTATTTCTCTTGACAATATTAACTGGATTATAAGTGTTGTGCTTGTGTGTGGTGGCCATACGGGTTTATGAATATGGTGGGGTTACGTGGTGGTGGGCGGAGTCGCCGGTGTTACGAAGGAAGAACACAGTGGTGACGGGAATGGCTAGTAGTGGTGGTTTGAAGGGTGGAGTGGGAAAGAAGAAGGGCGGGATGGGTGGGGTCCATTTGTTTTTATTTGGTTTTTTAATAATTAAGGGTACTTTGGTCATTTCATATTGACTTAACCAGAAAACTTAACATAGGTTAGTAACAAGGATCACCTGAGTGCAAAATTTGTAAACACTGGGACCAACTTTGTAATTATTAAAGCACTGGGACCAAATCTACAATATCTGCAAACTACAGGGACCAACCACGCATTTAACTCAATTATAAATTAAATACTTTCACATTTATTTTTTATTGTAAGATCTTCTTTCTTTAATTTGATCTTGTACTTTTTACTTCACTCTAAACATTTGCTGCAACTTTTACTAGGATCTTAAATTTCAAAGTCAGTGTCTGATTAGTAATTTGTTATTATTGACCATTCAGGATTAAAGCCCAATCTGAATTTCTCTCGGTTTTTAAAATTCAAGATTGGTGTCTATTTTGGATATAGACCCACTTTGAATATCGAAACTTGAATTCGAATTCAATATTTAAATTCAATTTGGCTGAATTTCGAGTTTTTCTAGTGAGATTATTATAATAAACACCATGTAGCTGATCATTATGTTGGAAATGTGGGCGTGTGTAAATGAAGTCTCAAAGGGTAAAATACTTTGTCCCACATAGATGTGGGAACAAAGCGAAAGTTTATTTATAAGGTAAAGTATTACCTAACTAATATAACTTTTAAAATTCAAAAATATGACTTGTGTGCATCTACACGTCCTATGAACATCAATATAGATTTGAGAACTTAGGCCTGCGTGGGGTGGTTTTTAGACCCGTAAAACTTGCAGTTTTCAATTTCTAAACAGTTATTATTTTGTTTTGAAAAACCAGATCATCAGTTGAGACACACCATCACAACTCTCTTTCTCTCTCAGTTTCTTTGCACCATCTCCTGGTTCATTTGAGGCAAGTGTTCAGGTCCGACAGTGCGCTGTTGCTACTTCAAATCGGCGTACCCTGGGAACTAGAGATGGGCATAATAACCGGTTCCAAACCCGACCCGGTGGAACCTACCTGGGACCGGTTCCGGTTCCTACCCGACATATAGTAGAACCGGTTCCGGGTTCAAAATACCCGATGGTTCCTACCCGGTTCCACATTTTTGAAAAAAAATAAGTTCCGGAACCGGTTCCAACCCGTACCCGGGTTGTACCCGTAACCGGTTCTTATCATACCCGGTTCCTACGGTAACCTTTCAGACCTGGCGTCAATATATTTTTAATGTGAGTTTTTTTTATAAGCCTTTGCTAGAATAAGGTATAATACATAAACATAAAACTATTTATTACGAGAAACAAGTACCCGGTTACACAAACAACCTAAACAATAAACGTTAAACAAAACACATAAAATACTAAACATACTAATCATAAAACACAAATGGGTTTACAATACATAAAACAAACTAAACTTTCGATGACCCGGTCCCGGATGCTTCACCCTTTTCATTGTTTTTCGCCTTTGTCACCGGACAATGGCGGTCGGTGTGTTTCTTGAGCGTCGAGTTGGCCGAAGCCTTCATGAGCTTCCCGCACCCCTTGCATCTAGCCATTTCATGGCTATCCGACATCAAGCACAAGTCAAAGTGCTTCCAAATAGCGGGGTTTCTTTTGGTTTCCAAAACATCCACGACCTCATCGTTGCAAGCCATCGTTATCTCTTTGATAGTATTAGATTTGAAGTGTAAAGTGTTAAGTTTAGAAATGGTAAGTAGGAAGGGGTTTATATACAAAAACTGATTTTTTAATCAGGAACCGGTTTCCAACGGTAACATTTATCAGGAACCGGTTCCACGGTAACATTTTATCAGGAACCGGTTCTGAACAGTAAATGGCAGGTTTGACTGTCAGGAACCGGTTCCCAATAGTAAAATAGCAGGTTTGACTGAACAGTAAATGGCTGTCAGGAACCGGTTCTGAACAGTAAATGGCAGGTTTGACTGCCAGGAACCGGTTCCCACACTATCAGAAACTGGTTCCGCACCATACCCGGTTCCACACCATACCCGGTTCCATAATACCCGTACCCGGTTCTACACGGTTCCATATTCTTGGGTGTGAACCCGGGTAGGAACTGGACCCGGTTCCACACCATACCCGGTTCCAATGACATCCAAGCAGAACCGGGTCCGGGTTGGAACCGGTTCCGGGTAATAATAAAACCCGATTATGCCCATCTCTACTGGGAACAGAGGGTGAATCTGTCAAACACAAACCCGGTTCACTGTTTCTTTGATTCATTTGTTTCTGTTTCAGAATTTACCATATCAGTAGTACTTTTACTAACACATTCCATATCTCTTAACAAGCAGCCAATGCCACCTCTCTCCCTTTTTTATGTGGAGTCACGATATAATGTGTGTAATGTTGTAACGATATATTGATGGTAAATATAATAATATGTAGTATTACTTATGTGTTGACTATGAAGTTGTCGAGTGTAGTTTAAATCAGGGATGACAAATTCTGACACGTATATATTAACATCACACGAAATAACACGAAGTTAAACAAGTTAGGTTTTGAGCTTAACATGTTGTGTCTTACACATGTCAACATTTTTAAAACACACGATTAAATTTATGTCTAGACAAGTTAAACACCTTAACCTGTTAATGACCTGCTTAAACATATATTATGATTTGAAGAAAAAAAAGTAAACATAAGGCATATGCCTTACCTTGCGGCTTACGCCATGCCCCGTATGTCCTAAACCAAACCCTAGTTTTACCTTTGAATCTTCGGCAAATAAGTCTTCACGAACCCAGAACCCTAGCCTTTACCTCGTCCTTCAATTCTCCATGAACCATGGCCTCTCAAAGAACATCCAGAAATTGCAAGAAGAAGTCGACCTCATCCGCCAATTCTCCAAGCCTTCACCTCGCCCTTTACCTATTAAACAAACCCACCAACCGCGATTTGACATTCAACTGGTAACAGATTAATAGGCTCCATCACATCTTTATGTTTTCGTTACCTAACCTTTAATTGTCATCTTTTTTTCATGGTGATTATGTCGTTTTAATTCTCACATTCGACAGGTTTAATAGCATAGAGTATTAGTTTTCGAGTTTATTAGCAATTCATAAAAACATCTTGGAGAAGGACCGTTGTGTCCCTAAACAAGTTGTAGCGTTTAACCTGTTTCAAAACAAGTTCGTGTCTAACACCTCATGTAACCGGGTCATGTCTAACCTATTATACTAGCCCTGTATTAAATTCGAATGGTGTAAATGAGTTAAGTAGATTTCGAGCTTGTATATACTGGACCTTGGCTATTTAACTTAAAAGAGCTTGAGCTTGATCTCTACTCTTTTGAGCTCCATATCTAAAATTCAAGTGACTCATGAGTAATTTTGAACCCTATCCAACTCTTTTATTTTGTATTAACTATTCTATTTATTCACATATATAAACATATAAGTAATTAATTATTTATCTAAAACTTTTTATATATATATATATATATATGTATATATATATATGTATATTAAAAGTATTGGGAGAAGACTCATAATTAGGGTGAAAATCTAGGAAACTCTAACTTACCAGAATTTTTCTTTTTTTAAAAAATAACACATGTAATATAAATGTTTATAAGAGTTTTGCATAATGCGACTGTTACACATAGGATTGTTACAAATGTTATTTAAAAACAAAATTTGTTTGGTACTTTTTTTATTTTTTTACTCAAAACCCTTAAAAACATGTATATCAAATGTGGTATTTTTCAAAAAAATATTGGGTGGTTAGAGTTTTCTATGTTTTCTCCCTAACTATGGGTTTCCTATATATATATATATATGTGTGTGTGTGTGTGTGTGTGTGTGATGAGCACTCTATGAAACGATTAATATTTGTCTTGAATTTTTTTTCAAAGGTGTAGGATTTAGGGTTTAACTTTTACACTTTATATATTAGCTTTTAGGGTTTAGTTTATTTAGTTATCAGCTTTCAGACGATAGTCTTTAGGGTTTGGTTGTTTGGGGTTTAGGGTTTAAGGTTTAGTAATGGTTGAATAGAGTTTTCTCATGATCCCTGGTATATACATATATAGGGAAAGGTTCTATGCAACAAACTAAATATTGCGAGAACACGCAGAACAAAATAAATCACCCATTTTAAAAGACTAAAAATGTAAAAAGAAAAGAAAAGAAAAAGGTTATAAGATT
Organism: Scalesia atractyloides; assembly: GCA_947069175.1. NCBI lineage: Eukaryota > Viridiplantae > Streptophyta > Magnoliopsida > Asterales > Asteraceae > Scalesia > Scalesia atractyloides. The sequence continues at coordinate 2,318,805 of CAMTDV010000022.1, forward strand.
TATTGGTTCTCACACTAAAAATCAAAACAAAATATGGAAATTTTTAGTTTTTATACAACCTATAAATATAATAGGTTATGTGTAGGTTAAATTACCTACATGTATGTAGGCTATGTGTAGATAAGAATACATGGTTTCACGGTTTCACCTCATTTAAACCGTCTCCTATAAATGTATATATGTGTGTATCTTTAGTTAGTTAGTTTACCACAGTTATATCTAATAGTATGTATTATGTAACACATATTTATTATATTAAATAAAATTATTATATTTGTATACATATTATACTTGTTTAGACACGCGATTCAAATGAAACTCGCAATGTATATAATGATTGCATTTAGACTCAGCTAGATTCAAACTTATGTTGAGCCGATTCACTGTATCTTATAAGCGAGACTCGTATTTTACATCCCTAATTGTGAAGAAAATGTAACTCATTTGTTATTTGACATTATGACCTGTTGAATAGAATATGGAAGAAGCTAGTGCGTAAATTTTAAAACTAAAATCCCTAGAAAAATCTTAAAGATGGCCGATCCATTTCAACGGAAAAGGAGAAACATGAGTTTTAAAGAAAATCGCTGTTCGAAAAGATTATACAGAGGTAATACGATTTCTATTATAAACAAGTAAAACGTTGTCATTCTAACTTATCTTAAGTAATTAGAAGTCATTGTTGAGCTAGCCCATTTGGTAAAGATATACGACTCTTAGAAGGTTATCTCATGTTAAAACATTTTCAATAGAGATAAGTTTTGGATTATTGGTGTAAAAAGATTAATGTTAACCGTTAAAAAAATTAATATGAAGTAAAGACAAGTTTTTGGTTACATAATCTCCACTCGTATCCAATTTTCATGAGTATCATGTGGATTATGAATCCTAATAGCTAGTATCCAATTTTCATGAGTTTTATATGGATTTATCAATCCTAATATCTATTTGTTGCGAAAGCTTACTTGCGGCATCCATTAAACTAGGAGTAATGTTAAGAATGTTTTAGAAGTGTTAAAGTATGATTAAATTGGGAATTGAATAATAAAATTGTTTGCAGTTAAAGTTAGGGTTTGGATTTGAGAAATAACTCATATCCTTTTCTCTTCTCTTAAAAACAATCTCTGCAAAACATCAAGTCTCAATCGAATATCGAACCGAATGATACAAACACGAATGGAATAACTCCCTGATATATTAATCAGAAAATATAACTCAAAAAACTTATTACAGACTCTTAAGCATAACTACCATTAGTCTGTAATCGTCTTTTCCTTTTGTCTAATTTGAAAAAGTTTGATCATAACTCGGTTTCTCTCTTAATACGTATAACCCTAACTTGGTGACCAAGACATTACAATATCTAATTATATCATAATTAGGAAACTAATCTAGGTGTAACCAACATGTCAACTTAGACCCTTCATATTTACCTATATGTATATATGGTCCTCTCATATTCACTTACACGTGGATAGGTGTCCAATAGTTTCCAACACTCACCTCACCCCCATAATTTTGGACTTGTGTATATTGGACAAGTCCTCAACTCGTGTATTGAATGCGCTTCTACTTCCAAGGTTTGTAAAGCCCTGATAAATGCTAATTAATCTTTTTTTTAATTCTTCAATTCCTAATTATCTGCAGTATTTATAGAGCTATTGGAAACTGATTATATCACTAAAATATCAACCTTTCAAAAAAAATATATCACTAAAATATCAAGATTTCAGTTCGTATTATTCACATCCAGGTTCTGACTTATGAGGTTTGAATTTTGTAGTATTCATAGTTATTTGTTCTCTGAGTTAATTCTGCATTCTAAAATATTTTTTTTCGCTAATTTAATTCTACATTTTGTAGTTTTTTGTTCTCTGATTTAACTCTGGAGTATTTATTTATTTCTTTATGAACATTTTGGCTTTGGAGTATTTTGGTATTTGAGACGAATTTGGTATTTTATGTTGAAGGTTATGGTGTTTTAATATTTTGGTATTTGAAGAAAGTGTTATTTTCCGTTACAAAATATATTTTTTTATTTTTTAATAATGCGCTTTTGTTTTTTGAGTCCCACGTTTTTTTTTTGCGCTTTTTGCCTAGGCTCTAGGCGGAGCTTTTTCACCTTGAGTATGTTTCACGCCTTTGATAACTATGTCCGATACCAATTCAAGTCCCAATCGAATATTGAACTGAATAATACGGACACGAATGGAATAACTCTCCAATATAATAATAAGAAAATATAACTTTTTTAAAAACTTATTCTAGATTCTTTTACCATAACTCGGTTTCTCTTTTAAATATGTCTACCCTAACTTAGTTGACATAGACTAATCCTAATTTAATGGCCAAGACATTGCCATATTTAATTATATCAAAATTAGGAAACTAACCTTAATTTAACCAACATGTTAACTTAGATCCTCCATATTTACCTACATGTAAATACGGTCCTTTCATATTCACCTACATGTGAATACGTGTCCAAATAATTTTATAAAATTACAATTTCAAAGGTGATATATAATAACTATATAAATATTTTATTTAACTTTCTTAATTCCTTTATTTTGCTTTTTTAACCTTAGTAATATTTTATTTAACTCTTTTAATTCATTTATTTTGATTTTTTTTAGAATTGTCAATTTGTAAAACCAGCTTAATTACATGTTATGATTGCTTACATTCGATCCACCAAAGTTGCAACCTCCATTCCTTTTTAGTGTTTTCACCTCATCTAAAATTTACATAAATTTGTTTTATCTATATAAAATAGCATTTTCTTAATTTTCTTGAATATACATAAATATAAAAAAAATATACGTATTCAATAATCTAAATTAACTTCGTATTATTAAATTGAAAATGTAGTTAGAACTTACAATAGAGTATTTTACTTATATCGTAAACTATAGTGAGTGTCGATAATGTATTGGTATCGTAACGAATCCAATTGATACCTCCACAACAATATCTGGATCACGTCGATTCCGACAAATAACAGTACCGGTATTAGTACTATTAGAATCGTTAGTGATATTCGTTTTTTTTTCTTTCCATCAATGTAAAATAAAGGCATCTATATCCTATTGTGCAAATGACGATGTTATTTTTTAAGTTTTATCTTTCAGTCACCATACCAAGTGATAGTACCGTTCCAATACCATGATAAACCAAACTGACCATATAATTCATTATTCTAAAACAAAATTAATTCTATATTCTATATTCTAACATTCTATTCTATATTCTAACAAATGTAAAGGACATTAACAGTGAAATACAATTGATTAAACACAAGGCATAATTGAAATGTATTACTTCCCTTTCCCTAAAGGTTTACAAGTGTCAAAGTTCTAACAAATGTAAAGGACATTAACAGTGAAATATTAAACACAAGGCATAATTGAAATGTATTACTTCTCCTTCCCTAAAGATTTACAAGTGTCAAAGTAAAAGGTTTTAGAAATGTTTTTTTATTGTGGTTTTTATTTTATTATTTTAAAATAAATCTTTTTATAACAATTTTTATACTAAAATTACTTTTAAACATATTATATTTTGTTCTTATAACTATTAAGATACAATGTTTTATAAAATTCTAAATATGTCGATAATGCATAAAACCGAGTTGTGAATAATAATTTACAAGTGATCAAAGCACATGCATATATGTCATCAACGTTATGTTGCAATTTGTTTTTTTTAAGTGACGAGTTTACCTTTGTCGCTATTTTAGCAAAATAATATAATGTTTTATAAATTTCGAATATTCGTTACGGCGTGCTTATTATTATCCATAATTTGATAAAAAAATATTATTTAAACTTATCAAATATAGTTATTTTTTGTTCTTTCCTTGAAAACTAAACCAATACCAACCAAATAACATTAGTACAGGTACCATATTCGTTTTAATGATTTTTTAATGTGCCAACCATCATTCTTACGGTAACGGTACCGTAACGAGTCGAACCGATGCCGGCCAAACAACATTGTTACCATACTTATATAGTAACGAATCAAACCGACACGGACTGAAAGCCCGCAGCGAAGCGCGGAAATTCCACTAGTTTCCAACAAAACTCAACTTCTTTTCTTTGCTTCCATTTCTTTTCTTTAAAAAAATCTCTAAACACAATTATTTTCTACTTTCTTCTAAATTCTTTCCCTTCTCTCGTAAAATGAAATGAAACTCAAGAACACAAATTAAAAGAAATCGTATCAAGTCAACCATAATTTGTATTGATGTGTTATTTTTTGTTGTTAAAACTATATGTAATTCTGGTTCTCTCTCTCTCTAGACATTAAATTGAATTGGACAACAAGTGGTCCAAAAATAAGGATGAACATCAATGGAGTTGGTAAGTGTTTATTTACGAATGAATGTTACTTTAAGAAGTTAACCTAACATGGATTTTTGATGTATATAGTTTTATGGACACTAAAAATATCAAAGCGAGATACATTCACCGTTGGTTAAGGTTTTAAATTAAACTCTGTTATTTAATGATAATGAAAGTGTTTTTGATGAAAAATGAAGATTTTGACTCAAATAATCTTAATCACCATGAAAATTAATTGGAGTGATAATTCAACATTGGGATTCAAAAGCAAAAGGGAAATTTTTATATGAGAAGGACTAAATTGTCTTTAAATTGACTAAATCGTATTCGCATTTAATTGGGTAAAAGATAATGATGATTGATAAAATGGACCCGTATAAAACTATGTGTTGTGGTTTATTTGAATAGTGCATAATGTCATGTTATTATCACATAGGTCATAGGTTTTAATTATCCTACTTTTTAATTATCATGTTCGGTTTAACTAGTGACGGATCTAATAACTTTTTTATTGGGTTCCTTTTGATAGATTCTTACTAATTTTCACTATTTTTTTCTAAATTATAAGAGGTTCTCACTAATTTTTTCCAAACCGAATTGGTTCATAGGAACACACAAGAGTTGCCTAGATTCGCCTCTGAGTTTAACTAACCATTTCTATTAAAAAGTATTTACATTAAATAAATAAAAACTAAATTAATTCAAAAGCGGGTGAGGTTTCAATTTTTATTAGGTATGGAATTGGTGAAGAGGGTGATGGGGACGTTAATGGGCTAATGCCCAAAAAGAAGTTGGTTTGGCGGTGATGTTGTAAGTTGGCGGAGGTTTTGACGTTAAAGGTGTGGTGAGATGGTAGGAGCACCACCTCACAACACAACGTTAGTAAACTATAATTATTATCTATGGTTTTGAAAGTAGTCATATTTACTTATGGTATTATAGCTTGGCGGCATCTTAGTGGTGGGATAAAGCTTAGGGACCATTAGGTCTTTGGTTTACTTCTTACAAGAGGGGTTTTCCCAGATTTATTGGGTTTTCTATTGGAGATAGATATGTCGGATGATTCTGCTAATGGCACGTTGATATTTTAGTGGTCCGTCACTAATCCTGAAAAAAAAAAAAAAAAAAGAAAGTAGTCATACTTAAATTGGTGATTTTAATAAGCAAAAGGACTAAAGGTATGGATTTTATATAATCGTTAAACTAGGGTCAAAGCAAGTCCATATGGATAACAATTTATGTCATAGAATAGATAATAATTAACAGTGAAATGTCGATATATGTCATTGGTTGTGAGATGTTGATCGTATAAAATATTTGTATGTGAGTATGTGACTAAGATGAGTAACCAGATTTATTATATGAATTGTGATCCACACATTAAAATAATGTTTCCTTTTAATTAAGTTTGTATAAAATTATATAACCAGCACAAAGTTAAATCCAAGTCGGTCAGGTATTTTGAGTGTTTGTAGTTTTTTTAGCTGTCACAACTAATCTTGACGATTTCTTTAAATTGCATTTAAACCACGCATTAAGTACTATTCTATCAGTATCAATCTACAAAAATTGAATTGCTAACCTGATTCGTACGGCGCGTGAGCTGGCGTTGAAACAAAACCTTCGTTTAGGGTTTCTTCACAAGACCACACATTTTATGGCTAATAGATCATGACTTTCAACCACTTAAAGAGGAACACATTTACAACACTACTTAATAATACCGCAGCCGCTCCGTATTTGTAACCCCTCACCCGATGAACGCTTCGGCTTCGCTCCACCGGAATCTTCCTTCACAATAATCCACATTCCCCTCCCCAAAAACTACTTCTATAGGCCAAAATCAAGCCCTAGAACTAGATGTATACATCACATGCATAGAAATCACTAAGAAATTACCAAATTAAGTAGGCGACAAGACTCATAAATTTACATGCTCAAATTGATATTTTTTTTTATTGTCCATATGAAATAGTACCCATTGGGTCCTTGTCAAAGTGTTCGCCTAAACGCGTGAAGACCGTGTGGATTAATGAGTTTTGTTAGAATGCTTTTGTTTCCTAGTGTCAATTACTTTATTGGATAACAATATTTTAAACAACAAGATACTATTTTCATTATTTATTTTCTTGAAATAAACTTTTTATATACGAAGTTTAATGAAGTTTTTAATATGTCGTTACGACGTGTTTTTTTATCGACATTTTGATGTAAATTTTTACTCAAAATCAAGTTGTAAATAGCACTCTACAAATGACACAATTTACCATTTTTGTTATATTAAAAATGTACATTTGCGCGACGCTTATTTTAATCAAAGTTTCTCTAAAACTTTTATTAAATAAACAAACGTGTCAAATATGATTGGTTTTTTTCTTCTTTACTGTGACGAAATGAACGGATTCCGACCGAATAAAATCAATACCAGTAAAACCGTTGCTGGTTGCTAATATTCATAACTGGTAAAAATTTAGTCGAAAACATAATTGTATTCGCACTTGTATTCATTTTTATCTCTTTTAGTTGCTATATCGAGTTTCTGAATCGTACCAGTGTTGTAATGAACCAAACCGATACCCACAAAAAACCGTTATGAACGTGAAAAACCCCGCTAGTTAAACATAAATATAAACAACTACATGAGGTTACACGGTGGAGAGGTGGTGAGGTGGAAGGTGAATCAGGACGGATGGGGTGCTTTGCGGGAAGTACCGTCAAATTCGGAGAGGAAGCAAAGAAGAAATTAGTTAGAGATGGGCATAAAAACCGGTTCCGAACCCGAACCGGTAGAACCGAACTGGAACCGGTTCGGTTCCTACCCGACATTAAGTAGAACCGGTTCCGGGTTCAAAATACCCGTTGGTTCCAACCCGGTTCCACAATTTTACCATTTGAATCGGGTAGTAACCGGTTCCTAACCGTACCCGGTTCCTACCCGTACCCGGTTCCTACGTGGAACCGGTTCCTGACCGTTATAATATTACCGTTAGAACCGGTTATAGCCGTTAAAATGTTACCGTTGGAACTGGTTATAGCCGTTAAAAGTGTTCAACATAAAACTAGTCTAGAAAATGAAGTTGAGTTAGAGCATAAAATTGTTGACGAAGAGGAGGACGAAGAAGTGGAGACTAACGATTCGGACGACGATTGTACCGAGGTACCCGCACCTAAGAGAAACTCGTCGGAAAGTGTTGCACCTGCCGCTAGTAAACGATCAAAGAAATAAAATCTTACTAGAACCGGTTCTGAGTAATTTTTTATTTTTTTTGTAACCGGTTAATTTTTTTTATATATTGTAACCGATTAATTTGTTTTTTAATTTTAACCGATTATTGTTACTATTTTTATTTATCAATGTAACTAATAATAAAAATCAAACATAACAAACACAATAGAAAGTAACATTACACAAACTTTATTAAAACACCAACGATAACATTTATCAGGAACCGGTAAGTAGGAAGGGGTCTATATACAAAAAAAAAACGATTTTTTAATCCGGAACCGGTTCCACCGGTAAAATTTTATCAGGAACCGGTTCTGAACAGTAAAAGTCAGGTTTTTACTGTCAGGAACCGGTTCTGAACAGTAAAAGTCAGGTTTTTACTGTTCAGAACCGGTTCTGAACAGTAAAAGTCAGCTTTTTACTGTCAGGAACCGGTTCTGAACACTGTCAGGAACCGGTTCCGCACCATACCCGGTTCCACACCATACCCGGTTCCATAATACCCGTACCCGGTTCTACACGGTTCCATATTCTTGGGTGTGAACCTGGGTAGGAACCGGACCCGGTTCCACACCATACCCGGTTCCAATGACATCCAAGCAGAACCGGTTCCGGGTTGGAACCGGTTCCGGGTAATAATAAAACCCGATTATGCCCATCTCTAAAATTAGTTGATGCGAGAGCGAGAATCGAAAAGAATCCTCAATAGAATAGATATAAGATCTTGGGCCTAACGCATAGTTATTAACTGGGCCGACCCAACATGCTTGGGCTTGACACATAGTTACTAATAAACTTTGGCTGATTCAAATACTTTGTAAATTTAACTAGGATTATGAAATTTTGCATTTCTTCACGAAGTTGTTGTTGTTGTTGTTTGTTGTTGTTGTTGTTTGTTGTTGTTGTGTTGTTGTTCTTGTTCTTCTTCTTCTTCTTCTTCTTCTTCTTCTTCTTCTTCTTCTTCTTCTTCTTCTTCTTCTTCTTCTTCTTCTTCATCATCATCATCATCATCATCATCATCATCATCATCATCATCATCATCATCATCATTATTATTATTATTATTATTATTTACTTTAGCTGATGTTTCTATGCAGGCTGTTATTTCTTTTTTTTTTTTTTTTTTTATCAAAGCAGATCATAGGTTCCATTAATCTGAAGTTCGTTATATCTTGCTAAATGCAACTAGTGTAAGTCCCACACACGACATAATTAAAGAAATTCGCATTTCAAAAAAAGTAATAATAAATAAAAAGAAAGAAATAAGATAACTACCCGATGATCGGCCAAGATAGCATTGAGAATCTTACACACTACATGTTAGTTTGCTTTCAACTGAGATTTGATTACTACCTAATTGCTTTGATATCACATGATTCCTATACTTGTTCGATGTGGCGATTTTTTAAACAAAAAGAGTTCCAATTTTATTAATCGCTTTAGACCCAAAAATGATCGAGTCAGCCATGAATTTATTTAGGCCAATATTGAGTCAGCCTGATGACCGGCTAAGAAATAAGTCTTTTATACAATCTTTTTAACAAATAACCTATAATTAAATTAGTATAGGATTGTGAATTATTATTTTTTTCAATTTATGCCCAATATTGTGGTTGTTCAAAATTAAAAGTTGATGCAAAAATAATGTTACTAAGTAATAGGTATTGGGTAATTAAATTAGTTTAGACCCAAATCAAATTGATAGTAGGCTGATAAAGGAATAATATTAAGGCCCTGACCCAACTAAACCCATTAACATTTTAAATTTGTAAGCTTGTTATCACAATCATCGACCTCTTTTATATACAAGCTTATAGTTTTCAGGGGCATAATTTTTATAGTCGTGCAGGACCCCCAAATTCTTTTACTTTTTTCTTTGCTCCTCAGAAAAAACAAAAACAACCGCTCGACATACTAAACTAGGGGGGATTGGAACCTATAATCTGCTTTGATCAAAGAGTTTCACCATGCGTTATCTGGAGTGTGATAGTCCGACCATATGTACATTATTTTGCATGTACTTACATGAATAAAGTAGTTTAAAGAATATGACCAGAGCTCTTTGTCCTACTTGAACATGATAGCAAAGTGATTCATTGTTGAAAATTGTATGACGCGACCTTTCAATATAAATGTAAGTTATATGTGGTTTTTGTTATTGTAGTACTGTGGGTACATTTGATTTTCCGTAAAGAGTTTCATCATGCGTTATCTGGAGTGTGATAGTAATGATAAAAGGCACGTTGTGTAGGTGCCATCGAGACATGGGGGTGTCCCCTCTCACCGTCACTAATATATATTATGGAGTGGTCTGATTGGTCTCCCTCACACTCACACTCGCCAAAATTGCTTCACTCACGAATATAAGGGTAACCACACCCACCCACTCAACACCACTCCCTTGGGTACGACATGGTGTTTGTGTGATAGTAATGCATACATGGTTGACCCTCCTCTTATAGACACGTAACATAACATATAATCATACGATAGTACGATACGATGCACTACATTGATGTGCTTTTGCTATCATGTAGGTTTTTACACCAGGTTAAAGTTATCTTGTTTAATTTGATTTTCACTTAGTTTAACTTCCATAAACAAACAAACAAACTTATCCATTGGGTTTTCTGTAATGTATATTGTATATTATATTAGCTACATAGACCTCAGGGATATAACATTCACGTACCCTATCTAATACGATAGTTAAACTTGTGCATGACTTAACGACACCATGATTGCATGTCTATCATCAAACTTTAGTCATATCCTCCGTGGTCGGATAATAGTTGCACAAAGAAGATCCCAAAACTAGGCAATAGGCATGCTATTGTTAAAGATGATGGTAAAAAACATTTTCAACTTATCTATTTGACTTAGTCATTTTCTTTTCCATTTCTATCAGTGAAAATGTTTTTGAGTTATGCTTATAGATCAGTTCGAACTTCAAAATTTTATAAGCATTTGGTGGACTTGAGTCTGAAAATAGCAGGGTTATAGGGATGGCAAAAATATCCAATCCTGATTGGATGCCTGAAGCCCAAAACATCCGGAACGAGTATACCCAATACCTGAGGGTATGCGACCGGGTATGGTATTGAAAAAAATATTTTGCAGGTATGGTATGAGACGTGTATGGGATTATGTGATATCAGAACCGATTACCCAAAACTATATACCTATTTAACTGAACCATATACCCGAAAGGTTTTTCCAAAAATGTTTTTGTTTTTGTTTTATTTTTATTCTTGTTTACCCTTGTTTAGGAATGTTTTATTATAATAGCTTCATTACTTGGATTTTATATATATATATATATATATATATATATATATATATATATATATATATATATATATATATATATATTTTGATGATGTTATATATATTTGTATGTTATGAATACGAAACTATTAATTGAAATTCATTATTATTTTGATAATTACATATTTGGGAAGTGTCAAATATTATTCGATGATAACGATATGTATGTAAACTATTATATTTTTATTTATTTTAGAATTTAAAAACATAAAAGTATACAAGAAAGAAAAATACATACATGAAAAATCACAATGCGTACTTTTTAAAACATTAATGGGTGTATCCGATACACGATGTGTAATTACCCATTGATACCTGACGGGTTTTAAGATGGGTATGAGACATTTTTTTAGACTACGCAATGTGGAAGGGGGCATGAAGCGCCCGTGTCTGCAACGTCAGCAGAAGAGGCTTTGTCCTTCAAGCCTCAAAAACTAGAGGGTGGTGAGGCGTGATGAAGAGGGTTTAAACTTTCTTAGTCTAAGAGAAACAACTGCTACAATGACTTTTACTCTCTCTCCTTCTCTCTCTAACAACCAATCACCCTCAGCCAAATCACCTTCACCTCCGCCCCACACCCAACCTCTTCTACACCCAATAACATGTAGTTTTAAATAACATATAACAGGATAATAGACAGACTTTTTGTACGATATACATATAGTTTTTTGCACTAAAAATATATAATCCAACTCCATTTTCACTTCTAAAATTATAAATATACCGCCCAAAATCAAACTACTGAAATTCAAACAACAAAAACTTAATATTAAATCTCATTTATAAATGCAAGTTTACACTTGTATTCTCTCCACCATGAACTCTATCGTTTCTCAATCTGAGGATTGGCAAAATCTCAGGGTGGTTGAAACAATCTATGAGGAGGATTCGGGCGAAGACTCGTCTACCGCACCGTCTTCGCCGCTCCCTCCCTCCTCCCCGTCCGCCACCTCTCTACTCTCCCGAGTTAAATAATGGTAAGTTATTCGGTTCAAGAGAGGGTTGCGACGCAGCTAGTTTTATTCTATTGTAATTTTCCTAATACTTGTATATGGAAGTTATGCTAGACAAGCGTTGTCTAGTTTAATAATTCTATATTTTGGCGTATGATCTGCTGGTCTAGCAGTATGGTGTTTGACTCTTAGAAAAGTTGTGTGAATTTAAATTTTTGTAATTTCAGTTTAGTCCTATTTAGAGGTGTGAAAAGTGAAAAAAAATAATTCTAAATTATAAATCTTAATATGTTAGAATTGTATGTTTTTAATCTTTTATATCAATCCCTAGATTAGAAAGTAACGTATTGAAAGTTGAAACCAACAATTAATTGTTGATATTGATTTTTTTATTACATTATTTTAAAGATTTTAATGAATGATTAATTAATTGTTTATAAAATTTGAAGAGTTATACACATGTATGTAACATGCTTATATCTTATGTTTTAGGTCCCAAAATAATGGAGTTGAAACCGATGTGATCATACATGTTCAAGGTTCAAGTTTTCGTTTACACAAGGTATGTATGATATTAGAAATTGTAAAAGAATACTTATTAATCTTAAATTGGAATCAGTAGATAATTATATTTTTTTTATTCTTTTGTTTGTTGATAATGTTCAAATTAATATATCCTTTTATTTGTTGGTATATATTTATAAAAAGGTTTAGGGTACTTTAATTTAATAAAATTATCAACATTCACAACATGTTTTATATAAAACACTATCTAACTTTTTCAACCTCTATGCTTAAAAAACTAGAAGTTAAAAAGTTAAGAAAAACATGATTTTAAATTACATATGAACCTTTAATTACGTTTTTTTTCTCTGCATGCTTTTAAATTATATAAACATGTTTCTAATTCATAAATTGTTTTCATGATTCTAAATATAAATTACATAAAGGGCGTTAATTGCATTGTATTAAACTATGAAAACTACATAATCGTTTTCGTAATTATATTTTGTCAAACTTAAGTACATATGATTTTAGGATTTTTGTACTTCTGTAATTAAAATTAATAAAATAAATATTCCAACATAAGAAGCTACAAAGATATAAACAAATTAATTGCTATAGCATGGAACACTACGTTTTTGCCACTCTCATTCACGAATTAAATGACCAAAATTAATAACCTAACTACACAAAAATTCAGTACAAAAAATCAGTTGCGGATATAGCCGGAGCGCCAAGGGGTAACGTTTTAAAAGAAAATGGGTAACGAAATTGAAAAAACGTCAATTTTTTTTCAAAATTTACACTACCCGCCGGAGCGCTAAATGGTAGGAAGACTACCCCTTGTTATACACTAGATCCGCCACCGCAAAAAAATCAATACAAACCACATTAAATGATTATAATTTATATTTATAACAACATTAAATCTTATGTTCCACCTAGGATCCTCTGGCACGATGCAGTGGATATCTCAAACGGGAGTTAACAGAAACCACCAACGTTACAATCTCTCCACCGTTAATCATAACGGCCCACACATTCACTCTAGTAGTTGACCATTGTTATGGAGGCCACTTGTTCATAACACCTTTCAATGTGGCTTCTTTATTGCTAGCATCCGAGCTGCTAGAGTTAACACCCGGTTCGCATGTTTGCGTAAGTCTAAGGGAAAAGGCGATGCGTACTTGTGTCGGACGGTTTTGGTGGACAGGAACTACGCCGCGGTTGTGCTAAAGTCGTGCATGGGGCTTTTGCCTGACGTGGAGACACGAACGGGTGTTGTGAGTAGTTGTATAGAGGCCATGAAGTTGAATTGTGATGTTGGGGATGATTTGGCTTTGTTTGATGGTGTCCAAGAGGTTTCGGGTGCGGCGTTTGGTTGGTGGTTGATTGTTTGCACCGAAGGTTGAATGGAAGTCGTGACTTACTCTATAGAATCATTGACTTCTATTTTCATGTAATTGTTGTACAATTATCTGGGTAAAATTAGGGTGTGTATCGGTCGGTTTATCTGGGTAAAATTAGGGTGTGTATCGGTCGGTTTTAGCTGTATTAAGAATTAAAAACCAAAAATTCGGATTTTGGATTTTTGGAAACTGTTCGTCTTCAGTTTTTTTGGTTTTTTCACTATTAGTTCAGTTTCGATATTTTTGATTTTATAAAATTGGTTTAGAGATTTAAAATGTTTTTTAACTAATTTTTTTACATCTAAATATGTACTTACAAAGATTTTAACATTTGTATACTTTTGCATGAGACAATCACTATGCTATTAAATTACTAGGTTATAATTATTTGAGTAAACTTTCATTTTGCTCCATGTGGTTTTGTCGTTTTAATGGCTCTGCCCCAATCCTTTAAAAATAGCCATTTTACTCCCTGATGTTTCAGTTTTATTGCCAGTTTGCTCCACGGCCTTAACTCCATCCATATAGTATGTTAACTGAAAAGGTATTTTAGTAATTACAAATATAAAATAAGGGTACTTTGGTAAATCCTAGTCATTTCTATTATTATTAGCTATAATTATTTAGTATTTAATATATAAAAAAACAATTCTCTTTCATGAATATTAACGTCAAACATCAGATCGATCTGTTGTTCAAAAAGAAGGACAATCAACCACCACCACCACCTTGCCCCAGCTCCACCCCACAACCACCACCACCACCTTGCACCAGTCCCACCCGACCACCAACGACATTAGAGATCTATGAATACCACCACCCGAAGCTGTCAACGGACTCTATCGTCACCGTCATAATTTGTTCAAACATCGCCGGATGTTCAAGCGTCGCTGGATGTTCAAGCGTCGCCGGAGCTAAAGCTTTTGCTCGAAACCCTAGGTCTGTATTCTTCTCTCTGTCACCGTCTGAGCTCAGATCCACCATCATCATCTCTGTGGTCACTGACTCCCTAGAGTTCTTGGCTCCAAACCCTAGATCTGCGTTCCTCTTTCTCTCTTTCGGCTCCTTCTCTTTCTACTTAAACATCACATCTAACTCTTGATTATTTTGAAATTTGGGGATTTTGATGATACAAGTTATGGTTTGATTCTAGGGTTTTGTTTTGAAAGGGGTTTGGGATGATGTCAGATCTTGTTGGAGTAAAGATTGAATTTGGATTCAAAACAACAGTCATAAGGGTTTTTATCGAGATTTGGATGACTTGTTAGAAGCAGACGAGGGTTTCAAACCCGACTGTTCAACATCAAGTTGGTGTGGCCGGTGGTAATCGGCGGAAAACGGTGGTCGGGTGGTGGCACCGGGGGGTGGGTGGCGGGCGGTGCCGGTGATGTCAGGTGGTGGGTGTAGAAGAGAGATCTTGTAGAGAGTGAGAGAGAGAGAGAGATAGTAGAGAATGTATTTTTTGTGTATACTTTATATTTAATACAAATTACCAAAGTACCCTTATTTTATATTTGTAATTACTAAAATGCCCTTTCAGTTAACATACTATATGGATGGAGTTAAGGCCATGGAGCAAACTGGCGATAAAACTGAAACATCAAGGAGTAAAATGGCTATTTTTAAAGGATTGGGGCAAAACTATTAAAACGACCAAACAACAGGGAGCAAAACGGAAGTTTACTCTAATTATTTTTTGTTAGCTAATAGTTAATTCTTTTGATCATATAGCTTTGTTTTGGTTTTATGGGTGGTTTTACGTTAGAGGTGTACAAATCGGGTTTTTTTAATAATCGGTTTCGGTTTTTAACCGAATTGGTTTTTTACATCAAAAACAAAAACCGGTTTTTCTTATAACCAGTTTCGTTACTAACCGGTTTTTTTAAGTCAAAACAATAATCGGTCCAACCGGTTAGGGTCGGTTTTAACCGGTTTATTTAAAAAAACCGGTTTTTATAACCGATTTCGGTTTTAAAACCAGTTTCGAAGCTCAAGATCCCTAACCGGTCTACAACTGCCGGTTCGGTTCGGTTCTAAAACCGGCTAAAAAAACCAATTTTAAAAAACCAGTTAAAAAAACCGGTGTCGGTTTATTTTCCGTTTCAGTTCTAAAACCGGTTTTTTTGTACACCCCTATTTTACGGACAGGCGGAAAGCGGTAAGATGACAGAAGAAGAAGAAAGAAGCAAAATATGCAACTACATCGACTGTCCGAATCTCTCCCCTCAAACGCTTTTGCACGCAGTTAACCCTTGGATGCCACTAAGGTTCGTGGTCCAAGCCATGTTCATCGAGCAACTCAACACTCGTCGATCCGTTTTCAACGCCGCACAAACACTCAAAACCATTAATCGCCGCCCAATCAAACAACCCGCCAGCGCCACCTCTGTCACCCTCGGAGCAATCCTCCAACGTGACGCCGCACTCCGCCAAGTGGCACACTTAAGAGACACCATGGACTACACGAGCTCGCGGATACAAAGTTTGGAATATGAGATTAATGGGCTAAGGAAGATTTTGAACAAGTCGGATTCGGGTCAAGTTACGGGTCAGGTTAAGTCCGAGAGTTTTCGGTTTAGTTCGGAGAGGCGGGTTGAGAGGGGGCAAAGAGGGTCGGTTTCTTCGGGTAGTTTTCGGACCGCGGATACGGGAAACGAGTCGGACTATTCGGGTGATCAAGGGAGTCCGAAACGGTTCGGGAAGCGGGTCATGAATGGGTTAAAAAGTGTGTTTCGCAAATCGGGTTTGGGTCGTAATAGGGGTGAGGTTAAATTGGAAAAAGGGACCAATTAGTGGTTTTGAGTGTATTTTTGTTGATGAAATTGGCTGCCAATTTTGTAAAAGATTTATGTTTTGTAGATGAGGATGATAAGTGGTCATTTGGTGATTAAAATGGATAATTTTATATAATTTATAATTTTATTATAGATGGATTATGGTGACCTATATTGCCTACCAACATTGTTTAAACTTTTTAAATAGCTATAAAGATAATAATAATAAAGCAAAACGTTTTTTATTAGTTTTAAATGAGTTTAAAAACAAATTAGTCTATTAGAATTGGTTATATTTATAAAAAGTATTTTTGAAAACCGACTCTATAAGTTTAAGCGCGTATGATATTATCCTTGTTTTATCTGATTACTATAAATCTATAAAAGATGTCACATGTATCTAAAACTGAAGGAGGAAATATCCGCTACTACCAACTAGAAAGAGCACAATAAACGTTAAGTACTCCGTTGTCTTCCTTACATTAGAGAACCAAACTAGACCTATGAGTGATTATTCCTTCAACGTAAGTTGATACTACTATAACCCAACCTTTGGTTGTCATGTATGATTCTTAATCAACTAGTCTTAACCCCTGTGTTGCGGGCAAGAGCATAAAACTGTGTTGCAAGCGTTGCGGAGTGTGGGGCGTGAGGCGTAAAACTGTGCTAAGTACCAACCAAATGACGATCAGAATCGGAAAAAGCGTAAAACAAAATCACGATTTTTTAACATCGAGCGACCCAAGTGACATAGAACATAGACGGAGTTGAATGTATACCAACACGTATTATAATTTGATGGGGTAAAAAACATGAGGGACTAAATGTGACCACTAATCACCGTGGTAAGTAACAACCAAACGACGACCAAACCCGAGAAAAAACATAATAATTATATAACACCAAAATTTTATTAAAAAATAAAAGTATTTAAAGTTAACTATACAAGAAGAAAAAAAGAAATAAACTAAATAACAAAAAAAAATAGCCACTGTTCCTCAAAGTGTTAGGAATTAATAGATATGATCAATATTTGCATGCTATGTGATGATGTTCCTAATTACTATCACCATCCTTCACGTAATTACCACATCACTCCATTCTCTATCCTCCATCACTACCTTATATGGTGTGGTGATGGTCCTCCCCATCAACCACCAACCTATCACACGCCTCAACTTTGGGAAAGGTGGATTGTGGTGAGCGTGGATATATCCATGCTTTACACATAGAGGATGGGGCGGTGTATCACCATCACCATGTCCATTGTGACATTTCATGAGCCTCACCATGACCCCTATACCTACTAGCCTAAGTGGTTACAAGCTCATAACCACCACACACACAATGCATACCTGACCTAGTCTATAGCTAGCGTTAACAACTAACACTTTAGTTATTATCTTTGGCATATCCTATAGTAAGAGCACTCGCATTGTGGTCTTAGGAGAACCACATGAGACTCTAGTTAAGTATTAAGACAAATGGGTAAATGTGACCTAATTGGATGGCAGCATAGGCGATGGTAACGGGTAGCAAAAAATGATACAAAGTTAATAGTAGGTACCCATCACCATCTAGCCTAAAATAACATAAATGATTTAAAACTACTAACTAAAAAATTAAACGAAATAAAACAAACAAAAAACAATGGTCTGAAAGAAATTTACAATGAATCCAGCCCATACTTGTGCATAATCAAATACTCTCATTGTCTAATGCAATCATAATTCGCATGTTTCATTGTCTAATACAATCATAATTCGCATGCCGCTGGTTACTCCCAAAACAAAACGCCAAAGACGTCTAGGTGATGTGCCGCTAACCTAAACCAATAAGTATTAGAAAGCTAAATAAGAGACACGGCAGAAATTTGGTGTTAAAACTGACACATTATTCCCACACAGTTTTCACACATGTGAGCATGGTCTAAATTTTGATACATGTGGAAACTGCCACGTGTTTCCACATCCAAGCTCATCGTGTTTTTTTTGAATCTTCATTGCTTCTCCACCTTAGGGAGGCGTGGTGTTCCAAGGCATGGAACAACGCCAAATCATCTTCTCGCGTAGTTTCATGCGACCAAGTGTAGTGAAATAACTAAGACTATATAAGTTCCTATCACGTCACTGCCACATAGGCAGTGGTGATTTAACAAACCCACTATTTTTCAAAGGTGTAGTGATTTAACTAAAATTAAATAAAATGAAAAAGATGTGATTAGTTGGTGTGTAGTAGACTCCACCCCTTGCCTCTTTAACACCTATTAATCTCTTGGCGTTGGGAGTCTTTGACGTCAGTAGTGGACCCAAAATATTTTTTTTCAAAGTAGGCAATTTAGGACACCGAGGGCTTAACCAAACATTTAAGGATGAAAATCAAGATTCTACGTAAAAATACACTTATTTAAAAAAAAAAAAAAAAAGGCAGCTGCCCACTACCATATATATATATATATATATATTGTAAAATAACCCTTGAAACATAGAAGTATAGAACACTCGAACCTCCTACAAAGAGTTACAGGCACCAATCATTTTGGATGAAACCACATCCGTCGATAACAAATCGCAGTGAAATCAATCAGTTCTTCGTTTGCGAATTCCCAATTTCAAAACACCGTAATTAGAAAGGAGAAACATACATAACTCTTCGTTATCAATTAGACCCATCTCTTCCAATCAACAGATCTCATAATATTTTGTTCCAATTCATTTTCTTTCAATCGTTATGGGCATATGGGAAGTTTTTCTCAATTGGCTGCGAAGGTACGCTATCTTTTCATTTCTGCATCCAATTCGATTTAATATTGTTTCATTTTTTCTAGGTTTTTTTTTCTTGGATGTCGAATAAAATTTGACATTTTTAGGGTTTGACAGAAGAATGCCAATATAAATGCATAAACTAATGGCAAATTGGATTTAAATAGTACAACGTGCGGCTGTTTTTTGCCGATAATAATCGAGTTTATTCTCCGACCTTTTTCATTTTGTTTGTATATTGGTCCGCCGATTAAAAAAATGGAGTTAAGTTTTTATCCGAATTACAAACCGATGTTTTTGAGCTTTTGATCAGAAACCAGATGTAAAATTTACCTTGAAACAGTGCTCCAAACGACGAAAACGTTGCTTCAATTCGGGTGTTTAAACTTCCAATTAACAAAATTCAAGCGGTTTGGAGCACCGTTTTAAGCTAAATTTTGCATCAATCGACTCGTATCCTTGTTCTGATAAAAAACCCTTAAAGTAATTCAGAAAAAAACTAACTGTTAAGTTATTTTTAACGGCGGACCATTATGCAAACAAAATGAAAAAAGTTGGACCACTGGCGGGAATAAACTCCGCTGGGATTATTATTGGCCAAAAACAGCCAGGTTGGATTATTTAAATCCAATTTGCCTAAACTAATATTGAAATGACATGTTGATACAGCCTCTTTTTCAAGCAAGAAATGGAGCTTTCTTTGATTGGCCTTCAGAATGCCGGCAAAACTTCACTTGTTAATGTTGTGGCTGTAAGTAATTTAAGACAGATGCTCAATACATAACCAATTATACGTAGAGAATTGCGAGAACCAGATAAACACTTGTACCCATAGTTGTCAATAGCGAGCGTAGCGATCGTTATAGCACGCTACATAGCGTATAGGTCTAGGCTTGCTATTAGGGTTGTAGCAATAGTTTTTTTTTAATACAAATAGCAATTAAATATAGCTATAAAATAGCTGGATTTTAGGTTTTTGTTAAATATAAATGTAAAATAGCATATATAGCAGGGTATTTTGATATAATATACATATAAATTTTTAAAATCTTTTTTCTAGTGTATCGTTCTATTTATCGCTATTCGCTATGTAGCATATAGGTATCTTATCTCTATATGTCGCAATTTGCCATTAACAACTATGCTTGTACCTATTGCACATTTCTATCGTATGATCATATCCTAGTTTGGTTTCTTTAAAATCATCTACTAACTTGATTAAAACCGTCTTTTGTTTGTAGACCGGTGGATACAGTGAAGACATGATCCCGACAGTGAGTACTCTTCAAATATTACACCATTTATCCCTAAAAACTTTCTAATTATACATTTTGCATCTTACAAACAATTTTTTCTTGCTTCCAGGTGGGATTCAATATGCGCAAGGTCACCAAAGGAAATGTAACGATAAAGCTGTGGGATCTTGGAGGTCAAGCGCGATTTCGCAGCATGTGGGAGCGATACTGCCGCGCAGTTTCTGCCATTGTGTATGTAACTTTGACTATAAGACTTATTTTGAACGCATTTGACTTGTGATTTATGCAGTTAATATCGCCATATATCGGTTATCAGTCCGCTGTTACCGATATTATCGGCGATATTGATATATCACCGATTTTTCCAATATCAGTACCTATCTTTCTAGTTTTACCATTTGTCTTTCTTCTTGTCTTTCTTCTTATTGCTGCTATTAGTGTTTCAAGTCTTAACTGTTAATTGTTAGTGTTTTATGTTGGTTTTAAGTCTTAATCAGTTCATATTTGCTACAATTTTTAGTGTTTTGCAAGTTGTGAAAAGTTAATTTGTTAATGGTAGGAGAGTATACTGAGTTCTTAATTTTAAATTGCTATATATATAAATTCAGCATGATATTTAAATTACTGATATCTTTAATATTGGTCTACCGATATCCAATTTTTTACCACATTAATCGCTTAGCTTGTGATTTTGATTTTCTTGATTTCAATTTGGATGTTTTAAACATAACGTGTGCGGGTGCAGTTATGTCGTGGACACTGCAGATCATGATAACTTGAGCATCTCGAAGGGTGAACTCCATGACCTGCTGAGCAAACCAGCGTTGACCGGTATTCCTTTGCTCGTTTTGGGTAACAAAATCGACAAAGCTGGTGCACTCTCTAAGGAAGCTTTGACCGATCAGATGTAAGACTGTTCTGATCATAATTTTTTTTTGTATAATTGCTATATCCTGTAATTGTGTTTTTTGATGATGGTGTGCAGGGATTTGAAGTCTATCGCAGATAGAGAAGTGTGTTGCTTTATGATCTCGTGCAAGAATTCGACAAACATTGATTCAGTCATCAATTGGCTTGTGAAGCATTCAAAATCGCCAAGTTAAGAACATGATCGAACCAAATTAGGAAGAACCATGTGCTTGTTTTTGTGTCGAGTTTGCCAAACTTTCTGCAGACTATAGGGCTGTTTCGATCGATTTTCCATATTGGTTTCCTGTGTTATATACCTTTAGTTGTTTTGTTTCATGCAATCTTTCTAATTGTTGTGTTGTATATTCCTTTTCGGTTAGGCTGACGTTTAAGCTCCACATAACATAGTGACTTAAGAGGGTCGTTCAATACATAACTAATCAAACCTTACTTTGTGAGGAAGGGGGGGGGGGGGGGGGGGGGGGGGGGGGGGGGGGGGAGTCAGGATCTGCATCGGTTGTGAGCCAAACCACCACTACACTTCCCTTCATAACTCATATATCAAGTCAACCCTACATAGTGTCGGAATCCACCTCCCCCATCACACCAACAACGCCACCGAGAACCATACAAGGCTTACTTGTTGTACACCCCAACACACCATAGACTGATGTAGGGCTCCATCCCACCACCACCAGTTCCAAGACAAGTGTACCCATACCTGTATTCGTTCCAACCGCCATATGCCTCACGGCCCTCGCCCATGCCAGTAACAGGACCGACGGACAAAGCAACAAATGGCTTACAACCAATAGCGCCAAAAATCTTCTTTGTTTCATGACATTGTGTCATCTTTAAAGAACGTTATACTAATCTATGAAACTAAAATAAATATCTACTACTTATAAGTTATTACCAATATTTTTATCCTCGTCTAATAACAATTATCTATAATACAATTAGCAACTTTGTGCGAATAATGTTGGACTGTTGAGCGCAAATTTTTCTTCATTGTTAATGTTTGGTTGTAGTAAGTACATCTAATGTATGTTATGTGCATATGATGATGGTAGTATACTATTATACTACTATTCATTGGATGTTGTGTTCTTTTAATCAATTTAATTTTTTATTTTGTTTTTATTTGGATTCAAGTGCTATTTCAAGTTTTTTTATTAATTTAATTTTCTTTTTCTTTCTCTTAGATTCATTAACTACTTTAAATTTTTATAAAATAATTTGGGAGTAACTGAGTGACATGTAACTTAAGACACTTTTTTTCTCATTTTTATTTTCTAAAAACATATATATGATTAATTTAATCTCATATTTTTTTTATTGATTTTAAGATGTAATGCATATTTTTAATACTTATTTAATTGTGATTTTTAAATATCTAAATACATGAATTGTTTCTTATTTTATAGAAAAATTCATTTAAGTTACAATTGCTTTTGAAAACATTTCACTCGTGACAAAAAATGTTAGTTAACCATTCCAACAAATAAATTTGAAGATGTTAACAATCAATGTCGTGTCTTTCGCTGTTTTGTAATTAGTAGTTTTCTTCGTTGTTGTGTGATTATTTTTCCAACATACCTACATTATTTTTTACTAGTCTAACGCATGAATTAGCCATAGATTTGTTTAAATTTCTATATAATGTTTCAAATGTTATTAACAACATAGTGGTTTCATTTTTCATACATATAAAGTTACATACGTTTAATAACGTGTGACCTTCGGTAACGTTTCAATATCATTAGTTTTTGTCACGGTTTTACGTCACCGTCGCAACACCGCCGGTTTAAAAAACAATTACCCTTGCATTTCCTCATATCTCCAACACGCCGGAGAACAAAAATGGCGACCGCTCTCCGCCGTATCGGAATCCACACAACCAATGCTCACCGATCACTGATTCCTCAACTCATCAATCGATTCTCCACAGATGCGTTATCTGTCGAGTACAAAGCCGGAGAAATCGGCACCGTTTCCGGCATTCCAGAAGAACATCTTCAACGGAGAGTAAGATCCGATCTCGTTCATTTCCTTCAATTCCTTCGACTATCACTTACTTTATCTAACCAAATGCATCCAGAACATGAATTATTGCTTGTTTATGTTACTCGATTGACCGGATTTCGAATCTAGGGTTTCGTTATTCACTTTTTCATTTTATATTACTCTAGGTAAAAATATCGGATATAAATTGGCATTATTATTACTCAGTTTGTGTATATTGAGTTGATTGTTTAGTGTATGCGATTGTAGGCTGTATGTATAGTTGTTTTTGTGTTTGCTGGTTGATCTGTTTTGACCTAATTGTTTATTAATATGTGCATTGGAGATGAAGTTATGGTTTGTTAAGTGTTTGAGCTTATTTTCACTGAACTTGAGTTAAATATTTAGTATGTTAATGGAGGAGTTTTTATGATGTGTGAAACTATTTTTTGTATGAGAGAAAGTTGTTTTGAGTTATATTCTTTGATGCTGGATTGAAAAAGTTAGTTACAAGTTGAAGTGACATTTTAGGTTCACAGATTAGGGTTTGTGTTATAGACTAGTTGTTCTTAATTTGGATGTGAGGCCACTCGATATGGGGGGCGTACCGGGCCATCGTGGGGCGGCGCCGCCCCATATAACCATTTCCTCACCTGCGTGGTCGTCGAGATGATCCTGGCCAAGACGTTGAGGACGGGCCGGATGAAGACAAAATATCGCCGTTGATGTTCAGATTAATTTCATAACAAATCTTCAAAAACAACTACAAATCATGAAATTAAAACAATCTAGCCCTAATTTGTGAATACCTGATGAGAGCGAGCAGCGGAGGCGGTGGCCGGCGAATCAACGGCGGAATTTTCCGACCAGGTTAACAGTTCTTCTTTCTATTTGAATTGTGGTTCAAAAAGTGAAGAAGAATTGGAGATTGAGTGCAGAGAGAGAGAAAGAAGGGGGGGGGGGGGGGGGGGGGGGGGAAGATGAGATGGGGAATTGGGGAATGGGTGTGATGAACTTGACAGAAAAAGGTGGCATGTTGTGTGCCGGAAAGTGAAGAGGTGGCGGTGATGGCGGTGACATCTTTGTCTGTCAGAAAAAGATGAGTGTGGCGGTATTTGTAGGGGAGGAGGTGGTGGGTGGTTGAAAACTAGTTGAATTAAAAAAAAAAGAAAAATAAATTAACTAGGTGGGTCGGGTCGTCACCCATTTCCTTGGTTCCATCCTTGGAGGGGCGTCCTCCAAGGACTCTGACGTGGCGCTGATGTGGCGGGTCGTCCTCCAAGGAGGCCCGTCACCCACACCGAGTAGCCTGATAGCTTATCATGTTTGTGACTAGTGGTCTAGTGCCTTGGTGTTTTATTAACTTGTTATGAACTTTTTAATATTATCGTTTTCTCTATTTAGTTTGTACATTATCTTCAGCATGCTGTTTACTGTTTAAAATACATCTTTTTGACATATGGAAGATGTCAAGTGTATTTTTTTTAAAGATTAATGGCTGTTAGTCATCAAGGTTGAGATTTGCGAGTTTAGTATTCATTCGATCATTAGTAGTGTTGAATGTCAGGCATGTAAGCAGTGTACATACTTTTCGTAGGAAAATTGATATGCTAACTCTTGAAGTGTTTTTCCATGTAGTTACTTTACCCTTACCGTCTAGTCGATGTTCACACCATTTTGAGTTATATTTTAATATTTTAAGATAGATACGTGGATTATAGATTTGTTTGCGTTTGGGGAAAAGTATTTTGAATCGGTTGTAACATGTTTATTCTGCGTTGATGAAATAATAATAATAAAACTTTTTATGATCTTCAGGTTATTATCTATTCACCTGCTCGAACAGCTTCACAGCAAGGAGCTGGAAAGGTTGGGAAGTGGAAAATCAATTTTATGTCCACACAAAAGTATGATTCTTTCTTCTCTACTTAAAATTTAACCTACACTACAAGTTTAAGCAGTAGCTTCATTCATTCAGATATCTAGCTGCTTGGACAAGCATGTTGATCAGATCGATTTAAAATATGTTGCACAGTTATCATTTTACAATTCAGAATTGATTCTAATGCTTATTGTTGTTCTGCTATATGTAGATGGGAAAACCATTGATGGGTTGGACATCCACAGGGGATCCATACGCGAATGTTGGTGACTCAGCACTTAGTTTCAAAAGCGAAGCAGATGCAAAAGCGTTTGCAGAAAGGCATGGTTGGGACTATACGGTGAGAACTATATAAGCTATATTGTTGGTTTCATGTTTGTTATTATGGCTGCTTTTGGACATGTTAATTTGCCAAGTCTGTTAAACAGATTTAATTTCCTCTTTAAATATTTAGATCGTTTTCTCCTATGATTTTTAAAAGTTTCATATGTCATATTCTTGCTTTGGATGTCTTGTGTTTGTAATTATGTATTTCTTGTTTACTATTTTAAGTGTTGTTTTTTCCTCACAAAATCATCATGCCCTTCGGAACTGTTTAAAAGCTCATCCCACAGTATTCTAAACTCATAGGCTTACCATTCCCTCAACGGTTTGTTTTTTCACGAAACTATTTCCTTTAAGGTTTTCACTTGTATGTTTTTTTCCCTAAGAAATTATTTTCCTTAAGGTTTTGACTTGTAGATATAGCGGTCCCTCAATGGTTTGTTTTGTTTATTACTTAATAAGTGGTTCTTATGTGCAGGTCAAGAAGCACCAGACACCCTATTGAAGGTTTGTCACTCAACATTGTTACATTAAGTCTATGTACTTCTTTAATTATTTTACATGTAACAAACTTGATTTGTTTTTTTATGCATAGTTAGTCACATGTATCCATAATTTAAAAACAGGTAAAGCAGGAAAAACTTAGCTTTAAAGAAAATTAGACCAAAAATATATTTATATATTCATATTTAATGCATCAATTATTTTTATTTATTGCCCATTCTGACTGAGGATGGAGACTGTGCACGACTGTCGCAACTTCTTGGTAATGCCTTTATAAAGTTATTATGTTTGTTCTCATATTTTGTTGGCAAATTCAGGCAAAGGCATATGCAGACAACTTCAAATGGAAGGGGCTTCCGAAAACAACCGAGAATTAGTGGATAAATCAAATCTGAAGCTGTTGTTTTCAATAAATCAGAGTGTTTGGTGTTCTTTCTCTCATTTATTTCCGCTGCTTTGTATGATTAACCGCACCCTCGGGTGTTTTACCTCCAATATTTGGCTCTTCAAGCCTTTGAAAAAATATTTGTGGAGCATTACCGCAAAACCTAATATTTTTTTAAAGCTCCAAGGTCGGTTTTTTATCGTTTGCTGATTTTGATTCTGCCGTCAACACGGCATAATGCATACATGAACCCCAACCAGTAGCGTAGTGATCTGATTCTTGCAATTGGTTTGAGTTTTGCATGCCTCGCCATACATGCCCATATGTAATGTGACTGTGAGTGCGGCATGAATAGTGAAATTGCGACGAATGACTCATCAGTCGCTACGGTAATCAAAAGAGCTTTGCATACCTGTGCTTCAAAATTGTGATTTTATTTTTAAATGCATTCAAGAAATTACTTCATATGATTCATATTATTGTGAACTTTCTTATCAAAGTGGTAGTTTATATGGTCGTTTAGCTATTTGTTTTCAATAAAAAATATATAAAAAAACTAAAACCGAACTATGTATTTAAAATTTATAAAATAAATGCATGATAAGTTTTGGCAGAGAAAAATTAAATATTTACTCTTCATATCGTGCAGTCAACGAAAGTACTTATATTCAGCCAAAATTATCGATCTAAGCACGTGCAAAAGTCGTTTACCAAATGTACTATATTTAATACAGTTCATGTTAAATAAAATTTATATAATCTATATCGAATTGCTGGACAACAAAAAGTATATATTTAATTGTTTTTAAAAGTTATTAATAGAAAAAAAAATTATATGATATATTGAATTTATTAAAGATGTTCTTATTAAAAATAAATCTTGCTAGCAGATATGTATAGATTTGGGGCACACTATACTCACACCCTCGCTTTCTAATCTCACATCGTTTTATGTCATCAAACGGCCGTCTGACAATGAAGAAACGGCCGTTTTTAATTCAAGGGGTCCAATGATTTGACATAAAGTACCCCAAACTACCATTTGGTTCAAGCTAAAATGACCATTCGAGAACGATGCAGGATTAGAAAGCAAGGGGTATGTGTATGTTTTGACCCGTAGAGGGCGGGTTACTATCATTTCCATCCATTTTGCATAATAAAATTATCATGTTCATCAACTTTTACTTGCCATAGAACACATCGACACGCTGGCCAGCTATATGCCAACATCACCCATGCAATCAACCCTCTAAAAACAGTATTTAGTGCACAGTGACGGATCTAGAAAACTTTCATAGGGGTAACGTTTTAAAAGGAAGGGTAATGAAATAAAAAAAGGTCAAATTTTCCCAAAATTTACATTACCACCAGAGCGCCAATGGGTAGCAGAGGCTATCCCTTCCCCTAAGGTAGCTCCGCCCCTGTTGAGTGCATGACCATGCACACACAAAGGACCCCAAAAGCTTTAAAGTTACAAGTCCACAACCACAAATGTTTATCACCACCGTCACTATTTATTATCATCAATCACTGTATCCAGCCGATCACTCCTTAATTTAGTAAATTCACACCCTTGTGTTCAAATTTTCTTCAAAGCTGACCTAATACTCCTTAATATAGAAAAAAACCCTTACAAAAAAAATGCTACCCATTAACACTTTTCAACTCAAATCAACACCATGCCGAACCACCACCGAAAATCGTCATCGTTCGTCTCCACCGGAATCCCCATCGTCGGCGGAGCCATTGTAGCCCTCTCACTTCTTTGGGCTTTTTGGCCCATGATCAGTTTCAGTTTCACTTCCACAAACCCCATTAAATTCAAAACTGGAGTAGACAGTGCTACTCCGGGTGGACTGGGTGGGCCAGGTGGTCAGGGGTTTAACTTTAACTTTAACCTGACCCACGACCCACCCGAGTCCACATTCTACGACGACCCAAGTCTGACCTACACCATCGAAAAACCCATAACAAACTGGGACCAAAAACGGCGGGAATGGCTATGGCTACACCCGTCTTTCATACCCGGGTTAGAAACCCGGGTCATGTTAGTAACTGGGTCACAATCTACCCCATGCCAGAACCCGATAGGGGATCATCTACTACTAAGGTTCTTCAAAAACAAGGTGGACTATTGTCGTATCCACGGGTATGATATTTTCTACAATAACGTACTCCTCCACCCGAAAATGTTTACCTACTGGGCCAAGATTCCCGTGGTACGCGCGACAATGTTGGCCCACCCAGAGGCCGAGTGGATCTGGTGGGTCGACTCGGACGCTGCGTTTACCGATATGGATTTTAAACTACCGTTGCACCGGTATAAAAATTATAATTTTGTTGTACATGGGTGGCCCGAGTTGATTTATAAAAAGAAAAGTTGGACCAGTTTAAATGCTGGGGTTTTCTTGATTAGAAATAGTCAATGGGCTCTTGATTTTATGGATGTTTGGGCCGGTATGGGCCCCCAAACTCCGAATTATGAAAAATGGGGCGAGTTGTTGAGAAAAACATGTAAAGACAAGTTTTTCCCCGAATCTGATGATCAAACGGGTTTGGTTTATTTATTATCAAAAGAAAAGGAAAAATGGGGGAATAAAATCTATGTGGAAGATGGGTATTATTTTGAAGGGTATTGGATGGAAATAGTGGGGAAATTGGAGAACATAACGGAGACATATAACGGTGTTGAGAAGAGGGTGCGTAGGTTAAGGAGGCGACATGCGGAGAAGGTGAGGGGGGCGTATGTTACGACGTGGGAGGAGTATTTGAAAGGCGCAGGGTATGGAAGGGAGGGGTGGAGACGGCCGTTTATGACGCATTTTACTGGGTGTCAGCCGTGTAGTGGTACGCATAATGAGGAGTATTCTAGGCAAGGTTGTTGGGACGCTATGCAGAATGTGTTGAACTTTGGTGATAATCAGGTGTTGCGTAGTTATGGGTTCGTGCACCCGAGTTTAGGGGATTCGGGCTCGGTTGTGCCTCTACCGTTTGATTATCCTACTTGAGTAGTAAAATTAGTGGTTGTTAATTGGTGAAATTTACTATATATGTTATAGTGTTTTTTAGTGGTGATATTTAGTTTAAAATGGTTACAATAAAACTCAGGACATGATATGTATCATATTGTTTGTTTATTAAAAGTCTATTTAATAAATGATATGAAAATTTTAATGTATGGTCCGGTGATAGATTCATCCCTATGCCTTAAAAAAATAACCAAAAACAAATAAGAAAATTAGTCCTTTTTGAAAAAATAAATAAATAATTAAAGGTCAAGGGCCCATAGGGAGATAAGTTGTTGTGCAGATTTGTTGGGGGCCCATCGATTGCCTGGTCAACAAAAAAAGTAAAATGCAATTTATAAAAGTCTTGAAAATTGAATATGGAGGCCCAGTGAAAGTTGCGTCCTCCTTTGCAGTCTTCATAGGGTATTCTTGTGGCTGACTAGTCAACTGTGTTGAAAAACTATTGAAAATGTGATTTTTACCAACTTTAAATAGAAAATATTATGTGTAATTATTATTGTTAATGTAGTTATTAATTACCAAGTTTGTGATCTTAAATAAGAGCCCAGTTTGTGATCTACTAAATAAGAGCTCAGGGGCGGATGTAGCCTTTTAAAAGGGGTAGCCTCCGCTACCCCTTAACGCTCCGGCAGTAGTGTAAATTTTGGAAAAATTTGACTTTTTCGATTTTGTTGCCACTATAGAAAAGAAACGTTGCCCCTTGACATTTTTGCTAGATCTGCCACTGTAAGAGCTTCACGACAAACCAAACCAAGCAATTTCTAAAATGAACGAGATATTGATTCTCAAAGTAGCGCATAATATAAAACTGGTAAATAAAGTTAAGACGAGGCATAAACTTAATTTCTCTTTTGTTAGCCACTGAACCTTGAGATGTCGGGTCGATTTCTTTTCGCTTTTTTTACTCTTGGTTAGACAGGAAAGGGATTGATGATGTGATTGATAAAGCATGCCAATGAATCCTTTAGTTTCATAAGTTCCTCATATTTGTTTTTGTTTAATAAGTTGGGGGCATTATAACAAATGTTTGAAAGAGTAGATTAATGTGAATCGGTTCAAAGAGGGGGGGGGGGGGGGGGGGATAGGGATTGTCTCTCATAATGGCTTTCACGAGTAATGAAGTAAAGAAGGCGGTGTATGTAATGGTGACTGAGCTCCCGGGCCAGACGGATTCAATTTTGGGTTTGTCAAAAGGTATTAGGGGTTTTGGGCCTGATTTTTTATGATCTTCAAAATTATTTTCATGAATCATGAGTCGTTAGACAAGGCGAACCGATTTCGCCAATTTTTTTATTACTAGAATGGAGACTTTGTCATGTATGATTTCAAAGGTGGTTGAATTAGATATTTTCAATAGTTTGCACACTCCAAACTCCAGGCCTATTGTGTTGCATTTGTTGTATGGGGATGACAGTGGCGGATCTAAAAAAATTTCGTAGGGGTAACGTTTTATAAGAAAAGGGTACCGAAATCGAAAAAAAAAACGTCATATTTTTCCAAAATTTACACTACCACCGGAGCGCCAAGGGGTAACAGAGGCTACCCCTTCTATTAAGGTAGGTCCGCCCCTGGGAGATAACGCTCTCCTGGTGGGGAGATGGTCAGATAGAAAATATTCTTAATATGGAAAGAAAGAATCTTAAGGTGCTTTCATTTAGTGTTGGGCCTTCAATAAATTATACAAAATCAAATTTATTTGGAGTGGGAGTTGAAATGAATTAAGCATCAATGTTGGCTAAGGCTATTGGTTATAAGTTGGGATCTCTATCCTGTCAATATTTGGGTCTCATCATTGGAGCTGACATGAATAGTGCGACCTATCGGAGTTCGATAATTGAGTTATTTCATAAAATGCTTACTTTATGGAAAGCGTCGACCTTATCCATGGGGGCGTTTGACATTATTAAAGTCGGTAATGGAAACGTTACTGACATAAGGGGTATTCGGTAGCATCGATGAAAAAGACTATGCTACATGTGATTTCAAATGTGACACCATATGTGGTTAAATGGAATGCTTGGGTGCCTAAAAAATGAACATCTTCATGTGGAGAACCGAGTTGAAGAAATTATCAACACTAGTGGCCTTGAGACGAAGAAATATGCAAGTAGATTCGCTCACACGTAAACTATGTGGGTAGTATGATGAAATTGTTGATCATCTTGTCACTTCTTGCTTTTATGCTACTCGGATTTTGTAGGGAATAACTAATTGGTGTCGTATACTGAATATCTTTGTGTTTGAATTTCGAGACTTGTGCTCAATCAATAATAATATCAAAACGGGGTTCTTTCAAAGAGAAGGTGATTAATGTGATCATTCGTACGACATATTGGAGCATATGAAAGGCACGAAATGAAGTTATCTTCTCAGACAACAATGCAAGCAAAACTAAATTTATGGAAGATGTTCAGTCTTTAGCGTATATTTGGATAAAAAGTCAGTTCTTTGAGTAGGAAAGATGGTGCTCGTTTCAGTTGTAACTTGACATTATGTTTTTCTAGCTTTTTGCTTGCTTGTTTTTTAATTAAAGTAACCGTTCCAATTTTTTCAGAGACCGTTAAGAAGAGCGTAGGCGGCCTACTAAGGGATTAAGCTAAGAATGCAGCCTATACAAAGGCTAAAACTAAATTAAGAACATAACCTTTCTAGAAGTTAAAAGAAGTTTATGTTTAAAAACTAAGTTATAAGATGTAGCAATTTTTTCTTATTATAGACAAGTGGTTTTGGTTTTAAGAGTAGTTGTAGGTTGCTCTTAAGAAATCAATTTTTGTTATTAAAAAACGGCTGGTATTTAGGTGTAAAAAAATTTGTAAAGGTAAGAGTAGGTGTAAATAGTCTTAATAAATAATAACCGTTGTCATTAATATAATGGCAGGTTTTTTTAATCATAGTTAAACAAATTAATTCCTAATTAAAAGTCATAAACTACAACTAAAAACCATTAGAGCCGTTTCATTTTATATAATTATAAAATGAATATATTCATTCAATTTAGATAGATACAAATATGCTAAATTCTATGACCTTTGAATAATTATAAAATGAATATATTGATTCAATTTAGATGGATACAAATATGCTAAATCTATCAACTTTGAAACATATTCAAACAAATTGATTTTAAATTCATATTGTAATTTGTATTGCATGTTACATCAAATATTTAATACAAGTTTTTAACGCCAAAAGTTTATAGAGATAAGACCAAGTCCAATACAACATTCCAATTATAAAATTATGATGAGTTGTATAAACGTACCTACTCTCGCAATCTTTAGTTAAAACATCAAATCAATTCGGTTTTTTTTTTCCGTTTAAAATAGAAAATATTACTGATGTAGTAAGTTGAAGGAGAATATATATAAAAAAAACCGAAGGCTACAATTATCACAACCTAATTAAAAAAATGAATTGAGACTACGAATAATTCAAGACTAGAGACAAAAAAAAGGTGAGTGCTTGCCTGTTCATGTTTTAAAATCATGTATTTATACCGTACCACATTGGCCGTCAGAAACATTTTAACTGGGTGTATCGGACGGTTTAACCACGTGTACCGGACGATTAACCGGTTCTACGAGAAAGTTCGACCGGTACGACCGGCCGATTTGAACCGGTTTTTAAAAATTGTGTGTAACCACTAGCTTTAAATTTTTTTGGTCAAATTAAGTATGAAAATAAAAATATTTCAGCAGAATATATATAAGCGGTCAACATAGAAAAAACCGATTTTTCTTTTGTATTGAATCAAAAAGATGTTACCGATTACAATCAATTATCTTTAATACACAATTAAATTAAAAACACAACAAGGGTGGGTTCATAATATATCAAATTAAAAATCAGCAATTAAACAAAAGAAAAATAAAATTAACCTACATATTCTGATGCAGCGGCGGATCTTGAAAATCTTCGTATGGGTAACACTTTATAAAAAAAGGGGTAACGAAATCGAAAAAAACGTCAAATTTTTCCAAAATTTACATTACCGCCAGAGCGCCAAGGGGTAGCGGAGGCTACCCTTCCCCTAAGGTAGGTCCGCTCGTGTTCTCATGCATGTACTCTTGAAACTACATGGCTTCTACTCCTGGGAAACATCGGATCAGTACTTAATCTAAAATCATCCGTGTAATGAAAACTCCCCTCTTCGTCGATCCGACCGATCGCCACGCTTTGACTACGAGGCACTGGCGTCGTCGTTGACTGTTGGGATTGTTGCCGGCCAACACGGTCGGGATGATCCAACTTATTACCCAAACTTTTGGTGGAAGCAATCCTCAGCAGCTCGGCGTAATCCTCGCTGGCTCTCGAGGACGTCGTGCTGTAGCTTTTTGGCAGAGCCGACGCGTAAGGGACCGTCGAACCGCCCATGCCTGAGGCACATTTGTACATGCTAGAGATGTACAAGTCTCGGATCTTGTACACAACTTTTACTGGTGCCTTTAGAACCCTACTTGCAATTGAGGGTTTTTGGGTCTTTTTTGTATCCATTAATAATAATAATTCTTGATGAAAAATACGATGATTAGATGAAGGTGGGGATGATTAATGTATGATTGGTTTGTGGAAGAACGCTTATTTATAGATGGGATTTGTTGAATTTGAAAGTCTTGCATATTAAAAAAAGGGTATCTTAATTTATTTATTCATTGCCTTGAAGGTACAGTATATATGGAAAAGGTCAAACCTAGGATTGGGCAAAGTGCTTGTCGCTCGCGGCTCACTCGTCGCTTGCTTGAATTTTGTTTGAAAAATACTCGCTTGATTTTTCGTTCGATTGTAAACGAGCCGATTGGCTTGGTTCGGTTTGTAAACGAGCCAAGCACGGGCAAAGGTTCGCTCGGCTCAGCTCGGTTTGTCTCGGTTCAGCTCGAATATATATATATGTATATATATGCACAAATATATAGTTATTTTTATAATTATCACTATATTATTGTAATTGTAAGTATATTATGCCCAAATTATCTATACCCCAACACCAAATCTAAGTCACTAAACCTATGTTGTTTTGGCTTTGACTTCACACGTTCACTGACTCAAATCTAATTAAGCCGCTTCACTCTTCAGTCTTTAGTTTTGAATTAAACAATTTCATATTTATATTTGTTGAACTCATATGTATCTTAAGCAAATGACAATTAAGCGAAAACGAGAAGCATTAAATAATTTTGAATGAAGCAATGGTGACTTCTAAATTTAAAGGATTTGTATTAAAATTTAATTTAATATCATAATTGAGCGAAAACGAGCAAAACCGAGCTGCTCGGTTGTAAACCAAGCGAGTTCGAGCAACTTTTTTTACTCGTTTCCTTAAATTCGAACAAAAAAATCAAGCCACTCGGTTTCAATTCGAGTATAGTACGAACAGACACTCACACGGTTTGGCTCAGCTTATAAACAGCCCTAGTAAAACCAATGAATTATTGATGAAAAAAAGACATATAATTCTAAAGACATGCATATATTTTTTTAAATGTCATTGTATAATGTATGCAGATGATTTAATTATTTGGTGAGAAGATTATACAATCTAGTGATGAATCATTTTTTTTGTCACCATTCAATCCAAATTTTTATACTTTTTGTCTTGTCTTAATACAATTTAATTGTTTCAAACTATTATGTGACAGACAATTCCGGCCGACTTTATTTGTCCCAAGTTACAAATAAGATAAAACTTGTAATAGATATTTGTTAGGTTGGTGGGTGTGGAGGTGGTCTATCAGTTGATAATGGTCTCTTATGTAGCAGCCATGTTACCGGGGGCGATTACCTCATCCAAGTGATGGGCTTACGGTGTGGGTGGTGACCCTCCTATTTTTTTAATATTTTTATTAAATAATTTTCAAATATATATATATAAAGTGTAACGTATAATAGGGCTTATCATACAATCGTACGCAACGTGTGTATGGAATTGGGAAATTCACATGTTGGTACACATGCAATGAAATCGCATGGGGCAAACTATTTCGCATGGGAGATGTGTAGATTATGAAATCCCATGGGAAAACACGAAATCATACGTTGAAAAAGTCTCGCGTACGTTAAGCCCAATTGTAAGTTAACCGACCTCTATATATATATAAGTAGAATTAAATTAAATACTAAAATTAAGAATATAACTTACATTACATTAAAAAAAAGTAAAATCTAAACTTGAAAATATAAACACTAGTGGTTATTGAGGGTGTAGCCGGTCCTTGGCGGGTCATCACGACCTGAGGACGACCCCCTTGCACACAAGACTAACTCATAATGTTAGTCGTTTTTCTACGTAATAAAACAGTAATTAAAATATATCTAAATGCATAAAATTTAATTATTTTAAATTTTTAATATTATATATTCGAATAATATTTGATGTGTTAGCTAAAAAGTTTGAATATTTCACATATCAGGATTCTCTCCGCTCACATTTTAAGACCAAGCGAACTTTTTATTTCGTTTCTATTTCTTTTGATAATATTAAACTGAAACAAACGTACAAAAGAAACCATTATTATAAGCCGCCCCCCCCCTCCCCTCTCTATTTGTTTTCTCTTAATTTTGGACATACTATTTGTAGTCGTTTTGTTTTCCCTTTGTTTTGAACATACTATTTGTAGTTGTGGAATTGGTATAAACGAGTTTGATTTTAAAGAAAAAAAATATCTTCTTTATAAAATAATATTTGGATGATGTATGCCACCATATAAAATGATAAAACTTTCATATTTAGGTATACATTTTATGGAAAAAGTGTTCATAGGCTCAAGGAAAGAATATTAGTTTGTCAACACTCACAATTCTTGTTCGCTAATAGTTGTATTTATATGTTTATCGACAAGGAATACAATATTAGACCGTGAGGTGGGGGTTTGGGTTGGATACTTTGCTCGACACGTGATGGGGGTGGGATCCACTAGCCAATTCTTGAAATCAAAGGGTGTGGGATGGCGTGGCCAGTCATGTGGGTTTTTTTAAATTAAAGTAGCCAACCAAAGCCGGTCATGTCACCCTGCCCCCCGGCCCCACACTAGGCTCAATCCCCATGCCAAAGGGGCAACGCTAGCCGAGGATGGAGCAACTGGCGTTGAAGGGCCAGCCACGCCCAAAAGCCCCGCCCACACCTTGCAGTCTTATAGTATATGATTTTTCGTTTACAAATTATTCATCAAATGTATTCCATATTAATAATTCTAGGAATTGTATTTATATTGTGGTGTTTTAAAACTGGGTTTTTATAGTGTATTTAAATTGTATTTTTATGGGTATTTTTATGACGTTTTTTTTTTAAATTGGACTACAGGTTTATGGTGTTTTAGAACTTGTAGGTTTATAGCGGTTTTAAACTTGAAAGGTATGTGATGTTTTAGAACTGCATGTTTATGGCATTTTAGAAGTGTAGGGTGTGGTTTTTTTTGTTTGTTGGTGACGTCTTTGTTGAAGATTTTTTCGATTTTAATCTCTATTGTTTTTATGACGCTTTTACCTTGTTCAAAAACACCATAAAACAGACTTAAACACCATGGTTAGAAAAACCCATTCGACTAGATTTCCTATGATATCAAGCTACACTGAAGTTATGGGTAGTTTATTGTCCTTTTATTTGAGACTTGACAACGTTAATTATGTCAACTTGTAAACATGTTGATGATATATATATATATATATATATATATATATATATATATATATAAAAGTAGATAACTTGTTCTCTACACGGGTTATAAAATTCAGTAGAATCAGGGTTTGAACCTTCAATGTCCGTCCTCTAGAGTGTTGTGTGGGTGGAGATAGATGACTGAAGTGTGAAGGGAGCTTCAACTTACAGGCAAATATCTCACACCTACACAACTATACATATGAACACATGGTCGTGCATTATCTTGCGTCTATCACCTTTGTACGATTCCTCATCTTTAGCAAATAATAAATATTAATCCTTTTTTTTACTTTGGTTTAATTTTTTTATTAAATCTTAGACTTAAACGACCCATAATTTAAAGTGTTGATTAATAACTTGCATAAACAGATATAAATTATTTTATTGATTTACAGTTTTACTTATTTGCGTAACTAATGCTAAAAAATTGATTTAATTTCATGCTAAATTTATTTATTTTTTTACCATCTTTATGTATTAATTTACTTTTTAATTTGCTCGATTTAATATTTTTTTACGGCCAACGAATTCTTGAAATAGGTACTGGCGAAATTTACCACACCGGGATACACTCGTCTCTGAATCAGGGAAAAATCTCATCTAGGGCCGAAACCCGTAAACACTCGTTCGAAGGCACAACAGTGCGGTGAGGTAAAACCCGCTTAGTTCAAGAATCAAACTAGCAATCGTCACATACTCGCTTAGTCTCCCATCATCATTAGGTGCCACCGAAACTAAATGGTAGATGTAGGACTTGGACAGCTGGTTTCTCCCTTAACACTCCACTACCAGCTCATTGACAGTTTATTTGCCTTTCTTTTAATTTTTATTTACTGAACACAAAACATTTATAAATATAAGAAATTCAATTTTCTTTACTGTTTTCTAAAAGTTTCGAGTAATTCATTTTAGTTTGACCCATGGCTTTATAGTCTAGTGGTAACTTAGGGTTGGAATAAGGTTTTGGGACCAATAGGTTCTGGGGTCGATTCCCACAATGGGGTTTTTCTCATATTTATTTAGTTTGCTCCTGATTAGTGTATAGGCATTATGCCTAGTGGAGATAGATATGATCGTCGGGTGAGTCCGCTGGTGGCACGATGATACTCCAGTGGTCCGTCAGTGATCCAAATTTGTCATTAAAAATCATTTTAGTCCAAAACACACCGCCAAATTTATGACAATTTCAGGTAGAGATGAACATTTGGTACTAGGTACCGGTACAGAATTTCCCGACCTAATTTTTTCGGTAACGGTACCCACTTTTTGGCATTTTCGGTACCGGTAAAGTATAGAATTTTACTTTCAAATACCGTACTGAATATTTTGGTACCGGTACCTAGTTTTGATGAATTTCGGTACCGGAACGGATGCTGCTTCCCATATTGGGTAAAAGTGCAAACCAATAGCTGTAGAAGTAGGAATAATAGCACCGAAAATAATATTATTTCCATAAAGTAGAGATCCAGAAACAAGTTCATGAATATCATCATTATCTACTGAAGGAGCAGCAAATTTCAGTATCTGTTGGGCCTTGGTACATGGGCAGAGACTGTT
This sequence comes from Scalesia atractyloides, assembly GCA_947069175.1. Classification (NCBI taxonomy): domain Eukaryota; kingdom Viridiplantae; phylum Streptophyta; class Magnoliopsida; order Asterales; family Asteraceae; genus Scalesia; species Scalesia atractyloides. The sequence continues at coordinate 2,357,610 of CAMTDV010000022.1, forward strand.
GGAGTGTTCACTTGTTCCTTTCGAAAGTTGGAAAAATAAGAGTTTTATTGTTACTTGGATATTTTTATTGTTTCTTTTTTCTTTTTTAACTAAGTTCATATATTTTTTAATTCCGTAATTATTTGTTAATACAATTTTGAAACTGTTTCTCACTTAATAGTCTTCTTCACTTATGATAAATAAGAGTTCTAGCAAGCTTCGATTTGGAAGAATCAAACTTTCTGATTTATCCTCCACAATTTTAAATTTAAATCACTCATCTAACGAATATTATTTATAAAAACGTTAACCTTATATGTTTTTGTCCTTTTGGATTGCTTTATGTTATATGCAGGGCTGAGCAATTTACGGTTCTGAATCGCCAAACTAGGTTTTTGGTCTGGTTCTGGTTCTTAAGTTTGGGAGAAAACGGTTCTCGGTTCGGTTTTGGTTATTATCGACGGCTCCGTTTAAAGAACCGCTAGAACCGGTTTGGGTTTAAACTATAAATAATATATTTAAAAATCCTATTAATTTATTTAAACTTTAAATATTATATTAAAAAAATGTTTCCGGTATTAAAGAATATAAAAATAGTTTTGACATAATGTTTAAATGAATTTTTTGTGATGGTTAACTAAAAGCTTTTTAGTTAACTTTTGTTTTTTTTACATTGTATACTTTCGTTTTATGGTTTAAAATATTTTAATGTTGCTACTTTTACTTTGATTGTTTTAAATTTTGTAAGTTGCAACTCTTAGTTATATGTTTTAAACGGTTTATTGTTTTAATTGTTTTTATTTTGTTGTTAGTTTTACGATTTAATTGACAACCGGTTCTGGCAAGAACCGTTTATGCGGGAACCGTTTAACCTGGTTCCAAACCGAACCGGGACCATTAGAATACGGTACCGGTTCTTATATTTAAAATTAAACGGTTCTGGTTCGGTTCGATTCTGAACCGTTGCACAGCCCTAGTTATATGATTACGAGATTCATGTTCATAAATGTCTATTACTTCATTACAAATTTTTCGATTAGGTTCGGATGAGATCATATAATAACTTTCATTATGAAAGATCATCCATATCAAATTCCTTCACTATATGACGATGAATATTCAAGGTCTGACATGTTTATTTTGGAATATTTTTCTATATACCTGATAATTAGGGGTGGTAATTCTTGACATGACTTGAAACATAACCTGAACACGTCACAAAAAACATGTATTTGGTAAACTAACACGACCCATTTTAAAAACGGGCTGGGTTCGGATTGATCGTTTAAAAAACATGTTGGGTTCGTGCTGACCCGTATAAAAACGGGTTGACTCGTTAAACCATTTAAGTATGTAAAAAAAATCTTTTACAGTGTTTTTTCTTTGTCATTTTTTTTGAAGATAGTACTTTTATAATTTATATTTCTAAAGATAATTACCTGTCACACTAATACTAGCCTATTAAACATGTTAACGATAAGCTACTTACAACCCAACAACTTGCTATTAACTCATCAACAAATACAGCTTCTTTAAAAAATGGGTTAATTTGGTTTTGTTCGAGTTGACCCAATTTATATGCGTGCTGGTTAGGGTTGAACTATTTAAACAAATAATAATAATAATAATAATAATAATAATAATAATAATAATAATCAGTGTTTTAAAAATCGCTACTAGTCGACCAGTAACTGAGTAGTTTTTCATTAATCAGTCCATTATCGCTAGTCGGCTCTAGTCGGGCCTAGTCAGCTAGCCAAAAAGTAGCGATTCCGGTCAAATTCCGGCAAAAAACCTGTATATTCTGGCTAAAACCTGTAAATTAGCCAATTTCCAACCAAATCATGTGAATTCCAACAGTTAATCTTGTATACTTAAAAAATGAGTTTAGGAAGAGTTAAAACTTGTCTACTTAAAATATTTACCTATAAAAATGTGTATATGTACACATGAAACTGAAAATTACATATAAAAAACTCGATCCGTGTAATCCCGAGTAGTCGCTAGTTCCCATCTCACCGACCAACTAACGACTAGCGAGTTTTCCAACCTTTAATATGCGTTGGGTTCTGGTTTCACATTTCAACCCACCAACCCATAACCCGTAAACCCAACACAATTAACACCCCTACCTATAACTAAAAAGTCAAACTACAACAATCAACCAACATGTAATAAGTAATCAACCTAAGCAATCCAAGCAAGTTTCATCTAAATGTCTAAATTGGTAATTAAATTTCAAACAATTAACCTAAACATCAAGTAATTAATCAATAAAGTTTCAAATTTTAATTATATGATAATCAATCTAAACATGCAACTAAAATAATCAACATATATACAAGTAAATACAACATTCAATTAAAATTTGAACAAGATAAAAAGAAATACCTAAAAGGGGTTTTTTTGGAGGTCTTTTGAGAGGTTGTATGCTTGTAGCCTGTAAGCATGTAATGAAGTTGTTTGGGCCTTTCGTGGGCTAGAAAGGGCCGGCCGGAATTGAGATAGTGGCAGAGGCCTGATGGGCTCTAAATATGGATCACACATGTTTTTGTTGTATGTTGAGTGTATCGTGGAAACCATAAATTAGTGGTGTAAACAAGTCGAGCAAAGTTAGACTAGGCTCAGACTCAATAAGTAAAGTTTAGATTTGGGTTTGTTTATTAAACAAACTTACTTTTAGATTTGGACTCATTTAACTTAACACGTTGATCCCGAATAAGTGATGAAAATAGAGTATTGATTCGTATTCCCGTGTATCTTAATCTATATTTGTTAGTCCATGTGTAGTGGTCAAGCCTTATAAGAGGGGTTATGTGACAAATGGCAAAGTATGTAAAAGAGGGGGTTATATAACTTGGGTGTGTAATGGAAAGGGGTGTTAGATAACATGTATGTATATATATGTATGTGAGAGAAATTATAGATGTATATGTATGTGCATATATGTGTGTGAGAGAAACAAAAACCATAACCCCCTCTTCCCGTTATAAATATCGCGGCGATCAATATGGCGCTATATAACGTCGGGCGATGTTCCAGAGCACCATGGGGCATTATAGCCCAATATGACGCTATATAACCACCCACTACGGATGCCCTTGTACAAAAGTTCCATTTAGGTAAAGTGAAATTGTACTTTCGATCGTATATTACTAAAAAGTACTAATATGATTTTCACTATTCATTCACATGTAACAACGTTTATATTGAAGCCTCAATCTTCATTTATTAAAACACACTTTTCTCTAATTTTTTTTATTTTTCAAAACATCTTACACCCGACTTTCTATCTCTATCTAATTCTTACTAATAAATACTTATTTTATTATTTTTTTTCTCTTTTCTACATACTCACAATAATAATATAGTGGGTTGAATATAAAACTTCAAATATAAAGGTGTACTTTCCTTACTTTACTTTTTATATATTTTTCTCTATTATAAAGATTTTAATATTATTGTGTTTTTATTGTTTCCTTTATTATTTATCTATATCATATGGAATAGAAGCTCCAATGTGAATATTCTAACACTTTTATAACTGCAATGAAATATCATTACTTTTGAAGTTATGTTTTTTTTTGAACGGAAATTGGGATCACCGACGGTCTCTTGGAGTATCATTGTATCACCAGCGGAACCACCCGATCATATCCATCTCCACTAGGCATTATAGCCTATACACAAATTCATAAGGAAACCAAATAAGTATGGGATAAACCTCCTTCTGAAAATCGAACCTATGACCTAATTGTCTCTAAGCTTTATCTCACCCCAAAGATGTCACTAGACTATAACGTGATAGGCTGACGTAATGTTTTCTAAAACGAACATTTCCCAGCTTACTTAAAAAATATACATACAAAATTGTAAGTTTACACTCTTAGTAGTTTTTTAATCTTTTTGTCTTTTTGTTCGATTGACTTGTAACCACCCGTCACCCACCTCTAACCACCACAGGGGCCTGCAATGACAACCCAACCAGCACAGGTTCCATTTGACTCGAACCACCTTTGGGTTCGACATTTGAGTTAATATGATCTTGGACATTCATATTTTAGTTTTCTATCAAAGAACTTCATGTCAAAACTCTTCAAAGGCAGAAATATTATAATTATTCTAAAATACTAAAATGTTACATGTATTGTTGGGACATAAATGTGTATCAAGTTATTTTACCAAATACACGATCCAATTTTAGCTACTTTTGAAAACTTATTTTAAACAATATTTTTTGAACGACTAATTTGGATCACTAACAAACCACTGAAGTATAATCGTGCTATCGGCGGAATCACCGCATCATATCCATCTTCACTAGGCAATAATGTATATCGTGTAACTAGCAGAACCACCCCATCATATCCATCTCCACTAGGCAATAATGCTTATACCCCAATTCCGGACAAAACCAAATAAATCTAGAAAAAAAATCCCTTGTAGAATCAAATCCAGAACCTAACGGTCCCTAATCCTTATCCCATCCCAGATTGCCAATAGACTACGATGATTAACAACTTAGAAAGTAATTACAAATTGTGAGATCAGAAGAAATATTCAAATATATATTGACCATATTAGGATAATCCGAGCTCATTATTATTAGCTCAATCGTTAGTCACACATAGACAACCGCATCAAAATGTAACCTTGTTAAAAATACTCAAATATACGTCTAATGATCTTTTTTATATATCAAAGTTTAATGAATAAATTAAGTATGCATCTCAATGATTGTAACAACTCTTTTAGCTTGAGATGTCATAAATTGATATTCGTGGAATTGCATTAAGATACTTTTTTATAAAGAGAATGTAAGTTACCGAATCTTGTACTCAAGATTTTCTTACGAGGGTATGGATGCTCTACTGGCTATCGCTCACCACACTCAATTATCAAACGTAATGTCATTGAGCTTGGTTTCATCACTAGTGATAAATTTTAGTGGAGTTGCCTATCACTAGTGATGGAATTTTTTTTTATTTTTAAATAATAAATTCACAATAATAATTCATTTAAATAAAAAACAACATTTCTAGACATATTTTTTGTTATAACTTAAAAAAACATATAAAAATAAAAAGATACATAAAGAAAACATACTTCTCGTCCGAATCCGGAAATTCCAAGCCTACAAGTTCAATTAAATCATCTCGCAACCGAAAGTGAAGTTCTTCATTGCGCAAGTCTTGTTGGACATTTCGGGAACGGGAGCTTGTGTGGAAGGATCCGGCACCCAATCTGGAGATATTGCACGTCCATCTTCTTTTATTAGCATATTGTGCAATATGATACACGCATATACCATGCTACGGATTGTTTTTTTAATTCATTGCACGAACCGGTTGATTTATTATGCAACATCTACCCTTTAAAACACCAAAAGCCCTCTCAACATCTTTTCTTGCCGATTCTTGCAACGTCTTGAATGCCTTTTCTTTAACCTTGACAGGAAATGAAAGAGCTTTCACAAAAAAAGATCATGATTGGTAGATACCATCCACAAGAAGATAGCCTCGTCTGTAATATATTCCGTTAACCATAAATGGAGAGAAGGGTATGGTATCATCTGTTACGCTTTGAAACAACGACGATGTGTACAAAACATTGATGTCATTGTTTGAACAAGGAATACCAAAATATGAATGCCAAAACCATAAATCATTCGACGTCACCGCTTCAAGTATGATGGTCGGTCTTTTGACGTCACTCCTAACATACGCCCCTCGCAACTCTCTTGGACAATTTCTCCATTCGATATGTGTACAATCGATGCTACTGAGCATCCTTGGAAAATGCAATCTGGCCTCAAGCTCGGTTTACGTAGAAATTCTTTGTCATACAATTTAATGATCGCGTTACAACAAAATTGCAAACATTCACGTGAAATTCTTGCCCACATAGCTAAGTATTCATCAAATTGATCGGGAGGGTTACCTGTCGCTAGTTGGCGAATGTGCATTTTTGTATCGGCGTGAAACTTCATTTGCCCCTCCCATCGTAACGTTCTTTAAACCATTCTTTGCTTGCTTCGATGTCTCCTGCAATCTTTAAAAATAAATCTTTCGGTAAACGAAACTGATTCCTAAACCTTTCGGCTTTGTAGACTAGATTCTCCATAAGATAATAATTCATTAACATTTCGTTGGTATGTATACGATCACGATCCACCTTTTTCTTCTTTGGTCGGCTCAAACCTTCAAGTTCGTTATACGCCATCTCGAAAAATTCAAGCGTGTTATCGTCGGAAGACGAAGAGCTATCGGTGTCTAGCGGAAACGAATCGGTTGGAAATTCCATTTATGTAGAGTGTAGATATGGTATTTTTTGTGGGGTTAAAAGGTTAAAATGTATGGTTTATATACAGTGTTTAAGTTTTTTTTTAATTTTAAAATGGAAGTCCCTCTCTTCAACGGTCACATTCCCAATGGTAACCTTCTCTTCTTCACACGTGATCCGGACGACGTGTTTTGGCACCACACGTGGTCATCTTGGGTGACGATGTGTTCCACGCGTGATCATCGGCCACAACGCTTCACCACGAACTGGCCCCACTCGCTTTATAATTTTTAATAAAGGTACGTGACAGTGACAATCTGGGTGAGTTTGCCAAGGAAAATATATTTAAACAGCAATAATATCATCATTCAACGAAAACATATTGAATTTAATCCTCTAGTATCCTTGGAGCTCAAACTTTTTATTTATTTATGTATTTTGTATTATTTATTTATTTTGAAACTAAAGCCTATAAATTCTATGCTATAACAAAACAAATATAACAAATGTGAATAGTGATTTGGTCTTTCTGAGGTGATATAACCTTTTATTATTGGGCTTTTTATTTTACTTTACTTTTTATTTTTACAAATGGTGATTTGGTATAATTATCCATGTGACCCTCAATTATTTGAACATTCCTTTTTTTTAACAAATGAAATGTGTTTTAGATATAAGTTTGAACCATTGGGACATTTTTTTAACAAATGGGATGTGTTTAGTTATATTTTGTATAATTAATATATTAAAGATTATAATTATATAATACTATAACAAAGCTTATATAATATTAAAGTTTTTTTTAAACAAGTGGGTTATGTTTGTGTGTTGAAACGGGTCGGTTTTAACCAATCCTAAACAATCGCTTGTATTATCTTGGTCAACTACAACTGAACACGTGTTCATAGCGTTTTTGTTACACTACCTCTTTATTTTTATTTTATGTTTTCTTTCGATTGCTAATGCTACCGTATTTGGGTTTACTCTTCTGATTGCTATACCGAGTTTTGACTTTGTACGAACCGAACGACACCGACAAAATCCCCGTCGGGCATACCCGACGCGGAGTACGGGCATAAACTTACTTTAAACATAAAATGATTTTTAAACCTATTAACCTGTTTAGTTATAGTCAATTTCAACCCATTTTTTATTTAACACAACCATTAAAATTTTAAAATTGTAAACCCAATTAAATAACAAGACCCTTTTTTGACAATGGCGTCAAAGATGAAAGGATAAAGACTAATCAACAATTGCTTTCGTAGTACCCATTTTTCTGGTCATGTAGGACTCTCAAATTCTCAGGGACAATTTTGCGTTTGATCAGCTTTCTCTTCAGAGCCAACACTTCCTCTCTCCTCCCTCCATCGCGCTCCTGCCCACTGACATCCTCCGCTCTAGCTCGCACGTTTAGAATGATTTCTCACCATCTCTCTTCCACGTCCTCTTCGCCTATTACTCTCTTTAACATTGGACTTCTAAAATGAGATTTTAACCTATGATTGTGTGTATATATATACACATATATGTTAAAAATCTATGTTTAAATTAATAAGATATTTAATTATTACATAGGAATATATGAAATCTTCCACCAATTGTTGGTAAGAATCCGGATAATTTGATGTTAGCTAGCCTAGGAAAAGCTTTTGTTTTCAGTTTAAGCTTAACTACTACAATAAAGACAAAATAAATAAATAAATAAATAAAGATAAATAGTAATGCAACAATTAATGATGATGGTGCTAGATGAAATGAAGGCATTAACTTCGAATATTACATAAAATTTGTGACACATTAGCCGAACTCACTATGTTATGCCTGAGGCATAAATATTTGACCACGAGGAATGTGTCGTATCAAATAACATCAATGTGTTTTGAGCGTAAAGATTGTTCATGCGTAAGTCCTAAAGCAAGGTGACCTCATCCGAAGTCTTTACCCAAGCAAAAATAAATAAATAAAATAAATTCAAGGTTGAGCGATCTCCTTAGAAATCTCTATCTAGGCAACAAAAAATAACTCATGAGCTCCCAATGGGAAAAATGGACAAAATTAGTTTGTATCAGGCGGGCCATCTAAAAAAGCTCGCGGCTCGGATTTAGCTCGGAAAAAGCTCGCTCGATATGGCTTAGTTTGAAAGAGAGCCGAGCCGGCTCGGCTCGGTTAGAAATTGAGTCTAGCTTGGCTCGGCTTGTAACGAGACAGATTGGCTCGGCTTGTAACGAGACAGATTGGCTCGGTTTGGCTCGTATACTAGCTCGGCTCGGCTTAGCTGGGATTATTTACTTTTAATGTGTTTTATCTTTATATATATTATAATGTATCACAAAAACTTATTATTATTTACATGTGATTAGGAGTGTAATTTGATATCTATACCACATTTAAAGGTTGATTACCATTCTAATAAACTTATTTTGTATTTCGTTGAAATTAATAACATATTTTGTGTTGTTAAACTTGATTTTGACTTGTAATGTATTAGGCTGAGCTTATTTTGTATATGTTCTTTTTAATTATTGAATAATATTTTAGATTACTGAATTTTGAGAGCCATATATTAATTTTTCTCTTCAAAATTGAGCCAAACCAAGCCGAGCCGAGCCAGCTCGGTTTAAAACCAAGCTGAGCCTGGGCTTTGATTTCCAGCTCGGTTTCAAATCCGAGTTGAGTCGAGCTAGCTCGGTTTATAATCGGGCCGAACCCGAGTTTTGCCATAGCTCGACTCGGTTCGGCTCGTGAACAACCCTAGTATGAGCGTCTAGATGTTACAAAGGATATTAGTGTCACTCGTGTTTTGTTATATTTACTATGGTAGTGCAAACGTCATTCAAAATGATGAGTCCTAACGGTAAGTGTTCGTGACACCTTAGCCGAATCTTAAATTTTCCTGTTATAACCGCATTAAAGATGTTGGCTATAAGGAATGTCTCGCCTCAAATATCACTAATGTGTTTTGGAAGAAACGATTCTGGTTGACGGACACTTAAGCATGCTCGAGTGAGGGTAATCCAGAATGGGTGATCTCTTGGGAAGCCTTTACTTAGGTTACAAAAAAATCTGCGAGTTACTTATGGGAAAATCAAACAATATTAGTTAGTATGAGAGACATGATGTTACATGATGGGTTGTTAACTTGACGTGAAAATATAGACCCAAGCGTATCATCTATGAGTTATCAAGTAGTAGGTAATCTAGACAGCTTTGAATGCAACAAACTTTCATTTTACAAGCATGTAAATGACAATAAACAAATCTGCATTGCTCTATTCTGGCCACATGAGAGAAACTTACCCATAAGGTATTTCTCGTATCAAATATCACTAAAGCATTTTAGGTGCATTTATCGCGGATGTGAGAAACTTCATTGGTTAAATCCCCCAACTACATCCATGTCCATCTTTTCATTCGGATCTTTTCTGAAAGACAATATAACATAATTAAGACACAAGAACACTAAGTTTGAGAACAAAATCAACTAAAATGGGAGGATGTTGTATTATTATATATGAAACATAAAAGCTCCCATGATTGAGGCTTGTTTTTTTCCTAAAGTCAATACAATTTCAAGATGCATCAACCTAATTTGGCTAGAATTTGAAGAACAACAAGTCTCACATATTCATTTTGATATTCCTAAGTGCAATGCAAGAAATTATGCAATTGGCAATATCAAGGGGTAAGGACCTCAAGGGTAAGCCTAGAAGACACATAGAATAACCACTTCCACTAAAATATGGAAGCAAATTCCATATTATGACATTGGTGGTCCATAAACGAATCTTAAATTGTATTGTTATATCCACATCATGTATATTGGGCCATAAGCAATTTCTTGCCTCAAAATCACCAATGCGTTTTGGAAGCAATTATCGTGGTTGAGAGGAATTGTCCACACTTAAGCATGCTTGATTGAGGGTAATCCAAGAATGGGTGACCTGTTGGGATGTCTCCACTTGGGTGACAAATAACAAATTCGAGGTACAAAAAAGCACAATATTGGTTAGTATGAGGGTGTGATGTTACATCATGGGTCAGTAACGGGTCATGAAAATATGAACTCAAATGTGTCGTCTATGAATTATGATTTGAATGCAATCCACTTTCATATTACATGTATGTGAATGACACTAAACAAATATGTGTTTGCTATGTTCTGCCCACATGAGAGAAGCTGCCAGAAAGATATTCCCTGTATCAAATAACTAACCGCTTTTAAGTGCATTGACTATACACAAGAGTAGAACTTCACTGATTAAATGTGTTTGGGCAAGAGTAATTTAGGGATAGGCGAGATCTTGTAAAGTTTCCACTTCGCGTAACTAAAAACGAATACTTGTTATCTTTGTCGGCAAATTAGACATTCTTGGTTAATATGAGAAATCTAACGTCACACATAGTGTTTTTACTGCTTTAAGTTTTACGATTGGTTTCTTATTTATTATATCAATTTAGGCCAACATATTGATAGTTTTTCGCTTCTGTATGAGCATCTGTTTCCTCCGCGATGGACTAGTAGATCGGATATATTAGTTATAGTTATGTGTACCATAATTAGGAGATATGTTTTGATTATGATTCTTTTGTAATTATCGTTATTATATTTATAAAAATAGTTGAGCAATAATACAAAATACATTATGAGTTTTTATTATTCTATAAGAATTAGACAATATCATAATAGTACATGGTTGTTTTCATACATGACACTATGATGTAGCCTAACCTTACATGGTCATGGAAGTCTACCAAATGTCATGTCTTTTGTGTAAAAAAATGCAGGATTCCCATGGTTTTGTAGTCTTCTTATATATACATGTGATCGCCAGGTAATCTAGTTATAACATTAGCCCCTAGGGCCTATGCTACAAATATATATATATATATATATACCTCTTTTCATTCGGATCCTTTTTTTTAACGACAAAGAACTAGCTAAACCTGTGAAGAACAACAGGGTGTTCTTTAGAGCCACGGGTTCCAAACTAGTCCAATGGTGCGCGCTCCAGACTTAAACCCATAAACAGGCACTAACCGCTAAATTCAGATCCTTTATGGGAAGACAATCTAATAATTTAATTAACATAATTAAGAGATAAAAACTAAATTTGAGAACAAAATCAACTAAAATGGGAGGATGTTGTTTTTATAGAAAATATAAAAGCTCCCATGATTGAGGTTTGTTTTTCCTAAAGTCAGTCCTATTTGAAAACACATCACCCTAACTTAGGTAGAATTTGGAAAACAACAATTTTCATATTTCAAAGTGCAATGCAAGAAATTATGCAATTGGCAAGATCAAGGGGTAAGAGGACCTCATGGGTAAGCCTAGAAGACACATAGAACATAAAAACGAGATAACGTGTTGTTAAAATTTAGAAAGAACTAACTAGGCTTTCCGTTTTTGTTTGTGTTGTGGAAGAAAGTTGGGACGCGGAAGAAGACCACATCAGCTTGATAGGACACCCCACACCGCAACACAAGGGGTGCAGAGAGGCACTAGGGTGTCTCCTATGAATATGTTTGCAACAGTGAGGACAATACATGGGTATTTTTTCAGCCTTTTATTAATAACGCGCTCCATTTCACATTATCATGAAACACTTTAATGAAAAGTAAAATGCGAAACCATTGCGTCTACGTACAACATATGTAACTATTTACACCCAACTTTTTACCATTTACACCAACTGATGTGAAATTAATAAATTTATATTCGTGTTTTTCTCTTATAACTTTCGATATATAATGTTTTATTAAAAAACAAATACGGTTTTGTGATGTGCTTATTTTTATCCACGTTTTGATATAAATTTTATAAAAAAACAGAATATAAAATATTATAACGTTTTATAAAACGTTATATTTGATACGAGTCCGTTTTATATAAACTTTATATCAAAACGTTGATAAAAATAAACACGTTACATAAACCATATTTGGTTTCTAATAAAACACTATATATCAGAAGTTATAAAAATAAAATAAAAAAAGTTTGTTATAAATAGTAGGAACTTGTAGAATACTTTATCTCACTTACACTTTACACCCTCGTACTTCCAATATTCACACAAACAACTCAAAACATTCTCATATATTTGTGAGTTATGACACCAATATAGTATTCCATTTCATCAGTTTAATAAAACAAAAAAATGTCCAGCACGTGTGAGCCGGGCCCAGTGAGCTCACAACGGGACCCACTTCTCATCGTTTCATCAAACAAAAAAACTTAAAAAAATTAATTCTTCATCTCAATTTCACTTTTTTTAATCTACACTTATTCAATGCACCCCAATTCCCCTGTGTCTTCACTCAATTTCATCACCAACCTTTCATCATCTTTCAACATTCAAATGCAAAGTTCACTTTTTTAATTCTTTTATATCTGGAAAAAGGTGCATAGATCTTTGTGCAGTCCAGTGACTGTTGTTGTTGTTCTGTTTCTGGGTTGCTGATGCTGATGATTCCACCCTTTTGAATGAGATGTGAAATGCTTTGAATTTTGGGTCGTGGGTCTGCTTATTATCATGATGTTTGTTATGATTGTGATGAGTCTTTTACACTTTTTGACCATAGAAAGAAGAAAAATCAGTTAAAAGTGATAATGACTCCTTAACAGAGGAGAGAGAAACAAGAGAGAGAAGCAAGAAAGATCGTTAATTGGAAGAGATAAGGGTTCTCGAGGTAATCTACGGTTGAGTTTCGATGTGGGTTTGGTCTGTTTTGTCTGTTTGAAGTGTTTTTTGTGGGTGTGTTTTTACGCACACCAGGTGTTTGTGAAAATGCCTGAGTGTAAAAAGTTATTAAAAAGAGAGGGGGTTGATGGGCAGGTGTTGGATCTGGATACTGCTGTTAAAGATGGGGTTTTGGGTGGTGGGGGAGTGGGGTTTGGTGGTGGGTTTGCTGAGAAACTTGATCTTAAAAACATGATTCAAGAGTTGAATTTATCGGAGATCCCATCGGTTTTCATTTGTCCGATTTCGCTTGAACTGATGGAAGACCCGGTGACCCTTTGCACCGGGCAGACTTACGAGCGGTCGAACATCTTGAAATGGTTCAGTTTGGGCCATTTCATATGTCCTACTACGATGCAGGAGCTTTGGGATGATTCTGTTACACCAAACAACACTTTACAAAAACTAATTCACACGTGGTTTTCCCAAATGTACTTTCGAATGAAGAAGCGATCCGAAGATGTACAAGGGACCGCGTGTGAGATTCTCGACACGCTTAAGTCGGTTAAGGGCCAGGCGCGTGTGCAATTGCTTAAGGAGCTTCGTCAAGTTGTAACGAATCATGTTATCGCGAGGAAAACGTTTGTTGATAAAGGGGGAGTGAGTCTTTTATCATCTTTATTAGGTCCTTACACATCACACGCCATTGGTTCCGAAGTGGTTTCAATTCTTGTGCAATTGGAATTAGATTCATCTTCGCGATTGAATCTAACGCAGCCCGCGAAGATATCGTTGATGGTTGACATGTTAAACGAAGGTTCTATCGAAACAAAGATCAATTGTACGCTATTGATTCAACTTTTAATGGACGAAAACGATTTTCAAGTCGAGATAGTGTTGAGCCGTAGTTTACTCGTCGCGTTAATGCGACTAGTGAAAGATAAACGGCACCCAAGTGGAAATATACACGGGTTGAACTTAATCAAATCGATATGTTCACACGAACAAGTTAGAAGCTTGATCGTCAGCACGAACGCAGTCCCACAATTAGTCGAAATGTTACCGAGTTTTAAACACGACTGTTTAGAACTAGCCCTTTTCATCTTGGACAATTTATCAACCGTACCCGAAGGTAAACTCGCGTTAAGCGAATGTTCAACCACCATACCGAACATGGTACGCGTGTTAATGAGGGTTTCGGAGAGCTGTACGCAACATGCGTTGTCAATCTTATGGGCCATATGCAAGTTTTCGCCACACGAGTCTTCATTAATGGCTGTTGATGTCGGTCTTGCAGCAAAGTTGTTGCTTGTTATACAGAGCGGTTGTGATCCGTCATTGAAGCAACAATCCGCAGAGCTTTTGAAGTTGTGTAGCTTAAATTATTCGGATTCGATTTTCTTCTCCAAATGCAAGCTTACAAGAACTATTCAGTGACGAATGTAGGCGATAGCGCGTGCGTAGTCGATCGATTAGCTTCGATCCGGTTCGAGATTTGGGCAGAAGCAAAGATGATTTTTTTACAGAGGTTTTCTTTACATTGAGTTTCATGTTTCTGTTTTTAGTATCATCTTATTTAAAAGTCTCTGATTTTGCTTTGCTCATAAGTTGTTTTCAATATTGGTCAGAGTGATTGATTGTTGAGAAGACACAAGTAGTGTCATTTGTTTGTAGAACTGACCAGTGTATCATACTTCACAAATCACAAATAACAAATAATGCATTTTGACATAGGCTTTTATGATATAATTATCTTGTTTGTTATTTATTTAACTATTAAAAACAAATTATTAAAAAATATGATGGTAAACTAGGGGTGTCAATCTTGTCAGATTATGTTCGTTTTTGTAGGGTCTTGCTATATACATTTTGTATACGGTAGATATGCAAGCATACGGGTCGTATTCATTCAAATTTCCCTAACACGTATACAACCCGTACGGGTGTATACCGATCGTTAGGGTCTTGATAGACACAATTTGTATACGGTTCATATACAAGTATACGGGTCGTATTCATTCACATCACACGACCAAATTGACATTCCCTAACACGCATACGACCCATACATGTGTATATCGATCGTTAGGGTCTTGCTATATACAATTTGTATACGGTTCATATACAAGTATATGGGTTGTATTTATTCACATCAAACTACCAAATTGACATTCCCTGACACGTATATGACCTGTAAAAGTGTATACTGGTCGTATATTGGCACTCCCTTGAAAAACACGATTCGTATAAGTGTATACATGGGGTTGTATAAGACATTCTCTAACATCTTATATGACTTGTGTGTATATATATATATGTGTGTATATATATATGTATATATATATATATATATATGTGAGAGTGTCAAAAATAAGTTTTAAAGTGTAAGAATAATTAGAGAAATTTTTTTCCAAATTGCATGGTTCAATTTGAGATGATTTTCTTGGGTTTTGAAAGAATATGTTATGTCTATTTTTTACAGAGTAATGTTGTACGGAAACAGTCATGGGATGTTAGAAATGTAATGATTTTAATTTGGTTGTGATATTGGTTTGATATAGTAAATGTGAGTTATAAATTCATGTCAAGAAACTTCTGAGGGGCATTAAAGACATGAAATATGAGAATTTCATGCACAAATTAATTTTAGACCAGTTTTAATGTGTATGAGGGCCCATGATTGTCCTTATTTTTTTCAACGAAAACAACACTAAATATTTATATAAGCCAACAAGAAACTCGAGAAACAAAATAAAAGCGAAAGAGAAGAACAACAACACGAAAAACTCGACATCCTCCACAATTAGAGGATGTCCGTTACATCAAAATTCACCCACTTCTCCCGTTTAGGATTCGCTATTTCGCCCAATTGCCTATCGAAAGAAAAACCTCTTCCTTGATCAGCTCCATGGATTTTTGGATCGGGACAAAGGTGTGTTCAAAGACCTTCGTATTACGGGTATGCCAAATCCACCAAACGGTTGCCGTTCCAATCATGTAGACAAGTCTCTTCCACATCTTCCCTTCAGGCCGAGCTTTAATCGTATCCAAGACATCCTTCATAGAGTTCGTGTTTGTTGGTAACTGAATACTCATCCAGACAAAGACGTTCCACCACAAGCTTTTAGCCCGAAGACAATTAACGAAGATATGATTCACATCTTCATCGGCGAGCCCGCAACGAGGGCAACTGATGTCCGGAATATTCATACCTCGCTTCACCAATTCTGTTTTTGCAGCCACCTGGCCTAAGATAACACTCCATAACAGTAAATTACACTTAGAATGTGCCCATACGTTCCAATAAAAATCCAGTGTTGCAACTTGCTCCGAAGCTTCAAACGAACCAACATCTAGCCGTATTTCTTTGGCCGAGAATCTCACTCCGAACTCGTTTGCCCAGCTCCACTGATCACAGTCTCCATTAAGACCAAAATCATCCAACCTTCTCATAATAGATCCGAGTTGATCCCATTCGCTCAAGGAAGTGGGATCTTTCAACCACTCCCACCCCCAACACACATCAGGCGATTTGCTTACCACATAAGACGCGACGGTTCCATTTTTGTCTTTTGCCAACCAGAATAAATTTGGGTATATCTCTTTTAGCGGTTGCTGGTCCAGCCACATATCTTTCCAAAAACGTGTATTGGCCCCATCTCCCACTTTGACTCTAAGCTTCTCATGCACATTTACCCTATGTTTCATAAGCTCCATCTCCATAGCCCTGATATCTTTCCATGTACCCACAATAGTCTTCTTAATTGGGATCAGCTTATTATTATTACTTGTCTTATAATTGGCGGAAATCACTTTGCTCCACAATTGATCTGGTTCATCTTTAAATCTCCACCACCACTTAGATAACAGGCAATATTAAACTCGTGGAGCAAACCAAGACCGATTCCCCCCCCCCCCCCCCGCTTTCTTTGGCCTGGTGATTAAATTTCATCGGACCCATCGCATCTTATGAGTTGCGCCAAGTTTCCCCCAAATGAAGTCCCTTCTTATTTTTTCGAGCTTCTTGATAATCACTTTAGGGGCTGAAAAAGAGATAGATAATAAGAAGGAAGACTTCCTAAAACCGCCTTAGCTAATGTTACTCTACCAGCCAAAGAGAGATGCTTCGCTTTCCATTTGGAGAGCTTTTTATTGAAACGGTCCACCACCAGTTGCTAATATCTAGCACATTTCATGTTGACGCCAATAGGAATGCCAAGGTAATTAAAATGGAAGGAACCAGCTTCGCACTTCAAAATCCGAGCAAACCGGGCAACCTCATCTTCACCCACTCCTACGCCATAAAGTTGACATTTACGATGATTAACTTTGAGGCCCATCACGAGATTCAACCATCTCAGGAGACGAGCAAGACTTAAGGCATTATGTTCCGTCCATTTACCAATGAACAAAACGTCGTTAAAGCTTGCCCCCCCCCCTCCCCCCCCCCCCCCCCCCCGTTTGGGAGAGAAATACCATGAAAAAGGCCCAAATCAACCGCCCTTGACATGAACATATTAAGCACCTCCATAGCGATGATAAAAAGAAAATGAGAGATGGGATCACCTTGTCTTACTCCCCTTTTATACGCAAATTTATTCGAAGGAGACCCATTGATTAAGACCGAACCTCTACCAGAGACAAGGCACCCTTTTAGCATCTTGTTTTTTGCTTTTCTTTGCCCATGAAACAGTTTCCTTCACAACTAGTGAACGATCCAAAATATTCCCCCCCCCCCCCACGAAAGCTGATTGAGTGAAGGAGATTAAGGTATGGATCACCTTCTTCAACCGGTTCGAAAGAATTTTGGACAATATTTTCAACCCAGAACCAACCAAGGAGATTGGTCTAAATTCTAAGATTGTTTGCGGATCCGTAACTTTCGAAAGAAGAGCCACAAACGACGCGTTGCACCGAAAAAGGAACAATCAATCCAGCCGCTTGTTCATCATTTATTTTAGGAAGACTAAAATTAGAGAATTTTGGTCTTCTCCTCATCGGTTCCGAAACTTGTTTCTTGAACCATCTCTTCACCTCTTCTTTTATTTCTTCCGGTTTGCTAACCCATTTGTTTATGAAATTCAGCCCATTAATGCAGTTTCGGGCTACATTAAGATTGACAATACAGTAAAAAAAGACGTATTTTCGTCCCCGAACTTTAGCCATTTTATACGCGCTTTTTGTTGCATATCCTTGGGCTTTTTAATTTCAATTTGCTTCACTTGTTGCTTCAAAGGCAACTCTTATAGCACTTTCATCCGGAGATAATTTCGAAACTTCAGCCTATGCCTCAATCGCTTTAACTAATATCCCTTGTTGTCTAACTTCTGCTTAATCACATTCTTTACTCCAGATTTTAATACCTACCTTTATTTTTTGTAAGGTTCTGAGCAACGCCAAATCCCCTTTAACCCCACTAAGGAAACATTAGTAGCAACGATCTCTAGATCTTTGGCCCAAATCTAGCTATTTAAATTTTATCTTGCCAGTGATATACATAGATATACACGTGTGGATACAAAGTATTAGGTGATATACCCAATATAACCAATACGTCTAAGCTAAATACATGGCATGCATATGTGTAAAACAACAATATGCAAATGTACATTTCGCGTGTTCACATTAAGGCTGCACAGTATGGGCATCATTGGGCCCTTCACATCAGCAATTCTTCACTCAATAGCGTCCCCCACACCACAACATGGGTGCTATTGAAGGCCAGCCATTGCAATAACGAGCATTCGTGAGATTTTGTGTGTGTGAGCTATTAAAGGTATGGGCGCCATTGTTGAGGGTAGGAAAAAAGGGGGTAGAGACAATATAGCTCCCTTGTTGACGAGGCGCATACATAGCACACTGGAGCCCCTAGCATCTCCATACCATACCCTGCATCCTATACGAAATATTTTATACATAGATAGTCAACAAATTTCATAAAATTAACCCTAAAATACATGAGGTCATACAAGGTCATGATATATACATATGTACATGTCATGCAGTGGTGCCATGCATGCATAACCCTTACATACTCTACTTATTTTTCAGCTAATCAATCAATCAATGTGCAATTGGTGCTTAATTGCAAGTGTCTTTGAAGTTGTTGGTAGAGTGTTACAATGGTGGAATGATGACAATGTAGATTGGTTGTGGACCAACGCCTGAGTGAGAACCTTATAGCCTTAAGCCTATAACTATGAGTATGACTTTGAAAGATCTCTATTAGTCTTAGAATCATGTCTTAGCCATCAGTGGCGGTGATAGGATGTGCGGGGAGGATCACCGAACAAGGCTAGTGATTTCAAGAGGCATGTGTTTTTTTTAAATCTAATATATATATGTTAATTTTTCTTAACTAGTATACTTATACTAACTCCAAGACAAACCCATTTACAAAACAATTTTATGGTTTAGAAGTTAGCCCGTTGGTATTAGATTTAGCGAGTCAAATACCCATGATTTTAAAAAATAATAATGAAAAACATTTCATAAAGACATATTTTTTTAATCTTGAATAGGGTATATGAATTCTCAAATACACGTTTGTTGACAATAGCTGAACTAACATTTGATCTTTGCATGGTGTTGACCAACTTGACGATCCTATTGGTTTCAATATTGTGTTATTTTAGTTAGTTTTACAACAATTACAAAAATAAAAGAAATGGGTTCAAAAAATGCATCATAGCTACTTTTAGGGCTATATCTTTTTTTTTCACCCAAATCCTAAGAAACATTGAAGCAAGTTGGAGATCTTTTAATAAAAATACAGAAGAACCATTAATTGTTAAACCAGTAAGAGATCTGAACTATTTAAGTATAACGTTTAACCATTCAGAGCCAAATTATTGAATCATTTAGACATCTGCTCGCGAAACAAATAGTCTGAACCATTAAGTGTTAGACCAATAAGAAAATCTGAACTATTAAGAGCTCTGTTAAAAGCTAAACAAACAGCCCTTAGAGCTAGTATAGCTTGAACCTTAAAAAAATGGGTCACATGTAAAACTTATATATATATATATATATGAAAACAAAATAACAATATGGGATGGCCCAGTGTCGGAATAGCAAAATACTACATCAGTAAGTTAATGTGAAAACAATGAAACGTAACAATTTTTTGGTCCCCAGTTGCTATGTCATACAATTTAATGCTAAGGTTTACATACATATAAAATCAGCATATTCGATTCCTAAAATATATATTAACCTAAAACATTATATTAATATAAATAATGTGCTTGTTTATGTTTTTTGAAGGCTCATATATTAAATTTCGTATACAGTTGTAAAATACCTGATTGATCATGTGAAAGTTTTTACAGATTATAAATCAATAATATCTTTTTACTCTGAATGAGTGATGTCTTTAAATAATTTTATACTGGTAAAAAAATATTTTGAATATAAATATATGGAAAGATGTTTTTTTAAAGAAATATTGGATTTTAATAATCTCAACTATTCATTCACCCTTGGTTGCCAACAATCCCAACTTCAAAAATAACAACTGGCAGTCTCAACTATTGACATATTAGCCATCAATGAACCCTGACTAACAGAACCCTAACGTTGCTAGTATCCAGTCGCGGAAAACCGTTTTTGGCCAGAAAAAGGTTTATAAAAGTCCGATCTAATGTTACAAAGAGGTTTAGGACGAAAATGTTGAGTTTTCCGGACGAAAATGTTGAGTTTTCAAGCCAAAAAGTTGAGTTTTCCGGCTAAAAAGAAGTTCTCCAGCAAAAAAAACAGTTTTCCGTCGACTTCAATAATTTGGGATTTTATTAGAAAAGGTTCTTAAAGGTGCGTAATAAGGTTACAAAGAGGTTTGGGACAAAAATCTTGAGTTTTCCTGCCCAAAATGAGTTTTCCGGCCAAAAACGTTTTCCGGCGACCGGAGACTAACGACGTTAGGGTTCCGTTAGTCAGGGCCATTGGTGGTCAATATGTTAATAGTTGAGACTGCGAGTGGTTATTTTTTAAGTTTGGACTGTTGGCGGCCAACAACAAATAGTTGGGATTATTAAAATCCAATATTCTTTTTTTAAAAAAACTTTATGTATGTTTATTATGGGTGTAAATTAATCGAACCGAAACAACTTCAACTTAGGCTTGTGCTTGAAGCCAAACAAGCCAGCTCGACTATCTTAACAAGCTGAAAATTTTGAGCTCAAACTTATTTCTTAAAAACCTCAAACCACGTCATTAAATTAGAATTATAATGTATCTTCTGAAGTTAAAAATATATTATAATTAAAATTTATATTAGGGTAGTATGTTCTAGACTCATAAACCATACAATGTGCGTATATTTATAACTGGTATTAAGTTATAAGCAAGTTATCGAGCCAGTTTATCTTGGCTCAAGCTCGGCTCTTTTATAAATGAGCGGATTTCAAAGAAACCACGACCCACAAGTTTCTTTAATAGTTCCACCGCTCAATACAATGAGAAAAAAATATTAAAACCAAACTGAGTTAGAATTAGTAAATTGAATTCGGTTTTTGGATTTTTCAAATTTGGTTAGCTTTTGAACCAAATTTGTATGCGATTTTGAGTCGATTTTACCCTGAAATTCAAAATCATAATTATATACACACATTTTTATTTCTTTATAAATACATATATATTATTTATCTTGTATGTATTATTTAAATTTTCTCATAACTCAGTTTACTCTAATAAACACGAATGTAAGAAAAAAAAATCGAAATTTTGAATTCAAAACGGTTTTTGATATCTAATTCGAATTCGTTTTGAATTTGAATTCACTTTCAAAATCTTAAAATTGCAATTATGATTTAACGAATACTCCTATGTGCTTGAACTAATTTTTAGCTTTTTTTAGGCACATGGTAAATAGATCATATAGAGAACACATGATTAATTAATATATATATTTATGTATGCGACCAGGGGCGGACCTACCTTAATAGAAGGGGTAGCCTCCGGCGCTCCGGTGGTACTGTAAATTTTGGAAAAATTGACGTTTTTTTCGATTTCGTTACTTTTTTTATAAAACGTTACCCTACGAAAATTTTCTAGATCCGCCATTGTATGCGACTAAACACTACAAAGGTGAAAACATGCAAACACGGATGCAATCACTAGCGAATATAATATATGATCTTATTTGCATTTTTGTAATTGGTGAACTTTTAAAAAACGTATCATCAGAAAGTAACATATAGTTATACATTGACATAATGACATGTAAACGTATGATGTATTCACATATAAGTAAAAATCAAGTAATACATTATTAGAACCTATATTGTACTTACTAGTATTCCGTATTAAGACCCGACAATAAGTTTTATCTTATTACAAAAATGTCACCGCTTAATTTCTTTTCGTCAAATAGAAGAGACAATTAAGTGGTTCTCGAGTTCTAAAAATGATTTTTTTTTCAATATTAAGTGGTTCTTATTCGAATACGTCCACACACATACACCGGTACAAAACAAAGCACTATTACCGATCATCGGTGATAATCTCTCTCTTGGTAATTCGCGAGTGTGTAATAGTTTTACTGAGGGACTTTTAACAACAAAATTACCGGCCAAAAACCATACAAAAATTAAAAGAAAATAATTCTGAACATTATTCAAGTTTTTACACATATATAAATTTATAACAAGTTATATGAAACTTAAGCAAGAGAGTTTCACAACATTTGGGACCCATAAGTCCTTTCAAACATGCATTGATAAATATATCTCCGCATAAACAAACAAACAAACAAAATAATCAACACTTTATACAAGCTCATTGATTTCACATTATAAAACAGATTGGTCTAACTATAGAAAGCAAGACAAAATAACATCATATATTAGCTTGATAAATACTTATATCATAAACTTAAGAATTTAGGTATCTTAAATTTAAGTATAGCACTGTCATATAAGATAATTTTTTGTTTGAAAAAGGTTGATTACAACGGAAAATAAAAATAAAAAAATAAAAAAATCTTTTTGAGGTTTCGTTATGGGATCCGTCGGTAGTCACTAGCAGATTTCCTTGGATTTTCTGCTAAATTTTGTGGATTCAGTATGCGGATTTCACGATATGCAAGCCTAGGGGAAGTAACATTTATGCTTACTCCGAGTAGTTACATCCACATGTGTAAACGAGTCGAGCTGCTTTAGTCGAGATAGACTCACACTACTACAATCAATCAGAGGTATTAGTGGCCAAATTTTGTTGCCAAGTTATACCGACACTTTTGCGGCAGAAAAGTTCTTTCGCAAGATTACTGACGGGACTTAATTAACTGCGACGGATTGGAGGTAAAACAGTCACCTCTAATGTTGCGAGTTGGGACAAAACGTTACAATCACGATGTCATTGCAAAATGAGTGACGACTTTTTTCCTTGCTAATCCATTACTAAATTTCATCAGAGATATACGGTCAAAAATAGCTATAAACGGCCAACTATTGTGAATATAGATCAAATATACTGAAATTTTATCAAACATATCTATACTTAATCAAGATATGCACCAGTAACCGAATAACGGTTATCTAAGTTAACCGACAAAATTAGATTTAGGGTGTTGCTATAGCAAATTTGAATCACTGACGGACCACTGAAGTATCATCTGAAGAGTTAATCTTAATGGTTCGGGTAAAATTGTGGAATGAGATAAACCGGGAGAAAGATAAAGATGGGTGAGCTGATTAAAAGAAGAAAATAATAAATATTAGATTAGTTGTTTAGAGATAATTATTAGTTTGAATTAATAGGTTTATCTAGTTATTTTTTTATTAATGAACTAAGTATTAGAGTCTGTATTGGTTTAGGATAGGTTGTTTAGCAGGTAATTAGTTTAGTATAAATAGATATGTTAGGGTATGTAATTCTTTAGTTGTTTTTTTATTAGTGAACTAAGTATCAGTTATTTCCAACATCATCGTGCCACGAGTAGAACCACCCGATCATATCCATCGCCAGTGGGCAATAATGCCTATATACCAATTAAGAAGAAAACCTAATAAATATGAGAAAAAACCCCTTATAGGAATTGAACCCAGAACCTAATAATTCCAAAGTTTTATCCAACCACTAAGATGTCACTGGACTATAATGCCATTATGTAATTTTTTAGTTAACGTAAGTTTATATAAATGTTTTCTTTTATTTTGTATAAGATATGTAATGAATTCATTAATCTTTCTTAGAACACACATACTTGATAAATGCTTTTGAATAAATGACTTAACTTTTAAGCGAATCAAGTTCAATAAAAAGACGTTTGAAATGTGTAAAAATGTAAAAGAGAACAATTTTATCATATAAATGTTTTATATTTTAAATTTAAGGCGAATAATTTATAATAAAACTATACTGTAACCACCTAGTAACCTCTGTTTCTAGAAGTATTTTTTTTTATTTTAAACGATCAGGATTTTATTTCTGAATGATTTAATTTTGTTAACTTTTTTTTCCCAAAAATTGCTTGGTCCAGTCATTCCCAGTTCTAAGATCTTCAGATCAAATTGAAAGTCAATTGTTGGCAACCCATGATACATAAGTGTATATATATTTATTATTATTAGATACAACTTGTTATAAATCTTGACTATGTGTCATGTCTGACTACAAACTTCTTCAATTGTGCATATATTTAATTTATTATTGAATGTTACATTGGCATAGAAGATCATATAATAATATCACAATATTGGAGTCAAACGTTTTGTTGAATATTCTCATAGAAATATCAAGATTGTTGTTTTCATCACCAATTAATTAATTAATTAATTATATGATTGAAACATATAAACAAATGGTAGGAATGGACACAACTGTGGTCATGGGCGGACCTACCTCAGGGGAAGGGGTAGTCTCCGTTAGAGATGGCATAATAACCGGTTCCAAACCCGACCAGGTGGAACCTACCTGGGACCGGTTTCGGTTCCTACACAACATATAGTAGAACCGGTTCCGAGTTCAAAATACCCGATGGTACCTACCCGGTTCCACATTTTTGGAAAAAAATAAGTTCCGGAACCGGTTCCAACCCGTAACCGGTTCTTATCATACCCGGTTCCTACGGTAACCTTCCAGACCCGGGGCCAATATATTTTTAATGTGAGTTTTTTTATAAGTCTTTGCTAGAACAAGGTATAATACATAAACATAAAAACTATTTATTACGAGAAACAAGTACCCGGTTACATTAACAACCTAAACATGAAACGTTAAACAAAACACATAAAACACTAAACATACTAATCATAAAACACAAATGGGCAATGCATAAAACAAACTAAACTTTCGATGACCCGGTCCCGGATGCTTCACCCTTTCCATTGTTTTTCGCCTTTGTCACCGGACAATGGCGGTTGGTGTGTTTCTTGAGCGTCGAGTTGGCCGACGCCTTCATGAACTTCCCGCACCCCTTGCATCTAGCCATTTCATGGCTATCCGACATCAAGCACAAGTTAAAGTGCTTCCAAATAGCGGGTTTCTTTTGGTTTCCAAAACATCCACGACCTCATCGTTGCAAGCCATCGTTATCTATTTGATAGTATTAGATTTGAAGTGGTTAAAGTGTTGATTTTTTGTAGTAAGTAAATGAAATTAGAAGTGGTGTATAGAATGAGGTTACAAGAAAAAACCGATTTTAAAATTAATATTGAGTTTCAAATATTAGGAACCGGTTCCTAATAGTAAATGCAGTTTTTTATGACTTGACAAGACTCGACAGAACCGGTTTCTAATAGTAAATGCAGTTTTTTATGACTTGACAAGACTCGACAGAACCGTTTCCTAATAGTAAATGCAGCTTTTTATGACTTGACAAGACTCGACAGAACCGGTTCCTACCCGGAACCGGTTCCTACCATACCCGGTTCCAAAATACCTGGAACCGGTTACAACAGGTTCCACATTTAAAAACTTATACCCGGGTACGAACTGGAACCGGTTCCACAGAGGAACCGGGTCTACTGACTAGCATGAGGAACCGGGTCCGGGTATTCAAAAGACCCGATTTTGCCCATCTCTAGTCTCCGCTACCCCTTGACGCTCCGGCGGTAGTGTAAATTTTGGAAAAATTTGACCTCTTTTTAACGATTTTTCAATTTCGTTACCCATTTTTTGTAAAACGTTACCTCTATGAAGATTTTCTAGATCCGCCACTGACTGTGGTGATCATCGATGGTAGTAGCGACGTGTATGGTGGTGATTTTGAGGATGTCGACGGTGGCATCGATAGAGAAAGATGTGTTTACGGTGACGATGATGAGGTAGTGTAAGATTCAAATTTCTTTGGCTGAAATGATTGGCGGTGACGATGATGAGGTAGTGTAAGATTCATTTCGATTCGCATCAAAACTGAATCATATTATAACTGAACAAGTATGTTACCTAATGTCAAGGTCCTTCTGTTAAATAAAAATTGCATGCACCAAAAATTGATCTCGACGCAAATTTGTTTCATTGTCACAAAAGATCGAGCTAGGGTTTTATCACAATGGGTGTTTGGGTAATCAGGCGATGGGTTTCCCTTGGAATTGGTGATGGGTCAGGTCACCAGCGCTGTATACGATCGGGGACGTGAATGGTCTTTTGCCTATAGATGTGTCCGGATGGCCAGAGTTTATTTGATGTTAAATAGGACGCACTAAGTTACTAACAATGGGGGTTACGTTTGGTTTCTCTTTTGAAAGCAATGAAATTTAAATACCCAAGTAAATTCTTGGATAGTTAGATGGTAAAAATATTTTTTCTATTTATAGAAAAAATTACAAATATAGAAAAAAATACAAATAAATATGGTCGTTACCAGTGTATTTTAAAAAATTAAGACAGTCGTAACACTGGCCCACTTGAGGCTGCTATTGACATCAGAGTACCATGCCATTATTTGATAATTAAAAATACAATATATGTTGCGTTTCTACATGTTTTAGATTTCAGTATCCATGAAATTCCAAACATCTATTGAATTTAACTCGTACTAATTCATCATAACTCTACAATCTGTCACTTAAAACTTGAAATATTTCAAATAATTATATATATTGAAGAGTTCAAATAAGAAGAAAAATTTTGTAAGAATAGAAAAAATAACTACTTTTAAACCAATAAAAATTCTCTATTTACTTCATTTAATGTGTGTATTTAATGTAATGAAAATGAGCATATAGGTAAATCTATAATTGTCATTAATTAGCTAACTAATTAAACTTGTAACTCATTTTTTTCATATACTTTTTCAAAATAAAATAATTTATGGTGTAGGACAATTTTCGACATGTGTAGCATAAATTTTAGTATGTGTAGGCTAAATTTTAAAATGTGTAAGGTAAATTTACATGTGTGTAGGGTAAATCCGATAAATGTAAGACATATGTAGGATATATTTTGAAATGTGTAGGATAAAATGTTTTTGCTTTATTAATGAGAAATAACATAATTAATGAGAGGACTAATAAACTATTTAATATTTTACCATTATTCTCTTTCTTCTTTTTCTTCTCACATTAAATTTCTTCTCAAATGAACCTTCCCCTATATATATATATATATATATATATAGATAGATGAGAGAGAGAGAAAGGGAGTCCTAGAGAAAACACTGGTGTATTTGTAAACTGAGTGAATAAATACTGACCATTGATTTATACTTGTGTATTAATAATGAAGGGCTAGGATTAGTTCACATAGTTCACTATCAAGGGAGTTGTTTACAAATAAACATAACCCTATATATGCGTGTCCTATAAAATAAATAAAATTTATATGTTTTTTTAGAAACCCAGTGCAAGAGGCTCTGGCCCGTTTGCTCGGTAATTGGAAGTGTCGGACCAACTTGGACCTGATCTACGTTTATGTAAAAGGCAGTTATCGAATGAGTAATTAACCAAAACAAAACACGATACAACAACAATAATAATAATGTAATTAAGATCTTTCATGTTCCACAAGCAATCTGATAAACTAGTTCGCCTAAAACATCAGTATACATTAACATTTTATCCATGTATAAAAATAATATGCTTCATTAACATGATCCACAAAGAATAAAATAAAACTATATTATAATCAACAATTGTTTTTGTTGACTTTACTATTCAAAAGTAAAGATCTTTGACATATAAAAGTCAAATACAACTTTAACTTTGCGTTGAAAGCATATGCTAGTAAAAACATGAAGCCACCATGTCATCTTACACAAGTTTGGTTTCATATTAGCTACTTTTTGCATGATGCAACATTCTGCTACATTATTATCAGAAAACTAACCGAAATTTGCGACCACCCAAAAGGCAGTTGTAAATGCTTAGTTTTATAGTAGTGTAATTCGTGTGGATAACTAGTGACATTAAAAACAACTTTAATCTAAACACACAATATGGTACATAAAAAATGATAACAAAATTCAAAAAACAACATGAAGCTAGTGGATGGGGCTTAGATTCAATCCGGAAAAGTTGTTAGGACTCAGAAGTACCGAAGAACACCATGAGAATGACGATGGTGACAAATTTAACCCTAATTGATCGTAAGACGATGGTGAAGTTGATAAAGTTAAACTGTAACACCCCAACCTGACTAGGGCTGTTTCTTCACCTGCTGACGAAGGTGGTTGTGGTTTTGGAGATATCAATGGTTTGGGAATTGTAGATATCAATGGTTTGGAGATATCAAGCGGCGTGTGGATGGAGATTGAAATTCTGGAGTACTATTGAGCATACGAATGGCTTCTTTGAAATCGGAAGGATTAATGTTGTAAACTTTATGTGGGATTGGTGGTAATGGTGCGATGAATGGCTTGGTGATAGGTTTTTGGGTCGGTTTGCGAACCGAATGGAGAGAATTTGTGTATGATGGTCGGGTTGATTTTGTTGTTTTTGGTGGATGGTTGTTTGAAGATGAAGATGATGATGAAGAAGATGAGGAGCTAATTTGATCCATTATATATTTTAGATATTGTGTTTGTTTTTTGAGTGGATGTGTATATATAGAGATAATGCCCCAAATCAATTATTGTCCCTTTGTGGCGGCAATATGGCATGCAAGTTGTTCCAAGTTTTACTAGAATTCTTAATTATCTACATCCATAACTACAAACCTCTCTACACCTTCATTTCAGCCTTAGGCTGGTCACTATGACCAACGCCCCAGCCACATAGAGGGGTTGCGGGCGTGGTCTAGCGTGACACACCGCATCAGGCGGTGTGAAGAAAGTGTGGGGGGCCGGTGGCATGGAGGAGATGAGAGTGTAAAGGGGGAAGTGTTGTGGTGGGTCCTAGGATCAATGGTCATATGACCATTTGTTTTAGAAAAAATAATTTAAACATATATACACACAATATCCTATATGATTTTCTATACACCTCTACATTTTTTTATCTCTCTCACACCATTTCTATATTTAAATTATGTATATTTTATATCATGAATTTTCTTCATGAGTCACCCGATTCCAATCTCGAAAACAAGTTCATTACTGAATCTGTTAAGCTGGATTTACAAGTTTTAAGTCAACAACCACGAATAAGAGCAAAGAAACTTGAAAGGGACCGTGAAGGTGCTCATTATCGTTTGGTAAAAAACTATTTTTCTAATAATCTGGTATATCCCCCAGATGTGTTTCTACGTCATTTTGTATGACGTGTGAACTATTTGTACGAATTGCTAACGACTTAGAGGGCCGGTTTACTTTTTTCCAATAAAGGAAAGACGCAAGACGTTTACTTAGTTTCACAGCTTTATAAAAATGCACATCGGCAATTCGTCAATTGGTGTACGACGTTGCAACCAATATTTGGGACGAATATCTACAAGTGTCAGATACATGTTCTCGAGATAGTATCCACCATTTCCACAAAGGTATTATTATTGTTGTTATTATTGTTATTGTTAATTTATTAATTAATTAATAATGTTTTCTATTATTATAAATCAATAAAGGTGTGGTTGCTATATGTGGCAAAAGATATTTGAGAAAGTCTACCTTTAGTGATTTTCAACAAATATACGACGTACATGAAAGCGTACACGACTTTCCAGGAATGTTTAAAACTATTGATTGCACATATTGGAAGTTGGGTAACTATCCAAGTGCTTGGCGAGGTCAATAACATCCTGGTGATCATGATGAGCCGACCTTAGTACTTGAGGTCGTGGCGTCATATGATCTTCGGAATGTTCGACCTCGCCCCCTCACCCCAAGAATTTTGTGGCCATCCATTGTTCCATCTTCGATATTAGATTACAAAACATTTCTAAAGCTCCAAGTAATAAATTCTTTTAGTCTTAGGAAAAAGGGAATCGTATCCCATTCATGTCAAAAAAGAATGTATTATCGTAAAAACATTTCTAAAGCTCCAAGTAATAAATTCTTTTAGTGTTAGGAAAAACGGAATCGTATCCCATTCATGTCAAAAAGAATGAATTATCGTAAGAATAACTTTTACAAAGAGTTTCCGTTAATGTAAGCATAATGCAAATAAATATAATGACCCGAAATTCTAAATTAATTTGAACTTCACAAGTATTTCAAAATATTTTAACATAATAAAATAGTTTGATTCGATAAACCTTTTAATAGAAATGTGGAAGCTTCATCTTTGATCGTGTTCGTATCTTCGTTGAGCTTGATCGTCATCCGGTGCTTCAATCCATTACCTATATTTCATAAATTATGAAATATGTTAGTGTCAAGAAGTTTATAACGTAGCAAATTGAACCCGATGGCCCAAAATAACTAAACAAATCTTGTGAGGAAACCCGTCGTAAGCTACGGTCACACTGCCGTAACTTACGGCTGGCGTTTCCTGGTTCGACTAGAAGCTTTGGCCGTAACTTACGGCACTAAGCCGTAGGTTGCGGCAGCCTTGCTACATGTTTTTTTTCCAACTTATCTTTTTAATACAAAAAGTTTCATAACTTTTTCGTTTCTCATCCGTTTCGCTTCAACCTTATTTCTACATGATTGTAAACACATTTGTCTATGTATTTAATCCAAAATCCTCAACCCGGATTCATAAATTTTATGGACTGCGCAACCATTACTCGGTTTATGCGCATACTTATTTTTGACCCGTTATGAGATTTAAACCAAAAAGGCTTACACCTCTCACTTTTATAATATCTAACTTATTACCGAACTCATTAATAATATGTTATTAATGATTATTTACTCGATTCATCATCTTGGGTAGTTTAGTCAATTTTAGTCCTTATAACTACGAAGGACATTTAAAGACCTGTTTTGACCAAGCAAACACTTTTAACCCATTTTCCATTTCAAATTTATTATGTTCTTAAAAACATAAAAGTCTCCAATCGTTAATGTTATAAACTCACTTAAATGCACTTTTCGCAAAAAGACATGTTTTCGGCTCTAATGGTCGTTTTACGTCAAACACTAGATATACCTCACTTAAGGTGATCTAGTTTCGACCCTTAACTCGACTAACTTTAGTCGTACCACAACCCTCATTGAGAACATAACCATTACACATACCTGGCACGGGTCAAAGTATTGACCCGTTAGCGATACTTTACGATTCTATATATACTACTCGTGGCAATGCATGCCCGCAAATCATGCTTACCTGTAAGCATGAAACTTAACGAACCAAATAATAAATATCATTTCCTAAATGGTGATAACATCACCATTTGACCCATTAGTCCATTAACTTGTTTCTTGACTCGCTATTTTTACATATCAATATAACAAAACATTATTTTGTAAAAATTACTTACCCTTTATTTCATTTAACCCGCTATGGTCCGCACCATAGAGTTTAGTTTATAATCTTTTTATTAAATTAATAACTAATTTTTATTTCCTCGCCATTTTGCTCGTTTGACCCGTATTGGTTCGTGTCAGCAAATATTTACACCAAAAACTCATATTTTATTCGATTGACCCATTATGATTCGCGCCATATGGTCCCGTTTCTAAAATCCATTTACTTTATAACCGATATATGGTTATTCATTATTTCGTTCATTTGACCCGTTATGATTTACACCATGGGGTTCTATTCCTGTAATTCTTTGTTTATTACTAATTTATAGAGTAACTAATTTTACCTATTTTGACCCGTTTCATGGCTTTTGAAATGGGGGTCTCATCTTAAGATTTCTCCTTTGTCGCGAACATTAGTTCGTCATACTTATCTACTTTGACCCACTTCATGGTTTACACTATGGGTCTCATTTCGACATTTTTAGCCTTTTAACCGCAAAGGTACTTAATCATATACTTCCTATCACTTATGTAACGGTTCTATTTTAGGAGTTGTAAGTTTTACTTAACTTGCATCCGATCATTGTTTCTCGCGTCTTTGACCCGCTTGACCCATTCCTTCCAAGCTTCCACCTAGCTTGTCAAGGGTCAAATTATCATTTATCATTCGCAAGATGGTTATATTAGCAATTATTTAACACGACTATCCCACCTTACGGACTTTATATCAAAATTAACATTTGATCTTATTATAGGTCAGTTTGGCTTGTAGATGTCAAACTGCCGTTTGACACTTATGATTGCATTAACAATTTAACAAAACTCATTTGGGCATTTCATCGAACACCTGACGTGCATAATTTTTAAGCTATCCTTATTAGCTCAAATTGTCATCATCCTACTATCTCATTACAACTCAACATTCCATACTTCATGTAACAACCAATTAACATGTAATTTCAGTTGTCATAAGCAAATACACAAATTTTGACCATTATAATCATGGGTTCAACTCCTATGTTAAAACCTAATTTTGGTTACTTATGAACATTTAACAAAATTCTTAATTTGTTCAAGTAGTTCATACATATGAGCTAGTATGGTGTCTATAAACACCAATACAAAATCAATTTATATTATCTTGCTACAATTTCCACTAGACTTTTCTAACTCATGGATTCTCTAAACTAGAAAACTCATCAAAAGTGAAAGTGTAACATACCTTAGGCTTAGTTGATGTTGTATATCTCAATCCTTCAAACATACATCAAGACCCACTTGATTTCACCATTGATTTTTCAGATTTTCTTTGTGTTTGAAGGTCTTTAAGGGGTTTCTCCCCTTCTCGCTTCCCCCGGTCGAACAGAACACACAGAATGTGCGTTCTTTTAGTTTTGCCCCTTTTAATCTCCATACATTCAATTGTCCAACTTTAGCCCCTTATGTTTAGTTGATATTTAGTTTGGTTTAAACTCCCATATAACACTACTAGTAATATTCCATTCCCATAACTAGTATTAATTGTTCTTAGTCAAATTACTAAATTTGGGGTGTTACATCCCGACTCAATTTAAGTCCCGCTCACCCGAGCTCTCTCTCTCTCTTTTTTTTAACACTGGTGGTATTTTACCCGCTTTTTAATATTAAAAGGGTTTAATTATCAAACTCGTTTTTAGGGTGTTACAATTATCCCCTTACCGGCCTTCTTTTAGAATGCTAGAAAAAGGGACCACTCTCTCTTTATTAAGATGGTAAACCGATTTAATAGTCCAGTTCTAAACTCCTTTAACAGCAATGCAATACCATTAATAACCCTAACCCACAAAGCATTACAATAATTAACATGCCTCCAACGCGATAGCAATAAAAAATCTAACTTCTAAATAAAAAGCAACAATTGATATAAAAAACATGTCTAGATCTATAAAAGATGTCTTCTTTCTTGATTTTTTGATTATTTTATTCTAAATAATTCACTTAAAGTTTAAAACTTAATCGTAAGTCACTTTTTTATTTTTTTGGTATAAAAGACTGCTAAATACAAATTTTGATTGTTGTATTTTGTATATGTTGTTATTAAGAGTTGTGGGTGTCATCCTGAAAGGAAGATCGGTACTCAAGCCACATCATTCTCTCGCATTGACGAAATGGGATTTATGATATGCCTCATCCTACCACCCACTTCTTTGTTTACTCCTGACTTTGGCACTATCACACCATTGCCGATACCAACTCCCTCATCTCTCTTTGTCACATCACTATCTAACCATGCTTTCCTTTTTGCTAGCTGCTTAGGCTACTCGGTATGGAAAGATGGTAGTCCTTGAAGCATGACCTTCCACCTCAGCGCCACGTCATAGTCATTGGAGGATACATCTCCAAGGATACTAAGGAAATGAGTGATGGCCCTACCCCACCTAGTTAATTTATTTATTTTTTTAAATTCATCTAGATTTTTAACATTTAATAAGATATAAAAAAATCATTAATATTAAAAACCAAACATTACATAAGTTAAAAGAAACACAACCTAAAAAATAAAAATCCTAAGAACTTCACCTTTTTGTGATATTTTCTTTCATTTTTCGTAAAATCTATCAGTCTTCTTCCGAATACGAGTTTATATCGGTTGTCATTATCTCCCAATCTTTATATTCGCTCTTTTCATCCTTCAACCGAACCCGTTCTTCCACTTCACGTTTCTTCGCTTTTGCCTTTTGGGCCGTGACCTCGGTGTACGCTTTGAACTGGACCATAAACTCGTCCATTTTGGAACCGCCCCCCTTTGCGGCTTGTTTTTTTGCAGCCGCCGCCTTTTTGGATTTGTCCCTTCCTGGGGGACGTTCCTGCTCTCGAACCCCGTACTCTTCTTCTTCAAATTTGGCTCGTTGTTTATTATTTGGCATCATGCGTCCGAGCCCCCGCACTATAACTACCGGTCTCCGAGTTTTTTGTTCATTTAGCCATTGCAACCTCGTTTGGAACCGACCCACTTGTTTCTGGTTCGCAAAACATCCCAAGCCCGTACGTGTGGGAAAAGACCCGATTCGAATCTTCGTATTTACGAATCGCTTCTTTAAAAAAATCTTCGTCACTCATCCCACTACGACGATTAACACTAGTATATAACTTATTATATATCACCGCAAATCGGTTCATGACCGGATGCATCTTTCGCCACTTTGGACTGATGGAATCGCGATAATGACCTTATTCCATAATCGCAAGAAACTTTGATGATATTTCTTTCCAAAACCAATCGCCGTTTTGGTTGTTACCTATATTTTTACATACCAACAATGGGGATTTTTGATGTGCTAATCCACGCCTTCGCTAACGCCTCCTCCTCGATCTTTGTCCAAGGTTTTACCTTGGCTTTCGAAGGTTGATCTTTGTCCCCCGCCACTTGCTTCCCTTTTTTCCGTTTCGAGGATTGCGGTTGCGTCTCTGGAACACATTCTTCAACGTCATCTTCTACGGGTTGTGGTTGGGGAGACGATTCTACTGGTGTTGGCGAAGGTTGTGGTTGAGACTGAAATTGCGAGTTGAGCGGGTTTCGCATCATCATTTGTTGTATTGATTGGAGTTGGCTCATTTGAGAGAAAGCGTTGGGGGTTTGCTGAAACCCCAAGAAAGCGTTGTAAGAAAATTGCGAGGATGACCAATCGATTTCATAGTAGGATAGTAGCCGGGTATCGAGAAAAAGTTTTGGTTTGGGTTCGGGTTGTTCGAGTTGTATGGGTCCATGGCAAAAGTAGAAGAATGTTATAAAAAGTAGAAGACTTTATAAAAAGTAGAAGAATTGTATAAAAGTAGAAGAATCGTATAAAGTCAAGAGAGAGAATTGGTTGAAGTGTGTAAAAACTGGGGTGATTTTGGTATATTTATAGGTAAAATTATTTTTTTTATTTTTAAAAAAATGGTTGGTATTTATTGTTTTTAAGGAAAATTGATTTCTTTAAATTATAGCCGTTGTCAACGGCCAAAATTTTTATCCTCACATGCTCCGTCCTCAACGTCTCTATCTAGCCATGAAGGACGACGCCATCCAGTTGAAAATGATGTTAGGGGACGTCGGCGGACCAGACCAGGCTAAAACAACCCCACACCGAGTATCCGTACCAAACCCAGTCTCTCATACATAAAGTGGCAATGAACGCACATGTATCCATGATTTTTTTTCTTTTCCAAGAAAATTGTACAACATCCTTGCTTTCTTTACAATTATATTATTTGATAGTACGTATAAATACTTATGCGATTTTTAACTTAAATTAGTCATGCAATTAACACGCATCAATCTTTGTTTATTTTTTCCATTCCAATAACATTCAAGTGTGAATGACTAACATGATCCCCAAAAAAATGGTATGAAATGTAACGGCATGCCCCTAAATAAAATTACTTTACAATATTCATGCTAAAACACATTTACCAACAACCATGTTTGTTTGACTTTACAAAAGTCAAACACAACTTCAACTTAGGGTTGAAACAATGCTAGTAAAAACATGAGAGCCAGCAATATCTGTTCATCAAACAGTTCAACTTTGCGTTGACTTTACTAACCTAAAAAAATTTAAGACGAAAATGTCGAAACAAACAACATGAAGCCAGTGCCGGATTCAGAAACTTCTTTCGGTGGATTCGTTTTGATAGACTCTCGCTATTTTTTCCAAATCATACAAAGTTCTTACTAATTTTTTTCATTTTTTCCAAACCAAGTGGGTTCATATGAACCCATAAAATAGGGCTGGATTCCGTCACTGCATGAAGCTAGAGGATGGGGCTTTGACAGAGCCCAGAAATGTTGGTGGGGCTAAGAAGCACCGAAGAACACCATGCTAACGAAGATGGCGACAAAAACCCTAACGGGCTCATGATCGCAACCCCGAAGGGATCAAAAGACCGCGGTGCAGGCGATAAAGTTGAACTCAACGGACTCAAACTCTCAAAATAGTCCATCATAGGTGACTTTGCAATAAATATGGCTCCTCCAGCAGCTGGTGAGAAGGTGGTGGTGGCTGTTGTGGTTTCAAAACTATTGGTTTTGGTATGGTGGAAAGGATAAGAGGCGGTGGAGCGATGTCTTTCAGGCGGCGTGTGGATGGAGATTGAAACTCTGGACTGCTGGTGAGCATACGAACGGCTTGTTTGAACTTGGAACAACTGACTTTGTATACTTTTTGTGGGGTTGGTGGCAATGGTGCTATGAATTGCTTGGTGATAGGTTTTTGGGTAGGTTTACGGACCGAATGAAGAGAATCGGTGTATGATGGTAGACTCGGTTTGGTTGTTTTTGGTGGATGATTGTTTGAAGAAGAAGAAGAAGATGAGGATGAGGATGATGATGAAGAGTATGAGAGGGTAATTTGGTCCATTATTTTTTATGTTTTAGGGTTTTGTGTTTTGTGGTGTTTTGGACTGTGGGGGTGTATATATATAGATAAGATAGAATGTCCCTAGTAAATTATAATGTTGTTCAATGTTTTACTTAAATTCTTTATTGTTTTGACTGAGTTTTGATTGTGTTTAACACAGTCCAACTTATTAATCTATTTTAGATTAAGTTACATAAATAATATTTATGATTATTTAAAAGCTATAGAATTAATCATAACACCTGATATTCGTAATGACTTAGCTATGAAAGAAGACCTAATGATATATACTTCTAAAACCACAAGGCACATCTACATGATTAACTCTTTTTGTTGTATATACTTCTAAAACCTCTTTGATTTTAACATGTTGGCATTTATCTTCACATTATATGTTCGTCATCACGAATCTGTCTATGAAAGGACATCAATGATCATTTTAATCTTTCGATGATATGCATCGTTACTTTGACAATGTAGCAATTGTTAGTGATGCTTCGGTTAAGTATGCGTTGGTGAAAGTCTTCAGTCATGCTCAGCTTCCCCACGAACTATCACCAACGAATTAACGATAGACACTATCTTTACCAACGAATTAATAATATAGTAACTTTCTCGAGCTCAGGAAGCAAGCCTGGGTGATAACGCAGTTATTTTCATAAGTAAAGAAAGACGGATGGGACAACTGACTAATAATATAACAGAAGATTGAGATGCATAAATCCAAGTACAAAGGTGAAATACAAAGTCCAACAACTACCATAATGAAAGTTGGATAATACAATTTGGTTAACTAGTATCTTTTAAAAAACTGTGTAACTTTTTTAAATACATTCTTTTATATGGCACTTTGAATTCATTTTATAAAAAGTTAATTAATAAACCGTATTAGAGTTTATTAGTGGATATTATAAATTCTAGTAGTTGAAGATATCTCATTGTTTTTGAGAAGTTACAAGGCGGACCTAGAGTGATAGAAGGGGTAACCTACGTTACCCCTTGACGTTCCAATGGTAGTGTAAATTTTGAAAAAAATTAACGTTTTTTCGATTTCGTTACTCCTTTTCATTGAAACGTTACCCCTATGCGGATTTTCTAGATCCGCTACCGAATAAGATTCAAATGTAAGCACACATGCATGAAAGGCTATAACGTGCAAGTTTGTTTAAATGAATGAAAAGTTAAATGTTAAGTTCACTAAAAGGGATGCTACAATGAAAACTATAATTCTTCAAAACACATTTTGTTCTCAAAGCACAAAGTGGATATTCTTTTTGAAAGTTAGTAAGTTTATAAAATATATTAAAGATTTAGAATATACACATTGTCTTACATAAAATCATATCATATCAAAAGAGTACATTTTTATTACATGTACACATATAAAGAACAAAGTGATTAATTTTTAAATTGAGAGTTTACAAGGTTAATTTCCAGTACTTAATTAAAGGAAATTTTAATAAGTCTGCTAAACTAAAGAGAACATTAGTAAAAATTACTCTTATAAAACCTTTTATAATTGTTTAACTCTCAAAACGACTTTTTCTTTATAAATTAACTAGTTATAAATTAATATCAAACCATAATCAATATTAGGATTAGACTTCATTAATCTGACCATATTAATTGTTAGTATAATCATATAAATTAATCAATGTTAGCTCGTTATTCTACGTCAGCTAATTAATCACATATATAGTGAGTGTAATATATGGTCAAGTGTCCTTTTTTGACCAAGTTTTTTTTATATTCGAAACCTAAATCTTATCGTATATTTTATATTATTGTTTTATGATTTTATGTGACGTTTGATGATGTTTTAAAAGATGGCTTTCGGTGTAGGGGATATTGAATAAATAGCAACAATCAATTGAGATAAAACAAATTAATCCAATGATGTAACTATACTTATTTCTGGCTTTTTTGACATAGACATGTAGAGATGATATTGATAATTGTATTTTATTTTGAATATTTTTTTCAGCAGCCTTATAATATCGACATTCAATATAAACAAAAGATTCCAAAACCAATCATTTATAAGAAACGGAATATTCAAATATTTTACCTACATTTAATAATATTAATCCAGCTTTTCAATCTAAGTACTTTACTATTATATATCCAAACCCTATATATTAATATCTCTATCACTCGATTATGGTAACAACTCTCATATAACCAGTTAAGAACTTCTTACAACTCATTAGAACTTATCA
This sequence comes from Scalesia atractyloides, assembly GCA_947069175.1. Classification (NCBI taxonomy): domain Eukaryota; kingdom Viridiplantae; phylum Streptophyta; class Magnoliopsida; order Asterales; family Asteraceae; genus Scalesia; species Scalesia atractyloides. Next base: position 2,396,884 of record CAMTDV010000022.1, read on the forward strand.
ACTTGTTTAGGTAAACGGGCAATTAACTATAGTAGTACCTTAGTTGCGGACTCGGTATTTTTTTAATGAGGTTAATTTTTTTCGGTGTTCTAAATTTTCATAACAAAATGTTAAAACTTTCGGGTCGGGTCAGAGCGAGTTTTGAATTGGATTTAAAAAAAAAACTGAAAAAACAAACTATAAAAGGATTGAACCCATAGGCTCTTGTTGGTAAAGATGGGGTTTACCACTACAACAATTTTCCTTTTCTTTCTATAGTGTTCACCTAATTGTATTTATGAGATTCTTATAAAATTTAATATACCGGATCTACTAGTTTTTAAAAAGCATCGGAGTTCGAGGACCCCGACCCGCTCTATGTGGGTTTGCCCTTGGTAGTTCTACTTAAGTTAATTGCTTTAGATGTGTTACGCTTTAAGTTATAGTTTATGTCTATAGCACAAACATATATAACCCAAACTCACCATTCACCAACGCGCCAATCAAACACGAGGTCCACCTCTAAATGCTAAAAAGATAAGAAACTTCGTGGGTGTGCATATACTGGGTATGGTTATTTGCGAATGCCGGTTCTAGTGCATACAGTTTCTCATAGTCATTTCGCGTTAATCCTTTTCGTTAGGTATAATTCTTTCTCATAGTTGGTTGTGATACTTTGTGTAACAGGTGCTACAAACATGGAAAGGAATGTGGAAATAACAGTTGTTCTTGGATCTTAAAGCACAACATAGAATGGGGTTCATGGAAGTGTTGATGTTCTCAAAGCACCAGAACAATATGTGCCTATTTTTTTCTTTTACATTTATTTGATTATCTTATAATGATTTTATATCTTTTAGTTGAATTAGACTGCAGTAGGTACCTGGTGGTCAAGGATGTTGAACATAAACTTGGACTTGGACATGACATCCAAGAACATTATATTAATTTCAGATTAAATAGTTTAAATTAAGATAATTCAATAATAAGTAATAATTAATATTCTCAAGAAAGATGTATGGTTATGGCTGTAAATGAACCAAACGTTCAACGAATAGTTCGTGAACTGTTCAGCGACAAGTTCGTTTTTGTTCGTTCGTTTATTAAACAAACGAACACGAAATTATGTTCCTTTAGTTAAACGAACGAACATGAACAGAGGTCACATTCTTTCGTTTATGTTCGTAAAATTTCGGTAACATGTCATTTATGTTTGATATTTAATCAGTGTTTTTAGTTTTTTTATTTTTTTTAAAATACTTTAAAATTCCGATAAATAAAATACTTAATAAGTGTCAGTATATTATATATTATGTTCATAAATATTAGTTTGTATTCATTAACGTTTGTTTTCGTTCATTACCTAAAATTAACAAACGAACACAAACAAATACAAACATGTTCATTTCCTTAACAAATGAACAAGAACATAAAATCTTGTTCGGTAATGTTCATGAATAGTTCGTGAATACATATATTTCTTAATAAACAAACACGAAAATGTCTTTTTCATGTTTGTTCGGTTTATTTACAGCCCTAGCTATAATGTTAAGATGTCTTCATTTTATCCAAAAGATGTATTGTTCAAATTTTACGAATTACATAGAATATCTAAAACCATGTTAGTTTGCTTAAAAAAGTAATAAATAATAAAAATAGCTGATAAATATTGTTATGAGTTATAGGAAAAACATTTTTATGTGACATATAAAATAAAATACGAATTCAAACAAATGAGGATTATTAAAGTATTGGTGAGAGGATTATTAAAGTATTGGTGAGAGGATTATTTAAACATTTTTTTAAAGTATTGGTGTATTTTTTTAATAAAGTTTTTCGTATACTCGACCTAATTTTTAAACTTGGTGAGAAGATATCAAATAACAAAGAAAAACAAGAGAATATTTCTAAAACAGTTCAATTAATTTCTACTTTTTAAATACAAATATCACATCATACTCTAATTCATAATAAAATAGCAAGTTGGTAGCTGATTTGGTATACCATATGATGAATGTCAACCCACAATTTTACCAAGTCGAAAAAGCATCTCACATTCTCCTCTTTAATTGAAATAAAAGAAAATTCCTCCTGAGAGCCGAATTTTATCACAGTAAATCTTCGAACGATAGGTTTCCTCTATAATCCTAACTTTAATCGTAAGCATGACTTGGATCTTAAAATTTTAAAAACCATATGCTCAATTGCTCATATAGGCTAGTGTTGTGTGCTATTTTGATACAATCTAAGAACCATTAACCTACTAAACTTTCTTCATGCTCGATTAGCCAGATTTTATCACAATGAATCTTCAAACGGTAGGTTTCCTCTTATCTGATATATCATCCTAGTGTTATTTCCTGTGCCATTCACCTTGTTGGGCCATTGGATTAGACTGGGCTGGGCTATTTGGATCTTATCTAGGCTAGGTCCGGGTTCATAAAAGCTAATTTTGTCAAAATACATATAACAAGTGAACAACATAAGAACTAACTAGTTAATGTGATTCATAAGAGTAACATTCATGAAATATTCAACTTCTAACAATTCTTCACATAAAATCCATATTCTTAATAACTGAGTTTTGTGAATCAAAATCAACTGAGACACGTTACACTATTACTATAACAATTGCTATAACATTTGAACTAATGTATTTAAGTTTTAGTTAGTCTATATTAAAAAATGCATCATATTAGTAGGATATAAAATATGATTTGATTTAAGGATCTCGATCTTGTGGAGATAAAATTTGTACATAATTATATGTTTGTGACATGATTATGATTCATAATATGATGTCTTAGCAGTTTTATAAACCATTGTTTACGTTTAAAAGCTTATAGTGTCTGATCTAGGGCAAGACATACTCAAACCTCACTTAACGAAGAAACCAAGAAGCTCAAAAGCTACAAGCACAAGCTTTTTAACTCACAAGCTTAGTGGTACCTTGCTACAGTGACCTAAGTCTGAAAGGTCAAACACTATGAACCGGATATCACATCTTAGAAAAGTCGTATGGGAACTCACACGCCCCCTCGATAGAGGAGAACCTTGTACTTACACCAAATAGGCAAGGTCCATCTGCACAAGCAATGTCGAAGTGATAAGTCATACATGAAGTAAACGGTGAGCTGCCTAAGGGAAACCCGCTGGGTAGGAAACCCTACCTATTAGAGCATCCACAACACTATCATCTACAAATCTCCATCTCAACATATCATCATATCAGTTTTCTACAACACCAAACCTGTAATGATACCGAGAAAATTAATATGGACCACTGATACACCCTCGGCATATCCCACGTAAGTTGTGATTAGGAGGGATTATTGGTTCATAAGGAATGGCCTGCTTCTTAAATCATCAAAGAGTTTTGGGTGCATTGACCGTGGAGCATATGAAAATTTCACAGCTAGACGTGCTCAGGTGAGAATAATAGTAGGATGGGAGACCTCCTGGGAAGTATCCACCAGTGCAACCAAAACCAAATCTGTGAGTTCCTATATGGGGCTACCCATCAGGAGAAAGCAGACAATATTGAACCACCGATACACCCTAGGCAAATCACACGTCGGTTGTGGCTATGAGAGATTCTTGGTTCATTAGGAATGCACTGTCTCGTAAATCGTAAACAATGTTTTGGGCGCATAGGTTGTGAACCATATGAAAATTCCACGGTTAAACATGCTCGGATGGAAGTAATCATCAGATGGGTGACCTCATAGGAGACAAGATCTTACAAAACCTCTACAAACCTCCAATAAAAAAATATTAAAATAATACAATATAATAAATAGAAAACCATTTGTGTGAGTCGAGGATGAGAGTGGGGTCACCTTTACAAACCAGCCAAGTCCTTGCCAACAGACTTGATGCTCAAATTCACAAACCGAACCACACTCACAATAGGGAAAGTCCTTGAAGGTTGAATGATTCTTTCTAATGGCTCATCCTAGTGATCAAACGGTTGAACGGCTCATCCTACTTGTCCTATATTTTTTCCATCAATATTTTTTTTTCAAAAAAGTTAATTGTATTATGCTGATCTTTTATCAAATTACAAAATAATAATAATAAGTCCAACACTTTTTTCGTAAACTAACCAAATAACTTACAAGTGATAATCAGTTTTAGAGTTTATGAATTTAGGGGTTATGATCACGAATTAGGAATTTAAAACAAGGTGTATACACGAATGGTCTCTATGATTAACCAGAAAGTGGCGGGCTTATTATTATTTTACTCTAAAACAAAATTAGAAAGAAACTAAAATAAATTCAAACTAAACTTACAAATTAATGGGTATATTTTATGACATGAACAACTTCATGAGGGTCAAAAACTAACTTTTATTTATTTATTTCGTTATTTATTTATTTATTATGCAGTGAGCTAGACTTCAAATGGGCCAATCTTGCTTCTAAAGGGCTGGCTGCCCCAATGTTGGAGTGGGCCGGTCCGGGCCGATTTTTCTATAAACCATGTTGAGTTGAGTTGTTGACTCAACTGTAAATATGAGTTCCTTTTTGTACGTCAAAAACAACAATACATTTCGATTTTTTTTTCTAATAGCTAAATAGTCAACTTAAATGTAAATGTTGCTTGATGAGCAATAGCTCAATTGGCATCGGAAGGGAAGTGAAAGCTTGGGTTTGATGTTACAGGTCTCAAATTCAAATTTGATCCCAATCGAATTTTACCGTAGTGGGCTTTTGGGTGACGCGTTTTCCTCGAAACTAGTGATGGTGGGCTTGTGCTACCCAGCGCTATATGCGATCGAGGGCGTATGGGTTCGCCTTTTGCCATTGGATTACCCAGGATAGACGGGCATTTATTTCGTTGGCCGTTTAAACAAAATGTAAATGTTTAAACTTGCATTAACCGATGAACTATTCAATTGTTTTTTTTTTTTGTTTTTGAAAGGTGATTTTTCCCTTGTCGTCTATTAGACTTCTACGTGTTTCTAAAAGTTTGTCTTTGCCAATTAACTACCAACCCCATTGATTATTCAACTATTTTTAAACCTGAGAAGTTGCAATATCGGATCAAGTTACACATAATTTCATAAGCATTTGGTATCTTTGTATACATTATAGCTTGTCTTGAACACCAATTTCATCCAAAATCTTCCCAATTTCATTATAATCACTATCTAATGAATGGCACTCTAGTATTTTTAAATAATAACCCTTTTATCAAGACAATTCAGCGATGATCTCCTGTTTTTCTCATCTCTCCGCATCTAGCATATTCCACTCATTTCGCTCATTAGCATAACAGGTCAGACACAACACGATAAGATATGATCAGTGGCGTAGCTTTTAAGGAATGTGAGGGTGCAACCCCCCCCCCCCCCCCCCCCGCGCGCGCGCGCGCGCGCTAATGTTTCGGTTAGAAGTGTAATGTTTTCGATCTTTAAGTAAAATTTGTTACTACTATATAAATCAAAGTTGAGGGTTCTTTTTTTTTTTATCTTAAAGATAGTTACAATTTATCTTAAAGATCGTTGGGCTGAGTTCCAGGTACTTAATATTTATCTCGCATCATTATAAATATTTTGTCTTTATTTTTGTTAAACAATATTCAACGTCTTTTTATGTGTAAGAACACCTCATGAATGAAGATTATGTAGTTTTATAAGGAGTTATTATTGTTTGACCCGACCCGAATCGGACCCAAACATATAACCCGAAAACTAAAGCGGTTACCGAGTACCATTGAGATGTTGAAATATGATTTTGTCACTAAAATCAACATCAACGACTCTGAAGAATCGATAAGCTTGACCGTCTGATCCTCAACCTACTGACCAAACCCTAAACCGATCTTCCGATTTCACAATGTCATGGTTCACTCGATCAATCGCCAACACCTTCAATCTCGACGACGATGAAGACTCTTCAAACAACAACAATAATCTCTCACCAGAACACGATTCATCTTCACCTTCATCTCGAGGCGTCAAAGAAGACTTATCAGAAATCACCAAAACCCTAACCACGAAGCTTTGGGGCGTCGCATCGTTTCTCGCTCCTCCACCGTCCGATCAACGATCTAACAACCAATCGGATCCGGAACATGTAGATCTGGATCCGGAACCGGTATCTGGAATACGGAGAGACTTTGCGGAGATCAGAGGGAGGTTTCGGAGTGGAATATCAAAGCTGTCGAGTAATATTGACGTGTCGGAGATTACGAAACTGGCGACGAATATTCTTCAACTGTCGCCGGACGGTGCGGAAGCGATTGGTGTTACGGATGAGGTTTTGGCGTTTGTTAGGAATGTTACGATGCATCCGGAGACGTGGATTGAGTTTCCGATAGATGAGGATGAAGATGACGGTAAGTTTTACTTGTTGATTGCTTTATGCAAGTGTTTTTGACTGTTAGGGCACCTTAGAGGTAGTTTTGAACACGTAAATTGATGGTGTGTTGTGCTTATTGAAGAAATATTGCAATGAAAGTAGTTTGTAATTAGATGATTATAAGTGATAACTTTAATTTTCAATAGAACTGAGAAGTGGTAGCAGGTAGGGTTAGGGTTGGATTGCCAAAGTAAACATTGATCATGTATCAACCTTATAAACCACAGGTTTGTGCTCGAAACAATGGTCATGTGTTTCTGTTATGTATAAGAAATTAAGAACTCATATTGCGACTTGCTTGTAACTGAAGTTGTATAGCGTAGTTGACGATAGAATATTTTCGGAAACGTTATTCAACATTATCTGATTTATGCTCAGAACAATGGTCATGTGTTTCTGTTATGTATAAGAACTCCTATTTGGGACTTGCTTGTGACTGAGGTTGTATGACGTAGTTGACGATTGAAATTTTCGTAATCGTTATTTGATTTGTGCTCAGAACAGTGGTCATGTGTTTTCATTATGTATAACAATTCCTGTTTGGGACTTGCTTGTAACTGAGGTTGTATGACGTAGTTGACAATAGAATGTTTTGTAAGCGTTGTTTGATTTGTGCTCAGAACAATCGTTATGTGTTTCCGTTATGTATAAGAACTCATATTTTCGACTTGCTTGTAACCGAGGTTGTATGACGTAGTTGACGATAGAATATTTTTGTAAACGTTTTTTTTTCTCAGATCAACAGTCATGTGTTTCAATTATGTATAAGAACTCATATTTGCTACTTGCTTGTAACCGAGGTTGTGTAATGTAGTTGACGAGGGAATATAAAATATATACACGTTATTTCGATATTGAATTGTGCTTTTTTTTTTAATTTTCTTTCTGTTCCAGATTTTGAATTGTCTGATGCACAACAAGAGCATGCTCTGGCTGTTGAAAGTTTGGTACCGAGATTGGCTGCTCTCAGGATCGAACTTTGTCCTGGTTATATGAGTGAAAGTTCCTTTTGGAAGATATATTTCGTGCTTTTGCATCCTAGACTTGAACCTCAGGCTGCTGAGCTGCTTTCAACACCCGAGGTAATTTCTATAGGAAGCATTCATAGTTTGGCATATAACGCGTAACACCAATTTGACTATATGACAGATGTAAAGGTTAATATTGACATAAAAGTAGCAGTTCACTTCGAGAAAAGCATATAATTACATATGCGTAGAGCAAGCTTACAGAAACCTAATTACCATCATCTGTTATTACGTCATGATCTACACTTATAGTTACTTTCATGCAGATTGTTAAAGCGCGAGCATCATTAACACATGAGTTGAAGGCCCGTTCTGACACACAGACACATGATAAGCATTCTTCTGTGCCATCTGGTACTCAATCAGAAGCTGTGCCTCTTGAACCATTAACCGTCGAAGCAGAGAAGACCGAAAAACATCCTGTCCCAACTGAAGAAATTCAAATTGTAGACAAATCTGTCATCTCAGAGGAACCGAGAAATGAGACCAGACCCGAAAGTCAAAAGGTGCCTTCCAAAACCGTCTCTGATGTGGTTGAAGATAAAGACGAGGATGATTGGTTGAAGGAAGATACCTCGGAAAATGTAAACGTTACTGGTACAAGTAAAGTTCCCATCGAGAATGACGAAGATGTATCGTTTAGTGATCTTGAGGACGACGACGATGGAGATGCTCCAACAAATACAAAAACGGCATCTCGCTCTTTGACTGCTGACCATGCTGGACAGAAGGATTCTGATGGTTGGCTTGATGTTGATGACATTGATGTGGCATGATGATTGATGATGTTTTAGTTATTTTTCTTTCAGTGTTGATGTATTATTTGTGTATGTTGTTATTGTGAATTTGTTGCTTACAGTTTCTGCAAATTTTAAGTCACATGGAATTGCTAGATGCATGTATGGATGTCCCACAATAAGATGCTTCATGCTTATACAGAATCAATTAGATAGAAATTGTAAGAACTGAATAAGCACTTGTATCTAGTGATGATTATGTATATAAGACTTTTAACTGCTTTCAGTTTGAACTTTGAACATACTTCTCGAGGCATAAAAATTGTCAAAGATTACTATCATGCAACCCGAACGTGACCCATATTTTTATGCGTGTCATAGATTTCTACTTTAACCCGCACACACATCAATTCAGGTTCAACATGGACACGATCCGTTTAACCCATTTTTTTAAGTGAGACGAACGTGTTTGATGAGTTGTAAGCGGCCTGTCGGTAGCCATCTTTAGGGCGAGAGCCGCCTTTGGGAGATGAATTAATTCGAAAACCCGTTGACTATTCTCGAGGTTAGTGGTAATCAGACTTTACCATTTACAACCTTAAAATTTGACTTCGTTGGTCTTTCTTCTCATTATCTTTCTCATTCACAAAAGGATTTTACGTTGGATCCAAGATCCTTTTCCCTCCTGTGGATTCAAGGTGCTAACCAAAAAAAAGATTTGACCACTTCAATTATGTTGTGCCCTAAATCATTATGCTTATGATTAATGAGCTTATCATTTCTTGTTAGCCAAATGAACCATTATATCACCATGTATATCGACCTAACAATCTTTTCAAGGCTCCTACTTTAAGAGACAAATTTAATAACACCGAATCGAGTTCCTAGAAGCAATGTTTATGTTACACCATTGATTAAGGTATGACCACGCATCTTTGCCGAACCTGCAGGAAAGAAGGAGATGGTGAAGGGATGCCAACGACTCATTACACACCGGGCCATTAACATCATTATCTTACATTAAAAACAATTTACAATGATTAGGGTCGGTGGCCCAATGAGAGAAAGAAAGTTTCTAAAAGCACCCAAATTGTGGAAGTCATAGGTTTAAGTCCCACAAGTAGTTAGAAACGAAAATTTGCCGTTCAAAAGAAAAAACAATTTACCCTTGTCATATAATATGTTCAACTACGTACATACTTTTTAACGGCTAAAATCAGAGCACTCTTACCTTTAAAAAAATTTAAACCCACAATCAATTGGTTAGGAAACACATCACTTTACCACCATGTATTCCTTTGGAGACATGTACAAACATACTTTTATAAAGAGGTTTTATTAAAAACAGGTTAAGGTGCATGGTTTTTGAACTTATAGGGAAAACATTATAAAAAGGAGTTTTGTTAAAAATAGGTTAAGGTGCTTGGTTTTTTAAACTTTAGGGCAAACATTTCCTTTATTGAGGCAATAGATATTCTTTTATATGATTTTGATATTTGCCCATTTACTTAATTACATCATAAATTCCATGTCACTTTAAATGCTTAACTGACAAAAATTTAGTGCATAATATCATAAAGATATTAAGACCTTTCACTAGTTCACTTCTTTATAACTTGACATGCTCTTTTTATATACCTATTAAGGCAATGGATATTCTTTTGTATGGTTTTGGTCATATCCTTCAGTTAGCACCGTTTTACGCGTCCCCTCCACTCTATGTTGGTAGTATAGTTTTACACCTCTAACCCGTAACGCGAGAGTTTAAGACTAGTTAATATTAATTTAAATATGTATCTTCTTCTTTCATGCCATGATCTTAAAACTCTAGCATTATGTGATGTATATCAGCACACTAGTATTGAGCCTTTGCGTTACAGTGATTGTCGTAAAACTGTGTCAAATAGTACCAATGTTATACCAATGTCAGTGCATTGGAAAAGCTCGTAAAAACAAAATAATAAAAACGGAAAAAAATAACGCCGAGCGAAAAGCAAACGTAAAATCTTTGAATCACCCACGCTCGTTGCAGAGAAATTAAACAGAAACGTAAAACATAGAAAAAATAACTAAGTCAATCCAAGAATAACGCGTTACGACGAACTTGTCAAACGGCGAAAATAGATGTGTTGCGATGGGCCAGTTAAACGGGAAAAAATATACGAAAGAATGTTGAATCCCACACGCACGTTCTGGTGCGTTAACTCACAAAATTTAGAACGAAACGAAAAACTTGGGAAAGATGAAAAGTATGGTGGACCAAACTGAAAATAAAAAAAGAGTTGGGTTAACTCGAAAAGATGAAAAACTTTGGGTTAAAAGTAAAAAAAACAAACGGTCTAAATTGCAAAAAAAGAAATATTTTAGGTTAGAAATGAAAAAAAAAAAGAAAAAAAAACCCTATACATGAAGCAAAAACTATAAATTACAAAAAAAGTTATAAATTGTGTTTTTGTAAAACTTGAATAAACTATTAAGTACTAATAGAGTACACTCTAGTTAATAGTTAAATACTTATTTATTATCTGCATAATATACGATATGGTTTCACTTTATTTATTACCCTTTAATTAGTTTAATATTTGTGAATTAATTCTTTTCATATTAGTTAAAGAGATATTAGTAAATTATTAGATATGAATAATATTATTAAAAGATTGAAGATAATAATATTATTGAAAGATTGAAGGAGAAAATGAGATATGACATTAATTGAAGTTATTTATTAATTTTAGATAAATATAAGTAATATCTATATATAAGTTATTAATATTAAAAGAAATATATTAAACAAATATAAATAAAATTTATAAGGTTAAAGCAGAGAATGTCATATATCATTATTTGAAGTCTTTTATTATAAGTTAGTTGTATACATTAAATAAAAAAAATAATCAGACATTAATGGCAATAAAGTATTATAAATGTTGATAAAAAATCAAATACAAATATTGTTATCGTACAAAATGTACAAATAGACCAGCTTGTGAGGACAAATGTTAACGGTGTTACTTATTGGAATATTAAATAGTTTTAACAAAAAAGAAGCCGACATCATATATACCATATTCTGAGATCTCATTAGGCCCATGGACAATGACGTAAGCAACTCCCCATCCTATTAGATGCTGACATGTGTACAACACCCTACCCACTTGTTTTATTCCTTAGTGACTAAGCATGAACAATAATTCATTGTGTAATTTCAGGATTAATTTTGTGGATGATAACACCTTTTTGTATCATCTTTTGAAAAGAAATGTTTTATAATTAAACTCGTAGATCATGTGTATTTGATCGACAATTGTAAAATATTTTTGTGTGATTTAACTGCAAATTTATCATCATGTCATATATTGTTTTATAAACAAGTCGCTTTATGCTTGATTTTGTTAATTATCATGATTTTCTTCTCATGGTATATAGTTTATTAATCTTTTATACAAACAAGTTTACTTGATTTAGAGCCTTTGGAGCGAGTATAAGCCCACTAATGACGTGTGGATCGCTGACGACAATAAGGTAAAGATGTGATTCTTACTTTATGGCCGCTAATGGTGGTAGCTCATTGTTTTTCCACTACCACCACCATCACCTCGTTTTTTCGGCTACTGAGCAGGTGGTGGTGGCTCATCGTTTTTTTCGGCTAGTGAGGTGGAGGTAGTGGTGGTTTGGAAGGTGCTGGGCCCACAAGGCTTTTATAATTTTTAATATTATATATAATTATCTTTTTTTATTTAACTTAATTATTTTTTTGAACGGCTAATTTTCCTCTTCATACTTACACCTCAAAAGGATTGAACCTTTGTCTTCCCACACGAGATAATTTCTCTTGATCACTAGGCTATAACTTAAGTGGCTTTAACTTAATTATTTACTTATGTTTTTTAAATAATTGAAGGTATTTTGGTCATTTTACAAGGACTTAACTAAAAATTTTAACAATGTTAGATAATACGAACCATGAGAGTTACAAAATTCATACCACCAAGAACATTAGTGTAACTTTGAGGGCATTAGTGAAATAAGTGCAAAGCACAAGGACCATCAAGTAACATACTCTAAAGAAATACATGAGTGATGTGAGAATATAGGGAGTTATATACAAATACCAAATATTGCCAAACGAGATATGTTTACGGGTTGTCGGGTTCCAACACGAACCCGAAAATTTTACACGAGCACAAACTTATCACAAATTTGAAAATCGTGTCATACATACACATGAACCCCAAAACCAATCTATCTATTGACGTGTTGATACGAACACGTACCGTATAACCCGACTTGTTTTGTTTCGCATATTAGTACTTTAAAATTCTAAATTTACATATTATGTCATTTTTTAAACAATCTACTATGATTGGTTTTGTCAAACTATTTTATACTTTTAACTTTTTTCATAAAAACTCAAATGGTTTAACTATTACATAAAATATTTCTAAAAAACCTTTGAAAAAAACAAAAAGTAGTGAAATAGGTTAAACAGATTAATCGAGGAATCCACAGGATTAACACGAACATGACCTGTTTTGTTAAACGTGTTCATTGATTCGGCTCAAAACTGACCTACCTACCTGTTTAGCAGGGGCAGACCTATCTTATTGGTAGGGGTAGCCTCCCTTGGCGCTTCGACGGTAGTGTAAATTTTTGAAAAATTTGACCTTTCTTTTATTTCGTTACCCCTTTTTCTATAAAGCGTTACCTCTACGAAGATTTTTTCTGGATCCTCCACTGCTATTTAGACTAATTAAACCCACCATGTAAATTTCGTGTCAACTTCATTTCGTATGTAAATTATTCCATCAAATAACTTTTAAACCTAGCCCATCTATATCCAACTTTAGTGACAACGATGCCCTCCATTGGGCCCTACTCATACTTCATATATGCCCTTAAATACCCCAACCCTATCCATAGTTTCTTCCCCTCTCCTCCCACCTTACCATAATTCCATACCATGTCCTCTTCAACCAATTTCCTCAACAACATTCTTCTTAACTCCCCTCTTCAAACCCCGCCTCCGAAAATCACAAACACCACGACTTCCTCCTCCAAAAACGCCAAAACAAACCAATGGAAACTCAACCCAACCGATGAAACCACGAACAAACGCAAGATATCCAACCGCGAGTCAGCCAGGCGGTCCAGAATGAGAAAACAAAAGCATTTGGAGGATGTAAAGAGCCAAGTAACAAGGTATAAGATGGTTAACCACCAACTTATGAACCGGTTACGCCTTGTGAACCATAATGGGCAGATTGTCCAGCGGGAGAACCAGAGGCTTTTGTTAGAGTTAGTGATGTTACAACAAAAATTAAACCATTTACATAATCCAATGGCTGAACCGGAGCTTCACCACGTGTTGTTACCGTCTGCATGGCCATGCAATACTAATGTCACGTACCACTGTGTTTAGTGACCAAAACCAACTTCCGTTGGTCACCTTATATCTAAATTATCTTCCTGAAAAGTTATAGTTACATGGATGATCAGTCTCTATATTAAGAAAAGAGGTTTTTTTTTTTTTTTTTTTTTTTTGTAATTATTGAAAGAAGGTGGCTTTGGGCAAGCCCCGGGTGTAGTTGAATTGAATAATAAATATATACTGAAATTTTATTTTGGTGTAAATTCTGTTAGATTTTATCATTTTAGAAGAAAAAACTTTGAATAGTTATTAAGAAGTTTTTAAATCTTTATAGTAGTGTTGAATATGCATATGTTGCATGTGAGTAAATTAAATAAATAGTCAATTAGTCATGTTCTTTTGCGGTTTGTTTGATAGTACATTTTTCATCCTTAACTTTTAAAAAGTAAAAGCTCAAGTTCAATATATAAGAAAATAAAAAAAAAACCATGAACACTATTATTATTTAAAATAGACAATAAGGTTAAATTTGAAAGACTATAATCTAATACTCGTTTATACATTTTATTACACATTCAATTAACCTATTAGCCTAAGTTAAAAAACATACAAAAAAGTAGTTATATGGTGAGTTCCTTCATTTTTTGAATTTTTATACCGTGATGATAGTCACTACTACCTAATTAAGTATTTCTTGTAGAGTTTGATGCAAAATCAAGTTCCGTCGAAAATGGTACAATCTTTGACGCAAAAAATGGATAGATGCGTAATATCCATAGCATCACAGACTCATAGCGTAGCTACAGTTTTGCTTCAAGTTTTCGCAACATTCATAGCAAACTCAGAAAATAAGTACTTAAAATTGATATCAAAGTTGTTCTAAAAATTCCCCAACAATCTATAAATAAATAAATAAATAAATATATATATATATATATATATATAATAAAAGAATAACTACATAAAATTTGTAACGAATTAAAAAATATATTTTTAAATAACATGTATAACTAATCCAGGGTATTGATACTTAGAGACATACATTTTAAAAGCTAAACAAAAGTAATTTAATACTAATTGTAGTAATATCGTAATAAAATCAGTAAATATGTATGTAAATAATAATTTGTATTATCATATTAAAGTTGAGAAAGAATTAGTTAAAAAAATAATAACTTAGCGATCTAATGTTAAGGAGCTTATCGTTATATGAGTGACGTGAGTTAAATTTTTTTATCGTTATAAGAGTGACGTGAGTTAAATGTTTTGTAAGGTGATGTTTAGGATAAAAAGGATTATTGTCAAAAAAGTTATTTTGCAAAATATTTATAAATAATAACTTAATAAAATGTAGGGATGGGCCGGGTCTAGGTGGTCTCAACCCCAAACCCGATTAGCTAAATTTGTGCCAAACCCATCCTGAAAGCCGTCGAGCTTCTATTGGGTAATTAATTACCCGTCGGGTAAACTCGTTAAGTTAAATAGTTACCCATTGGGTATAATCGACCTAAAACATGTTAGGTATATACCGAGTAAATTCTAATAAGTACACTTAGCATTACCATTATAAAAATATATTAAATAATTGTAATGTATATTAATAAAAAAAACTAAAATGTATATAAAAAATACTTAATGCTTAGATGACAAAAAAAGTGTATGCCAATTATTGATATATCTTGTATTTACATATTAATATATATATATATATATATATATATATATATCGGGTATATAATCGATTAAACGGGTATACTTTATCGGTAAATTAGTCGGGTAAACAGGCATATCATCAAATCGCAAACCCGTCTCAAACCTATAAAAATAAAAACTAATCCTAAACCCGATTCCATACCTCATTACCCAACCTCAAACCCGTTCCAAATATATTCTATTACCATCCCTAATAAAATGGCTAGTAGAATCCAGAAAAAGAAGGATTCAAACTGCGACATCCCCTTTAAAAGCCAAAGCAATTTACATCAAACCACCTGCTTTCACGTGTTATGTAAATGTCCTCTCAATTCTGATTTCCAACTTAATTACTATGAAATTGATTTGAAAGAAAAAGAGAAAGACAAAAACCATTGTTCCTCACTCGTTTGTAGGGACAATTATTTCTTCTTTTATCACTATTAAGCTTATATTTTGTTGTTATCATTATTATGAGGAAAATAAACTTATAAAAATGTTTCATGGTGTCACTACAAACATTAAATACCTAATAAATAAGTATTAAATAAGTAACTAATTATTATATGTATAATTGAAAATTTTGTTAGCTACACTGAAATTCTATTGACATGTAAATGTGATGTCATCTCATTAATTAATACATATTTTATATGAAAAATCTAAATTAATACGCTTATACTTTTCATGACTTCTGTGTTTATTTAATTAATTATATATTTTAAGGTAACATCCTTATTTTATATTTACAATTAAATTAAAATAAATAAAAATAGAATTAATTTTTGCGAAGTTATATTTACTAGAACTCTATAATTAATTAAAAAGTTCGATGTGAAACAGTCCATGACATCCAACTACGATTAATAAATACAAAATTGATGTAATATGTAGGTTTAACCGTATTAATACACAATGAGATCCGACTACAATTAATTTCTCAAACAAGTTTGGAAACATCTAAAGGATTGGAAATACAATTGCTCATTATTTTCTCTTCAAAAGCAATTACAAAAAAGAACGTACACTTAAATCACATTAAAAAAATACCCAAAAAATACGAAGAATCAATTATAGTTTGCATTAGAATAGTTATAAAGTTCTTAAGTTAAAGAATAACTGATGAAAATTAAGTAGATATTATATAGTATTATTTAACTAACTATATAAATAAGATAAGATTTATAGTAATATATTTAAAATTCTAATACCCCAAAATAAACCCATACAATCAAGTTTATCCTTAACCTAGTCAACTAATTCAAATTGAAAAAAAAACATTAGAGCACAAGCATTATAAAAAAATAATAAATAATAATAATAAAACCAACACGTACATGACTGATTCAAATGGCGATTTAACGCTTGGATGCAAAATTCTATTTCGCACTTTATTACATTTTTTTGCATGCCGACAAATGTCATGGTCCCATATAGCCCCTTATGTCCCCAAAATTAACCCCATCCATCCTCTTTTATGCTTTTACCCTTTGCGAGCACCTCTTTCAGGCTCACCTTGACTGCGGCTTGCCACACCAGTGGTGGATGTAGAAAAACGTCAAATGGCAACATTTCAAAAGTTTCTTTTCTATAGGGGCAGCAAAACCCAAAAAACGACAATTATTTTTAAAATTTTACACTACCAACGGAGCGTCAAGTGGTTGCAGGAGCTACCCTACTCTCAAGCTACATCCGCCGCTGTGCCGAACCATCCTTTACGACGGTCACAACCACCTATCACCGCCAACCCGGTCCTCCGGCACCTACTACCTAGTAATTCGTTATATATATTGTTTTTTTTTCATCAGGGTTTCTCACATATACATCAACAAAGTGCTTGTATGTTGAAATTGTAATATAGTCATCTAGAAAAACTTTTGTTAGAATTTAAAGGCCTCAAGTCTTGTCGACTAGTTTCAACAAACAAGTCAACCTCTTGGTTGACTTGATTGAACAAGGATGATTTGTTGTATATATTCCTCAATTACTTATGTGACTAATCCATGCTTTAATGTGTTATGATTTGAAGTTGCTTATAATCAAGTGTCAAATAATATACCACTTTTAACTCAATTTAGATAAGACATCATTTAATTAAATGGTATCAAATAGCATGAACCATATCCTTAAATCATTTAATACTCTCAAAATTAACGTTTCAAATATTATTGAATAATTATTTGAATCTTAAAGTGCTACACGTAGGCATGATCCCGACATAATTGATTGGCACATACAAGTGTCGACATATGACTAACTAATAAAAAAAGTAAACATAGATATTCAATGAAACTATAATGCATATACACTTGTTTGTTAAACACAACTAATAATCATAATAATCTAAACAAATACATATACTAAAAGCTTGCTTGTTTAGCTCCTAATAAGACTCTTAATGGTTTGGATTTCTTAATGGTTTAGAATTTAATGGTTCAGACTATTTGTTTCGCGGGCAAATGTCTCAGACATTTGTCTCTGAATGGTTAAGACCTATAATCTGAATTGGCCAGACATTTGCATCTGAACGGTTAAACATTATACTAACTCTTAAAGGTTCAGACATCTTACTGGTTCTACACTTAACCATTCAAAAATTGCCAAACAACCCCTAAATCAAACTCTTGTTTTTGTTGCGAGAATTATTAGAAATAGACTAGTCTAACATGTAGAGGAAATAAGTTGTTATTGTTGTCACCTTGGGTATCATATCATCTTACAATTGTCTTGATCTTTGTGGCTAGAGTAGAGGGCATACCCTACAATGAGTCAATGAGTCTCTTCAGATAGAAAAATTAGTCACTGTAATAGAAAGGAAAGGACCATTTTTAACGGTCAAAAGCATCATGCATGTGACGGATTTGCGACCTAACTTTGTGACATAACGAACTTCATTGATTTTAGCGACGAAACACAAAACAAACTGTTAGAATAAAGGTACATATTTTAAAACAGTGCATTCAGTATTATGAAATTTAAAATGGTTTACATGGAATACTTTTTTAATGACACATACCATTAGAGTATTATCATATCACCAGCTGAACCACTTAATCATATTCATATCCACTAGACAATAATAACTATAACCAATTCAGAAGAAAACCTAATAAATCTAAAAAAACTCACTTATAAAAATCAAACCCAATATTTAATAGTCCTTAAGCCTTATACTGAACTAACTATATATATGGAGTGCATCCACTTTTATTATGTCAATCTATAAAAAAGGTTTAGGAAAATGAATGAAAGAATTTGTTACCAACATAAAACGAATATTTTATGATGCCAAATGTTGTTGATTATCAGTTTCGTCTCTTTAATATTCTTAAATAAGTTATTAAGTTTCTCAAGGCACTATACGATGTGGTGAAGAGGACACGTGTCCAGGGTTCTTTTTTTAAGGCAACTCAGTTACATTAACCTCTCATCATTCTGCAGGGTGTGGGACGGGGAAGCCAAGAAACGTCGGCTAAGCCATACCGGGTCAGCGTTGGTCATGGTGTTGCCCTGCTGGCGTGACTTTGGGTATATACGTTTTTGACCCTCCGGTCAGAAATCACAAGCTTCACCATTATGTATGTAAATATATGTGTGTGAGGAGAAAGGGGCATGGTGTGATAATTTTCGTGCGAATTCAAAATTGGCCACTCATAACGCCGCGCGTAATGGTATTACCGGACGCCATAACCCACTACGGCACCATATCCCACCCCACTTATAGAGGGACTAATTACGATCATCGTCTTAAAAAGACAAGAAGAAATTAAATAAGTTTTATCAAGCACAAATTAAATAAGTTATGTCAAGCAGAAAAATATTTATAAAACTGAACTATAATGAGTTTCAACTATTCGAAATATATTTTTTAAGTGCACTACAAGAAATTGGAGTATTAGGGGCGACATGGAGCATTAGAGGCGATATCAACTCAGGTCACCCCTATTGTCGTCGCCCTAAAGACCCAGTATTAACGGCCACACAAATAGCGGCGATATGTCGCCGCTAAAAGTTTAGCGGCGACAAAAGACATCACTTAAAACTTTTTAAACTTAGAACTGGAATATTAAATATGGCAAATATCTTAATGCAGGATCTGAGTGTTTAAACTTTCTAATACCAACAAAATCTCAAATGAAATGTATGTGGCTTCGATCGTTTGAAAATGGTTTTTTTTTAATTATAACATTTCAAAAAATATTGATTTGACTAGAAAATTAGGGTTTTGGTGGGGGGCATGCCCATGCAACAGGTGAAAGATCAACCGACATATAGAGGTGGTTGAGGTTCATGTGCACATGAGTGGTTTGAGGATACATATCCATCAGTACACATCACCAAGTATTGGAATCAAAAGTTTTGTGTGTAGATATATATTCCACTCTAAAGCTAGCAAAAGGCAAAGATTGGGTGCCTGAACCTGAATCTAAACCAGACCTCTGGTCAAAATACCCTAGCTTCTTTACTCTTTAGTGAATGAATACAAATCAAAATAAAAATAAAATAAAAAAAGGAACCCTAATTTAATGGCAAGTGTTGATGTAGGGTCACAATTCATTTTGAAATATAATATATTTAGATAAAACAGAAGCCACATATCATAACATTTGATATAATTATAGGACCGTAAACGAATTAAACGTTTAGCGAATAATTCGTGAACCGTTCGACAGGAAGTTCGTTTATGTTCGTTCGTTTACTAAAGGAACGAATACGAACAAGAAATTTTATTCATTAAGCTAAATGGACGAACATGAACAGAGGATGTGTTCGTTCGTTTATGTTAGTGAATGTTTGGTAATGTGTTCATTTATGTTCATTTGTATTTGTTCACTTAAAGGTTTTTGTATGCTATAATTTATTTTATTGGCTTTAGTTTTTCAAGATTTTTAAAACCCTGGTTATATGATATGCCTTTGTTAACATCCCTTATTTGACCATTTCGATTTCAGTTTGTGTTAAAGCTTGCGAAACTTTTTATTTTTGTGTTAGTTATGGTTATGACAATTCTGTCAACTATATTCAGATAATTATATTAAGTACTTATTTATTTTTGGGGGGATTCTTTGTAATATTATTTGTGATGAGAAATACATATTTTACTCTAAAATGAACATATGTTCGTCTATATTTGCTTGTGTTCATGAATGTTCATTTGTTTGTTTGTGTTCATGTATGTTCATGGATATTTGTCCATGTTCTTGTGTTCCTTTACGTTCGGTAGATGTTCGTGAACACGTTCATTTCCTTAATCAACGAACACGAACACGAAATCTTGTTCGGTAAACATTCGTTAACAGTTTATGAACAGTTTCATTCCTTAATGAACAAACACACATATAGCCTTTTTCGTGTTCTTTCGATTCGTTTACAGCCCTACATATAACATATAAATAAAATTACAATTATGTGGGAATTTGATATTTTGTAGAACTTTTTTAAACTTCATATATTCCTTTTTTGTTAACTACAAATTGACATAAGCTAAAATCAAAATTGCAGATGTTCACTTCCTTAATTGATTGTTTTTTATGCTATGAATTGACTATTTTTGTCATTAAACGAGGTGATATACATAATTTTAGTTTTTGATTAGGTAAATATGCGATCAATGGAGTTTAAAAGAAGATATGTGCAATTCACCCTAACCCTTATTATTTCAGTAAAAATCAAGAGCATTAATTTTTAGTATTTGAGAATGTATCCGAAATATGAGACGTATTAAGATTGTGATTTGTCACGTTTACAAAACTAAAGACTAATAATAACAAAATTATAAAATTAAAAATATATAAATGAAAGTGGCAGATGCTAAAAATCTCAAATACATATATTTATAACAATAATATTTATTAAATTTTTATTATCCTTTGAGGTTTCACCATCTACAACGATGGTTGAGTTATTACTCACAACAAAGATTAACAACGGTCACAAATGTCGTCTAAAGATCGCAGCTACAAACCTCCAGATATCCACGAGACCTTTAGTGGCGACATATGTCGCCGCAAAGGCTCATCACTAATGCTCATTAACATTGTTAAGTTTTTAATATTTACCATCGTACTTTTGGTTGGTATTTTAATTTGGTTGGAATAATCTATGACTATGTTATGCTTGATTTAATAAAAGAAATGGTTGATTTTATTTATACTAAATGTTTGTTTAAAAATTCTAAATATTATTCCATATGATGGTAAGCTGATATTTGATACACTTTCAGATTTAACAATAACTTGGTTTTCAATGGTGTCTAAAATAATCCAATATCATCAAAGTTAATAAAGAATCTAATTTTTTTATACAACAAAATTATGCGTTTGTTAATTATCAACCTAACAAAAAGTATAGTTAAGTTTACAAGTCACCTCCTAATGGTATGGTTCGAATCAGGACAATAGATGAAAGACTATTTGATATTAATATCAGAAAGGGAGCTTCTTCATACTTGTTTTCATGAGGATGGTTCAATATGATTGAATTGTTAATGTTACCGAAGGATTCGTTACTTTTGTTTCGGTACGAAGGTAGTTTAACTTTTCGAATAATATACTTTTATCAAGATTTGACATTTGCTTGAGATGATTTTGTATACAGCAAAACTTCTCAGTAGTTGTCTGAAAATAAAGATTATTTGGTAATTTTTTTGTCTATTATTATGTCTTAATATGTACTATTTTTTTTAAATTACCATTTACATGTATCTTTTTTTTTAGTTTTAGTGTAAGATTTTCAATGTTTTACATGCAGCTTATCGATAGGTTTTTTTTGTTCATCATGAGATGAACACATAATGCCTGCAAATCCGGTTACTTTATTTAATTTGACATGGTTTTTGAGTCAAAGTTTAATATGACAGTTTTTACTTCTATAGAAGCTTTGGTTCGTCCTCTAGAACGACGACTCGCATATATTAAACAAGAAGTTAGGTCTCCAATTATATAATACTCTTTTAGCAATCATGTAAACGAATATGAAAAAGTTTTTTGTTAGTCTTATATTTTATAAGTATTTGAAATTTCAAGACATTGTTAACGTTTAATTAATATACCTTATTCTTCATGTATTTTTCATTTGTTAATATATATGTATAGTTGAGTTTAAAAAAATAAATTTTCCCACATGGCTGATAACCTAGTATTATAATTACAAATCACATGACTAACTTTATGATTTTTCTCATATTATAATCACAAAATCACAATTAGTTCATTTACTTCCATAGTTTCTAAAATCATTAAAGTGTACTAAATCATAAACCTCTATACACCTATAGACCATTCAAAATTAAAATATAAACTTCAACTGTTTTGTTTAAGAATTTTAGTTACCTAGTCAAATTATACAAGTAACACACTTTGTACCATTAATATTAGTGTATGTTATGTGTTTGAGTTGTTGAGTCTGTTAGAGGTGATTGAGTTAGTTACATTATGTATTAGTTTGTTATTAGTTTAGCTCTTCCCTCCTCTTATATATAGAAAGTTGATGTCTTGTTCTAAATATTTTTAGATGTTATGAGTTATCATGAACTTCTATACCTGATTATCATATGTTTTATACTTTCATGGTATCAGAGCTCACGGATCCGTGAGCTTTACTTTGATTTTTCCTGCTAGATTCCATATTTTTTGTCCAAATACTTTACGTGTTAAGCAAATTTGGCCTCAATAGGCTAGGCCTACGGTTTTTTAGATACAAGTGTCAATCGTGTTGGATTGACAAGTTGAAGGATTGAACAGGTGAAATCCAGACATGACTCGCGTATTTATTTATGTTAGCGACATGAACACTAACCTTGACGCACTTAACATCATGTCCGTGTTGTTTTTCAAGTTGCATGTTTAATATTCGTTTGTGATTATAAATAGTGGCCGGTGATACAACAACAATTTAAACAACCAATGACTCCAAATCGTGTTGAGTTGACAAGTTGAAGGATTGATTAAGGTGAAATCCGAACACAACTCGTGTATTTATTAATGTCAGAGACATTAACAATAACCTAGCACAGTTAACGTCGTGTCCGCCTTGTGTTACGAATCGAATCGTTTAATATATGTTTGTGAATATAAGTAATGGCTAGTGATATAGTAACAATTTAAACAAATGGCCCAAATCAAATTTTTTATTTTGATTTCTTTTAGTTAGTATCTTTTTAATAGTTTTTTTGTTATTCATCTTGCATTTTCAATTAATAAACTTAATTTTATATATTTAGTTTGAGATTGGAAAAACAAATAGAAATGCTTGGGGATAAGGAAATAAAAATAGGTGGTTGAAAGTAATTTGGGGTGAGGCACAATCTGGAATGTTGTTTTTGTGGTGTCCCATGCCATAAGAGTGATATGAAGAGAGAGTTGGGGCGGACATACCTTAGGTGCAGGGGTAGCCTCCGCTACCCTTTGGCGTTCCGGCGATAATGTAAATTTTGGAAAATTTTGACATGTCGATTTCGTTATCCTTTTTTTTGTAAAACGTTACTCATACGAATATTTTCTAGATCCGTCACTGGAGAGACTATTCTCTGAAATTACATGTTGCTATTTTTGAAAATTTGAAGGGTAGGTATATTTCCATGTTGCCTTGTAGTAGTTGACAATAAATAACTTGCAAAAGTAAACTGCACCATATGTTCCTCAAATAAAATAAAAAAACTTTTTTTTTCTTTTAGTTAATTTGATTAACATAATTAAAAATGTTAAATCAGTCTAAGCATTAGAAAATAGGTTAAATGATTTTAGTGTTATGTCCCTCTAGCAATTTCCATGAATTACCTTAAAGGTGTAGGAAAGCAAAAGAAAATACAAACATCACCTAATGATCTTTTTTTGGTAAATTTGGGATCCTTTTACTATTCAAAATCTACTTTCCCAACACCTAAAACCAAAAGCAATTATACCTTTTCCCTTTACTCTTATCCTCTTTAGATTTCACTTGTATCTCAAAACCATAAGCCAATACTTGAGTCAATAGTACAAACATACTTCACCTATGACAATAAATTTGTTCAATACCGAGAAACATGGGCTACATTGACGGATCTTTAACTTAGTTTCCGGTAAAATCAGGGATGAGGACTCTCAAAATCCAATATTTAACACTTTATAAAAAAAATTCGGAAATTTTTGGTAAAATTTACACTGTGAAGCGAAAAAACAGGAGAGCTGGGGACCCCCCTAGCATGTGGAAAGAACTGCCCCTGGTGGGTGGCACAACCTATTTTAGGGTGCGAGAGTTTAATTCAGGCTCTTTTTCAATAAATAAATAGCATAACCATCCCTCGGGGTGGCAAAGTGGGCAAGTTGGGTGGGTTTGGGTCATAGCTTAAGATGGGTTTGGGTTAGGATGGGTATAATAGTAAAAAGGTCACGATAAGTTTGGGCCAGGATGGGTTCGGGTAAGGATAAGATAAAGAAAAATTAATAACAAAAAATATAGATATAAATTAAAAAAAATT
The DNA here is from genome assembly GCA_947069175.1 of Scalesia atractyloides. Lineage (NCBI taxonomy): Eukaryota > Viridiplantae > Streptophyta > Magnoliopsida > Asterales > Asteraceae > Scalesia > Scalesia atractyloides. Next base: position 2,421,516 of record CAMTDV010000022.1, read on the forward strand.
AAACAAATATAAAAAAATAAAAATATATAAAATAAAAAAACTTAAAAATTAAAATTAAAAAAATAAAAAGAAATAAAAATTAAAAAACCGAGTAGCAAGTAATGAATTTGATGTAAAATTACTAAACGAGCCGAGCCCGAACCGAGACAAGCTTGAAAAACTACCTACTAGCCGAGCTCGTGCTTTCTGAACAAAGCTCGAATCAAGCCGAGCCCGAGCTTTAATAAGTTAAACAAGCTCGAGCTAGAGTCTGGTCTAGTCGGTCTCGGTTCAGCTCGTTTGCACCTCTAGGGACAATGATCCCTGCAGTTTGTTTGGTAATAGAATCTAGTTCTTTCAATGCTGACCTACTGTTATATATTTTGTTATCTTGCAGTACTTTAAAATTCTGATCTAAAACTAAAACTAAGGTGTTGGGCCAAAATTGCCAGGGTAATCAAACTCAGGTAATTAATCTATATGATCCTACATGGATGAACAAGAAAGATAAATGAATATGCCTTTAGAAAAGACTTATTCAACCCATGAAAGTAAAAAAGTTAGGGGTCTTTCAAATTTAACAACTGCCCACGAAACATGACCACAAATGAATAGAGGAACCGTATTCAATTCTCATACAACCAACATGATTAATAACATGAAGCAAGATCAAGATCCAAAATAGCGGAGTTTTGCGCTAAAATATATTCTTAAAACAAAAAAGTTTACCTTACATGCTCAACACCTTCATCCTCAATCTTCTTGGTTATATACACAAATCTGGCCTCCGTACGAAAAAATAATTACGCCAATATTTTGAGTCTCTTGGCGATAGTAGCAGCCTGGTTTTCAGGAGGCAACTGTATGTACGCCTTTTTTGTGCCGTCATAGTTGATCAACGTGTTGATTTTCTTGGTCTTGATTTTAAGCATGTTCTCGAAGGCATTCCGAATGTCTTTCTTATTTGCGCGTACATCCACCATGAAAACCAAAGTATTCTCTTTGATGATAGATTGTATTGCGGCTTCGGTAACAAGGGGATACTTGAGAACTTGTTGATAATCCATTGATGTTTGTACGGCTGTGGCTGCCTTCGCCTTTTCCTTAGCAAGTTTTAAGGATTGTGGTTCCTCTTTGGGTTCCTTAAAGTTGTCGACTTCAGGTTAGTTGGTGTTGCCATGCTTCTCTTCGGTTGGACTTCGGGCTGAGATTGGTCCTGTGACGTCATTTAATTGGAAATATCAAATGAAAAGCACAAATAAGAATTGTTATGTAATTAAGTAGGTAGTCCAAGCCAAGGCGCAAGACACGCTCTAGGCTAAATTCTTATAGGGCTCGCCTGTCGCGCCTTGTGCGGTTTTGACTACATAGGGAACTAATACAGAAATTCAGAAAGTAGCAGAAGTATAAAGACTATTTAACGTTTTAAACGTATTAACAGAAAACTGCAAGGGACACAAGGTATGACCAGAAGGAGATCCACAAAGCTGCAAACTAGGTGTCTATTTATGGACTCTATGATACAAACCAAATCGTTAACCAAATGGTCCAAAGAAATTAGAAGAAGCTAGAAGGACATCATCATCATACTCAGTAAATCCCACTAATAGCAAAGCTAAGGTAGGTAGGGTCTGAGGAGGGTAAGATGCAGACAGTCTTGCCTCTTACCACACAGGAATAGAGAGGCTGCTTCTAGAAGGACATTAGAGAGAATTAGACTCAAATCATACTTTTCATTCATAATCCCCTTACTTCAAATCGTCCAAACCATTTATAGGCTCACAAAGTACAACCGAAAGGAAGACTAACCCACTACTTCAAGGAAATAACCCAGTACACATCATTCTATTTCTACCATATGTTGTCAATGCGCATAGGGGCACTCAAGGTGCATAGGCCGAGCCTAGGCGCTTAAAAGCGAAGGCTTTTTTTAAGCTAGGCGCATAGTATAATATACCAGTTTTGGGTTTTAGACATGTTTAAGGCTTGTTTAGGATAGGATACTTTAGGTTCACTCCAGGCTTATTTACGTTGATTCCAGCCTTATTTAGGGGTGGCCTGAACCTGCGCCTTAGAGCCTGAAACCTCGCCTCTCCAGACACAACGCAAAGGTGGGCTGTGCTGCGCCTAGTCGCGCACCCTGTGCGCTTTTGACAACATAGCATCTTAACATTCTAACTCCATCAAAAGTATGATTTCTGCACCTTCAGGGGTGGCTCGGTGGTAAGACTTGAGTCCCCCTTCCTCCCCCCCCCCCCCCCCCCCCCCCCCCCCCAAATTCCCAAATCACACCGAACAACTTAAGGCATAATAAATATCATATGAAAGAATGATTACCGGTTCATTCTGGCAAGCTTTGATGGCGAAAGACGATGAATTAGGCGTGAAATTTGAAGCAATCTTGAAACTGATAGGGTTTACAAAACCCCCATTTGAAAAAGCAAGAGTCTTTACCGACGCTGAGTGATGATTTCTGAGGTGGATGATCATGTTCGAACAAGAAAATACAAGAGCCATTGATCAGCTATTATCTTGAATTGTTATTATTACTAATAAAATACACAAATCTTCAGATGAACACAGGGTTTAAGAAGAAATCGAAAGTGTTTTGTGGCTCTGTTGTGATAGGATAAAAGATACAGAAATGTTTGTAGTCTCACCCCTGACCTTTTATTGTTTTCAAGTTGCATCCCCAAAAGTTTTCAACTTTTAACACAAATTTGCCTTTGTTGGGTTGAAAAGTAACTAGGGGCGTAAACCGGCTCGTCATGTTTTTGTTAAGCTCGAGCTTGGCTCGCGAATAAAACTCAAAACTCGAGCTTGGCTCGACTCGGCTCGAGCTAGAACAACCTCAAACGAGCTAAAAGCTCGGCTCGAGCTCGCTTCAATATCGCTAACACGAGCCAAAGCTCGGTTCAAGCTCGGCTCACCAATTGTATCGTCAGTATATTATATTTTATATAAAAAAACTAAATTTTTGTTTGGGCTCGTGAGCCTAAAAGAGCTTTGTATATCAGGCTTGAGCTCGGGCTCGATAACTAAACGAGCTCTATTTCAGGCTTGAGCTCAGGTTCCGCTTGTTCAAGCTATTAACTGAGCATTTAGCACATAAACGAGTGGGTTGATAACTTTTTATATTCGTTTAGTTAAACAAATGAATATGTAGATACATCATTATTATATATAATTAGACAACTTGTTAGCTACAGTGGAAGAGAAATTGACCTGTAGGTGGCTTATAAACACAATCAAATCAAGCCATGTATAATTCACATATGATGCATTTAATGTATGGATGATATATATAAAATTCATTAAATATTGGATGGCCTTCGCGTATTTTATCTATTTATTTGTTGAATATCCCTATTATATTAAAGAAAATAAGAATACATTATTATTTTTTATATCCCTACATTATTATTTCTTATATTAATTTGCATACAATAGTGTTTTTTTTCTTTAAATAGATAAATAAAATCGATGAAAAATAGAGTTCTACTCAAAAGAGATAACTTTTTTGTATAGTCGTGACGAACGGAACCTAAGGAATTTTGGCCGAACAACAATCGCTACTGTTATTAGTATTACCGGAACCGATACAAGAATATGATTATTTCCAAGTAAATGAAGGTTTTCGATTGATGCAAGGCACTGTCGATATTCATTTGGGCCGAGTACCATGCCGAAGTGAATCGATGGTGTCTAAACAACATCAGTACTGATGTCGGTGGGCATTTATATCTCTTTCAGTTGCTATACCAAGTCCTGGTATCGTAACGGTATTGTAACTCATCAAACCGACATTGATCGAATGTGCGTCGCGAAGCGTGGGATATCCCACTAGATAGTTAAATGAAAGATCATTCGTGTATTATCTATATTTGTACACATGTTAAAGGTTTTCAATACTAGTTTACCTAAAGTAAATATTTTGTTATAGTCCGTTGTTTACGTAAGTGTGTGTATTGTTGCTTGGATCATCTGTCGTACTCCATGTTCCTGGACATGGAGCAGGGGCGGACCTAGGTTAATTGAAGTGGTAACCTACGTTGCCCCTTGAAGCTCCGACGGTAATGTAAATCATGGAAAAATTTAACGTTTATTTGATTTCGTTACCCATTTTTATTGAAACGTTACCCCTATACGGATTTTCTAAATCCGCCACTAACATGGAGGAAGCCGATACAGTAACAACATGGCAGCACTTTTGGGAAAGTGAATTTTAATTTATATTAAACATGGGCTTAGTGAGGCACACATCACATTATTATAAATTAGGTTTCAAACATCAAGGTCAAAGTGAATTTTAATCAATGAAAAAAATGCTTTAGATAAAATCAAATTATTATGGTGGTAAAATGCGATTTTGAAGAAAAACATAAAATTTTATCAAATTGACTTAAATCAGGAATTACAAGGATTGGTTTACCATTTTAGTCAACAAATCTTTTAACATATATTTTCGTAAGTATTTGTGGGTCATAAAATGTATATGATGCCAATTTCACATTTGAAACCAGCCAACCCCAGATGGTGTGACAGTATGAAGCCTCGTGTGAGGGCTCAACCACGTTAACACATCGGCTCGAGCATGGCATGGAGAACGGTGTGGTGGTGAGGGTGGCAAAAACTTGCATGGCGTTAGGTGGGGTGATTGATGATGTGGTGAGGTTTTATTGGTGGGTGATATATCCGTTGGCCCCCAGTGATAATTCTTTTTTTAGATTTTTAAATTTAAAAATAAATTAACTCTATTTAAATCCATACGGTTTCATATTTTTTACCAAAAACTCTTTTACCCTACTTCAAACTTTATAAAATCTCTCGAGTTTTAGAAAAAAAAATCAATCTCCACAACCGTTCTTTCAATCCAAACAATCCGTATGGCCGAGGCAAGATACTTCATGGCTCAAAACCACCCCCCCTCTTCAAGTTCCGGATGACTTACCCAACATATCAACTTATGCGCATCTTTTAACGAACTATAACATGTTTTATCCGCCACATCGACAAATGCCTAACGTCCCTCGACAACAACAACTCGTACCTATATCCACCACAAAATATCGTTGAACTGTCCACACGAAAAAAAATCATAGGAAGAAAACCGATTACGGACCTATTCATCCATGGACAAACGAGGAAGAAGTGGTGTTAACCAAATCTAATATTTATATTTCGGAGAACTAAAGTACTTTTATTTTATATTTATTATTTAAAATTAGATATATCAAAGATTATGTATTTTTTTATCTTTATGATAATAATTTCTTTTTTCTTAATACGTAGAGTTTTTTCAAATAGGTACAAATCAACACGTCAACGATTTTTGGGATCGAATAAACGATCTTTATCACAAAATGATGAAACGAGATTACTGTAGTAAAAATGATAGTCTCTCGTTAAAGTGGCGTGAAATAAATACGTCCATGACCATTTTCAATGGTCACTACAACAACATAAAGAACAACCCAAATAGCGGTGAAACTGACGCCGATATGATGACACGGGCGTTTTGTGTGTGTTCGGAAAAAAAGATATGAGGGTCGTTCCAATTTCTTAATTGTTGGGATGTAGCAAGACACTCTCAAAATGGGCAAGAGTACTTCTAGCGGGGCAATTGTCGTCTAAAAGGATGAAAACAAGTTCCTCTACTAATCGCTCGGATGTTCGTATAGAGTATGAGATAAGTTTAAGCGACAACGAGGTTGATGTAGAACACTCACTTGTAGATATAAATTAAAAAAGAGGTCACAAAAATCACATACTTTAGGTATATTAGAGTTATGTTAAATTTTAACCAAATATATAGTGTTTATAGTTAATATTATATTGTATGTATATTTAGTGCTTCGGGTCAACTTAGATCATGGAGTACACATTGCACACCACTCGTCCCATAGCTCCACGGATAGGGTGTCGTGTCGTGTCGTGTCCTACAACCCTACATGTGCCACGCCAAGACTCCATCATGCAACGGCCTTAGCTTTTTGTTTTCTTCATCACCAAGAGGCGGGCCGCATACCGCGATGTGTTGTTCCTGACAACATTGTCCTTCCCCCTCAGCTCCGCAAATATACTTTATTATCAAGTAAAATTACCAGTTTTAAAATATAATAAATATAAATTAGCCGTTTTAAAACATAGAGGATTCAAATAATTTTTTTTGTGCCTTTTGATCTTAGACCAACTAGCTAGTGAAGCGCAAGCCGAAAGGTATGTGCCAACTTAATCTTTATTCTTTGATTATCATAATCCAAAAAAACAAAATTAAATTAATATTTGAATGATCTCTAAAATTAACTCAATAGATAGTTGGCTGAATAAAATATTTTACTCACGTGGATTAAATATATAATTTGATTGGATTGAAAATATAATTTGATAGGATTATTTTGAATAAAAAAATTGGAAAGGAATCTTGACCATTTAGTTTATTCATATTCAAAAATTTAAAAGCTGAATTCGAATTTGAGTGTATTCAAATAAACAAAATTAGCAAAAGATAAATATAAAACATTAACTTTTTATATAAAAAAGAAAATATAAAACATTAGAATTTTTATATAAAGATGCATAGGATTAAAATTTTAAAAATTTAAGAGCTTCTAAAGATATATATTATTCAAATGCAAGTTATTTGGATCAGTTCTGTTCAATTTAAATTTCAGGGTTTTCAAATCCGATTAAAATAATAAACACCATTAGCCCTAGTAGTTGATTTTAAAGTCCTTATGTTTCACATAAACATGTGGTTGATTGTATACGGTAGTTCACATACGGAAAGAAGAAATCTATTTTCATATGTTTTTTTAGAATGACAACTTTTTTTTGTATTAGGCTACCATACTTTTTTAACTGGAGAGCTTTCGTTGCCCCACTTCAGCCAGACTATGCTGTCTTAACCATACCCACGCTGTATTTAGAGTTTGGCTTAGACGTTCCCTCGGAAAACCATACCGCCGACTGCCACTTGACAGCCGTGTGCCACCACAAGAGCTGAACACTCTCTGGCGTAACACATGTTGGGACGAAAACCCGAGTGAGCTCAGGATAGAACCTGACATCTCTGTAGGAAGGCTAGGCTCTATCCATTATTGCATAATCCACCAAAGTAACACAAATAAATATTGAACTTGAGTATCCATTGAAGACAATGGCGGATCTAGAATATCTTTATCGGGGTAACGTTTCATATAAAATGGGTAACGTAATCGAAAAAACGTCAAATTTTTCAAAAATTTACACTAACGCCGAGCGTCAAGGGGTAGCGTTCGCCCCTGATTGAAGAACCCAACCATCCCTACCACTAGACCACAAGTGGTCAACATCATTTTTCATATGTGAATAGATGTTAGTTAACATGTTATGTTACCTTTGACTAATTCCAAATACCTAAACCTGAAACTCAATGACAATCGCATGCGAATAAACCTAGGTTAAATCACATGTGAATATAAGCTTTATTTTATAAAAGGCAATATGCATCATTTTATCAATAACATACACGTGATTACAGTAAATTTATAGTTAAAACTTAGCATTTAAAACAACTTCTTTCATAATCCCATTTTGCGTAAAAACCGATAGAAATCCACAAAGTGAACTTACATGTTGGAGACTGGCTAAGAATAAGAATAAGAATAGGCGTGTATATCTCTACTAAAGTGATGCGGGTTTAATGATGGTCTCTTAGCCTAGTGGTATCGTGTGTCTATCACATCAAAGTAGTGTGAATTCAAATCTTATAATGTGAGTAGTAGGCGAATTTTAAGGGATATTGTGCGCTGTTAAAAAAACAAATTTTCAAACATTTTTACCTTAGTTGTATGAACCGCAACATTACCCTAAGTTTATGTTTACTAGCCATTTCACACTATACTTTGTTAATTTCAAACTTAACATTATTGAAGAGATAATTCTGATTTGGAGATTATCTTGAAAATTTAAATGGCATGATTTATTATCTAAATAGTTTGAATTATCTGTTTATTAGATATCTTGTTTGTTTATTTAATTATTTAATTAGAGTTTAAGTTGGGTTAGAATATATTAGTCTATGTTTAGTATATAAACAAGGTTGTGTAATACAAAGAGTATGTGACGTGTTAGTTTTTAAATTGTTTGTGTTTGATTTTGTGTGTTCGTAATTAGAAACCTGGGTCAACAATTGGTACAAGAGTTTGATCAGTGAAACACAGAATAAGAGAAGATCGAAAAGTAAATTCATTCGTCTACTAATCTTGTTTGATTATCGAAGCCGGAAGAAGAAAAAGAAAAGGAAAGAAAAAAGGGTTCGAAGGAGATTTGGATAAAAAAAAATAAAGGTCAATGATTTTCAATTGCATTAACTGGTGGATTGTAATTTTCTTTACAAGTGAATATGGGTTATATTATTCACATGGAAATCAGTTCAACTAAGTAAAGTAGAATAAAATACCCGGATGATCTTTATGGTTTTGTAAAGTAACAACTATAATCCTTAATTTTTGGAAATTACATTGGTGTTGCTTGTGGTTTACTTTTTGTTACTCGGATGATCCTTGAAGTGGATGGTGGTTAGTTTTCTTCGTTAAATCCATTTGAAATTACAAAATTATCCTTGCTTTTATTAAAATATAAGAAACAATATTCACACACATATATATAGCTACATAATCACATACACTCACTCTCTCTGAAACACACATTGACTATCTCTACTCTCTCTCTCAGGCAAAATCCCACCACCACCTACCCCAGACCACCACCTTATCGCAAAAAAATAACCGACCAATAACACCACCACCTCCCACCGTATAAACCCATCTTTCACCCTTCAACTTAACAAGATACTTGCAAACACTAATTCTTTCTCTTTTTACATGCAAAAGATACCTACAACCTATTTTCTTTTAAAGATTCCACTTCCCAAAGCAGCAGATAAGTATCATCTTACAATTTCCATGACATTTTAGACTTTACAACAATTGAAAATTGCATTTGACTTTACAAAAAATAGATCAATGTAATCCAGTAAAACAAAAAATTCTTTGTTTCCATGTTAAAGTCCTCGACAAATTAAAAGAAAAAAAAAGGGACACCCTAATATTCAAAATCCATTTAATCTTTAAAAACATCACAATAGCTGCTCACTTCTTCTCCACTTTTTCTATCGTATATTCTCTCTATCTTATGAACATCACAACAGCCATAATAATCATTAAAATATGGAGAGATTGGTTGTTGTTGGTGGTGTTATTGGTCGGATAATGAAGGCAGTGGGAAGCATACGGCGACAGTGTCGGTGGTTGTGGTAATGGTGCGAGGGTTTCACGTCTTGGATTAAAGTTGAGCTTCGGAGAGGGTTTGATTGTGGATGCAGGTGAGAGGTGGTGGTGTGGGGGGTGGCGGCAGGTGGTGGTGGGGGTTCTCCTGAGAGAGAGAGAGAGTTAGTGTGTATGTTTTAGAGAGAGTGAGTTTGTGTGTTCATGTAGCTATATATGTGTGTGTGAATATTTTTTCTTATATCTTAATAAAGGCAAGGGTAATTTTTAATTTCAAATGGACTTAACGGAGAAAACTAACCGCCATCCACTTCAGGGACCATCTAAGTAACAAAAAGTAAACTATAGGGAGCACCGTGTCATTTTTCTAAAGTTGAGGACTATATGTGTTACTTTATGTCACACCCCGGATTTCCAACCCGAAATCCATACACCGGTGGGCCCGGGTGGGGAGTATCGTGATGTAAGTTGATAACATCATTGTCAATTAAACATAGCACAGCGGAAGTCTTGGAGTAAAATTACTATTACAAACCAAATGTTCAAAATAAAATAATATACAAGCTCGTAATAGAAGATCCACATGCGGATCATAAAAATGTACAAGAAATAATATAAAACAGACTTTAGGGCAGATCTAAGGATTTGCAAGATCCTCTTATTCACTACCGAGCAGCTTCCGGCCTATTTTGTATTGTACATGCAGTTTAGTCTTTGGACGATATGTCAACTTTCGCTGGTAAATACACCCAACTGACTCATTTTGAAAATTTTAAAATGATTTTTATGTGCAAAACGGCACAAAATCTTTTGTTAACTTGGGAAAGTTGAATTTACAACCTTGTATCAGATTCACATGTTTGTCAATACATACAGGACCTGTAACATCCGTCAAAAACCGGGTTAACCAAACCCGCTTCGTTTATTAACCGAACATCCAGTTAAAAATTTTCGTTGCGTATTTAATGCTCAAATTAATTTTATACGATACATAATTAATAAATATATTATAATTTAAAAACTATAATTAATAATCAATAATAAATAAAGAGATAAAAATTAAATAGAGACGCCGGGTTTCGAACCCGGGTCTCCCGCTCAAACAAACACACAATGCACCACTAGGCTACCTGCACTCTTTGTGAAATAATTGAAATCAATAAATATAAATATTCGTGCCATACGAGTCAATTGCGAGATTCTAGTGAGTAACCGCTCTGATTCAAACGTATACGTTTTAAAGAACGATTATGACAATCAATCCCTAACCGAAATCGCAATCAAACGCTTTAAGTCGCAAACCGTTATCACTGTTACAAATTTCCGTTTTGATTTTAAGACAAGTTGTGGTTTTGGAAGCCTATGAGTACTTTTAGTCAGGGAACCAACTCGCTATTCACTCGAATCAACTCTCAACACACTCGCTAACCTCTCTACAAGTCCCTATTCAACAAGAACAACTCGCCGGAATTCTCTGCAAGTCACCGGAAAACCGAACCCATTTCATCTTTGTTGCCTTACTTTATAAACAGAACATCTAGAGCTCATACCGAAGTCACCCACACTCACCTCAAACTTCCTGAAGATCCTCTGCCGCAAGATACACGTCGCCGGAATAACCTGCTGTCATCGGAATCTCGCCGGCGAAACAGGGGATCTCTGTCGGTATATCTTACACCTAATCTCTCTCATTTTTATTAATCTCATATGTTGTTAATTACAATTTACTAAAGAAATTGATTAATTTATCGAAACAGTCGGGATTTGGTTTCTGGGTAATGTTTACGAAGAAGATGAAGTTTTGGATTGTGTATATATGTAATATAAATCGGGTTATATCTCGGGTTAGACACACAGTCCAGCGGTGGACTGTGTGCAAACAATTAACACACGTCTCGAGTTCGATCCCTGACACAACCACACTCTCTGAAATAAAAATGTTTTTTTTTTTAAAACGAACCGGATCAACTCGCTGTAAGATGTTAAGTATAATAAAAACCAGTATTCTAACCAGGTTAGACACACAGTCCAGCGGTGCCTGAGTGCAACGTTAAACAACAGGTCCCGGGTTCGAGTCCTGTTAAGTGCACCGGTTCGATATAATTAAAATTCTTTTTTTTAACAGATTTTTTTTGGATAAATCTAAATAGTATATAAGTATAATCAAAACCGGAATAATAACAAAGTTAGACACACAGTCCAGTGGTGAACTGTGTGCAAAAACATTAAGCACGTCGCGGGTTCGAGTCCAGGCTACCGCACCGGTTCTGGCAATTATCAAGTTTTTAAATAAGGACAGAAATGAATTTATCTAATTTGTATATAAGTATAATTAAAAACAGAAATATTTCGGGTTAGACACGTAGCTCAGTTGGTAGAGCTACGTGCACGCGTACGAGAGGTCACAAGTCGAACCTCACTCGGTGCAAACAAATACACGACCGAACCGGTCAACAGTCAAATGGTCAACGGTCAACTGGTCAAAAAGTCAAAAAATTTTATTTTCTTTTATTTATTTATTTTATTTAAAAATCAATTAAAAATACTTAAAAATAATATTTTTAAAGTTAGAAATTTTCTTTAAACTCACAAAAATAAACCTAACAATCCCATTAAGAACACTAATTAAAAATATTAATCGCAAATAAAAGTTTATTTATTTATCGGACTATTATGTTATTATTTAGGTTAGTTCCCTTGCTGATTAAATCCGAATTCGTGCGCATACATCATCAATCCAAGAAACGCACCCACTGTGAGTGAATTCTTACAAATTCCCCTTTTATTTATGTTTTGGGGTGTATCATGTGTCGTTTAAACTAATTCGCTTATTCAAACTCGTGCTATACCATATTATGATCTAAACTTAGAATGTAAATATTGTTTGTTGTTATGTATTACATATTGTCAAGTTGTATGCAAATTATTTGTTAGGCCCATCAGTTCCTCGTGGGAGACGAGTTGAACAACGCGTGCCTTAAAACTCATTCATTAGGCCCATCAGTTCGTAGAACAACACGTGCCTCAAAACTCATTCATTAGGCCCATCAGTTCCTCGTGGGAGACGAGTTGAACAACGCGTGCCTCAAAACAATCAATTGTTGTATGTGTGTGCAATATTTAATATTATGTGTTTGTGAATAAATTTACATCTACATTTACTCATATGTGGTTATACACTTTATTTTATAATCAATTCAATAAACACGTTTAAATGTTTTCATAAGATTCACTCGCCAACTTTTTGTTGATCCAAAAACCATTTTTACACATGATACAGGTGGACAGGATGAAGCAAGGAAACACATAGGAAAGTGCCTTAGAAGAAAAATAATGAAGTCTAGAAAGATGTATAGAACATGTTGTACTTGTATGATTCGATTGTATGATCTTCTTTAAAATTGTAATAATAAATATGAAACATTATAATAAATGTCATGAGCTTTGATGAAAACCCAATCATGCCCCGATCACCTTTTTCCGCTGCGGGTCGGGGTGTGACAGGACCCAGTACAGAAACCGATACATGATTAAATACACACCACTCAGGAACTCACGAAGGAGTCATCCCCAACGTCTTGGGAAATTGCATATGAGCGTCTGTCAGGTGTATGCCTACACCCCGCGCTAAGGTCATGGCCAATAACTAATGTATTGAGCCGAGGATATCCATGACACGGTAATTTAACCCCTGATGTTTAAGTTATCAAACAAAACTGATTAAAACGAAATATGGGGTTTACTAGCCACAAACGGGCATTCGATTGACCCCAATTTGGACCAAGCGATAATAATTTACCGTAACCCAAGCCCGTATAGGGAAAATAAGTTGAGAGTATTTACCTGAGCTAGTCTTCTTCTTTTATTTTTAAATAACTCAGCCGTATACAAAAGTACCAAGTGCAGATAGCATTTACCGGGAAGGCTCTAGTCTGGATTATGGCATAAGCTAGCCAATTAAATACTAACGGTCTTATATACCGAATAGTGTACATGATAATTACGTATAACGCTTGATTAAACGATGATCGGATAGAATGTAGTTTAATCCAAACAAGTACCTTCACTTGTTTAATATGGGTAAACTATTAACATTCTGGATTTTGAGACTTAAATGACAAGGTTAAACCCGTTTCGGTTGATTCCGTAAAATGGTTACATACACGTAACCGTGCGCATTTTAGCGATATCGGGTAACCGGATAAGTCATGGACAAGTTCTATATGTCATTATATTTTAAATGAGTTAAGATATCAGTAGGATATCAACTTGTATGCCCGTTAAGGTATTAAAACAAAATTATGCCTCATAAGGGCGTTTTGGTAATTTCATACCATATAAAAGGATCTTGAATATAATTTAATGTTATAATTATAAGTATTATGGAAAAATACTTTATTTATGATATAATATCTGTAGGTTACCATTTATATGTGTAATTTATCTTTTATGACCAAACTATGCACCGAAGGGGCAGTTTGGTCATTTTACACAAAGTTTATAAATTATTTGGGATTCCGAGTTTATAACATGTACCTACTGTGAATATGTTTAAAATAAGTTTTAAAATCAGTAGGTAACAAGTCTTGATCAATTAATATGGTTCAAAACTATACTATGCGCCTAAATGGCGCTTATGTCGTAAAATGTCAGATTAAAATGTCTTAGATATGTTATTTAATATAACATATCAGTACATAAAAAATTTACCTTGAAAAGATTTGATTAAAACTATTTTATGAGCCACAAGGGCTAAAATCGTCATTTATCAACATAGTTTAAGGACTTGCTTGAAAACTCAGTTTATAACTTGGTTTAATATCCCAAATAATCCTACTTATAATATTAGATCAGTAGGAAACTCATTTTCAAGTTCATTATTATTTAAAACCTTGTTTTATGCAAAAAGGGCATTTTGGTCAAGAATTGCATAATTATGGAACTTGCGCATAAACTTAGATTCTGATTATGATCATGTAATATAACCTCAGAGGGTTATGCTACATTATATAGTGATCATAATGCAACTTTAGATCAGTAGGTAACTAATCTAAATCGGGTCAGAATCGAAAGTCAAAGCAGAAGTCAAACTTCACGACTTTCGGTTGCGAACCGACCCTAGAACTGAAATTGATGAGCCGAACATGTTCTTACATGTTCTAATATTTATTACCAACTTGTTTAAGTGTCAAAACAGGTTTCATAACAAATATAAGATCAATTTATGATTTTTCCGAAAAATGGCCTGTTTGACTTTTTATTTTCATAACTTTGACCCGTCAATTGGTCTAGCAAACGTGATCTTCAGGAGGTGCCCTTTATAGGGATTAACACCTACCTTATTACGATCACTTAGCCATGTTCATTTCGAACAATGGCTGGACCATAATGGTCTTAACCGAAACTCAAAGTGTTTTCTGAAAAACACTTGACTTTTGGCTATAAAAGCCTATAAACGAAAATGTACAAAGAAGGAACACTTACCAGTGATTCCTAGGGTGCAAAAGAACTATGTTAGGAACTTCCATAGGAGGGAGAAGAGTGAATAAATGAGAAAGGCGCAAGTTGGAATGTGAACTTAAGCACCTATTTATAGTTGGAGAGCTAAATGGAGGTGAAGCCAGGTGTTTAGGGGTGTGAGAGGAAGCTTACAAGGTCACATAGCTGATTACAAGTCCATGGATTCGAATTAATGGTTTTGGAGCTTTGTTTGGAGGCCAAGCCAAACTTTCTACAGCAGACCTGTTCTCGCGCCCCGCGAGAGACATAGGGCATGTCTCTCGCGGCCCGCGACCGCCCAATGGACACTTCAAACTTTGACACTTTTAACCCCTTAACTTATAAAAGCTTGTAAAAGCCTTCTAAAACACCTTTTTGGCATAATTAGCCCTCCGTAGCCAATACTTGGCATACCCGGGATTATGCCCGGACATTGTCGAGCTCTCGGTTCGTTAAGAGGTCACTCAGAGGTATAAATTAACATGTTGACACTTTTAATCCCTCCATTATCCAACTTTCATATAATAATGGATTTAATCACTCTCGTCCAACAAACAGGACATATGAGAGTTAGGACTACGTAAAGGATCACTCAGATGCTCAGTATAAGCATGTTAACTCCGTTGTCACTCACTAGGCATGTTGACACAACGGTCACTCAGAGGCCGAGTTTTAGCATAATGACACTAATGGTCGTTCAGAGGCTACGTTTTATGCATGACGAGATTAATGGTAGTTCAGAGGCTAGGTTTATGCATGTTGACATCAGAAAGTCATTCAGAGGCTCAGTTTTGAGCATGTTGTCACTTTTAGTCCATATTAGTCTTTTAATTGACTATATAAAAATACAACACGTGTCACTATATTATTGGACACGATTTTACATGGTGTTACACTTTACAAAACCACAGGGACAATCCGGGCATTTTACTCAAGTAAAGTAAGTTGGCGTATCCATGACTGGGCCACGTGTGATGTTCTAAGGTGAATACAAAGAAAGAAACGGAAGAAAACTGTGAATTTTTGTGGTGTTTTGCGTCAATGAAATTAAAAAAATGCAGTTGATTTTTGTGGTGTTTTGGGTAGCGACTAGCAACTTCGGACGTTAAATGTTGTACATATGTGACGGTGGTGATGTGATCTACAACGACATACATTCGAGAGTACCGTTTTGGGTTAAATTCATGGCGATGGATAGTCGTTCACAGCGATTCAGTGATGAACCCGTGACAGTGAGGATTGTCTTCGGGTGTTAATGGTGAACTGTGGTTCGGGTCATTGGGTGTCACAGGAAGTACTGTTGGGAAGGCGATGGCCGATGGTAACTGGTGATCGGTTCAGTTCGTTTCAATAGTGATGAATTTCATTGCATCAATAACTTTCAATCCAAGTAAGATCAGACCCAGTCCTTCCCGCCAAGGATAAGAATAGAGTAACCGGTGTAGGTTGTTCTTTTAACAGAAGTGTCTAATCAGATTTGCGGGTAGACGAACGGAAAAAGATTTGTCAAAGTGGGGTGTGTTGAATCTTGTCGCGTCTAGCAAGGGAAGAAGAAAGCGATAGAAGTGCGGAGCTTTTTTTTTTCTTCGATCGGTGGTCAAAAATAGGGTTGTTCTGCTGGGAAGAAAGATGTCAAACTTGGTCAATGAATTGAAGTTTTCGATAACAATGCAGATATAAAGCGAGTCCAAATCAGAATTAAGGGGTGAATGAAGAGAGTTCTAATTTGGAGATTATCTTGAAAGTTTAAAGGGGGTTCAAGATAAAGATGGTTTGATTTATTATTTAAATAGTATAAATTATATCTCTATTAGATAGATTTATCTAGTTAGTTTAGTTAATCATTTAAATAGGGTTAGGATTAGGATTAGGATTACTTTGTGTTTAGTATAAATATAGGGTTATGTATTCAGTTTTATTTAGCGAGTTGAGTTTAATAATACATAGAGTATGAGATGTGTTAGTATCCAAATTCTTTGTGATTGGTTTTACATGTCCGTGATTGAAAACCTTGGCCAACAATTATCACTTAAATGCCTATATAACATGTAGGGAAAAGAGTGTCATATCACTTATCCCGCCTTGCCGTTACATCCTGTAGGCGATTTCAAAGGTAGGGGCGATGTTCCTGCGTCTAGCATCATCCCAAGTCACCTTCCTTCCAACTACCAGATTGTTCTTCTCCACATCGGCATGAAGATGCCTTTGTGAGCATATTTTCTTTTTCTTTTATAACTTTTAAGATACGATATTTTACAAAATTGTGAGTATTCCTTTGTGATATACCGATTTTTATTCATGTCTTGTTATAAATTTTATTTGAAACTGGCATGTCAGTAGTAATTTACAAGTAATCGATGCACAAATATATAAGATATTAAAGCTACCTAACATTTAGGTTTTTTAATAAATTGACAGCGTTTACGTTTTCCAATTATTCTAATAATATAACGTAATACTTTATAGAATTTCGAATACCGTTATAGCGTGAGTATTATTATCTACATATAAATTTCATTGAAAACAGAGTTCTGTCTACAATAGAGTATTATTTTTGTAATGTTTATCTATAGCGAGTGTCGACACGATATTAGCACCCTGACGAACAAAGCTGACATCATCCAACAATGTTAGTACCACGTCGTTCCCTGCCGAACAACATCTAAACTGATATTGGTACTATCGAAACCGTTATATTTTATAAACCATAATAATAATAACTAGTGGGTTACACCCGCGCTCTGCGGCGGGGAGACCCAATTTTTAATGGAAACGTAGATGCAATAGTAAAATTAACGTTAATGGCAGGAATTTGTTTGATATTTGTTCAGTTAATTAAGATACCGACACTTACCGAAAGATTAACAAAAAAAGTCATGATGCGACCAAAAAATACCGAGATGTGTTTACATCGATCGAAACATTAAAAATGAATATCAATTTCGGTACTTACGTTGTCCGGCCAGTATTAGACCGTTCGTTTGGTACATGTACCAAACTAGGTTCGATTGAAACTTAAAAAAGAAAAACCAAAAAATAGAAAAGAAAAAAGAAAGATAAAAAACAATTACAAAAGACAAAAACCATAAAAGAGCAAAAATACTTTAACTAAAAAAGTTTATAAATATTATATATATATATATATGATAATGATAATTACAACAACAATATACACAACATAATTATTATGCTGTTTTACTAGCGCATCTATTGCAATTTAAAAAATGCACCGATGATATCAAAATCAGTAACAGTGACTCAACAAATTGCTAATTTTTTTTTCAAAAGTAAAATCCATTCCTTATAAAAGACAATAACAGGATGATCGAAACATTAAAAGTATTTTATATTATATTAATATATTTTATATTATATAAATAAATAGAATTTAAGAGTGAAGAACTCTTTCCAACTTTTGTGAAAATCCATTTCTTCCGTATTAAATTTTCTAGTTTTATTTAATTGACGTGTGAAAACTTTCTATTCTTCTGAATTATGTGATTTTAATTATAATATATGACATAATTTTACGTAAAGAAATATAAAAAGCTAATAAGTACCTTTCTTTTAATTTTACTTTAGATTATAATAAGACTATATAATTGTTATAATCTTATAATCACCTCTTTTTATTACTTCTAGCATATTGTCACACGCTACGTATAATTGTTTAACTTAGAATTGATTCTAAATTATAATTAATAATATTAATAATAATATACATATATAGAAAGGTGGAATATCATTGTCTATAGAAAATTTGGTGATTATTTCTTAAATGCAGTACTACTTAATCTTATCCGCAAGTACACTTATTTTAATCAAACCTTGTCTCATTCTTTTCTTTAGCAGTATTTTGGATCATCAACGGACCACTAGAGTATTATCGTATCACCAGCGGAATCATCAGATCATATCCATCTCCACTAGGCAATAATGCTTATACACTAATTCATGAGTAAACCCAATAAGTCTGAAAAAAACCTCTTTGTAAGAATCAGGAATTAAACTCAGAATCTAATAGTCACCAAGTCTCATTCTGGTTCGTACATCATGCATGAAATATGTCGAAAAATAGACTTATGGTGTTTATAGATAGGATGTTATTAGGTTATTGATCAGCAATTAGTTACTTGTGATTTGATTTTACCTTGCACATGAAAGCAATACGTTTCATCCAAGTATTGATTTTGTTTACATGAAACACCTATAAGTGGTCAACATCTATCATATGAAAATTGTATATCACAACCATACATATTTTCTTATATCAAGAACAACTTTATTATAATATATATATATATGTTATTGACACAAAATATATTTTCTAACACCTTTCTAATAAACTTAATTACTAAGATATTGGTTGAAATGCTTTTCTAGATCAAACTTGTTTAAGCGGGCAGGAATCTCTGCCAAAAAAGAGGCCTCTGTGAATTTTCTAACAGACATGTTTGAAGGGAGGTCCGTTCTTCGGCCAACGGATGTTCTTGTGTTTGGTTAGGCAGTTGGAAAACACGCTTGTGTGGATCTTACCAGGGTGTCCCCGGTTGTTGGGCTCAGGGAAAACCGTTTCGTGGCTAGCCATGCTACATTGAAGGCAAAATCAGATAAATGCGCTAAGCATGCAAAAGGCTTGTGCTGAGAATCAACATGACTTGATTCCCTTTGCTTTTGATACTTTTGGGTCCCTTGCCCATGAAGCCGTCGGTTTCCTGGATAGAGTGCAGAAAGCTGTGCACAACAATCGCTCGACGCCGAAGAACCAGAATTTTGTTTTCAGTAGAACTGGATATGCTATTCAAAATGGGTTTGCGACGCAGCTTGTTGCCCATATAAATACCATTATTATGTAATATTCATATGGGTTGTTACTATTTCCACTATTTCTATGATGAATTAATATATTTAAAATGTATTAATTCATAGCACATCTTAATAAATTTAATTACTAAGATTTTGATGGAAATGCTTTTCTAGATCAAATCTAATGTATTCATATCACATGCATCTAAAGTAATTAAAATAATTGTAATTGTGTATTATCAATAGAAGAATTACATTACAATGTGTTGAATGTAATTATATATACATGCATACATCTGAATCATATATAGCCCATGTACGTAATTACCAGGGGCGGACCTACCTTATGCGAAGGGGTAGCCTCCGCTACCCCTTGGCGCTCCGGCGATAGTGTAAATTTTGAAAAAAATTGACGTTTTTTCGATTTCGTTACCCCTTTCTTTTAAAACGTTACCCTTATAAAAGTTTTCTAAGTCCGTCACTGATAATTACACAATCAATCCTGAAAGAAACCCAATAAACCAAATACGACATAGTTGCAAGCACCAAAGACTTATATGTTAGTGCTACTTTAACAAGACAATTCTTATTGAAAAACTCAAACGGCAAACGCAATAATAACATGTTCATTCAACAACTGTTAAGCTAAACCAGACCATAAACACGTCACCTTACTTATAATATCCGAAACATTAAACATCACTTTGTGCTTTGTATCGTGATGATATCGTGTCACATTCACATGTCACACATATACATTCAATATTCAAACATTGCAACTTTATGTTGATCCAGAAAATTCAAACTTATGGTCACGTAGACCATTTTAATATATTTTGTTTCGTAATATACGTAATTTTCGGTATAAAAAAGACCACTTTTAAATAAAATAAACAAAAGTAGGATTTGGAACCCACAAATTCATTATGCTAAACAAGTTTAAAAATAAAATCTATATTAAAATTTGGCTAAAAAAATAATCATACAAAGTAGTATAATTTTTTGAACGGTCAACGAATACTTCAAATGGACTACTGCCGAAATTCATCATATCGGGATATTGCCTCCGAACCGGGAAAACCCTCACCTAGGCCAAAGCCCTGAACATTCGCCTGAAGGCACGACAGTGTGGTAAAGTAACATCCGCTCACTTTAAGGATCGAACTAGTGATCGTCAGCTACTCGCACAAGATAATATATTATAATGATATTAATATCATATATATTATTAAATAAAAAAACTGAATTATATTGTTTGTGCACTAGCAAGAGCCACACCCCACATCAACTGTTCATAGATCATTGGATCCCAATTCCCAGTTTATTATTATCCAGCTTCTGAATGAAGCTCAATCATTTCTTTCTATGGTTCTTTTTGTTGTCTTCTTCAACACCTCTTGTCAATCTTAAAACCACAAGAGAATAATATCAATTTTTTTTAATCCCTAACACACATTCTTATTATACTTCTAAATCTATGCATTTGTTTATCACGAAAACAAGTAAAAACACAAAAATTTACAAGCCTTGGTATCGCTAGACTACACGTTTATTTACGCACCTCGACATCACCAGATTGTTTATTCTACTTCTAAATCCATACATTTGTTTGTCACAAACAAGACAAAAATACACCATTATTTACAGTCTTGGTATCACTAGACTACACGTTTATCTGTCACAAAAACAGAATAAAAAACACCAATATTTACACACCTCGACATCGCTAGACTGTTTATTCTACTTCTAAATCCATACAATTGTTTGTCACGAAAACAAGACAAAAAAACACCATCATTTACAGCAGTCTTGGTATCACTAGACTACAGGTTTATCTGTCACAAAAACAGAACAAAAAACACCAATATTTACACACCTTGATAACTCCAGACTGCAACCAGTAACGTAATTCATTTCATTTTAATTCAATTTTACACTTCTAACCCTACCTACAAATCAAAACAATCCAAACCTATGCATTTGTTTATCACGAAAACAAGTAAAAACACCATTATTTACATGCCTTGGTATCGCTAGACTACACGTTTATTTACGCACCTCGACATCACCTGATTGTTTATTCTACTTCTAAATCCATACATTTGTTTGTCACAAACAAGACAAAAATACACCATTATTTACAGTCTTGGTATCACTAGACTACACGCTTATCTGTCACAAAAACAGAATAAAAAACACCAATATTTACACACCTCGACATCGCTAGACTGTTTATTCTACTTCTAAATCCATACAATTGTTTGTCACGAAAACAAGACAAAAAAACACCAGCATTTACAGCAGTCTTGGTATCACTAGACTACAGGTTTATCTGTCACAAAAACAGAACAAAAAACACCAATATTTACACACCTTGATAACTCCAGACTGCAACCAGTAATGTAATTCATTTCATTTTAATTCAATTTTACACTTCTAACCCTACCTACAAATCAAAACAATCCAAACCGGTCATCGGACTACACCAACACCCTATCAACCGAACCGCTAGTTTCTCCGGTCAGACCGGCAACCGGCGATTCACCACATTTCTTACATCTCGACACCGGAACCAAAACTTTCCGGCAAGACGGGCACGACGAGTGCGAACCAAACCACGTGTCAATGCACGTGACATGGAACCCATGACCACACTGGGGCAACACCCTTATCATATCTCCGGCGACAAATTCCGTCAAGCATATAGCACAATCCGATACGGTAGCCGCAATTGTTTCTGATGAGTACGTCAGCTTCGGCAGGGTCTTCAACACTTTCTTTTTAAGCCCTTTGTTTGCGGCGGCGGATGGCGGATGATCGGTACGGCCGGTGATCACTATGCCGGAGATCCGGCGGAGCCAGGTGCAGCGCGCAACGGCTACGAGGCCGAGTACGCATATTAAGGCGCACAAGAAGGCCGCGAGGATGACAACGAAGTCGGAGTCGACATTGCTTGGCTCCGGCAGCGGTGGTGGTGTGGTGGTTGAACTTTTTCCGGCGAGAATCCGGTAACGAGGAGACATGTTTTGTTGGTTTAAAAGGGTGGGAATGGATATTATTGTTATTATTATTACCGGAAGTGGCCAGTCAGGTTTTATATGGAGTTTGTTATATATATGCTATATATGGAGATATATATATACGTTGGATAATATAACTATAAATAACTGATTTTAATGATTATAATAATATAATGGTTGTTTATAAGGTTTGTAGAAATAGTTATTTAAATGAGGTTGGTAAAATGGTAATCTCACTCGGTTTTTAATTAATGTTTTAAAATCTGATTTTTATACTGTTTCGGATTTGATTCAAAACGGTTTAATCAGGTGTATCGGACGGTTTAATCGGTATAACTGACTGATTTGAACCGGTTTTTAAAACATTGGTTTGGTTGTAATACTATAGTTTGTTTATGTTATCTTGAGGTTTTTGGTTTTCTTATATTTTTGTGGTTGTTTGAAAATTGTTACTCAAAATAAATGGAAATCATGTATAATTTAATCTAATAATATGTTGTGATTTAAGCTTGTTTATTATGACTAACTAATGGATTAATAAATCGTTTCTTGTGAGGGCCATGGGAATTTCCTTTATGGAAAGGGTTTATTAAGTTTGAATGTGAGTGACGACGTTCTTATCCTTATTTAGCGGTGGAGTCAGAACTTATGAATTTAGTCGGCTGGATGTCTATCGTTAGTGTGATAGAGAAAAGTTAAAGAAGAAGGTTATCGGGTTTTATACAACTAAGAGAAAATTATCCTTCTGAATTCATTAATCGTTGGATAATTCAATAATCTTATCCTTATTTAGCAGTGGAGTCAATACTAATAGATTTAGTCATGTCAGTGTCTGTATTTTAAAAATGTTAAAGAAAAATGCTATCGACTTGATACAACTAAGAGAAAATTAGCCTTGGAGTTTATTATTAACCGTTGGATTGTTGTACCGTCAGACAAAAAAACTATATATGTTTATAGAAATTTATGATTAAATTACTTTTATATAGCTTATGTAATTGGTAAGTTTTTCTTAGAGCAATTATTTAGGTTTATGATTTTGGGTTGTTTTGTTGCGTATGTGAGTGTCATAGAACTATGACTTAGCAAACATCAAAGTTTTGCTAAAAGAAATTGATGTTCAGTTTTTGACATAGACCAATTGAGGATGCATTTAAACATGTTGACAATTTATAAAGCTTGGAAGGGAGAAAAATGATAAAATTGAAAGATACCGAATTGAAAATTATTTGAAAGAATCTACTAATACAATTGTGTTAAACTTTTCCTTGATATTAAAAACATTGCGTCAAAGAAATAATAATAATAATAATAATAATAATAATAATAATAATAATAATAATAATAATAATAATAATAATAATAATAATAATAACAACAGCAACCACAAATTAACTTTACCCGATTTTTTTATTTCTTCTTAGATATCACTTTATGATTCAAACCGGTTTCAACCCAACCCGGGTTATGACCCAAACTGGTTTCTCCTCATTCCTCAAACCAGTTTTGACTAAAAAAACCCATTTGGTTTATGACCCGAATCGGTTTGGCAGACTAACCTGGTTTCTACACCTCTAGCACCGTGGCCAGTCCATACATATATGATATACCCAAAACTCCAAAAGATCGAAGGCTTTAGGCTACACTTTTAATTAGAATATGGCCCAGAAATAGTAATTAGTGGCCCAAATATTTGTTAGGTTG
This sequence comes from Scalesia atractyloides, assembly GCA_947069175.1. Lineage (NCBI taxonomy): Eukaryota > Viridiplantae > Streptophyta > Magnoliopsida > Asterales > Asteraceae > Scalesia > Scalesia atractyloides. The sequence continues at coordinate 2,445,793 of CAMTDV010000022.1, forward strand.
TAATTTGAAAAGACACGATATCTCTTCGTTGGGTTTTACAGCTCTTGCTGGCCTTTGTTCTATAATTATAGAATTTTCGCCCTTAACGAAAATTAAAATGGTTCCATGCAAAGGCTAATCAATCACTAAGCAGATGAAAGATTTCACAAAGCTGAAAGTTGTTTTGCATGAATTTATTAGCTAAACTGCTAATGGCAGATTGGACTGCTAAAATGTGCTATTTATTTAATATTGAATATTTATCTTGATCAAATAAATTTAGAAAAACAAAATTAACATGAACACATTTTAAATAAACATGAATAATATTTAACTTAAGTTTTTGTAACTCTACTGACCATAAACTTTTTAGTTTATTATTCCAGCCTCAAGCCCAGATAACGGAGGAGAATTTAAAACAATGAAACATGAAAAGACCCTGAGATTTTGTTTCGTTTCGTTTCTTTGGCGAAGTGATGATTGATCTTTTTTTCATTGAGAATCCAGAAACGACGAGGAGACATGTTTGTTGGTTTAAAAGGGTGGAACTGGATCTTGTGACCGGAAATGACCGGTCAGGTTTTATAAGGAATTTGTTATGGACCTGTGGTTATGCTATATATGGATAACGAATTAAATACGTTCGGATAATGTAACTTTAAATAACTAATTTTAATGATTCATAGTTTTTTTTATTTTATTTTATAGAGATAGTTATTTAACTAACAGTTAGGTTGGTAAAATAATCTCACTCGATTCCAAATGCTCTAGTAGTTGGTGTAAATTATTTTGATGATTATGTCCGTATGTGATCACTTAGAAGACGGTACTCGAAATATATGGATTATGGACTCATAATTTACCGACTGAGTCGGCTAAATCTCTACCTTCAGTGTGATATATAAAAGTTAAAGAAAGAAGGTAATGGATTTTATGCAACTAAGAGAAAATTAGCCTTCAAAGTTTATTTACCGTTGGATAATTCGACGAATGACGATATTCTTATCCTTCTTTAGCAGTGGAGTTAGAACTTACGAATTTACTTGGCTAAATGTCGATCATCAGTGTGGTTATCGTTTTTATGCAAGTAAGAGAAATTTAGTCTTTTAAGTTAATTAATTGTTGAATAGTTGTAAGTTCAGACAAAAAAATTACTTTTTTTAATAAAAGTTTGTGTGTAATTGGTAAGTATTTTTTAAGAACCTTTTAGTATACGACTTTTGGGTTGTTTTGTTGGGTGTTTTATTGTCATTGATGATAGAATTATCAATAGAAAAACTTTAAGGTATTCAGTCCCAACAATTGTTGAAAGAAATTGATGTTTAAACAATGTTGGCAATTGAGGAACCTTAAAAATGATAAATATGAAAGATACCCAATGGAAAATGATATAATTTTTTTCTTAATAATGATAACATGAATATAAACAAAAATAGTAATAATAATCAAAATAATAATAATAATAATAATAACAATCAACATAACAAGAATAATAATAGTATTTATCATTTTCAAAAAAAAATCACAGCTTTATGTAAAAGGAGAACGGATTATTCAAAAAACAAAGTCTTGATCTTTAAAACTTATAAACTTATAATCAAGAGTATCTAAGTTGCTAGATTAAAAATACAAAGATTCTTTTATGGTTGAGTTGGTTTGGAGATGTGAGAAGAAGGCAGACGACATTGGTAGTTAGAGTTGTCTAAACCCTTACTGTGGAGGAGATAAGTACATCTCTCTGAGGACATGATCCAAGATAAGGGGTCATGGAAACATAGGATTAAGGTTCAGGACTTTTAGTGGACGGTACTTATGTTTGTTAGCTTTGGTTTAGGGACTCGAGGGTCTTGCCTTTTAGGTGGGCTTTGCATTTGATTGTCTGTGCTGTTATATATTTAGTTGTGTTTGTTTGTTGTATGATTTGGAGCCGAATATCTTTTTGAAAGCAGTATCTTTTGTAAGGCATGTCTACATCCTACTCTTCCCAGATCCTATCAATAACTTTGTTATTTGTGTGATTTACTATATTTTTGTTGATTATTCTATGGTTTGTTGGTCATTTGTTTGTTTATTTCGCAAAACAAACATGTATGTGATAGAGTTCATCAAATATTAATGTATTTAACCCCACCACACACCTCTTTTTTAATATGAGATATGTCCAAAATATTTACATGTGAGACCAACATGTGTTATCGTACATATTAGTTGGTTGGTCGTAATTACAGTACTTTGTTGATAATAAATATCTATGTTGTAACGAGTTTATGAAGGAGTATTAGGGTTCTTAACTAGGGGTCTATCAAACCATTAAATGTTATGATACCAAATTCTAAGTGTTACAAGATGATAAAATGTGTTGGAAATTATCGGATCCGTATTCATGAGTAAGTGAATATGGGAGGATCCAGTGGTGGAGCTTAACCAAAAGTTCTGTCGGGGCAGAAAGTCATGGGACCCATATTTTTTTTCCTATCGCTATGTTTCGGGTTATATGTTCGGGTCGGCCATTCGATTCGGGTCGGATCAAACAATAATAACTCCGAATAAAACTAAATAATCTTCATTCATTCAAAGGACACGTTCTTACACATAAACTAAATTTGAACCCTCAATTTTTATTTATATAAAAACTAGTTTCAGACTTTACTTAAACTCACTTCAAGTTTAAAACAATTATAAAAAAATATTAATAGCCCAATTCTTCATGTTTTTTTTAACTCAATACGAAAATATGTATAAATTTTTTGGACAATAAACTTGGTAGGGACAGTGAATTTTTAGGCAAAATAATAGCGGGGGGAGAGGGGACTTATATATTTTAAAATTCCGGACGAAAATCGAAAAACTTACAATACTAATCGAAACATTGGTATGACGGGTGCACCCCCTTGCCCCTTAAAAGCTCCGCCCCTAGGAGGGCCTAAGTTAACAAGTTGGTTAAACTCAGATTAGTTTTCAGCATTAATACTACAACCTCTTAACTTTCTAAAAACTTGGTAATCGAGTTTTACGTGTTTATTTTGATGTGCGTGCCAGAATAAATTCAAGTTGATTTACGTTTTGACGTAATTTTTTCCCGAAAATGAGTTGGGTCAAATATAATACATTCTTATGCTTTTTATTCTGTACATTTTCAGATTGTCTGCTTTTTTAAGTAAATTTTATTTTTTTCCGGAAAATGAGTAAGGTCAAGTATAACACATTGCCGTGCTTATTTTTATGTACATTTTTAATTGGTTTACTTTTTTGACATAAATTTTGTTCGTAAACGAGCCAGGCCATACATAATACGTTTTCATTAGACGGTATAAATTTGAGTCAGTCAACATTTCGACACTGCCGCAACGCGTCATACCATTCTTTAAGTTAAAAACAATATTTTCTTACGTGTTTATTTTTATTCCTGTGTCGGTATAAATTTAAGTTGGTTTACTTTCGACGTGTTTATGTTTTCATTTACAATAATTTAAAATCACATGTCCCCAGTCGTCTAATTAAAATTTGTTTTTATGGTTTTCGGTCGATGTAAAACATGTATAGATATTCTTTTACGAATATTTCTTTCGATTGCTATATTGAACCAAAATAGATATCGACTGAAACACCGCTACTTAGCACATATTTTGTAGGTTGTTTCAGTTCCGGCACATACATATACCCAAAAGAGCTAGCCCTTTAGGCTATATTTTTAACTAAAGTATGGCCCAAAACGATCATATTTTGCAGTCTCTAGCTTTTACAAAATGTGCTACTTGTTTGATAAAACAAACCTTATGATGAAATGGAATTAGAAGACCAAACTTGATACAAACATATTCTATACACTTAAAAATATTTAATTTACTTTTTTAACTACGCCAACTATAAACCTTTTAGTTTATTTTTCCAGTCTTACGTTTGGATAAAAAAGGATGGTTTATAACAATGAACGAAACCGTTCTTCATTTAGATCAACACCCTCACATATATTCAGAAGATATCTCACCTCAAACACTTACAAGATTTTACAAACAAATCAAAAACTCATCACCTAGCGAGTGTCGAAAGAAGCAGTTCATCACAGAGGCCGCCATTGCCATCGTGTTCGTTCTTTTTGTTCCCTTTCGGGCTGCCCCCAGAACTGCTATTCGAAAGCGAAACAAATGTTGTTTTCTGTAACACACCTGTAGGTGAAGACTCCATATGATGGTTAATAGCATCCCACATTTCAGTCATGTGGTTCATTTCCAGACCGGACGATGGATTCTTGATTACTTCACTGCTACTAGACGTCCGATTCAACACTTCTCCTAACGGACCCCCCATCAAGCTTCCCCACGAAATGGGGATCCAGTTTGACGCTTGTTTGTGGGCCGGGTCAAGTTGAAACTCAAGTGGTGAAACCACGAGTTTCTCTTGACCCAGAGAGTTTGAGGACAATGAGAAGTCGGAAGCCATGGGAATGGACATCGAGAGTTGGGTCCAGTCTCGTTTTAGCGGCTCGTCTTTAGACCACGCGTCGACAAAATGGGGAAGAGGGTTCGGCTTCGGGTCGGATGCACCTTGGTCCATGAAAGAAGTATAAGTTGTGGGATACATCAAAGAATCCGAGGGTTGTGTCCTGCATTCAGAACTAGGGGTGTGAATTTCTGACACGACACGAACCTAACACGAAATTCACGGGTTTGCGTTTAGTCTAAACGGATCAGGTCAGTTTCAGGTTGAACCCGCAAACCAGTTAGCTAAACGGGCCAGGTTCGGGTCAACCCGGTCCGGTTGGCAGGTTCCCATTGAACCCATTTATATTATATTATATTTTTTACAATTCTTTTATGTTATAAATCAGATTGGGTGTGCATTTTGGGTCATAGTTATAACCTAAAAAAAAGAAATTCACATAAAATTTCATAATTTCAATGTAATTTTATTATACACATTTGCGTTTTTTAGTATTGCGGTAAAAAAATTAAAAAAAAGAAAATCGGGTTGAATGGGTCGTGTTCTGGTTCATACGTATAACTGATTTTCGGGTTTGGGTCATGTTCGGGTTTCTCTAAAATTTTCGGGTTCAGGTCGGGTTGAACCCATGAACACGACCCGGTTAGCACCCCTATTCAGAACCAAAATATTTACACCCTAGAATTAGAGTGTAGTATTTTTATTTTGTTAACGGCAACTCACACACCCATCTAATTTACCTGCTGATGGGAGTTTGCATGGATGCAGCAATGGCAGGATTATGGTGCTGCAAGGTGGCGGTTTGGGTTGCCCGTGTGGTGGAAACAGGTACAGATGAGGAGGAAACAACGGGAGCCGCTTTAGATGCGGCTGGACCGGGGCCAGCTTGGCCATTCTGGCCTTCCACAGGCTTTCTTGAACGATGGCGGCCTCTGTTGATGTGTCGTTCGCAGTATTTCTGATCGAGAACAACATCTCTAGAGCACCTCCATTTCTTCCCATCTGTTCTTCGACACCTCCCGGGTTCCGGATCGTTGTTACCCGAGGACCTGAGATGGAAAGATCCCCATCCATCTTCAAACCCAAACAAAAATACAGATCAGATTCTATATTAACAAACAAACGTACCTACTAATATTAAGGCTGCTAAAATGCAGCGGTGGAACCAGAACTTTTTACCGGGGAGTCATCATAAGACTCTTTTGTACCGGCTATAGTTAAAATGTCAAAATCATGTGTTATATAGAACTATAATTTTATATATAAACAAAATCTAACAAATAATCATGGTTGGGGTTAGCGGACTCTCCTGACCCCTTCTAGTCCCGCCCTTGGCTAAACGCCTAAATGGGTGTTGTCCGAGTGTTGGCGAGTCAAACCCTAACACAACATGAACCCAAAACATCTGTCACACATATGAACCCGAACTGATGCATACATTCGCAGGTTGACATAAACACGAACTATCTAACCTGATTCTTTTTCCCTTTTTTTTACATATCCACTAGTATGACATAGTCTGCGAGGGTGAGATGCGGGCAAACCCAACTAGCCCAAATATTTTCGGTCCCGACTTTTGGCGTTTTCTCTACCAGTACCAAACCATGCCGTACCGTGTATTTTCGGTACCGGACCCGGTACCCATTTTTTGGGATTTCAGGCACCGGTTGGTACCGAGTTCATCCCTACTCCCAACGAGACCCGACGGTTCTAAAATTAGTCTTAACAAACTTATGTTATGATAAAATAAAGGAGATTAATTGATTATACTTACAAGAATTGGGGGCATATGAGGTTGAAGAGGAAGACCCGGGGAAAAGGAAAGTGTTGAGTGATTTTCTGATTGGATTGAGCAAATGCGACGGAACGGGGACGTTAGCGACGAAATGTTTGTAGATCAAAGCTTGGTGTTCCAGCTCCATCCATTGAGAAGGGGTAAAGGGTCCTTTATACCTTGAAACAGGAATATGCATACCTGCTGGTAATCCACCATAACCATACCCTACAACAACACCACCATTAACATCATATTTGTCATAAAGATACAGTAACAGATTAGTGACCAACTGAGAATGTTAACATCAACTTTAACTTGTACATTGTGCAGTGAAAGTTGTGAGTTAAAAGATATTTATGTTTTGCAAGTCAAAACACACACAACCATTAGTTACCATTGGTAGTGGGTAGTGACACCATAGTTCCAAAAGCCAGAGCTAAACTTTTTTCAACAAAAAGCAAAATGAACAACTTTTTGATGCATGTAGTACAAGTTACTAATTCATTAGAGCAAACCAGTGACGGATCTAGAAAACTTTCATAGGGTTAATGTTTTAAAAGAAATGAATAACGAAATCAAAAACGTTAAATTTTCCAAAATTTACACTACCGTCGGAGCGCCAAAGATAGTGGAGACCACCCCTAATTATATGATACATCCACCTCTAGATCAAACCCTCTTACCTTTTCATATTACCAATATGAAAACATAATAAAACATTTATTGAGTTTTGTTCCCTAGGATCCCATGTCTCCCCCCACTTAATTTATCTATAAAAATAAAGACAAAAAGATTCTTAACTTGACCTACAAAATCATAAAGATCTACTTTGAATCACATATTTCCAAGATCATACACAAAACCCACATATCAAATTGAAAAAATCACTTTTTCCTAATTTAATGTAAGAAAACCAATTAAATATTGTGAAACACCCACATAAACACACATGCACATAAACATGTAACATATACCTATAATGTATTTTCCCCCAATTAATTTATCTTAAAAATAAATACAAAAAGATTCTTAACTTGACCTACCAATACATAAAGATTTACTTTAATTTACATATTTTCAAGATCATACACAAAACCCAGATTTCAAATTTAAAAAAGATCACTTTTTCTTTCAATTTAATGTAAAAAAGAAAAAAAAACAACTCAAAACAGTGAAAAACTACACAAATAATTTAATGTAAGAAAACCAATTAAATATTGTGAAACACCCACATAAATACACATACACATTAACATGTAACATATACCTCTGTATTTTTCCTCCCAATTAATTTATCTTAAAAAATAAAGACAAAAAAATCTTAATTTGACCTAAAAATACATAAAGATTTACTTTAATATACATATTTTCAAGATTACACACAAAACCCAGATATCAAATTTTTAAAAGAACACTTTTTCTTCTAATTTAATGTAAAAAAAAAACAACTCAAAACAGTGAAAAACTACACAAACAATTTAATGTAAGAAAACCAATTAAATATTGTGAAACACCCACATAAACATTAACATGTAACATATACCTCTGTATTTTTTCCCACAATTAATTTATCTTAAAAAATAAAGACAAAAAAAAAATCTTAATTTGACCTACAAATACTTAAAGATTTACTTTAATATACATATTTTCAAGATCACACTCAAAACCCAGATATCAAATTTTTAAAAGATCGCTTTTTCTTCTAATTTAATGTAAAAAAAAAAAAAAAACAACAGAAAACAGTGAAACAACCACACAAACATACATATTAATATACACATATACTTGTATCCCCCACCACAATTAATTTATCTTTAAAACCAAAGACAGAAAGATTCTTAATTTGACCTACAAAAACATAATTCCTATGATTCACATATTTCCAAGATCACACACAGAACCCACATATCAAATTGAAAAAATATCACTTTTCCCCTAATTTGATGTAAGAAAACCAACTAAATATTATGAAACACCCACATAAACACACATACACATATACCTATACCTCTGTATTTTCCCCCAAATACATATAATTTACATAGTTTCAAGAGCACACACAAAACTCAAAACTCAGATATCAAATTTAAAATATATCACTTTTTGTAATTTAATTTAATGTAAAAAAGAAAAAAAACAACTGAAAACAGTGAAACAACCACACAAACATACCAAGTTTATGGTAAGAAAACCAATTAAATATTCTGAAACACCCATATAAACATATACCTATACCTATGTATTTTCCCCCAATTAATTTATCATAAAAAATAAAGACAAAAAGATTCTTAATTTGACCTACAAATACATAAAGATTACTTCAATTTACATATTTTCAAGATCACACACAAAACCCAGATATCAAATTTAAAAAAGATCACTTTTTCTTATAATTTAATGTAAAATATAAAACAACTAGAAACAATGAAACAATCATACAAACATACATGTTAATATACACATATACATATTAAAAAAAATTAATTTATCTTTAAAACAAGAGGACAGAAAAACATAAAGATTTCCTATGATTTACATATTTCCAATATCTCACACAAAACCTCATTTAATGTAAAAAAAAACTTATAAAAATAGTAAAACACACACATACACATACACATATACCCCAAGATCCCACAACAAATCCACATATCAAATTGAAAAAAGACCACTTTTTTCCTCATTTAATGTAAAAGAAAACTTATAAAAATAGTAAAACACACACATACACATACACATATACCCCAAGATCCCACACAAAACCCACAAATCAAATTGAAAAAAAAAATCACTTTTTTCCTCATTTAATGAAAAAAAAAAAACTTATAAAAACAGTAAAACACACATACACATATACCCAAGATCCCACACAAAACCCACATATCAAATTGAAAAAAGATCACTTTTTTCCTCATTTAATGTAAAAAAAACTTATAAAAATAGTAAAACACACACATACACATATACCCCAAGATCCCACACAAAACCCACAAATCAAATTGAAAAAAAAATCACTTTTTTCCTCATTTAATGTAAAAAAACTTATAAAAACAGTAAAACACACACATACACATATACCCCAAGATCCACACAAAACCCACATATCAAATTGAAAAAAGATCACTTTTTTTTCTCATTTAATGTAAAAAAACTTATAAAAATAGTAAAACACACACATACACATATACCCCAAGATCCCACACAAAACCCACAAATCAAAATGAAAAAAGATCACTTTTTTCCTCATTTAATGTAAAAAAAACTTATAAAAATAGTAAAACACACACATACACATATACCACAAGATCACACACAAAACCCACATATCAAATTGAAAAAAGATCACTTTTTTCCTCATTTAATGTAAAAAAAACTTATAAAAATAGTAAAACACACTCATACACATATACCCAAGATCACACACAAAACCCACATATCAAATTGAAAAAAAATCACGTTTTCCCCATTTAATGTAAAAAAAACTTATAAAAATAGTAAAACACACACATACACATATACCCCAAGATCCCACACAAAACCCACAAATCAAATTGAAAAAAAAAATCACTTTTTTCCTCATTTAATATAAAAAAAACTTATAAAAATAGTAAAACACACACATACACATATACCCCAAGATCCCACACAAAACCCACATATCAAATTGAAAAAAGATCACTTTTTTCCTCATTTAATTTAAAAAACTTATAAAAATAGTAAAACACACACATACACATATACCCCAAGATCTCACACAAAACCCACAAATCAAATTGAAAAAAATCACTTTTTTCCTCATTTAATGTAAAAAACTTATAAAAATAGTAAAACACACACATACACATATACCCCAAGATCACACACAAAACCCACATATCAAATTGAAAAAAAATCACTTTTTCCCCATTTAATGTAAAGAAAACTTATAAAAATAGTAAAACACACATACACATATACCCCAAGATCCCACACAAAAAACCCACATATCAAATTGAAAAAAGATCACTTTTTTCCTCATTTAATGTAAAAAAAACTTATAAAAATAGTAAAACACACACATACACATATACCCCAAGATCCCACACAAAACCCACAAATCAGATTGAAAAAAAAATCACTTTTTTCCTGATTTAATGTAAAAAAAAAACTTATAAATATAGTAAAACACACTCATACACATATACCCCAAGATCCCACACAAAACCACATCTCAAATTGAAAAAAAAATCACTTTTTTCCTCATTTAATATAAAAAAAACTTATAAAAATAATAAAACACACACATACACATATACCCCAAGATCCCACACAAAACCCACAAATCAAATTAAAAAAATCACTTTTTTCCTCATTTAATGTAAAAAAAAAACTTATAAAAATAGTAAAACACACACACACATATAAATACTCATATAAATATATACCTGCATTTCTAATGTAAGCAGGTGATGGCTGGTAAAAAGAAAAAAGTGAAGTCTGGTTTTCATCTTTAACAGAAGAAAAACTAAGCATGTTGTTGGCATCAGCAGCTGAAAGTGAAAGAAGAGACTCAGATCTCAAGGACATTGACTTGTTGGGTTGGTCAACGTAATAACTTCTTGAAGACTTTGAGGGTTGAAGAAGAAAGTGATCATGGGTTGGATGCGGGTCGGGTTCGGATCTTTCTTGCTTTGTGAACCCGGATCCATGTTTGCTTTTGTTTTTATCATCATGGGTTGTTAGGATACAAGTGTTGTTGTCAAATGTTGTCATTGCAAAATCCATGTGTTTGGAAGTGTGAGAATCTAAAGGGGTTTCATGAAGCTACGGAGAAGACGAAGCTTGGAACGAAAATGAATGGAACTGAAAACACTTAAAAGGGGTATTGAAGTGCTAAGATTTCATTGTAATCCACTTTTTGATATATTTGCATAATAGTCCTTGTAGTTTGAGGGGGTTTTTTGCAAGTTAAGATTGTATAATATATAGTTACTCATTTTTTGCCAAGAGTCCAAGAGTATATATAATGGAGGAGTAAACTGCAATTTGTTTCTATGTGGTTTTCCGACACTTACACTTTGCCTCTTTGCCTCCTTGTGGTTGAATTTCATCACGTATTGCTATCATGTGCGATGAAATGCAGTCACGGGGAGCCAAAGTGTAAAAAATTTAAAGATAGGTAGCCAAATTAAAGCACCGGGAAATCACAGGAAGGGAAATTGTACTCATAATGGAGGGAAGGTACACACATGTTCGAATGATGAGGTGGAGAAGAGAGGAGATTGAGTTGAGGAGAGATATGGGATGGTTTTGAAGGGGTAACATCACAAATGGTTCGTTTATAGCACGTGCTAGGCAAGTTTGGTATAATAAGACTTGATGGTGATTCGGTATATTTGATATTGTATTGTGTGGCTCGTATAACAAATGTAGGGAACCAAGGGTCATCGGTTTAGGGGACCGATCACCCCCACTAGGGATACCAATAACAAGACCTTCAGTTCGGATGAGGGACACATGCCATGTCACCTCAACCACTCTTGTGATCTTTTTATGTATATGTATCAAACTTATAGATTCAAGTGAGGGGTGTGTTTACCAAATAACAATAGATTTCTCTCTCACACACATACGCAAATACTTACTTTTACGTCATAGATTGGTTGTATAAGATTATTTTCTTTGTGGTGAGGTTAGTAATCATTGTTGTGTGTATGAATTGTTTAGTGATTCTTGACTATTTATTATCAGAGCAAACAAACATATATGAGTGTAGTTACCTGGAGATCTCTTGAAGTTGTATAATACAGTATGATTATTACATTTTTAACTAAAATAATCTAAAAGGTGTTTGTGGGCTAAGGTGTGAGAGACACGACCGACTTAAGGGAGATATGGGAGGGTTTCTAAAACGAAAGTCCATGTGGACAAACGGTATGTGGAGGGGAGAAAGAAATCATGTGGGGGAGTGAGGGAAAAACAGGAGAGTTCCATAAACAGGTGGACAATTGTTATGATATGTAGAGCAATTTTCAGACAGGGTCTAACATTTGCGAATGGAGTGACACTTAAGACTGTTAGGTGTTGTTTCATATTTAACGCCACAACCACACCACCACATCATATTGAACGTTGTTTCCACTTTCTTTCACTGCAAGGGGTGTGGTTTCACTTTCCACTACCACTCTCACGCCACTTTTTTAAATAAATAAAATTAAAAATATGAAATTAAAATTAAGAACATACATAAATAATGCAAAAAATACATATAGAAAAGATACATAAATTAAAATTAAAAACATACAAAAAAAACATATGAAATAAAAAAAAATACACGTCTACTACTTCCATGACCAGTCGCCATTTGATATATCTGAAACAGTATTATACTCACCGTCGTATGGATCAAAGCACGGATGGTCCCATTTGTTATAATATCACCAACTGTCTATCTCGACTTCATTATGGTATTGTATGAAATCTTCTATATTAGGTAATCCATGATTTATTATCTCGTCTTCTATGAACCATAGCCTTGACCATCTTCTAGAATTTATGTGTTGTCCAATTCCACGACGTCGGTTGTTCAGGTCCATTTCTTGAAATAAGTTGGAAGAAATGATAAAATAGGTGGAGAGCATGTTCTAAAATTCAGTGGTAGTGATTTTAAGTGTGTTTTTAAATTTGTTGATGATGTATATATATTGAAGTGAATTGGTTAAAAAAAGTTGATTATTTAACTGTTCAACGATCTATAAAATTAAATAAAATTGTTTCTTCTAAGTGATAAAGATGTTTTCACCGGTATTGAAGCAACCACGCTACTTTCATCACGCTAGTGTTGAGGTGATGTTTAACGTTGTGGTACAGGCTCAACGCCAACCCACGTCATAGAACAACTTTCTACACTGCATAGTCTAATGTACAGAAAAAATACATTACATATGATACATAAAATAATTATTATTTGTCCCGTGAAAATATTGAATTGCATAGGATTTGATAGGACATTCTTGATGTTAGGAGGGCTTGCTAGTCATTTCATCGTAAAATCGAGGTTATGTCATATTTGGTTGAATAAAAATATTTCTTTCACTAACTTTAATAAAAATTGGTTTCTTTGCTTGTCTCCCACCTTAAATATCTCTTATCCATCTTTAAAGCATATTTCTTTTTAAGGGAAAGTAGTTTAAGGAAACTTGACTTTGTAATCTCCTTTAAATCTATATATTTGAATTCATCGTACTTGTATGTGTTTACAAAATAACTTTTGTTATTTATTTTAGCATTCATTAATTTTAATATAATATATTTATCAAAATAACTTTTGTATTTATAAAAAAAAAGTCTTTCTATCCCATGACTTTCATGAGATAGGCAAAAAGTTTGCCCTCGTCTCACCTTCAAACCACGTCGACAGCTAGGGGTGCAAACGAGCCGAGTCGAGCCGAGCCCGAGCTCGGCTCGTAGGTAATTTTTCAAGCTCGAGTTCAACTCGGGCTCGACTCTTTTATCATTTCCTAATTAATTTATATTAATTATAATTATAATTTTATATATAATTTAGTTTTTTTCCATAAATTTATAAATATAAATCATTAGCATTTGAATATATAATTAATATATTAATTAAAATAAAATAATAGGCCCGCGAGCCGGCTGGAGCTCGATAAGTGAAGCTCGGACTCGTTTATCAAACAAGCTTGTTTTTTAGGCTCGGGCTCAAGCTCCTTTAAGCTCAGCTCGCTCAAGCTTTTTTCAAGCCGATCTCAAATAGCTCGGCTTGTTTGCACCCTATCGACAGCCCTATTAAGATTGTTCATGTAATATTTATAAAAAACTTTTAACATGATTTTTTTTTAAATTTAAAATTTTTCTTGGTCTTCACCATAATGTTCAAGAAGGTCCATGAACATATTGGTTCATAAATGTGTTCATGAACATGATCACAAATGTATTCGCTTATAAATTGATTGTTGATAAACATGTTCGCTATAATTAACATCATTTAGTTTACAATTCATTTGCTTCATTAACTTCACTATTTTATTTATTATTAGGCTTCTATATTATTATAGTTTTCATCACATATATTTTAAGGATGTTATGTCGACGAGGGCACCTTGTGAAACATTAAGCGGTGGGAATTGTGATATGCATTGAGAGTTACGTAATAATGTAGAATATAGTATGCTTTTAATTTAATATTTTATCTTTAGAATATATATTTATTTATCCACCTTTTTTATATAATAGTTTAATGATATTCTTCTATACATATGGCTTATATTACCGGGGTTAAACGTTTGAATTAAGAGTAAATTGCACAAAACGTCCTTTAAGTTTCACCAATCTTGCTGGTTTCAGCCTTAATCTTTAAAAGTTGCCAAAACCAGCCTTTAAGATTAAATTAGTTACGGGTTTCATCCTTTATCACTAACCCAGTTATTAAATCATGTTAAATGCCATCACATGCAAGCCATGTGAGGGTAAAACCGTCTATTTCATACTTAAAGGACGTTTTGTGCAATTTACTCTAATAAAAAGAAGTCACTCTTTCTCTCTCTCTTTCATACCCCACTCTCTCTATCCCTCCAGTTATCACCGCCACCCACGTACACACCCCACCTGCCACCACCGCCCATCACACACACCTGAAACATCCGCAAATATTCACAGCCAGAAAGAGGGGAAATGAAGATGACGTTGTGCGATTAACGAATCAGATCTAATTTTAGAGATGGTGGTCGGTGGTGACGGTCACAGGTGGTGGTGCGATGAAGATAGTGGCCGGTGGTTTGATTTCTTCTGCTCTTCAAAAACCTCCCAATCATCGGTAATTACGGTTTTTAAACTTAATACTGAATTGTTGGTTACAACTATAACCGATTTCACTTCTTTTGGAAGCGTTAAATCTCCACTAATTATAGTTTGAGTTCTTGAATAACCTCTTCTGGAATTAGCTCCATTTTGGGGCATTCGGAGGTGCTACCAACCCCGATATCCCTACAAAATTCAAAAAACATCGAGACTTCTTCGCCTTGAACTTTTGCTTTCTGCAGAATCGGCAAGGCAATTACAGCCTCGTTTTTTCCCACAGGGTAAATCTTCATGAGAATGGTTCAAATCCCTATACTAATTCGGCTACAGATATCGTAAATCTCAATCATGATGCAGTCCATAGCTTCAAGAACAAGAACATTGACTGTTTGACTCGATTTCGGTTGGATCCTAAGCAATCAAGCAAGCCTTGGAGTTTTTGTAACCAAATCAAATCTTGTATCATCAACATTCGATTCTGCTCTTCGTTTGTTTTTTCTCCCGATAAAGCTACCGAACGTTTAATCTGTTCTTGTGAATGGAGTGATATGAAAGCCGATTTCTGATCTAGAAAAGCATAATAAGCATGGATAAACGTTTAATCTGTTCTTGTAAAACTTTGGACCTCACATCTAATTACCAAATTGGTATCATTGTCAAGCTTCCACCGCCTGTACCGATACCCAACGGAAGCTATTTCTTCACCTTCACTCACAAACGAATTCAACTCATCAAACCCCACCTTATTCTCATCTTCCACAATCGACCACCATCTCTAAAATCAGATCTGGTTCAATCATCATCTTCATCTCCCCTCTCTCTAGCGTCAACCAATCCCCAACACCACCTGTGACCGCCACCACCGGCCACTATCTTCATCGCACCACCACCTGTGACCGTCACCACCGACCACCATCTCTAAAATTAGATCTGATTCGTTAATCGCACAACATCATCTTCATTTCCCCTCTTTCTGGCTGTGAATATTTGCGGATGTTTCAGGTGTGTGTGATGGGCGGTGGTGGCAGGTGGTGTGTGTACGTGGGTGGCGGTGATACTGGGAGGGATAGAGAGAGTGGGGTATTAAAGAGAGAGAGAAAGAGTGACTTCTTTTTATTAGAGTAAATTGCACAAAACGTCCTTTAAGTATGAAATAGACGGTTTTACCCTCACATGGCTTGCATGTGATGCCTTAGTGATAAAGGATGAAACCCGTAACTAATTTAATCTTAAAGGCTGGTTTTGGCAACTTTTAAAGATTAAGGCTGAAACCAGCAAGATTGGTGAAACTTAAAGGACGTTTTGTGCAATTTACTCTTGAATTAATTGAATAGTTTAAATTTCAACCAAATTTGGATGTGTATAAAACCGAAATAATCCTCTCATGACTGATATAATCAAACTGAATCCAAAACCGATGGTTCGGTACTTGTGTTGTAATTTTTTTGGACTAAAATGATACCTTACTGTGATAAATAATAACCACCGGCTTGTTACATATTTATATCGAGATAAAAGGTAAACAGGCAACAAGTTGCGTCGCTACTCCTTTTTAAATAGCAAAACTAAGTTTTATAAAACTACGTCTATAGATCTCGGGATCATAACATTACTATGCATGATCCTTTGAACTCGCCGAAGTAGGCTCACAACCTCTGACGCAAGGAAACCAAAAATATTAAAAGCAAATGAGATAAATATGTACTGGTTGTCAAAGCACGCTTTCTCGTGTTTGATTGTATGTATTCTCATAAACCGAATTTCTGGATGTGTTTCTTATTTGCAACTAAACACCCGAAAAAACCGATTAATTCCTTTTATGTCTTTTTATTGAATTTATAGTTTGACACTTCGGTAGATTTGAAATTTATAAGTTTGATTTATTGTTAAAAATTTGAATTTAGCGATTCGGCTTATAGTTCAGACTCTAGAACCAGAAACCAATTATTTATCTTTTTTATATCTTTTTTCTGCATTATTAGACATACACATGCATCTATATATTCATTTTATTATAGTTTTTAAATTTAATACAAATTAGTGATCTAAAAATATTAAGCTATAGTTTTTGTTCATGAGTTTTGCTCTAAACATCGGGTTCCATCCACCTTTAACACTTTTTTCCCTAACGTTTCAAGTTTTAACATATTTCGTCCCTGATTCTAACGCCCGTAAACTTCTCCGTTAATTACCCCCACGTGCCCCTACGTGAGGGCCAAATTCGTCATTTCAGCAGGTCATGGAGACCAAACCAACCCGCTTTTAGAAACCCCGTAACTATAACCACAAGTGGTTTTTCTCATATTTATTGGGTTTGCTTCTGAATTTGTGTATAGACATTATTTCCTAGTGCAGATGGATACAATCAAATAATTCTACTAATGACATAATGATACTCTAGTGGTAAATCAGTGATACAAATTTACCGTTTAAAAAAAAGAAGGATACAAGGTCTATCAAAACAATTAAAACCAGATAGTGAAAATCCATGCTTTACATATCCATATCAAGATATGCTTGCTGATATTCGGACAATGGTTATAGGTCATGATTGGATAGAGAAGTGGGATAAATTTTTGATACATCATGAACAAACCATAGATCATAAAATGACAACTTTTGAATAGGATGATTGATATATCTTATCTTTGAGTGAGAGGAAAACAGTGACAAGGCTAGTACAACAAAAAAGACCATGTCCCAATGTATTTCAGTATTTGTGTAGGAGCAAGAAAACAAAAATGGATTTCAATATCAAACCATCAAGAAAAATTGTCAATAAATTGTGAAAAATATAATGGTGATAGATAATTGAAACAAGAGATGGGTAAGGTGTGGAAGTATTAGAAATATGATAGTTTGTCGTTTCCAAAAAGAAAAAGTTAAACACGAAAGTACAATATACGAATTTAGAGGGTCAAATGGATTTCTAAGAGCAACCTCAACATACCGTCTGGTGCTTGTGGTTTGCTTTTTGGACGAGCAGCCAAATGGACCATCCCATTGTGGGTTACCTCCACAAACGGAGACATGTTTTAACCCCAATGTCCAACCGGCGCCCGTGTACAATGCCTCAGACACTCAATCGTCCGGTACATCTATAACGACTCCTTTTTCTAGCGAAAATATAAAGGGGAAAAAGTGGTCGGTTCAAAGCAAAAGCAGAAAATTGTAATTCATAAGTCGTCAACTAAAGAAAAAGAAGCTATTACACGAGCTAATCTTCATGTCTACTTGCGCCGTAGTCGAAAAATAAAAGAGCACCGACTACTGGGAGCTTATCCATAATTATTTTTGTGAAGAAATAAATAACACGTACAACCGAACGAATGAGAACTTGAAGTCACATTGACATTATATGGCCACTCCGATAAATCTTTTTTGTGGAATTTACAATCGCCACAAAAGTGCCCATAGCGGTGACTCCGATGAGATGGTCATGAACCAAGGTAAACGGAGTATGAATACGAACAAAATATTTGTTTCAACCACGAGCATGTTTTTCACTTCGTGAAAAATGAACCGAAATGGCATTCACCGTTGCCAAAGATGTCAAAAGGACAAAGACATCCGAGTCGAGAGCGTATATATCATCCGCTTCTGACACGATTGACTTGGACGCAGTGAACTCCCTTCAATGGTTCAGAATTTCAATTCCAATCTCGATGATA
This sequence comes from Scalesia atractyloides, assembly GCA_947069175.1. Lineage (NCBI taxonomy): Eukaryota > Viridiplantae > Streptophyta > Magnoliopsida > Asterales > Asteraceae > Scalesia > Scalesia atractyloides. Next base: position 2,464,459 of record CAMTDV010000022.1, read on the forward strand.
AAGACCCCAAATGACGTTGAAGAGTTGCCTCGTCCAATGGGGCAAAAGAAGGCTAAAGAGGCTTGGGTGAAGTCGAGGAGGGGATCAAAACAAAAGGAGATATCGGCTCCTGAAGAAGACAACAAGGTGAAAATTTGGATGCAACAATACATGGCGAAAAAAGAGGAAATGATGGATGGGCTCAAGGGTCGACAAGATGTGATGCCAGACCCTTCTCGCCACCATACAAGATGTAAAGAGGTGGTTACTCGACTCATCTCGTGTACTGCAAAGAGGGCATGAGAGATTATCAATCTCAATATTTCTGTCTCGGAGCGCCGTTCCGGTCGAAATTTTCTCCATTTTTGCTCTCCATGCAAAGACGTTGCATTTCATAGGAATCCATTTGCACCATTTCATCACAAAATTTCCGCCATGGTCCACACCTTTGTTAACAACTTTTCTCACTGCATTGATCGAGTACTCTTCCGCTCCAATCGATTTCCATTTGTCTTCCTGATCTTCCAATTTGACATTGTGACAACCGACAAATTTTCAGGTTAAACGATACAACCTAATCACTATTTATTTATTAAACTACGGTTAGACTTACTTATATTATTAATTGAATCCATAAAGTCTAGCAATGTCCGGGTAAATGCATGGGTTCGCATTTGATGTCGTTTAGTATCGCCTTATCATGTAGCGATAGAAGTATACTGAAAAAAATGAGTGTTGGTGGATTATCCGGTACATTATAAAAGATGTTGACACGGTTCCAATATGCCTGGAACATAAAATTATGGCATTGCTATATGTTCGGTGTGCAAAAAAACATAATACGGATATTAAAGGATCGTATTTTTGATTCGTATCGTGTATATATTAATTTTGTCAAAAATTAATCGTTCTAAAAGCATTGTTTTCGCCAAGCGAACTCTAAATATAACCAATAAGTTACATTGGTTAATCTATGGTATGTTAGAGGATAAAAGATATCATATGAATAATTATATTACAAACCCCAGTTTAAAATTTATAAACTTCTATTAGACAAATAACTAGCTAAAATAATAACCGTATGGCACCAAATCACTAACTAATCAAAGCCTAGTGAAATAATTAGTGATGATTAGGGAACTAGCACCAAATTAGAGTCCTAATCCTCCTAATTTCCCTAATGATCAAAATATCTAAAATTACCATCATTTCAAGTATCTAAATTGTCAAAGCAAATCAACAACAAACCCCCACCCATACCCTCTTATTTACAGTCAGGGGGGGGGGGGGGGGGGGGGGCTATCTCTACCATGATGTTCTTTGTTGAGTGTTAGATAACTAAGTAAGGTTATCTTTGACTTTACTAGGTTAGATGCAAGACTAGACACTACACTTGCACTTCTCACTTGAAAGAAAAACACAAGACAGTCCCTTTTCTTTCCTTCTTGTTTTCGGCCAAACTCAACCACCCAAGCTTTTGTTTCTTTTATGCTTTAAACCCTCACAAATCCCTTATAAACCACACTAAGATTATATATAAGTTAAGGTGTTAGAAGGTTTAGGAGGATCTTGGAGCTACACCTTAACTTACAAGGCTTCTATCCATCACATAAGGAGTTTCTAGCTTAGTATGGTTCTCAACTTTACTAGTTAGAAATCTTGTTTAAATGTTTGCTCTTACAAGTATGAGTTCACCAAGGAGATGTTAACACATATTTTCTTTAAAAACCTAAAGAAAACCCTTGTTAAAAATGAAAATATGAAGTGTATATGTATGTGAAGGGTGGTCGTGGATGTGTATAGGTGTTGTAGGAAGTTTTGTTTTGTGGTTTGTTAGGTTTGAGCATGATTTATTATGTATATTAGTAATAATATAACCTGACAAGGTTAAAATGATAATTTTAGTAAAGTAAAGTGTACAAATTACATGATGAAATTATTGATGGGTGAAAATATACAAGTTATAAGTATATGCTAATACTTGGTTAAGCATGACTAAGGGTAATTACGGGGTGATTAGCTTAATATGCGAATTATAATGGGAAATTATGCTTGGAAATGTGATTAATACAAAATGGCATGTTGAGGTCTTGAAATGGTGAATTATGGTTAACCTTGTTTTGACATGTTAAATGTGCATTTAATATTTATTGAGCTTAACATGGGTTAAATAATGACATAATGATGACTTAATGTAATAATGACATAATGATGACTTAATACGTTAAGCGGGTAGGTTAACATAAGGATCACTGGAAATTGGGATTTGGTGATGGATGATCAAGTTGTGATCATTAAAGGTTAATATAAAAGGTTTTTTAACAAGATTTGGAATTTTATTAAATTATGGATATATATATATATATATATATATATATATATATATATATATATATATATATATATATATATATAATATATATATGCAAAGATATATAACTATTTGATAGAAGATACTTTGTTTTACAAAAAGGCAAATTTAAATACTAATAGCCAAGTCTTGGCAAGGTTATGGAAGATATATATATTTTGAACTCTTAAAAATATTAGAAATGTATATTTTTCGGAATTGGTTAACGTATTGAATAAGTGTGATATCCAAGGGCGGGTAGTATTATCAAGGGTTTACTTGATGATAGGTATGCCATGTTGATCTTGAAACGTGTTTAAGTGGCTAAAGGCTCGTAATATACTATGACCATACATTGTAGAAATGAATACGATATGTGGGCTAAATATTCGTGTCAACGAAGGGGTTTCAATAAATACATATATAATATTTAACATATTATTTTTCCGACTACTTATCGTAATCGGAGCATATATTTATTTTAATAATATAAATATATGTACATTTTTGGTCGAGCTCGACTTACGGATTTTGTGGTAGTCAAACCATGTGAATAAATATGATATTTAGTCATAAAATATATATTTATTGGGTTGAATTTGTAGTTCGGGACTAGGTCTCGACATTGTGTGACAATGTGTGAAAGATATATATTTGTTGTAATATATTTAAATACTTGGGAATTCTCGGATAACCACCCACCAACACGTCATAAGAATTATACACTTTTATCTAAAAAGGTTAACATTTCGTTGTCTAAATAAGTTTGGTGAACGCATTGTCGAGTAGGCACGTACATAGACCTAGTGTCTTATTGAATTAGGACACGTGTAGGTCGAGAATTATTTTGGACATTTGGTTTTGCTAGCATACGCACGGAACGCAATTTGTGAGTCTTCACGGGCCCTTTTACTTTATTTAAATGTTTATTTATATCGGGGGAAATTCACGCTTAGTTACAAGGTATGGTTGTAATATTTGTGTAAATCGGGTTTCGAAAACCCGGCCTAAACTATCAATCAAATCGTATTTATTTATGTCGGTTGATTTTAACATTTTTGTTATTGTTTAATATATTAAAATTATATATATATAATATATATACATATGTTAATAACAAATGTTTAAAAACTAATCTTAATAAAGTAAAATAAATAATCAATCAAATAGTTAAATAATTATAAGGAATAAATGATTTAATAAAACTTAATAAAATTAATAAAGTAAAGAAAAGCCAAAATGGGAAAAAACGGGAATCGAACGCGGGTACCCCCGAACACACACACACACTGCAAAACACCACTGGACTGCACATACAATTGTGCTAAGTTTAGAAGTTTAAATCTCTTATGTGGACTCCAGCTTTAAACCTGCAATCAAGGCCGCGATCAGGACGCGCCTTTCCTTCCTTTTCGAAATCTCGACAACTGTTGCGGCTATTTGTGGCAAATTGGAATAAATCCGGTTGTCATCCGCTGGCAATTATCAATCATCGGATCTTGTTACCAAAAACCGAAATCAAAATCGCCTGCCTCCACCTATAAATAATAGTCGATTTCTCAATCAACACTTGCACCTCTTCTACTCTCTCTGTTTTTCTCTTGATTAAACCGCACCCCCTGTTTGCCCGAGAAAGTCTGCCCACCGCCGCAACACCAGCGCCGGAAAACGTGACCCTCCAATCGGTAGACTCTCATCTTTTACTTTTGAATATTATGTAAATACCTTAACGGGTTTATCAGAATCAATTGGGTTAATGTGGGCGGGTATTCAGTCGGTTCAAACTGAGAAGACGATGGGCAGTATGTGCTTTTGTTTTTTTTTAAATATGGTTTGTAAACGTGTTAAGCACCCGCCCAACTGGTTGGGCCGGGTGCAAACTGAAGCCATGACCGCTGGTTCGAAACCTTTCCCACACACCGGCCGGACACTTTAAATCCCTTTTTAAAATTCAACCTTTCTGTATAAACTTAACTAGTATGTAAGTATATTAAAAATGCATGTATAGCCGGGTTAGACACCCAGCCCAGTTGGTCGGGCTGGGTGCATCGCACCGTCAAGACTCGGGTTCGAGTCCCCTGGTTATCACCGGTTCGACCCAATATAATCATTTTTAAATTTAATTAAAATTTAATAAATCTAAGAAGTGTATAAGAATAATTAAAATCAGGATTCCTTCGGGTTAGACACGTAGCTCAGTTGGAAGAGCTGCGTGCACGGAACCGAGAGGTCACGAGTTCGAGCCTCACCATACGCATACTAAAAACGCAATCCGACCGGTCGACTGACATGCTGTCAGTCCGACAATTTTTTTTATATTATTTATTTTCTGGCTTAATAATCAATTGAAAAATCAATTAAAATTTGGGTAAAAATACATGTGTTAAGGGTTTAATACATCACTACAACCCACTAAATTAATCTAAAAACCTAAACAAAGGCTTTAATCAAAATATTAGCTTATTTATTTATTTATCAAGTTATCGCGTTATTATTTTTAGGTTAGATTTTTCCTAGCCAGTTAAATCCGCAACTCGCACGCTCTCATTTCCACTCACGAATACGCACCCAAGGTGAGTGAATCTCTACAAATTCTCCGTTTTAATCACGTTTTGGGGTGTATCATGTGTCGTATCATTTCTTTATTTTATTTAACACTTGTGCCTATATCATTTCGTGATCAAATGTGTATTGCTTGTAGTGTGGTTTATATGTGGATACATTTTATCATTCCAGTGCACTCATTTCATTAGGCCCATCAGTTCCTCGTGGGATACGGGTTGAGCATCAGGTGCCTCATTAGATCGGCTCCGTTTGATTGAGCCTTGATCTCAGATACATCATCATTCATGTCATACATTCATTCAATGTGGTTTGTGATTGGCTACATATATACATTTGCTCACATGTGATTTATGCACAATTTTATTTAAATAAACATAAAAAAATCAATTATTTAAGTGTTTTATCAAGGTTCACTCACCAACTTTTGTTGACCCAAAATTTCCTCTGTTTTACGCATGATACAAGTGATCAAGTTGAGGAAAGAAACACTTAGGATGGCCTAGAATAATAATCAAGTTATTTCGTTGGAACAAGCATTTAGATTATTATTTGTATTTGTATGAAATTTTGTTGGATATTTGAAATTTTAATTTGAATTTAATAAATATGAAACTTCTTAGTAAATATCATGAGCTTTGGTGATAACCCAATCATGCCCCGACTTTTATTCCGCTGCGGGTCGGGGTGTGACAGATTGGTATCAGAGCTTGTGACTATAGGGATATAGGATAGGTTATTAGACCCTTAGAGCCTATACTATAGTTGACTAGATTTTAATTGTTTATGTGTTACATGCAAAATTCATGATGTTTATATGTTTCATGTTTATTTTCACACACAATATGATACAAGCACTCTCACAAGTACATGTTAATATACAATGCTCATCATAGTTCATATCCTCATAACATATCATATCTATGAAAGCACACACCTCACAATTTCACAATTTCCATGATTTCTTTTCGAAGATATTTTTTGCAATGTTTTCATATTTTTCAAATCACATCAAAGTGAGTTTTCACGACGGGCATGTAGTAACTGGAAGGGTACGGGTACCGGTAGTCGGAACGTCCTGTCTAGGCTTGGCATTCGTATAAATCCAAAATAAAGGACCAGTTTGCCCACCTGGGGACTAACGATGAGAGTACGAAGGACCTATTAGGCCAAAGCATGCTATACCAAACGTCGTGTGAACTAACCCCACTTTGAGTTGTCATTGTGTCCACACCTGCACACCCTCTGACAATACATCTCGCAATCATGTTTTACGATTTTCATTCGGGGGGTGCGAGTGATAACCCGCCGACACCAATGTGAATCCTACCAAGCCCAATAGTCATGGGAGCCCACATGACTACACAGACAATGGTATGGGGGACATTTGGAGGCCCAAACATGAGCAAACCCAAGACATCCTATGGATGTAGTTAAATTATTTTCAGTTATGTTGTTTTCATTCTTTTTACCACACATGACACCTAGGAAATTCTTGAACTCACAATCTCCCTACATATATTCCTGTAGATGTCTGCTAGGCAATTACGTGGAGGTAGAAGGTCAGGAAAGTCAAACAAACGCTTGGCCACGCAAATTGCTAAACAAATGGCCGCAGTGCTTCCTGACATCGTACTACAAGTTCAGCAAGCTCTCACCGCTAATCCCATCAACTCTCCCAACCAAGAAGACCAAAGCGTCGCCAACCCTCCTCCCAAAACCCCCAAATGCACCTACAAACACTTCAAGTCCTGCGATCCCCCAAAATATGAAAGGACTGAAGGTGTCACCGCTCTCCTTCACTGGTTTGAGGAGATGGAAAACACCTTTCTCAATTGCGACTGTCCCGAGGACCGTAAGGTACGTTACGTGACTGGAAGATTGTTGGGGTAGCCCTTACCTGGTGGAACACGGAAAAAGGAAAGCGAGGTGCAGACGATGCCATTGCCTTATCATGGGAGGAATTAAGAGAGATCATGACAAGACGCTTCTGCCCTAGAAGTAAGATCAAGAAGCTTGAAGATGAATTCCATTCTCTAAAGCAAAAGGAAGGAGATCACACCTCCTACAACAAGAGGTTTCTTGAGTTGAACCAAATGGTTCCCAATCTGTTCACCCCATTATACCGCCTAATTGAACACTACATTCGAGGCCTCCCCTCGAAAATCCAAGATTCGGTTTTAAGCACTTCGCCTGCAACACTCGAAGCCGCAATGGAGTTAGCTACGGAAGTCACTGAAAATCGCATTCGAAATGGCAAATTTAAAGATGAGAAGAAGAAAACACCTATTGAGACCCCAATTCCAAACCACCCAAGTTCATCCTCGAAGTTTGCTGGTAAGAGGAAGCGAAATGGCAAGAACTTTGCTGTCACCCAAACCAACCCTCCCATCACTGCTGCTCCAATCACGCAAGTCGCCCCTCCAGCCGCACCATTCAAAAGGCCATACACTGGTCCACACCCAAAGTGTAACCGTTGCCAATACCATCACCCTCCCGAAAACCCTTGCCAACATTGCACAAGTTGTGGCCATACGGGTCACACTATCCAAACCTGCCGTACCCTTCAGCGATTGAACCGCAGTCAACCTCCAACCCAAACCCAAAATCAAATGTGGGCCAAGCCCAACAACCCTTACTTCTACCACCTGCGCAACTCGCAGCCCAACATTACTACCAACCCAACTACACCATGATGCAATCCATGCGAGCCTGTTTCAATTGTGGGGACCCAAACCACTTCAGGAATACTTGCCCACACCTGGTGAACATCATCCATGCCCAAGCTCAAGCAAACCCGGTAAACCAAGCTAACCAAGCTCCTCCACCTGCTAGAGGAAGAGCTTTCAATATCAACGCTAACCAAGCCAGGGCTGACAACAATGTGGTCAACGGTACGTTTCTCGTAAATGGTGGTTATGCATCCATATTATTCGATACTGGTGCGGATAAGAGCTTTGTGTCTTTAGAATTCGAATCTATTCTCGACCAACCTCGTGATAATCTCGTTGAATCTCTGACGGTGGAAGTTGCTGACGGAAAACCTACTTCATTAAATTCTATTATACGCTATTGTACTCTCACCCTAAATGATCACGATTTTTCAATTGATCTCATTCCTATCAAATTGGGAAGTTTCGATGTTTTCATCGGCATGGACTGGCTCAGCCAGCATCACGCTGAAGTGGTGTGCCATGAAAAGTTCATTCGTATTCCTCTCGCCGACGGTCAGACACTACGTATCTTTGGGGAAACTCCTTCGAAAGGGCTAAAATTGATGTCCTGCCTTCAAGCCCGAAGTTATCTTCGTAAAAATTACGTCATATTTCTAGCTCACGTCGTCAAGAAGGAAGGCAAGGAGAGAAAGCTCGAAGATATTCCAATTGTGAAAGAATTCCCGCAAGTTTTTCCCGACGACGTTGCAGGACTTCCTCCTGTGCGAGAAGTCGAATTTCGAATCGATCTTGTGCCTGGCGCTACACCGGTCGCAAAATCTCCCTATAGGTTAGCCCCATCCGATATGCAAGAGTTGGCCAGTCAACTGCAAGAGCTGACTGACAAAGGATTCATACGACCTAGCTCATCGCCTTGGGGTGCGCCCGTTCTTTTTGTGAGGAAGAAAGATGGAACGTTTCGCATGTGCATTGATTATAGAGAACTCAACAAGTTGACGGTTAAGAATCGCTATCCACTGCCTCGTATTGATGACCTTCTAGACCAACTTCAAGGCGCCACCTGTTTTTCCGAAATCGACCTTCGTTCTGGTTATCATCAGCTTAGAGTGCGCGAAGAAAATATTCCAAAACTGCCTTCCGAACTCGTTATGGTCATTACGAGTTCATGGTTATGCCCTTCGGTTTAACCAACGCCCCCGCTGTCTTCATGGATTTGATGAATAGGGTATGCAAACCCTATCTCGACCGTTTCGTCATAGTCTTCATCGACGACATTCTCATCTACTCCAAGTCAAAATCCGATCATGAGCGACACCTTCGACTCATTCTTACACTCTTAAGGACTGAAAAGCTTTACGCTAAGTTCTCAAAATGCGAATTCTGGTTAAGAGAGTTACAATTCCTTGGTCATGTCGTCAATGACAAAGGGATTCATGTCGATCCTTCGAAAATCAAGGCAGTACAAGAATGGAAAGCGCCACGCACCCTACCGAAGTTAGGTCATTTCTTGGCTTGGCTGGTTACTACCGACGCTTCATTGCCAATTTTTCCCGTATCGCCGTTCCGCTCACGGCCTTGACGCACAAGGGAAAACCCTTCATTTGGGGACCTAAGCAAGTGGAGGCCTTCCAAACTTTAAAGCAAAGACTTTGTGACGCACCTATCCTTACACTCCCTGAGGGTTGCGATGACTTTGTGGTTTATTGCGACGCATCAGGGCAAGGTCTAGGCTGTGTATTGATGCAAAGAGGAAAGGTGATAGCCTATGCCTCTAGGCAACTCAAAGTTCATGAGAAAAATTACACCACCCATGACCTGGAACTTGGAGCCGTTGTGTTCGCTCTCAAGATATGGAGACATTATCTTTACGGTACCAAGTGTGAAATATACACTGACCACAAGATTCACCAGCATATCTTCAATAAAAAAGAGTTGAATATGAGGCAACAAAGATGGGTCGAACTGCTCAACGATTATGACTGCGAGATTCGGTATCATCCTGGCAAGGCAAATGTGGTGGCTGATGCGCTCAGTCGAAAGGAATATACGAACTCTATTCGTCTTCTATGTTCGCAAATCATAACCAATATCAAGGATCGAATCCGGGCAGCTCAACATATCTCTGTAATGGAAAATGACGTACGTGATGAGCTGTCATGTGGAGCTGAACTCAAAATTGAAACCAAATCCAACGGTATTCTATATTATTTAAACCGAATATGGATTCCCGATCGCGACAACCTTTGTGATTTCCTCATGAGTGAGGCACACAAAACAAGATACTCTGTACACACAGGAGCCGATAAGATGTATCAAGACCTATGATACACCTACTGGTGGCCTGGCATGAAAAAGGATATCGCTGTTTTTGTTTCCAAGTGCCTTACATGTTCCAAAGTGAAAGCTGAACATCAAAGACCTTCAGGACTTCTAGTCCAACCCGAAATACCGGTATGGAAGTGGGAAACATAACCATGGACTCCATTACCGGGTTACCTCGCACCTCCAGTGGGTATGGCACCATATGGGTAATCATTGATCGTCTTACAAAATCAGCTCACTTCATTCCGATTCGCGAGGACTTCAAGAACGAGAAGTTAGCTCGTATCTACATCAACGAGATCGTAAGCCGTCATGGTGTACCATTAAGCATCATTTCAGACCGTGATGGACGTTTCACTTCACGAACATGGCGAGCCGTACAAACCGCTTTGGGTACACGGTTAGACCTCAGTACCGCCTTTCACCCTCAGACTGATGGTCAATCCACGCACACCATCCAAACCTTTGAAGACATGCTTCGAGCATGTGTCATAGACTTCAAAGGGAACTGGGACGCTCATCTACCGTTAGTCGAATTTTCGTACAACAATAGCTATCATTCAAGTATCAGCATGGCTCCTTTCGAAGCTTTATATGGTCATAAATGCCGATCTCCACTATGTTGGCACGAAATTGGTGAAGCGCAAATCACCGGACCTGAATTGATTCAAGAAACAACCGACAAAATCCTTCAAGTTCGAAACAATCTTCTAGCGGCTCAAAGTCGTCAAAAGAGTTATGCTGACAAACGACGAAAGCCCTTGGAATTTGGCGTTGGTGAGCAAGTACGTTTGAAAGTATCATCGTGGAAGGGAGTGGTTCGTTTTGGCCAAAAGGGCAAGCTAGCACCACGCTATGTAGGACCTTTCAAGATACTCGAAAGAGTAGGTCCTGTAGCCTACAAGCTTGACCTATCAGAAGAACTCAACATAATACATCCCACGTTCCACGTATCAAACTTGAAAAAGTGTCTCGCTGACGAAAATCTCCATATCCCTCTAGAAGACATTCAAGTTGATGAGTCAATGCACTTCGTTGAAAGACCAGTGGAAATCATGGATTTCGGTGAGAAGCGTTTAAGGCGAAGTCGTATTCCAATCGTCAGGGTGCGTTGGGAGTCAAAACGAGGGCCTGAGTTTACTTAGGAACGTGAAGACTCAATGCGCGAGAAAATACCCGCATCTTTTTCCGGTTACAACTACTACTTAAATTTCGGGACGAAATTACTAAAAGTATGGGATACTGTAACATTTGTGTAAATCGGGTTTCGAAAACCCGGCCCAAACTATCAATTAAAGCGTATTTATTTATGTCGGTTGATTTTAACATTTTTGTTATTGTTTAATATATTAAAATTTATATATATATAATATATATACATATGTTAATAAAAAATGTTTAAAAACTAATCTTAATAAAGTAGAATAAATAATCAATCAAATAGTTAAATAATTATAATGAAGAAATGATTTAATAAAACTTAATAAAATTAATAAAGTAAAGAAAAGCCAAAATGGGTGCACCGGGAATCGAACCCGGGTACCCCCGAACACACACACACACACCGCAAAACACCACTGGACTGCACATACAATTGTGCTAAGTTTAGAAGTTTAAATCTCTTATGTGGACTCCAGCTCTAAACCTGCAATCAAGGCCGCGATCAGGACGCGCCTTTCCTTCCTTTTCGAAATCGCAACAACTGTTGCGGCTATTTGTGGCAAATTGGAATAAATCCTGTTGTCATCCGCTGGCAATTATCAATCATCGGATCTTGTTACCAAAAACCGAAATCAAAATCGCCTGCCTCCACCTATAAATAATAGTCGATTTCTCAATCAACACTTGCACCTCTTCTACTCTCTCTGTTTTTCTCTTGATTAAACCGCACCCCCTGTTTGCCCGAGAAAGTCTGCCCACCGCCGCAACACCAGCGCCGGAAAACGTGACCCTCCAATCGGTAGACTCTCATCTTTTACTTTTGAATATTATGTAAATACCTTAACGGGTTTATCAGAATCAATTGGGTTAATGTGGGCGGGTATTCAGTCGGTTCAAACTGAGAAGACGATGGGCAGTATGTGCTTTTGTTTTTTTTTAAATATGGTTTGTAAACGTGTTAAGCACCCGCCCAACTGGTTGGGCCGGGTGCAAACTGAAGCCATGACCGCTGGTTCGAAACCTTTCCCACACACCGGCCGGACACTTTAAATCCCTTTTTAAAATTCAACCTTTCTGTATAAACTTAACTAGTATGTAAGTATATTAAAAATGCATGTATAGCCGGGTTAGACACCCAGCCCAGTTGGTCGGGCTGGGTGCATCGCACCGTCAAGACTCGGGTTCGAGTCCCCTGGTTATCACCGGTTCGACCCAATATAATCATTTTTAAATTTAATTAAAATTTAATAAATCTAAGAAGTGTATAAGAATAATTAAAATCAGGATTCCTTTGGGTTAGCCACGTAGCTCAGTTGGAAGAGCTGCGTGCACGCAACCGAGAGGTCACGGTTCGAGCCTCACCACACGCATACTAAAAACGCAATCCGACCGGCCGACTGACATGCTGTACAATTTTTTTTATATTATTTTTTTTTTTTAGTTTATTTATTTTCTAGCTTATTAATTAATTGAAAAATCAATTAAAATTTGGGTAAAAATACATGTGTTAAGGGTTTAATACATCACTACAACCCACTAAATTAATCTAAAAACCTAAACAAAGGCTTTAATCAAAATATTAGCTTATTTATTTATTTATCAAGTTATCGCGTTATTATTTTTGGGTTAGATTTTTCCTCGTCAGTTAAATCCGCAACTCGTGCGCTCTCATTTTCACTCACGAATACACACCCAAGGTGGGTGAATCTCTACAAATTCCCCGTTTTAATCACGTTTTGGGGTGTATCATGTGTCGCATCATTTCTTTATTTTATTTAACATTTGTGCCTATATCATTTCGTGATCAAATATGTATTGCTTGTAGTGTGGTTTATATGTGGATACATTTTATCATTCCAGTGCACTCATTTCATTAGGCCCATCAGTTCCTCGTGGGATACGGGTTGAGCATCAGGTGCCTCATTAGATCGGCTCCGTTTGATTGAGCCTTTATCTCAGATACATCATCATTCATGTCATACATTCATTCAATGTGGTTTTTGATTGGTTACATATATACATTTGCTCACATGTGATTTATGCACAATTTTATTTAAATAAACATAAAAAATCAATTATTTAAGTGTTTTATCAAGGTTCACTCGCCAACTTTTGTTGACTCAAAATTTCCTCTGTTTTACGCATGATACAAGTGATCAAGTTGAGGAAAGAAACACTTAGAATGGCCTAGAATAATAATCAAGTTATTTCGTTGGAACAAGCATTTAGATTATTATTTGTGTTTGTATGAAATTTTGTTGGATATTTGAAATTTTAATTTGAATTTAATAAATATGAAACTTCTTAATAAATATCATGAGCTTTGGTGATAACTCAATCATGCCCCGACTTTTATTCTGCTGCGGGTCGGGGTGTGACAATGGTAGTGGGGAATGAAATCTATTTCGGTCTATTATATCCGCATAAGTTGGCTAGTTTTGTGCTCGGAAATCCTCGTTGTATCGTTTTAGTTTAGTAATCACTAGTCGTGGTAATGACCGTGGAACATTCGAATAGATCTATTGGGTTTAACGAGCCCCGCTCCTCGCCGGTCGTGATCATGTGGGAATGCAGTTGTATCCAATTATTCTTAGACATCGTCATGCTGCACGATGTGGCGAGGCATCGTCGTTATGGGTTTGTCGGCACATGTATCATGGTTCTTGCAAGACCATGATTTGACTCTCGTGATTTTCATAAACTACGCATACTAAATTTTTATCAAATGTTTTAAGTTTCATTTATGACATTTAAACCTGTGAACTCGCCGACATTATGTTGACGTTTTTAAGCATGTTTTTCAGGTAAGTGAACGTCGGTTCATGGCTTTCGGAAGTTGCATGCATCATGGACGATACCTTTTTGTGGGTTTTGCCTTGTGTATTCCATCGTACCGATAATATACTTGACAAAACCTAGGAACTTTATAAACGTCATAATTTTTGATCGTATGTGTTTTGAAACTTAGTGTAATATATTTGGGTTTTGTAAACTATATATGTTGTCATGGTTTGTAAAGTTTAACCTTCGGTATCGTTGATGCTTAATCATATTAGTTGTTTGCTTATCGTATGCTTGAAAACCTTTCATGGTTGCACCTTGCGTTTCCATCTTAGGCAGGGTGTGACAGACATTTCCCAAATCTCTCATGAGCCATTTTAGTTCCGATATCTCTAGAAAGCTACCAGGCCCTGTTCTCAAATTCTAATTTGTCTCGATCACTCCATCTCCACTGCTGGTTAACTGCTAGCAACACTACACTTTTATTAGCCTATAATTTGAAAATATTAGGGAATATGTTCCTTAAAGGTTCATTACAAAGCCAAGGATCCAATCAAAAGGAAGTATCACAACCGTTACCGACCACACTTTTGAAAAAATTACGCAACAAGCTACCGCCAATGATTTTTCTAACAAAGGTTTTAGCGATGTTATGTCAAATTCCACTTAAGCTTCTTTTAACAGGAAGGAAATCCTAATTATTTCTATTTTCGTGGAGCGCCTCAACCACCTTCTTCCACAGATGGTTTTTCTCTATCTTATATCGTCATCCCTATTTGTAAAAGTTAGCGGTGTTGATGTGTTTCAGCTTGCTCAAGCCACGACCCCTTCTTCTTTCAGGATAGCCACACATACCCACGCCACCTAATGCATAAGGGCCATACCTGACCCAAGATGTATTTGGACCCTATAAATATAATAAGTCGTCCACAAATTGTAACACCCCAAAATGTAACGTTTATGAAGTATGGTCTTTGCTAATGCCATTACATGAAATAACTAACCAAGTTAATAAATTTGGCTAGTGTGGTGGAAGTAAAAGGATGGAAATAAGTTAAAACCCAAAAGGGTTATATAACCTAATCAAGAGGGACCAAAAGTGAATAATTGGAAAGTAAATGTTAAGAATAAAAATGTGCAGGTGTGTGTGTATGTATATGTATCGAGATTGAGATAGAGGAAGGAGAAACACACACACACACATTTCACAATTCTACAAAGTGACAAGCAATTGGAAGGTGGATTTCTTGCATGAACACAAATTCTCCATCATCTAAGTGTTCTTAACACAAGGTGAGTTAAAATTCCTGATTTGATGACTACCCATGAAGTGGGTTGTGATGAATCCATGAATTTGGTTGAAACTAGAATGAATACTAGTTAATGCTATCATGTTACAGTTGAATCATGGTTAAATTCTAGTTATTGGATGATTTAGAATGAAACCCATTGCATGAGTGTGAAAATGAGGAACATGTAGATGTTATATTGTGATTTTGTGATGCATAAGGTATATATGATAGATTGTGATAGATAAACTTGATGTAGAATTGATGATTATGTGATTTTACTTGAATATGATAGTTCATGAGATGAATTGGGAAGAACATGCTTAAAATACATGTACATTATGCTTAGGAAATGGTACACACACCAAGTGTTTGATGAAATGCGTAGTATAGGTTAGTATGTGAGATTGTATGCTAACAATACATAAACATATGTAGGATGTGATGATGACATGATTGATGATAATTTAATTTAAGAAATGTGTTTTAGACGGAATCTATGTGAGAATGTAGACGATGGTATGATTTGGTATAAGTATGCTTCAGGAACTTGTACTCAATGCTTGAATGATGAGGTGCATATCATGTGTTGAAAAAATTGCTTGTTGGTGATTTAGTAATGAATTTGTATATATATATATATATATATATATATATATATATATATATATATATATCATATGAACTACTAATAAGGGATGATGTTATGGTTACATTAAATTGGCTAACTTTGAATATGGTTGTCAAATGTAAAATCATGAAAGCATTAGTATGTATAAAATTGATAGTATGTATATGGTGTATGTAGCTAAGTGATCACGAGGTGGATGTGTTCTACAACATGAGTATGGAGTGTAAATTGCAAAGGGGATTATGTGCTAGTGTGCCATAATGAGCATATGTGTCAAAAATTGGACGTTTTAAATGCTTAGTAGTGTGGGAATGCTATAGCTAGACTTCATAACTTGATTCTAAGATTAGGAATGTCAGGTGGTGCACGATAGATCATTATTTGTCATACGTGATGATATGGTGCAATGGTAGATTTGAAATGATGTGATTGTTAACATATGCATTGTGTTGTTGAAATTTGACTTGCAAAGGTAAATGTAAGTTATGAAATTGAAATGAATGTAAATAAGAATGTGTGTATGTTAATAATTTCGCAACCATAATTACATGAAAGAATATCATGTCAAGATGGATGGAGGCATGGAATGTTAACGGATCAAAAGTAAGCATGGAACCTATGCACGAACTCGGACACTCAAGGTATGTGATTCTCGAACTCACTTCATATTTAAGTACATGAAGATGTCTATGATGTTTATATGTTCGAATAATCGAAACCAAGGTGGAGCATATAAATAAATAAGAAATGTTATAGTAAGACTTGTTGTAAGGGGTGGTATGTTATTAAACCGGCAAAACCTCAATATAAGGGTAAATGGGTCATGAATTTCGTAGAAAGATGATTAGATGGAGAGAATGGGGATTGGATATCGTAATGAGAAAGGTTTGGAAGGAAGTAAAATAGCTAAGTTATTAAAAAAAGGTGTGTTTGGAAGTCTCGGGGCTGGCCTAAACGAACAACAGAATTGAATCGGGTCAAAAACAAGTTGCAGACCAGCAGCAACAACAGCTGGCCGTAAGATACGGTACTCGGCCGTAGCTTACGGCTGGGAGCTTCTGTTTTGCAGAAAGTCCCTACCGTAAGCTATGGTGGATGGGTCGTAGCTTACGGAAGGAATAGGCAACAAACGTGAAATATTGATTTTTGTGTATATTTTCGCATCTCGAACTTCCGTATCCCCTAAGGCTTATGCAAAGGCCCCGGTAAACTTCCGGAAGATAGTATAACCTACGAAAGGAACGTAAAAGTTTAATTATGTAGTACGTACAAATAATGATTCTCGGGCTCGTAGGAGATATCTATATATATATATGTATATGTATGTATATATATATGTATATGTATATATATGTATATATATATGTATATATGTGTGTGATTCGAAACTTGTGGGAACGAATGTGTTAGAATGTATTACATGGATGGGAAGATGAAACTTGTTCATAAGTATGTTTATAGGTGAATTATTATGCATGATTAAAGTACAGTGATTGAATGTGGATAAGTGAATATGACTTGAATGCACATATAAAGGTATATAGTTGTAGAGTGTAAGAGTTAGGTGTCGATGTTATTGTGAGATGTGTGTAAGGAACATGTATGTAAGTTGTGGATATATGGCAGTGTTTACACGTGATGTAGACAATGAATCTAGTTCAATGTTATGTGCTAATGTGAAGACATCAGTCTTCAGTATTTTGGAGGATACGTGATGCTAACTATTTTGTTATTGAGGATGAATTTTGAAATGCAGGTATGTAAGTGTTGGGCTCTCAAAGGTTTAAGGCTCGGCGTAAGGAATAAATTTGAAGATCCTATTGGAGTTTTATATATTGATGGGTGGCTATGTGGTCAATTGATTTTTATGTATTTAATTAAAAATATATGATGTCACCATTTACTAACATGTTGGTTATATCTGGTGATCGTAGATAATCAGACTATCATGATGGACAAATCAACGGGAATCGAGTTGAAGATCAAGGATTGTACGGAGATGTGGTCACATAGTTGCAATCATATTTAACATAGTTACTTTGGTTAGGAACGAATGATGTAAACGATTTAAAAAGATGTCGATTTAAATGTTTTCTAGTACGTTAAACGACTATCAAGAAAGAAATTTTATGATTCATATTTCCGCTGCGTCATGTTGGGTCAAAACGTGTTAGAGCCTTCCACAAAACCATAGAGTTGCAATTTCAAACTTCAAGGAAGCGAAAAAAGGTGTTGTTCAAGTGTTTCAATCAATCAACAAGATTCAAGGAAGAGAATTCGAGAAGATCTAGCATACAAGAGATCAACCTATTGATTTTACTGATACGCACATTCTAATAAAGTTCCACTGTATAAGAGAAATTGTGAAACATGGAGACATCCTGATAAACAAAGTGAACACGGATCAAAACCTATTAGACTCGTTACTAAGCCCATAACTCAGGACAAACATGATCAGCATAGGGATGTTATCAGGTTTAGACGAGCTAGCTATATGTTTTGATTTAGTATTTGAATGTACGAACATTTGAAGAGCTGTACTTTTGAATTCATTTTTCGATTCCTTAGTTAAATGTGATTCTGAATTTTATAATTGTGTTCGGTTTTATTTCGTTTAATCGAGAATCTAGTATTCCTAATCATCGGTTAGACTCGTGGGAGTGACTCTGAACTAAGAATAATATGAATTTGGGCTCAAGTAGTTAACTTCCAAGTTCACAAACCTCATTGTGAATAACTTTGGATGTAACTCACTTCAAATCATCTTCCTGGATCCTAGTCATAAGATGTTTGGATATTGGTATACTTATTTAGTATCCTCTGACTTGATATACATAACATAACTTCCGTTTACCAAGGACTAACCTTTGATTATTCGTTGTCGCGCTGCTGTCAGTCATAAAGGCTTTGATTAGGAATAGTTCTAAAGTTTAATGGGAGTTGTATGTAGTTGATAAGGAATTATGTACTCTTACATGATATGTAACAATTAGACATCGTAACACCCTCATTGATTCAAATTGGTGAAACGTAAGGCCTTAGCCATACTAACTGCGTGTGATTGGACCACTATGAATCTTAATCAAGAACAATAATAATCGAACACTATATGAGAATGAATTTAATCTATGTCTCATAGATTCAATTGATGTCTTTTATAGAAAGGATGAATGACAATTATTGCCATAAGTCCATTGTCTTGTTATAGTAAGTTATTACTAAAACCAAGATGTTTGGTTAATGACTTTAAAGTGTCATACATTGTTAACGGTATCCATGTGCAGCTAGAGCATCGTTGAGTGTCTGCGGTGAGGATTTCATCGAAGGTCGTCCAAGTGAGTGATTGTTGGATTTAAATGTACGGATTCGATAAGTCAAAGTTGCTGATCGAGCTATGACCTGTAAGAGTTACACTTTGGGCAACAAACATTAAATCCATTTAACTCGATTAACTGATGATTACAAACAATCAACAGAACAAGACATATACTTATTTATACCGGTTATAAATAATTTAACATTTAATTAATTATTTAATTTAACTACGGTTTTGCGCTTTCGTATCGCGTCTTAGACTTAATCTAGGCATATTGTTCTTGGGGGCCCGCGAAAGGATTAGACTTGTGATTAGGAAAGCTTATTATTAAACTAAATATAATAACCTACCTAATCATTTTTCACACTATAACATTTGTCAAAAACGGGTTTTCCAAACCCGCTCCGTTTGTAATCGAATATCAAGTTATAAATGTTTCGTTGCGTATTTATGTCAATCTTAATTTTTAATGATGCATAATTAATAAACAAACTAGAATATAAAAGTTATAATTGATAAAAAGTAAAAATAAAATAAATAAAATGAAAAATAGGCTGCCGGGACTCGAACCCGGATCAGCCGGAAAAGAGTTCAAAGACTTATCACACACATATGTAACCACTCCGCCACTTGATGTTTTCTATGAATTCTAGGAAACAATTAAATTTTATGGTCAATCATGAAGCGATCTGGTTACGCTAACTGTAACCGAAATCGGTCACCAAACGTCCAAAAACGTTTGATTGTGCGCGGTTTACCGATTATAACCGATACACCGACACCTCCAATCAATTTAGCTTTGAATGGACTTGAATTCAAGAGTTGATCGGTTTAATAACCGAAAACTTGCACTTCCTGAATTACTCCAATCATAGTCCCCTCTTGCGACTCAAACGCTTCTGCAAACCTTTAATTTCACTTCCGCAATACTTTCAGTTCGTCGGAGAAGCAATTTGAACTCGCCGGACTTTCGCTGGAAAACCGTGTTTTCCATCAAATCAGTAAGTCTCTCAATTCTTTCATTGTCTATTAGTTGTTAAGCTGTTTCTAACTCAAACCCTTAAATCGGAATCAATTTCAGACGTCGATATCGGATAATTCACTCTCGCCGGAAAACTGCTGAAAATTCTCAATTCTCGCTGTGAAACGGTATAGTCATTCAAACCTTCTGATAACTCTTGTTTAGTACTTCAATTCCACAATTAGCTAATCAAAACTATTAATTCGTTCGCTCAGTCGAAGTTCATAAAAACAGAGCCGACGACTCCGCCGGAGTTCTGAGAAAGATCATCATTCCGGTATGTTCATTCCTGAAACTTCTCCTATCCGTTGCATATAAATCATTTGTACGTCTGTTAATCGTTTAAGCAAGAAACAGTGGATTAACCATTGTCTGTGAATTTAGCGAAGAAGATGAAGTTTGTTATTATTATAAGATTAATTAAAATCGGTATTATAAACGGGTTAGACACACAGTCCAACGGTGGACTGTGTGCAAACAATACGCTTACGTTCCGAGTTCGATCCTTGACACACACACTCTCTGTAATTAAAATGTTTTTTTTTAAACTGAACCGGATCCTTTTCGCAATTAGATGTTAAGTATAATAAAAATCAGAATATTAACCAAGTTAGACACACAGTCCAGCGGTGGACTGTGTGCAACATTAAATCATAGGTCCCGGGTTCGAGACCTGTTGATGGCACCGGTTTGATAATTAAAATCCTTTTTAAAAATAAATGAATTTTGAATAAATTAAAACAGTATATAAATATAATTAAAAACAGAAATATTTCGGGTTAGACACGTAGCTCAGTTGGTAGAGCTGCGTGCACGCGTACGGGAGGTCTCGGGTTCGAGTTCTGCCCGGCGCATACATGCACACAATAGAACCGGTCAAACAGTCAATGGTCAACGCAAAAGTCAACATTTTTTTATTTTTTTTATTTAATTTAATTCAAAAATCAATTAAAAATACTTAAAAATAATGTTTTTAAAGATAGGAAATAGCCTTAAACTCACAAAAATATATCTAAAAATCCTATTAAAATTATTAATAAAATCCACTCATTTACTATACCTTTCGTTATTATTTAGGTTAGTTAATCCTCGTTGATCAATCCTTCAAACTCATGCGCATCTCATCATCTCCAACCGAACGCACCCAATGTGAGTGAATCTCTACAAATTCCCCATTTTAAACACGTTTTTGGGGTGTATCATGTGTCTTACCAATTATTATATTTAAATCATTGTGCATATATCATATCATGAACAAATGTGTATTCAGTTTGTATCAACTGTTTGTGTGGTTATTGTCTAGATTTAATTTATTATTTTCAGTACATGCAATATCATAGGCCGCCGCTCCCCATTACATTATGAGCGTTGAGCAGTTCCCCATTACATTATGAGCGTGAACCTGGCAATGCCAACATACGATCGGCTCCGTTTGATTGAGCCTTGATAGCACAGACATTCATCATAGGCCGTCAGTTCCCCATTACATTATGAGCGTGAACGTGACGTTGCCAACATATACAGTTTCATTCATGTTTTATATTCATGCAAGTTCATATGTTATTGTACGTTATTGTATGTTATTGTTTGTGTTTGTTATTGCTATTATTTGATTATTTACATTTGCTCACATATGAATAATGCACAATTTTTCCTTGATAAAAATAACAAGAAATCAATAACAAATGTTTATCTAACAAGGTTCACTCGCAAACTTATGTTGACCCCAAAACCCCCCATTTTACACATGATACAGGTGAACCAGCTGCAGCAAGAAACACATAGGATTGGCTTAGAAGAATAAACTGGTTTAGAGCTTGGATTGCTTAGTTGATTATTTTTCTTTGTATTTGTATGAACATGTTTGGATTATTGAAAATGTAATTTTGACTTTAATAAATATGAAACATATTAGTAAATATCATGAGCTTTGGTGATAACCTAATTATGTCCCGACTCTTATTCCGCTGCGGGTCGGGGTGTGACACACCCCAATCATCCCAGCGCAAAATCAAAGTGTCGCCCCCTTTTTGTGTTTCTTCGACCGATCAAAAGAAGGCAGCCCACCACCTTCAAGGGTGCCGCCCCTTTTGTCTTGCTACGCTGACCAAGGCAAAGCCACCGTTGCCACCGTCTTTGCGACGCCACCAACCACAACTCATTTTTGATAAAAGTAAACAAACTTGCCACTGAAACCCGACAAGAGTCTCTAAAGCAATTAGGTTTCTACTATCATTTGGTCTCTCTATTTGGACTTATTAAATGAACACAAAAATAAAATTGTAAACTTATATCTTTCATATCGATTGAGCATCTAAACACGTTCGCTTCTAACGCTTAGACAACAAACTATAAGTATATGTATAACAAGAGAGAGGGGAGCCTAAACAAACTCACTCACACATATGTGTGTGTTGTATCATGTGACCAAAGAAGATAGGAAACATCGTAATTACATGTTTAAGCGGTCGATGACATGTAAGTTACGATTTCAACCAGAAAATTACAAAAGTCCTTCAAAGAATAAAAACTTCTTCACATCAAATAGGGTATTATATTGATGTTATTAAACTCCTCTATACCTATATTGAACCGGGATTATAACAATCAAAGAATACGAAGAAAACATTGATGAAAAAGATAAATTCCACTATAATTTTTTAATTAAGTATTAGTGTTTGTTTTATATAATATGATTTGAGGGTTCTTTTCTTATATTTCGTTTATAAGTAAAGTAATATTCTTTTATTCATCATGAAAATTTACCACACATAATCTTTTGTATAAAGATGAGCCATATTTTCACAATTCAAACTTAAGATGGTTAAAATTAAAGTTATTTTTTTAACTATAAAAAAACTCGATCATTCGGGTAAATTCAATGACAAAAGATTACCACGTCCACTAACGCAAATAACGCTGGTGATCCGACACGTCACCATTCTAAAGGAAACCCGGGAACCTACCGCCTAAAGACCCAATATATTATAATCCAATTTTTCAGAATATATATATATATATATACTTATTTGAAATATTTTAAGTTCTAAGTGACAAATTGTAGATTTATGATGAATTAGTACGAGTTAAATTCAATAGATGTTAGGACTTTCATGGATACTGAAATCTAAAACATGCAGAGACGCCGATATATATATATATATATATATATATATATATATATATATATATATGGTGGGGTTGTAGAGTGAACACAATTGTATTTGCAAACTTAGTGAACAAATCTTGAACACTAATTTACACACGTATATGGCCAGGATAATTCGCTAAGCTCGCAAATACACCAGTGTTCACTCTTGAACATAATCATATATATATATATATATATATATATATATATATTTGTTGCATCAAAGTATAATTATGAATTATAACATTTACATAAAAGGTATACTAATGTGAACAGAGAAGAGTGGGCATTGGGTATGGGTGGGTCATGAGTGTAGGTAAGGTTCCATTCCCATCACCCAACCATTTTGAATATGATACAGAAAGATTGTACTCATTTAAAAGAGACAAACTCCTACCAACAAACATGCTCCCCAAAGTTGGTGGCTAGAGATGGGTATAAAAACCGGTTTCGAACCCGAACTGGTAGAATCGAACTGGACCCGGTTTCAGTTTCTGCCCGACATTAAGTAGAACCGGTTCCGGGTTCAAAATACCCGTTGGTTCCAACCCGGTTCCACAATTTTACCATTTGAATCGGGTCGTACCCGATTCCTACCCGTACCCTGTTTCACTAGTACCCGGTTCCACCAGTACCCGGAAATGCAGTTCTAGAAGGAACCGGTTATACCCGTTATAATGTTGCCGTTGAAACCGGTTATAGCCGTTAAAATATTACCGTTGTAACCGGTTCCTGACCGTTGGAACCGATTCTATATATATTGTTTAGAAATCTATTGTTTAGCACACAATTTCTCATATCTATTCTTCTTGTTACATTTCTTTCTTGTTCTTTTTCACATTCTAATCAACAAATGGCCTCAAAGAGTTTCAAAAACGCAAATTCCCAATCCGTTAACAATCAATCGGTTCCATATGTGGTTGGAACATTGTCTCATAATCGCAGTAAGGAAGTTTGGAGCAATTGGGAGTTGGTCGAGATGAGTGACGGCTCGCAAAAAGCTCAATGTAAACATTGTGGATCGTTATTAGCCAAGGAATCAAACTCAACGTTAACGAAGCATATTAATAAGTATTGCAAAGCTTTAAAGGAAATGACATCCGGTCAAGTTTCACTATCCAAATATGGTACCATTTTTCGTTATGAGCAAAAATTAGCTCGCGATCGGATGGCGAAGTTGGTGATACAAAAAGCGTTGCCGTTTGGACACTTCGACGACCCCGATCTTACTAATCTTATTCGGGAGACGCTACAACCTCGCTATAAACATGTAAGTCGTCGCACTTTAAAACGTCTTTGTTTAAGTTTATGGGAAAATGCAAAAAAAGATTTAATTGTTTTTTTAAAGAATTTAAAAACTAGTGTAAACCTAACTAGTGATGTGTGGTCGGCTCCACATGGTTTACCGGAATCGTACATATGTGTCACCGCTCATTGGGTTGATCCCGATACATGGCAAATGATGAAGCGTACGATTGCGTTTGACGAGTTTCCTTCTCCTCATACGGGAGAAAATATTTATAAAATTATAAATGACACAATAATTAAATATGGTTTAGAAGATAAAATTTTTTCAATATCCTTTGATAACGCTTCAAACAACACAACGGCGATTGAAAAATTAAAGTTGAAGTATAAACCAATACTTGATGGTGTTTTTTCCACACACGATGTGTTGCACATATTATTAACTTAGTAGTGCAAACCGGTTTAAAAGATCAATTTGTATCGGATTTTATTATAGCATTTAGAGCTATGCTCCAAGATGTTTTCAGAAGTGGAAAAGAAAGATATCAAGAATATAAAAAACTTTTTAAGATGTCAACCAAAAAATTATTGGACCGAATTGGGATATACCGACTCGTTGAAATTCAACTTGTCATATGTTTGAAATGGCTATAAAGCAAATGAGCACTTTAAAATCTTTTCATACAACTTTAAGTGATGAGTACCTAGTCGTCCCCTTCCCGACACGGCTTGGGAAAATATTAATAACCTAAGTACTTTTTTACAAGTTTTTAAAACTACAACGACTTTGATTTCCGGTGTTTATTATCCTACTAGTTCTAAAGTTGTGAACCAATTGTATTTGATAACAATAATTTTAAAAAGTTTGAAAATTCTAGTGACATGTTAAGGAATATGACGAGACCAATGATTCAAAAATTTTAAAAATATTTTTTAGAATTACCACCCGTTTTTCTATGTGCCGCCGCTTTAAATCCAGCTTTAAACGTACCAGGTGTTGAAGCTTTAATTGATGAAATTTATGACAAGTTGGATATGCATGAGGAGGATCCAACTTTCAAAGCAAAAACAAAAAAATATTCAATGAGTGTATGGCCAAACTTTATGATCATTATTTTAAAAAATATGGTGAAAAAATCATATAAATTTGTTTGAGTCTCGGTCCACGGCCTCTAACGATGAAACAAGCGAGGATCCACTTATAACCATGTTGAATGTCGTTAGAGACGAGACCGCTAGACAACAAAGGGGTAGTGAACCAACAAGTGAACTTGGGAGATATAAAAAAAATCAGTATTCGCTTGCTATGACCACCGAGGAGTATAGGAAATTTGATGTTTTGGCATGGTGGAAATCAAAAGAATCCGAATACCCGAGGCTAGCCACCATGGCTCGTGATATACTAACGGTCAAAGCTTCCACGGTAGCTTCGGAAAGTGTGTTTTCTCTTAGTGGCAAGGTTTTGTCAATTAGAAGAACAAGACTAACTCCGGAATCGCTAGAGATGGCAATATGCTTAAAGGACCATTTCGATGCCGTTGATCGTGTTCAACATAAAACTAGTCTAGAAGATGAAGTTGAGTTAGAGCATAAAATTGTTGACGAAGAGGAGGACGAAGAAGTGGAGACTAACGATTCGGACGACGATTATACCGAGGTACCCGCACCTAAGAGAAACTCATCGGAAAGTGTTGCACCTGCCGCTAGTAAACGATCAAAGAAATAAAATCTTACTGGAACCGGTTCTGAGTAATTTTTTATTTTTTTTTTGTAATAGGTTAATTTTTTTATATATTGTAACCGATTAATTTGTTTTTTAATTTTAACCGATTATTGTTACTATTTTTATTTATCAATGTAACTAATAATAAAAATCAAACATAACAAATACAATAGAAAGAAACATTACACAAACTTTATTAAAAACACCAAACCAAACGGGTTACATCAAACATTTGAAGAACCGGTGCCGGAACCTTCTCCCGTCTCATTTTTCTTTGCCTTCGTCACTGGGCAATGCCGCTCAGTGCGTTTCTTAAGGATTGAGTTGGCTGCGGCCTTCATAAATTTTCCACAATCTTTGCATCTAGCCATCTCGTGGCTGTCGGACATTAAACAGAGATCAAAATTCTTTCATATAGCTGGGTTTCTTTTCGTCTCTAAGACCGTAACAACTTCGTCGTTGCATGCCATAGGTATTTTGCAAGAACTTAGAAGTTGATTGATTTTGTAAGTTGATGATGGTGAGTGCTAAGTTTAGAAATGGTAAGTAGGAAGGGGTTTATATACAAAAAAACCAATTTTTTAATCAGGAACCGGTTTCCAACGGTAACATTTATCAGGAACCGGTTCCAATGGTAACATTTATCAGGAACCGGTTCTGAACAGTAAATGGCAGGTTTGACTGTCAGGAACCGGTTCCCAATAGTAAAATGGCAGATTTGACTGTCAGGAACCGGTTCTGAACTGTAAATGGCAGGTTTGACTGTCAGGAACCGGTTCCCAACACTATCAGAAACCGGTTCCGCACCATACCCGGTTCCACACCATACCCGGTTCCATAATACCCGTACCCGGTTCTACACGGTTCCATATTCTTGGGTGTGAACCCGGGTAGGAACTGGACCCGGTTCCACACCATACCCGGTTCCAATGACATCCAAGCAGAACCGGGTTCGGGTTGAAACCGGTTCCGGGTAATAATAAAACCCGATTATGCCCATCTCTATTGGTGGCTAATTAACTCTCTTTAATAGCTTTTTGGTATCACTTCTATTTTTATCATACGTCTTTTATTTTTAATTTGCCAAATATAAATATAAACTAAGAATGGATTTTCTCATTTCACACCTACTACGATTGAACTTATTTCATTTTTGCATTTGATACCAACTGATTTTATAAGTTCGTTTTAAAGTATATGATACGATACGTGTTTAAAGATTTGCATAAAAAATTATGTCTTATAGAAGGATCGCGATATGAAAAAAATCCATAATCATTACTAAGAATAATAAAGTTATGATAACCAAAATGAGATGAAACAACCCAAATATTACAATAACATATATAAAAAAATTAATGTAAAGCATAACTTAAAGGGTGTCCAAAGTAAAAGTGTACCACATCATGACCTCAAATGTTGTTGTAAGGCCCAGTGAGAAAAAAGAGTTGGGTCAAAGTCAGAATGATAAGCCCAACAAAGAAAGGCAGTGGCCCAAAGCATGGGGAGAACAAAGTCCAAAACAGTGAAGCAAAATCAAGCCCAATTAGATGAGGTCCATATCCAAAATTATTAGGCCCAACTTGATTGGGCCAATTGGGCCAGTTATTCCAGAACAAGTTTAAATTTGGAATATTGTTATACCCATGAAATAATCGATTTAAGAACCATATAGCAGGAGGTTAGGGGTTCAATTCTCATTATGTACAAGTTTAGCCGTTATTAAAAAAAATAGTTGAATCCGCAATGATTTTGAGAAAAGAAATTACACATTTTCAAATTCACATGAATAATAATGGAAATAATTAAAAGTAGTAGATTTGGTTTTTTACTTTTGTTTTTTGTGATTTGTTGTTTGATTACGGCTTTATTTTATATAAATAATCCTTTTTTAAGCCGAATTTATTTTTAATCTCGTAGGACTTGAATCTAAAACCTCTAATCCTAGATGTTTCTAAAGGTCTTGTCTTTGCTAATGAAGGTAAGATTTGTTTATATAAAAAATTTATCTCCATTAAACTAACATTTATATTTTTGATAATCTATAAATTATTTACTTTATTTAATATATATATATATATATATATATATATATATATATTACTACAAATTGTAATCGATAATCTATTACTTGCCACGTTCATTTTTTTAATACCATACATACTTAAAAAAATTAGTTAGGGATAAATATGTTTATTGAAATTGACTTATATCAACTTAAAACTTACTTTTTATTACCATGGCTGGCTATTTTTCCAAGCAACATTTAATGCTGAAACTACTACACTGAATCATACATTATGAAAACTCTAGAAAATCAGTAAAGGTGTCAACATAACTTGAGTAATTTCGTTATCCCAAATAGATAGTAATGTTTAATTCGGTTGATAAATGCACAATCGCACATCATAAATCAAGTGTGTAAGACGTTTTTTTTTTTTTTTTTTGTAAGGCTGTGAGGTGTGGGAAAAGGGAAAGGGTCAGGGAGGTGATGTTGTGTCGGAGGGTAACCCCCGCCCCCCCTCAATTAATTTTCGGTGTAGTGGGTGAAGTCCCCCTTGATGGAGATGAAATGGGGTATGATTAGGGATGCAAACGAATAAATCTTCGTGAACCGTTCGACGGAAGCTTGTTTGCATTCGTTCGTTAATAAATGAAGGAATACGAACAAGAAGTACCGTTCATTTAGTTAAACAAACAAACATGAATAGATGCGGTGTTCATTCATTTATGTTCGTGGATGTTCAATAACATGTTTGTTTGTGTTCGATAGTTTATTAGGGTTTTTAACTTTATTTTAAATACTTCAAAATTCCCACTAATAAATTATTTATTATAGCGTATTACATATTAGTGTTACTACTTACTTCCTGGAAACCGTAATTAAAACTTGTCGTCCTCACTCTCATTCCAAGCAGAGCGACGCAACTACATCTTCGCCCTCATTCCAGTCTCCTATTTAGGGTTTTGCGCACGTGTTCTTCATCGTTCTTAGTACAAGATAGGGTGGTTTGTGTTTATTTATGTTCGTCAATGTTCATGAACGTTCATTTTTGTTCGTCTGTGTTTGTTTTTTTGGTACCTAAAATTAATTAACAAACACGAACACTTTCATTTCCTTAATTAACGAACACGAACAAAAAATCTATGTTTGGTAAGTTTTCATAAACAATTCGTGAATACATTATTTTCTTAACAAACAAACACGAACAAGGATGTGTTCGTTTTTGTTCAATTCGTTTTCAACCCTATGTATGATGACAAGGAGGATGGGGGAAGTGCACACCCTGTAGCCTAGCTATTCTTAGACTCATTTATGGTATTAAGGATATTGCAATAATTGTCATGTGGTCAAATATATCTTCAATCTTATAAACCGAATTGGAACCTATCATGAATGATATAAATCAACATAAGTTATATATCAGACTATAAACGAATTAAACGTTCAAAGAACTGTCAATGAAAAGTTCATGTATGTTCATTTGTTTAATAAATGATCGAAAATAAACAAAGAATTTTGTTCAGTTAAATAAATAAAGAAACACAAACAAAAAGTTGTGTTTGTTCAATTACATTCATGAACCATAGTTAATTGTACAATTAAATTTTGAACGAGAGTGAGATATAAAGATGGTATATAAGAGAGAATATACTAAGAGAAAAAACAATTACATATATTTTTTTTCTTAAATCATCTCCTAAAATTCGATATTGACAAGGTTAAATTTTTACAAGAAATTATTAAAACTGAGGTCATCTCAAAGGGGATAGTCGAACAACACTTATAATTTAACGACCTTGATCAATTTGATGTCTACTAATTTGAGAGAGTTATTTATGTAACAAGAATGAGCACAATACGAAAATAATTAGGTTTTGAGTTATCATATCTGGATTATTTAATAAAAAAAAAGTTGGGTTAGTGTTATCATGTTTAACATGTTCAATTGGACCGGTCATTTAACTTGTCAACGTGTCTACTTTTTTTAACGGCTAAACAAAACATTATATTCCACGTCCAAAAAAACATACAACATACAAACCCCCAAGTAAGGTGCTTAAGGGCCAAAAACAAAACTGATTACAATGTCTAGCCCTACATAATGCATGCCAAAAACCTACACACATTACATTCTCACACACTACCATGGATGCAAGAGATGCACCATCTTTCCCAAGAGATGTCTTTCATCTTTTTATAGGTACGTCACTACTTGATCCATTCATGCGATACCGCTTTCACCTCTTCATGGTTCACCTCTTCATGGTTGTAAAACAAGGTTTCGAAGGCCGAGTACTCGTTACAAGGCAGGCTGCCGAGTACTTCCCGAGTACTCTCCGCCTAGGCCGAGTACTTACCGAGTACCCCCGACTCCGACTAGGGAGCGTCTAGCGACTTTTGCGACCATGCCTCTTCCACAATTTTAAAGGCTACGGTGTTTTTCCCGTTTAAAAGATTTCATCTTTCGAGTCTGCCACAACGACCAACATGTGAGATGAATTACCGCAAGTATTATCTAGTTTAACTCAAATATTACAACGCGTCAACATGTTTAACGTCTTTTCAAGATATCTACAAGTCCTCAACACATGCGCGACCTTCCAACCTATTAAGATATTTATATGTTAAACATTTCATGTTTAGATTATACGAATATAATTATGTCTGGATTAGGTTGATTCTCTTACACAAATAAAGATACGACTCGTGTTCTGTTTCAACAATTCAACTTACCAATCGTAAACCTATGAACCTGACACCGGTCAAATGTCTATAATTTCAATATCTAGCTTTTTTATTGATATATCCACAATGAGATTATCAATAAATAACAAACAACAATTACAACAAACGACAGGTAAACGAGCAACAAGTTGCGTCGAAACCTATTTTGGATTGCAAAACCGATCCCAGGGGCGGACTTACCCACTGGCGTGGGTGGCGGCCGCACCCTTAAAAATATATGGTTAAATTTCGCGCAAAATCCCGACCGCACCCTTGGAAAATTTCAACCGTCCCCCATTAAAAAATCTTATAAATTTAAAAAAACAATTGTAAACATTGACTTTATTATTATATAACCTAGTTTATATAATTACTCTTTAATCACTTTATTTAAACAATTTAACCCAATAACTTTCCCTAAAATTTAGCCATTACCCAATAAATATTCCATTCCAAGCCCAATTAAACCCAACCCAATTGAATTTGAGTTAAATAAAATAACCTAACCCAACCGCCCCTTCTAATTCTTTCTCCCACTCTCCCTCTTCTGATCGCGCAGCGACTAACGCATGAAAGCAGTCAATAGGCACGACGGTAGCGACTGTATTCTCACCGAAAAAGCTTGAATTCCGACACCACCACCACCCCGAATCCAAAATTTAACGAGGGTACCTAAGTTTTTCTATGTTTTTTTTTGTTGTTTTTAGGTGTTTTTAGGAGAAATAGAGTTATAGAGATGTTAAAAGGCTTGAAATTCTATGTGTTTTGATGTATTTTTCTTGTTGTTCTAGACTTTAGTAGCATAATTTTGTTGTTTTTTTAGTTGTTCTAGATTTTACCAGGGCTTGAAAATTAAAATTGAAAATTATGAACTATGGTTGAACACTTGAACATGACTTTTTATTTTCTTTAAGTGTACAGTGTTTTTTTATCAACTTATGGGTCGATTTATATGTGATAGGAACCATGAGTAGGAAAGTTTTGGCGCGATTTCTCAAGAGAAACCATAAGAAAAGTAGCTCCACATAATGCTTTGCATAGATTTAAAAAAATGAAAACTCGTATGGCATAATTTTAAAACAAAATTGTAGAAAACAACCTTTATGTTTGTCTCAAACTGCACTTTATACTTTTCACTATCAAATCGACAAAAACCAACTGTCACACCCCAACCGATGGCGGAAACATCGAGATGAGACGAAAACGAGATTGCTCATTGCTCACAACATTAATAAGTGACAATAATTAATTAAACCATATTTCATTTCATAAGAATTGTCAAATACATCAATGTAACAAAACAAAGAAACAACATAACATTTGCAAAGTCATAACAAAATTGATACATCGACATTAAACCTAACTTCTAATTTGTGTGTATCTAGTCCTTGCTATATTGTTTTCATAGCATCATCTCTTTCAACCTGTAAGATGTTTTAAAATAATGTCAATGCGAAAGCAAAGGCGAGTACACAAGTTTAGGCATAGCATACTATACGAATAAGTTTAAACAATCCTCATGGCAACCAAATCTATACAAGAGCAATATCAAGGCATGCAATACTAATAATCAAACCCTTAACACAATCACAATGTTTTAACATGACCTCACGAATAACACGATGGAGGTGGATGCGTGAATTCCTATAGCGCTAAGCATGTCAAACAAAGGCTAAAAA
Organism: Scalesia atractyloides; assembly: GCA_947069175.1. NCBI lineage: Eukaryota > Viridiplantae > Streptophyta > Magnoliopsida > Asterales > Asteraceae > Scalesia > Scalesia atractyloides. The sequence continues at coordinate 2,497,076 of CAMTDV010000022.1, forward strand.
TAGTTAATGACTAAAGCATAGCATAACGAATATCCAAGACAAGCATCAAGTATAAGATTCAAGTTTTCATGTATATGGGATCGTTTGTGTGTTTCATAAAGTTTAAGTGTTCGTGATTTTGTATATGGAAACATGTTATACCCGAAAAGTGTTATAAACAAAAGTGGGTCGAGTGTACTCACGGTTTTGCTAAGTCTTTTCTACACTTGACAATCCGTGAAGACGTTGGTTCGGGGATGACGCCGAATTATCCTACAAGAGGAAACGAGGCGTATGAGTATAGAGTTTCAACGGGAGATTAGGAGTATTCGAGCATGATTAAAATAAGTTTGATAAAGTATTATGATACCAAAGTATTCACTAAGATGTAACACTCGTTCTTGACACTATAGTAACTCTTACGAGTTGGATGTGATTTCATAGGTTCGGGACCTATTAGAATCGTGACAAGGAATTACATACTTTAGTGTTAAACTTAATAACTTGATAGGTGATTATAAGTTCATTATCAAGGTTTCGTTTTTAGAATTATAATATAGTTATATATATATATATCATTATAATCATGTAGGAGGTGGGAGGATGAACCATCCACTTTGTAACCTCTAGTGTCATGTATGTCAAGTATGAGGTGGGAGGTTAAACCATCCACTTTGAACCTCGGATTATGTTCACCACTACACAAGTTACCATTGGTAACAAGGAGGGTACAAGAACTATATACTATATAAGAATGTAAAGACAAGAATGATAAGGTGTCATCTAGATACCAAGTAGCCAAGTATTCAACAACTCGACGAGCACACGAGGACAATCGTCAACGGCTTTGTGGGGTTGAGACACTTTAGGTCTAGCAAACTAGTTTGGGATCTTGATTAAAATAATCAAGTGATGTGTGGTCTCAAGTTAGGATAGCCCAAGCTTCCTTATGGACATGAACAAGCATAATAGCTTGCATCACTTGTGAGCTTAATGCTCTTAAAAAACAGAAAGTTTAGGGTGTTAAAACAGCCCTTAGTTCATGTTAACAAGCTTGGTTAGGCTTTACTAATCATAAGCTTGATTGTAAGCACAAGAACACAAGTTTGTTAAAGTTAAAAACAAGTTTGATAAAAGTTTAGACAAAACAGAAAGTTTGTGGACATTTTGGGGTATTTCCAGGTCTGGATTCTCCATGGAGAACCCTAGGAATTCAACCCAAAGTTTATCTAAGCAAGTAGGAAAAAGAATGGAGTGATTTCGTTAAGAAATGAGTGAGTTACACTCACTTTAGTAAGAGGTATACAATCTGCTCGAAAATCTGATGTTGCAAGGATCTTGAGGTGATTTGAGAGCGATTTGAGAGAGATTAAAGTGTAAAAATGCTTGGATTAGAGGTGGTTTTTTACAGGGATGAGTTAGGTTAGTTGTTAGGTGAGTTTAGGTGGGTTATTAAGTGTTAAAAGTTGATAAAAAAACTCAAAAAAACCAACCCAATCCCGCCCAAAATATGCTGCTGCCGTCCTCCTTTGCGATCAGGTCTGACACGGAAACAAAGCTTATATCCTTTGTGTTTCCGGGTTCTTCATATGTGTGGCAAGTGGTGGAGCGCTTGGCTGTTGAACCGGAGGTCCCGGGTTCGAAACCCGCGGATCCCGGTTTTGGTATATTATTTATATATATTATTTTTTTTAATTAAAACCCATTAAACAATTTACCAAAAATGGCAAGATTAGTCCCTGAAGTTAAGAATTCAAGAATTACAACTTAGACCTTGGACTTTATAAAAAAATATATATATGTATTTATTAACCTTTAATCCTAAATGTTAATATATTTATAAAATAGCATTTAAATTTTTGTAAAAATAAATAAATTAATTTTATTAATTAATTTAATTAATTAATTTGAATTAATTAACTTAATAAATGATAGGTAATTGTATTTTTTTTTTTTTGCAACGAATTAAGTTTAACGATTAAAAGTTTCACGTTTGAGTCTCGTTTACGCAATACAAACCAAGTTTGCGAGTTATCACACGTTTACGAATAAGAGTATACGAGTATGTTTATATGTTTAAGGTATGAACAAGTATAAGTGTAACAAGATTATGATTAACACAACATGAATAAAATATGAGTTTCTCATTACGATCCAAGTCTCAGTTTACAACGTTTATAACAAAAGACGAATACAAGATACAACGATTACAGAAAATAGAACTACGGAACAAGGTTTCCAAATATAGAAAGTATAGAAATGCGGGGCGTTACACCAACCTTTATATTCATGTTTAATACACTCTATAACTTTTAGCACTAATCACGTTAAAAATTCAGTTAAATGGAATCACATGCATTGAACGTGAGAGCGGCATTTAAGTATTTTACTTTTAAATTAAAACAATACTTTTTCTATTAATAAAAACCCACCGGCACTACCCCACCCCCACCCTCACCCTACCTTCTCTCTTCTTCATCCCTGCTCTCCTCTCTCCAAAACTGATCTTCTACTTCTTCACAAGGTTATTACCAAGAACTTCATTTACTTCTTCAGTTTGTTTTCTTTGAGAACCATTCGTTGTTCTTCAACATTGTCAATGGGTTCAGTGTCTGGTAGGAAGAAAAAAGGTGGGGGTAGGGTGAAGAACAGGGGTAAAAATGTCATTTTGGGTGATGATGATGATGATGAAAGAGAAGAACAAGAGAATTTGATGTTAGGGTTCTGTTTCCTGTGCTGGAAAGGTTGCATCTTGTCTTGGGTTTGATTCATCTTGATAAGTTGTTTCCTGATTGTTTGAAGGGTTTGGTTCAGACCATGGGCCCCATTCTGGCCCCCGCCTTGAATCTTGTGACGGATCCAGAAACTTTTTTAGTTGGTTCGTTTTGATAGATTCTCACTGATTTTTTCAAACCATACAAGGTTCTTATTTTTTCCAATCCGAGTGGATTCATGTGAACCCACAAAACAGGGCTGAATCCGCCACTAAGGGTTCGTTGAATTATAGCAAGTTATGCAACTTGTGTGCATAGATTTTGAGTGAGTTGTTCACATGGGGATAAAGGGGCTACTGCGATGCATGCGAGTCTATTTAACTTGTGTGCAATTGTTAGTCCATTTAACTGAAATTTTTATTTTTACATGCTTAGCGCTAAAGGTTTCAGGGTGTAATAAAACATAAATATAAAGCTTGGTTTTTACCGATTTCATAGTGAAAGGTATAAAGTGCAATTTGAGGCAAACATAAATGTTGTTTTCTGCAATTTTGTCTAATTTTAAACATGTTTATATAAATTTTGACGTGTTTTCATTGGTTATGAACCGATACGACCAGATATGAACCAAATTTTATATACTTAGAGGCCTAAAATATTTAAAAATATTCCGCACCACTGTAGAAAAATTCATTAGTCCATGAGTGACAGATCCCACCAGGGGCGGACCTACCTTATTGGTAGGAGTCTCCGCTATCCCTTGACGCTCTGACGGTAGTTTAAATTTTTGAAAAATTTATTTTTTTGATTTCGTTGCCCATTTTCTATGAAACGTTATCCCTATAAAAATTATCTGAATCACGACTAGATTCTACCAATATAGAAAGTTAGAATACAGAAAGAATATAGAAAGTTAGATTCCAAAACAAATCACTTAAAAAAAACTCACTTTAGATTTAGGGCATACAATAATTTTGGTTATCAGTAGTATCATTTCTATTTTTCTAGCACCGATGCCATAAATGTGGCAATAAACAAGGACACGTGCCTTATAGTACGACAATTTGTGTCATGCAAATATACAATTGATTACAGAAATAGTAATAAAAAACCACCTCATATAGTCATATTCCAATTGAATTATAATGCATAAACCAACCAATTTAAAAATAGGGGTTGGATGAGAGAGCTGTCTCCTAGCTGCAGACTATCGTACTAATGCATGGCAATATCCTGTCAGTACATAGAAAATATCACAACTCTAGGGCCAACCAAAAATAGCTTTGGATATACATGCATCGGTTTATTTAATATAAAACTTTTATATCCTAAAATAAACATAAAATTAAATATCTAAATGAGTAGTATGTAATTTTACCTCTTAGGGTTTGGGCTCGCTGACACCTTTACCTTGTATTAATTTTGGGCCATGCCGTTAAATGAAATCATATTTTTGTTAGTTGTCATGTGAAATGACAATTTTACCCTTTCTCTTTACACACTGATTTTTGTACAACAAAACGTTTTACATCCTTCCTAACTCTTCATCATTTCCGTCTAAATTGTTTTGACCTTCGAAAGTCAACACCTTAAATTGTCTGACCTGGCAAAGTCACCGCCTAAACCAATGGCCAATTCCTGATTGATCTTTCATCTAATTCTAATTCTAATTCTAATTCTAATCAACACGATCAACAACTAATCCTAATCAAGGCATAATCACCAAGAATGCAAGTGAACTGCCTCTACTGTTTGAGCTTTCAAATTAAAAAATGTTTGACCCTGGAACGTCTAATTACTCAGAGATTCTATTACACATTAATAACTTTGATATTCAATTAGACATAAGTAAAATGATCTTCGTAAAATAACATACCTAACATCAAGATCATCAGGAAATAAAAAAAATATAAACATATATCATACAATAAGTTATGAACATAATATAATGATAGTCTTGATGTAAATACCATCCAAGTCCAAGTTGCACATCTAAGGAGAGGCAAGTCCATGATTGGGTTATCAAAGACAGTGACCATCATATCATATGAACAATCATCCTTGGTAGGGTCAAAGTGACCCTAAATTTAACTACCCAAAAAAAAGGTTTACATTTAGTGGTATAAAAGCATTGTTCTTGATTAAGAGAATGTTAGAATGTTTAACATGTGCATATAACAGCTTTTGTACATTGTTCTGTTTACATAATTACCCTATTTGTAACAGGTTCTCTTTAAAACAACATGAACGATATTCTCAGATTTGACCAAGCTTGGTGAAATGTTTACAGGTTCTGATCGAATCGAATATTATGTGAATCGAAAACTATTTAATTAGATTAGACCAAGCATGAACATTATCCTCAACCAACCCTGTTTACATATTTGAAGCGAAATTGTAACAGTAAACCCAAAAAATTCCTAAATTACCCGGTAAACCCTAACTATATTTGAATGGAAAACAATAATCGACCGATGATCTTAATGAACAACCCTTAATGAAAAACCTAAACACTTAAAAAACCATGTTAATTCGAGCGTGAGGAGGTATGGTCCCACGCGACTATATCCTTGACCCAAAGGTCACAAAGATAACCATGCGCACAACGTCAAATGGTGCGCCTTTTTTGGATTCCTTGGTCACACAATGAGCCTTGCGCACTCAGCGCAACGGTGAATTAGACCAACTTCTATAGGTCACAAAATGAGCCTTGCGCACTCAGCGTAACGGTGAATTAGACCAACTTATGTAAGTCACACAACGAGCCTTGTGTACTCGCGACAACGGCAAGTTAGACTCATGCACGCAGGCTACTAGACCCTGCGCACAACAACAATTCTCTAAGCTGCGAATCCCAAAACCTTACAAGGACAAGACACACATGAGAAGCGCCTCATAGTCTCGGGACAAAAGGATACACCCCTGACACCCTGTGCTGGCGGGAAAAACCTTGACAGCCTCGCAGAAGGGGGTAAGCGCTAAGAGATGTTGACCATACCTCAGGGTAAAGAATGGCAGAGCTGTGACCAAAGGTTACTTGACAGGTTGCGTATGACAGCGCTTATGACAATAAGGCAAGTGTCAGACCATACACCAACCATTGTTCTGCCAGTGACTATTCCACTTTCTCCATTTCGGCTAGCAACAAGCCTGACACCAGAAACGGCTACTTTACACGTGGCACCATTCAACACCTGACAGAGCATACCTCCCGACAGAGAATTTATTAATTCTCCTGTAGGGAGCATTTAATGTCTGCCGCTGAGGGACAAAAGGGAAGTTTCTGGCTGTATGGGCCGGGCCCAAGGGCCACCAGCATTTCTCCCAAACATACCTTCTCTCGGCTATAAATAAGTATCGGATCTCCAGGTAATAACACGCTTACCAAGGCATATACTTGCTACACCACTTAACACACACATAAGCTCTCGCTTACCTATTTTCTTTACCCAAAGTACTTATTCTCATGCCGAAGTGTGGTCACGGAGAAAACCACCCTTTCGCCGTGACGAGACTAACGACGTTGCTAGTTTTGCAGATCATCTGGAGTGAGCTTGCAAACCCAAAGACGAAGTGAGAGGTTAACAATTTATGCAGAAACACCCTGGTTGTGACTGATATATCCCCGGATATCTCTAGGTTCAACCGGTGCTTCTTGAGAGCGACAGACATAAACTGTTAAACCTATAATAAGTTACATCGAATGGCTTGTAGTAAGGGGATGATCATTATCGGGATTGGCATTTCTTTTTGTGAACTCGGGATCGATGTTTTGTTTCTCGTTGGCGACTCCTTCTCGCCAGAGACTCAAGAGTGAATGTTAGGTGCGAATGCTATGGGGCTTAGGGTGAATGAGGTTCTATTTACAAGGGTTTGTTATTGAGTTGGTTAAGTAACCAAATACACAATTATCATAATATCCCTCAATTTACCAAGGGAAACTATTGACCATTATGTTTTCTGTTTTGAGGTTAACGGCAGGGTCTAAATTGGCTATAGGCAAGGGGTAAGGTATATTTTTTTGGAAATAAGGGGTAAGGGTGTTAGTGGGCTCAAACCTTAAAAGGGTAATATTGCAGTCTACTATATCTATATATAGCTATATAGGTTATTTCACATTATATAATACAACAATTTGAGTATGATCTTGCACACACTCTATGAGTGATAACCTAGATGTAAAGTGGTGTATTTATCAGTTAAATGGTTGTGAGTTCAAATTCTACAATGTGATAATTTTAACAGTTAAAAAAACTTTCACACAGTCACCTTTGGTGACTTTCAAGTCTGACCGTTTTGACCCTTAATGTTTTTTTTTTCATTTTATTGTTTTTGTCTTGTATTGAAATATTTTTTTATTGTGTTTTATTGTTTTTTTCTTGTAATAAAGATGGTTTGTATTTTCAGTATTTCAAGTTTGTATGTTTTATTTTTACCTTTCAAGTTTTGTCTTATCCTTTTATCTCGTTTATATTTTCTACAACTTCCTCAATTCCATTCTTTTAACGATTCTTTTAACAACAATAGATTAATTAGCAAAACAACGTAACAACAAGCTACATACCTTAGAGCTTTCCTTTCAAACGAGTATCCTTCCGCGTTTGGTATCCCGGTGAATCACTTGAGTTTTCTATCATTTACAACCCAATTGATCATTAGGGCACCATCATGTATTGCCATTTTATCAATACTTGCTAACAACCATCCATATGGTTATTGACCAAAGTTTTTAATGAATTGTTATCATCTAGTCTTCACTTAGACAATTCACCAAATACCTTATGTGCACAAATCTTAAGCTATTCTTATTCGCTCAATTGTAAATTTTCAACCATCTCATTACTAGCCAACTATTTCATAGTAACAATCAATTAACATGTAATTTCAATTTATCAAGGCCATTTTATTCGATCATTATCCATAAAATATTGAGGTTTTTTAGTACCTAGGTTAAAACCTATTTCATTTCATACAAGGGTGATAATCAAAACATGTCATAAATAAAGAACTTCACATGTTCAACAATCCTAGTCATCACAAACATTTCTACCATCATCAAAACACAACTTCATGATGATCAGGTCACTAGACCATCTTATTTCATGGATTTCCCATAATCAAAAAATTTCACCAAAGATGAAATTATAACATACCTTATGTTGTCATGATTTAGGTGCTTTAGATCTTCAAACATGCAATCAAAACTCTTTCTGTTTCACTTTTGATTTGTCAGATTTGTGTTTGAAGTTTTTGTGGGGTTTCTCCGATTCTCTCTCTAAATCACGACACATATACACACTCTTGTGTGTGTGTTTTCCTTTTTTTAATACCCACATTGTAGGTTCATAACCTATTTTAGCCCCTTTGGTTTGGCTTTATTTTGATTAGGACACCATTCTCTCTTTTATTAACAAATTTACATGTAGTCAACTAGGTTAAATGTTTCTAGCAACCACACTTGTGTTATTTATCACAAAATACATACATGTATATACATATGTATACATAAATGTTTATATTTATATCTAACATTTTTCGGCTACGAATGAGCAATTGACAGAGAGCTTTTAAATAATGTCCCACTTCTCTTAAAGGGAAGGATTTAGGTTTGTTAAAACTTGACGTAAAACGTAGTAGAAGTAGCATTCATTGTTCAAGAAAAATCTAAATAATATTCAATATAAAAAAGGAAGCGAATGTACTTTTGAATAATAAATGAGTAAAATAAATGGAATTGGCAAGGAAGCAGTGTTGTAGATGGAGGGTATTGAATTGAATGGGGTCCTAGGTTTTTGAATATTTTGTTGATCCCTTGGTTGGTATCTATTTAATTCTAGCACCTGCCCTTGCCTTGTATTTCTGCACATGAGTATGACACTCCATTCATACCTATTTTTGGCTCATCTGTGTACTTGATGAATATTACTTTCTATAGTAAAATAGTAAATTTAATAAAAATAAATATATGAGTTATCACATTTAATTAATAGGTTCATAAATTACTGTATAAATTCTAAGTTTCTTTTCTAGTCTTCTAAATCAATGTATATATACACAAAGGATAGGTTCTAAATTGAACACTATTGTATCATGAACTTAGTGAATAAATTATGGTAATTGATTTACATTGTCAAATCATAAAATGTACTATACAGTAGTGTATTTTCATCATCAAATTCTGATCAAATCCTATCCATTGATTTACACTTGTGTATTGATAATCAATGGCTAGATTAGTTTACACAGTTCACTATCAATGAGATTGTTCACAAAGGAACCCTATACATACATACGTACGTACGTACGTACATACATACATACACACACACACACACATATATATATATATATATATATAAACAGGATCAGAAGAAAACGATTGGAAATGTGAAAACGATAAAAACGGATACCGGTCGAACACGTGTCAGGGGGTGCTAAATGATATGCGGGGTACGATTGTCATTGTTCAAGTCCGTTTAATAGGTGGCGTCATAATTCATTTTAAAACAAAAGTCCATCAGATATCGCGTGTTGTTCTTTATTTTTGTATCTATGGCGTTTTATTTTCAAAGCAATTTTTTTAAAAAAATGTTGTTATGTGCTTCAACTTAGAATCAATATTCGGCGTTTTCATTATTTAGAACTTACCAATGGCGTTTTACACCTTGTTACGCATATTTGAATTAGAGCGTTTTCATTAAAATGTTTCAGGGTTATAGTAAATCTGTTATTTTTATTGTTATCATTAAACTAATGGTCTGTTCATTATGGCGTTTTCACCTTCTTCCCTCTCAGCAGCCACTTCATTTGTAGACCTGTCCAGTTGAATTAATCTCTTATATCTTATAAAGGTAAATATCCTGGCGTTCCTAACTTCATTATATTTCATTAATAATTCAAAATATTACAACTACGACGAAATCAAAGTAAACTAATAGTCTTCTATGGATGGTATTTGTCACACCCCGACCCGCAGCGGAATAAGAGTCGGGGCATAATTGGGTTATCACCAAAGCTCATGATGTTTACTAAAATGTGTCATATTTATTAAATTCGAATTACAACTTCAATATTCAAAACAAGTTCATATAGTTACAAGGAAAAAGAAACTAAGTAAAACAATCCAAAGCCTAAACTGATTTATTCTTCTAGGCCGTCCTATATGTTTCTTGCTTCAACTGGATCACTTGTATCATGTGTAAAAATGGGGAATTTTGGGTCAACAAAAGTTGGCGAGTGAACCTTGTAAAAAAACATTTGTTATTGATTTCTTGTTGTATTTAATATGGAAAAATTGTGCAATAATCATATGTGAGCAAACGTAAATGAATAAACAATCACAAACCACCTTGCTTTAGTATATAACATGAATGATAATGTATTGTGAGATCAAGGCTCAATCAAACGGAGCCGATCGTATGTTGGCAACGTCACGTTCCGCTCATAGGTAATGGGGAACATGAGAGCCTATGATGATGTATGTGAGATCAAGGCTCAATCAAACGGAGCCAATCGTATGTTGGCAACGCCACGTTCCGCTCATAGGTAATGGGGAACAGACGAGCCTATGATGATGTATGTACTGGAAATGATAAATTTAATCTAAACATTAACCACACAAATAATTGATACATATTGGATACACATTTGATCATGGATATGATGGATGCACAAGTGTTCTAATGTAATAAATAATAAGCGACACATGATACACCCCAAAATGTGATTAAAACGGAGAATTGGTAGAAATTCACTCACATTGGGTGCGTTCTGTTGATGTTGATGGATGCGCACGAGTTTTGGAATTTGATCGACGAGGAAAACTATCCAAAAAATAATCACGAAATAGTTTGGTAAATAAATGGATTCTTAGGTTTATTTTTGTGAGTTCAAGGACTTTTTCTAACTTTAAAAATATTATTTTTAAGTATTTTTAATTGAATTTTAAATTAGATAAATAAATAAAAAGAATAAAAATTTTTTACTTTTGACCGTTGACCGGTCGGACTGTGAGTAATGTGTGCGCTGAGTGAGGTTCGAACCCGGGACCTCTCGTACGCGTGCACGCAGCTCTACCAACTGAGCTACGTGTCTAACCCGAAATATTCTATGTTTTAATTATATATATATACTAATTAAATGTTAATTTATTTGGTTTATATTAAAAGGATTTAAAATGGTCGAACTGGTTGCAGGGAGCCGGATCGAACTCGGTTCCTTTGGTTTGTAAGCGCACAGCCCAACCAGTTGGGCTGTGTGTCTTATCTGTTTAACTTACAGTTTATATTAATCTTAAAAACATACTGGGACCTACTCTGATTCAGTTTTTAAAAAATTGGTTTTAATTCGGAAAGTCGGTGCGTTTGTAAGGTTCGAACTCGTGACGTGCGCTGTGTGTTTGCACACAGTCCACCGCTGGACTGTGTGTCTAACCCGGTTTAATATCTTGTTTTAATTAAACTTATACATAATGTTCGATTTCATCTTCTTCGTTCAAAGACACAGACAAACGATATCCGACTGTTCTGGTTTAATTCGATTAACGAAACTTATAGTTGGTTGGAAAGTATTAGATAATGAGATTAAAGAACAGAATTGTACCAAACAGGATGTTTTTCTCAGAACTCCGGCAAGGGTCGTCGGCTCTGATTTATGAATTCCGTCTGAGCGGATCAATTAACAGTTTTGATCAATTAGTTGTGAAATTAAGTTACTATACAAGAGATATCAGGGGGTTTAGATGATTGTACCGATTTACAGTGTGATTTCGGAAATTTCCAGAGATTGTCCGGCGAGTGCAGATTATCCGGCATCGTCGTCTGGGACCGATTCTGATTTAAGGATTGAAGTTAGTATAAGCCTAACAATGGATTGAAAACGAAAGAGTCGAGAATTTACCGATTTTGTGTAAGTTTCGGTTTTCTGGTGAAAGTCCGGCGATAGCAGATAGTGATTCCGACGAACAGAAATTAGAGTGAAAAATGAAATTGAGGTTTCTACGAGTGTTTCCGAGATATGTGGCGATGGTATTATCAGTGTAAATTGAAAGTAAATTTCATTTCGGTTTCAATCTCAACAATCATATGAATCGAAGCATTGAAGATTGAATTGATTAGAACGCGGGTTGTAACTAGCAGTGAATCATCGGTTATACTCAGAAACTCGCGACCACACCAAAGGTTTCTGGATATTTGAATGCCGATGAGCGGTTTCAGTTCTTGACGCAAACAGATGAATTAACGGTGGAACTTAAATTTTATTTGATTCATTGATTACACAAACGAGTCGGCGGAGTGGTTAAGTGTTTGTTTGATAACCTAGCCGACCCGGGTTCGAAACCCGGCAGCTTGATATTATTTTTTTGCACTTATTTTTACTTTTTAATAATTATAGTTTTTAAATTCTAATATGTTTATTAAATATGTATTGCTTAAAATTAATATTAATCATAAATACGCAACGAAATTTTATAACTGATTATTCGATTAATAAACGAAGCGGGTTTTGGAAACCCGTTTTTCGACGGATGTTACAGTATCCCCTACTTTTAGAAATTTCGTCCCGAAATTTATGTAGTAGTGGTAACAGGAAAAAGATTGTCACACCCCGACCCGCAGCGGAAAAGGTGATCGGGGTATGATTGGGTTATCATCAAAGCTCATGACATTTATTTTAACGTTTCATATTCATTAATACAATTTAATGGAAATTTACAATCATAATTACATCATGACCTAAACATCAATCTAAGCTTCTTTGTTTTCTTCTAAGGCATTTCCTATGTTTTCCTTGCTTCATCCTGTTCACCTGTATCATGTGTAAAAAGGGTTTTTGGATCAACAAAAAGTTGGCGAGTGAATCCTATGGAAAACATTTGAACAAGTTTATTTAATTGATTATGAAATACAGTGCACAACCACACATGAGTAAAAATAGATGTAAACTTATTCATAAATCAATTTAATATTAAACAATACACACATGAACAATAATGGATCGTTTAGAGGCACGCGTTGCTCAACTCGTCTCTCACGAGGAACTGATGGGCCTAATGAATGAATTGCATAAACATGATAATATGAAAGACATAACTACAAACAATATAAACTCAATAATACACACATGAACAATAATGGATTGGTTTTGAGGCACGCGTTGCTCAACTCGTCTCCCACGAGGAACTGATGGGCTTAATGAATGAATTTCATATAAGTTGACAAAATGAAATACATAATCACAACAATATAAACAATCTAAGTTTAGATCACGATATGGTATGGCACAAGTTTAAATAAACGAGTTAATTATTTTGTGACACATGACACACCCCAAAACGTGTAATTAAAAAGGGGAGTTGTAAGATTCACTCACAGTGGGTGCGTTCGGTTGATGATGTTGAATGCACGCGAAGTGGTTTTAACCACGAGTGAAATTAACCTAGATAAATAGCATTATGGTTTGGTAAGTAAACGGATTTTATTAATCCATTTTAGTAGGATTGTTGGGTGTATTTTTGTGATTTTAAGGCTATTTTCCAACCTTAAAAATGTTATTTTTAAGTATTTTTAATTGATTTTTAATTAAAATAAATAAATAAAAATAATAATAAAAAGTTGACTTTTTTGACCGTTGACCGTTGACCTTTGACCTTGACTGTTTGACCGGTTCGTATGCGTGTAAGTGTGCGCTGAGTGAGGCTCGAACCCGAGACCTCCCGTACGCGTGCACGCAGCTCTACCAACTGAGCTACGTGTCTAACCCGAAATATTTCTGTTATTATATTTATATATTAATTAGATTAATCCGAAAATCAACTTATTTCTAAAAAGATTTTAATCAGTGACTCGGTGCGCTCCACAGGTCTCGAACCCGGGACCTGTGGTTTAGGTTAACACACAGTCCACCGCTGGACTGTGTGTTTAACTTGTTATATAACCTGATTTTTATTATACTTATATACAATTAAATAATCTCAGTTCCGCCTTATTTAAAAAGGTTGGATAATTGTCCGGACCGGTGCGGTAGTCCGGATTCGAACTCGTGACGTGTGATTAAACATTCACACAGTCCACCACTGGACTGTGTGTCTAACTTGGTTATTATTCCGGTTATTAATAAACTTAACATGTAACAGCGGTGACTCCGGTTCGGTTAACAAAAAAAGGACATTTTTATTAAGGCAGCATGCGTGGGACAAGATTCGAACTCGAGACGTTTACGTGTTTATTGTGCACACAGTCCACCGCTGGACTGTGTGTCTAACCCCAGTTATAACTTGATTTTAATTATACTTATACACAACTGGAACTTCGTCTTCTTCGTTGAATTTAACCAGAATCGGAAGTCCGACTGGTTCGATGTTTTAATCGTGTTCTTTAGTGTTTTGAGGTTAACTACAGATGAGATATGTAAAAAGAATGAAAGATTTAAGCGTAAGGTATACCGACTGGACTCCTCTGTTTCTCCGGCGAAACTCCGGTGACAGCAGACACTTCCGGCGACGTGTGTCCTGCGGCAGAGAGTCTTCAGAAAGCTTGAAAAGGATGTGGGTGACTTCGGTATAAGCTCAGGGGGTTCAGTAAGGCTCAGAAGTGAAGGGTTCGGTTTTCCGGCGATGTGCAGAAGTTTTCCGGCGAGTGAAATTACGTCGGGTAAAGGTGCGGTTTTGAGCGAAAAAGCTTGCAGAGGTTTGAGGGGGTATTTATAAGGCAGGTCATCGATGAATTTGGTCCGATTTCCGACTTGATTCGTCGGTTAGAAATTCTCCGGCGGTTATAGCTTGTGTCGCGGACTCAGGCGTCGGTTATAAATAGTGATTAAGTTTTACGTTATAACTGAAGATATCGTAAATTCTTGGCGAGTTAGTCGGGATTTCCGACGACTGAAATTTGGGCGCCGGTTTTTTAATTTGGGAATCATGATATGAATTAATTGATTCTAATAATTAACAAGAAACACTAGTGGCGCAGTGGTTGGAGAGTTGAGTGTTAAGTCTGTTGACCCGGCTGACTGACCCGGGTTCGAAACCCGGCAGAACCATTTTATTTTTATTTCATTATTTTTAACAATTTTTCAAAAACAAATTATATATTCTAATATAATAATTAATTATGTATCATTTAAAATTAATTTGGGCATTAAATACGCCACGAAATTTTAAACTGATTGCTCGGTTAATAAACAGAGCGGGTTTGGTAAAATCCGTTTTTGACGGATGTTACAGTATCCCCTGCTTTTTAGAAATTTCGTCCCGAAATTTAAGTAGTGATATATTTAACTAAAAGAATGATGGTGTTTAGTTTGACAGTTACATTCTTAGAAGAAAAGTAAGAGTTTAAATTTTTATTTGAGGCGGTAACGTCCCTTGTAAGGGTTAAGTACCCTATTACAGGAATCGCTTTTTGTTGCCTACTGTGAAAGTATTGATAAGCAGAATTGATTCGCTAAATATGATATCATGCATAAGAGTTTGGATATGTTTGGAAGGATATGGTTATATCCTAAGGCAAAACTTCTAATACTACAACCTACATGGAACTTCTCATAACCATCTAACAATACCTCTGATCTTTTGACAAGAATACTTATATATAGGAAGTACCAGCGGCGTATCCACCATATTCTTGTCAAATTTTCATTGGTTTTATCAGTAAGTTATGATTGGTTCTATGATGTAACTCTAGAACATAAATAACACAACAACCAATATTTGAATCCACATTCTGATAGCATATATGTTTGAATGGTAACAGTTCCTCTCTCGTTTGTTATGATGGAGAGGTTAGTTTATGTAGAACTAGAACACAGTCCAATTTCTTTAAATAGCGAGATGATATGAATGTAACACAAATTTCAACCAAGGCAATACTAAATCCTACATGGAACTTCTCATAACCGCCTGATAATGCCTCTGATCCTTTGGCAAGAATACTTATATATAGGAAGTACCAGCGGCGTATCCACCATATTCTTGTCAAATTTTCGTTGGTTTTATCCGCAAATTATGATTAGTTACCAAGAAACTACTAAATCCTACATAGAACTTCTCATAACCGTCTGACAATGCCTCTGATCCTTTGACAAGAATACTTATATATAGGAAGTACCAGCGGCGTATCCACCATATCCTTGTCAAATTTTCATTGGTTTTATCAGTGAATTATGATTAGTCCTATGTGACTCTACAACCAATACAACAAACACAAGATACTGAAAATGAAAATGTCTGTGCGATCAAGGCTCAATCAAGCGGAGCCGATCGTATTGCATGTACTGGAAATAATAAATTTAATCTAAACAATAATCACACAAACAGCTTATACATGGAACCTCTCATAACCGCCTGATAATGCCTCCGATCCTTTGACAAGAATACTTATATATAGGAAGTACCAGCGGCGTATCCACCATATTCTTGTCAAATTTTCATTGACTTCATCCACAAGTTATGATTAGTTCTATGTGACTCTACAACAAACGCAACAACCACAAGATACTGATAATGAAATGTCTGTGCGATCAAGGCTTAATCAAACGGAGCCGATCGTATTGCATGTACTGAAAATGAAAATGTCTGTTCGATCAAGGCTCAATCAAACGGAGCCGATCGTATTGCATGTACTGAAAATAATAAATTTAATCTAAACAATAATCACACAAACAGCCTATACATGGAACCTCTCGTAACCGCCTGATAATGCCTCCGATCCTTTGACAAGAATACTTATATATAGGAAGTACCAGCGGCGTATCCACCATATTCTCGTCAAATTCTCATTGACTTTATCCGCAAGTTATGATTAGTTCTATGTGACTCTACAACAAACACAACAACCACAAGATACTGATAATGAAAATGTCTGTGCGATCAAGGCTCAATCAAACGGAGCCGATCGTATTGCTTGTACTGAAAATGAAAATGCCTGTGTGATCAAGGCTCAATCAAACGGAGCCGATCGTATGTGGGCACGCTAGGTTCAACCTCATAATGAAATGGGGAACATGCTCAACACTCATAATGTAATGGGGAGTGGCGGCCTATGAAATTGCATGTACTGAAAATAATAAACAAAATTACTCAAACAGTTTACACATGGAACCTCTCATAACCGCCAGATAATGCTTCTGATCCTTTGACAAGAATACTTATATATAGGAAGTACCAGCGGCGTATCCACCATATTCTTGTCAAAGTTTCATTGGCTTTATCTTTAAGTTATGATTGGTTCTATGTGATTCTAAAACATAAAGAAAACATAAAACTAAACGATTGGAGTTGAATCTGGATCTTCGGTGAAGAGGACTAGTTGGGTATCTTCGTTTGGGCCGTCATTATCTTCGACAGGATTGGCGTTGATGTTGAAGACTCTTCCTCTTGTTGGTGGCCTAGCGGTTGGGTTTTCTTGGTTTACTTGGTTAACTGGGTTTGATTGGGCTTGAGCGTTTATGATGTTAACCAATCGAGGGCACGTGTTTCTAAAGTGGGTAGGGGAAGAGATTTGGTTTTGAAAGGTGCGGCAAACCTTGCTCAAATGACCATAGCGTCCACAAGTTGCACATAGTCGACAAGGTAAGGTAAGGGGATGGTGATAAAAACAGTTGTTGCATCGAGGGTGAGGTCCAAGATATGGTTTCTTATTTGGGTAAGTTGAGTTGGGTGCCACTTGAGTGATTGGGATAGCTTGGATGGGTATGGCGTGTGAAATTGGTTGATTTCGTTGTATAGCAGCGAAAAGTTGCCCGTCTCTTTTTCTCTTAGAAGTGGGTTGAGAAGGGGATTCGGTTTGGGTGTAGTCGGAGGTTTCAGTCAATGCTTTATCCTTCTTCTTCTCCTCCTTGAAGTCTTTGTTCCGGATTCGGTTCTCGGTGAGCTCTGTTGCTAGCTCCATTGATGCTTCCAAAGTTGCAGGCGTGGTACTTATTACAGAGTCTTGAATCTTTGACGGAAGACCACGAATGTAGTGCTCGATCAAACGGTAGAGGGGAGTGAACATGTTGGGAACCATTTGATGTAACTCGAGGAATCTTTTGTTGTACGTGATGTGGTCGCCTTCCTTTTGCTTCAACGAATAGAACTCATCTTCTAATTTCTTGATTTCGCTCCTTGGGCAAAATCGTCTGGTCATGATTTCCTTCAATTCGTCCCAAGTTAAAGTCATAGCATCGTCGACGCCTCGTTTGGCCTTCTCTGTATTCCACCAAGTAAGTGCTATTCCATATAAACGACCAGTAGCATAACGCACTTTGCGATCATCGGGGCAATCGCAATTTAGAAAAGTGTTCTCCATTTCTTCAAACCAATGGAGGAGAGCAGTGACACCTTCAGTCCCTTTGTATTTTGGAGGGTCGCATGATTTGAAATGCTTGTAGGTGCATTTAGTGGTATTTGGGGGAGAGTTGATAACGTTTTGCTTTTCTTGATTGACAGGATTAGCGGTAAGTGCTTGTTGTACTTGGATTACAATGTTGGGTATTACGGCAGCCATTTGTTGAGCGATTAGGGCAGCCATGCGCTCGCGGGCTTTTCCTGCTCTCATCTTCCTACGGGTGAGGTTAGAAGACATCTACAAGGAATACATGTCAAGAGTATGAGTTGGATGTTTTTTGGGATCATGGGTCGCACTTAGGAATGAACATTCATAAAATAATTATAGAAAAATAAATATACTACATCCATAGGATGTCTTGGGCTTTGCTCGCCATTAGGCCCTACATGCCGCCATACTTCACCTTCGTAATCATGTGGGCCCCCATGAATACCGGGTTTTTCATATGGTTCGCATGTGTTAGCCTGGTTGCGTACACTAAAACCCGGAGAAAATCGAGAAACATGTATACAACATATGGTATTCGGAATGTGTCCAGGTGTAGACACGGTGACACCTCAAAGTGGGTTAGTTCGAACGACGTTTGGTGTGGCATGCTTTGGCCTAATAGGTCCTTCGTACTCTCATCGTTAGTCCCCAGGTAGGCAAACTGGTCCGTTATATTGGATTTATACGAATGCCAACCTAGACAGGACGTTCCGACTACCGGTACTTGTACCCTTCCAGTTACTACATGCCCGTCGCAAAACTTACTTTGATGAGATTTGAAAATTGCAACAAAATCTTTGAATAACAAATGTATGAAGATGAATTGAATATATGAACATTGATATATGTATGATAAATGTGTATATAAGTATGTATGTTTGACTGTAAGTATAAACAAATATGAAACAAATAAATATCATAAGTTTGTGTGTAACCACCTAATCAATTAAAGTTTAGGCAGACTATAGTATAGGCTCTAAGAGTCTAATAACCTATCCTATATCCCTATAGTCCTGGCTCTGATACCAATCTGTCACACCCCGACCCGCAGCGGAAAAGGTGATCGGGGCATGATTGGGTTATCATCAAAGCTCATGACATTTATTTTAACGTTTCATATTCATTAATACAATTTAATGGAAATTTACAATCATAATTACATCATGACCTAAACATCAATCTAAGCTTCTTTGTTTTCTTCTAAGGCATTTCCTATGTTTTCCTTGCTTCATCCTGTTCACCTGTATCATGTGTAAAAAGGGTTTTTGGATCAACAAAAAGTTGGCGAGTGAATCCAATGGAAAACATTTGAACAAGTTTATTTAATTGATTATGAAATACAGTGCACAACCACACATGAGTAAAAATAGATGTAAACTTATTCATAAATCAATTTAATATTAAACAATACACACATGAACAATAATGGATCGTTTGGAGGCACGCGTTGCTCAACTCGTCTCTCACGAGGAACTGATGGGCCTAATGAATGAATTGCATAAACATGATAATATGAAAGACATAACTACAAACAATATAAACTCAATAATACACACATGAACAATAATGGATTGGTTTTGAGGCACGCGTTGCTCAACTCGTCTCCCACGAGGAACTGATGGGCTTAATGAATGAATTTCATATAAGTTGACAAAATGAAATACATAATCACAACAATATAAACAATCTAAGTTTAGATCACGATATGGTATGGCACAAGTTTAAATAAACGAGTTAATTATTTTGTGACACATGACACACCCCAAAACGTGTAATTAAAAAGGGGAGTTGTAAGATTCACTCACAGTGGGTGCGTTCGGTTGATGATGTTGAATGCACGTGAAGTGGTTTTAACCACGAGTGAAATTAACCTAGATAAATAGCATTATGGTTTGGTAAGTAAACGGATTTTATTAATCCATTTAAGTAGGATTGTTGGGTGTATTTTTGTGATTTTAAGGCTATTTTCCAACCTTAAAAATGTTATTTTTAAGTATTTTTAATTGATTTTTAATTAAAATAAATAAATAAAAATAATAAAAAAAAGTTGACTTTTTTGACCGTTGACCATTGACCGTTGACCTTTGACATTGACTGTTTGACCGGTTCGTATGCGTGTAAGTGTGCGCTGAGTGAGGCTCGAACCCGAGACCTCCCGTACGCGTGCACGCAGCTCTACCAACTGAGCTACGTGTCTAACCCGAAATATTTCTGTTTTTAATTATATTTATATATTAATTAGATTAATCCGAAAATCAACTTATTTCTAAAAAGATTTTAATCAGTGACTCGGTGCGCACGACAGGTCTCGAACCCGGGACCTGTGGTTTAGGTTAACACACAGTCCACCGCTGGACTGTGTGTTTAACTTGTTATATAACCTGATTTTTATTATACTTATATACAATTAAATAATCTCAGTTCCGCCTTATTTAAAAAGGTTGGATAATTGTCCGGACCGGTGCGGTAGTCCGGATTCGAACTCGTGACGTGTGATTAAACATTCACACAGTCCACTGGACTGTGTGTCTAACTTGGTTATTATTCCGGTTATTAATAAACTTAACATGTAACATCGGTGACTCCGGTTCGGTTAACAAAAAAAGGACATTTTTATTAAGGCAGCATGCGTGGGACAAGATTCGAACTCGAGACGTTTACGTGTTTATTGTGCACACAGTCCACCGCTGGACTATGTGTCTAACCCCAGTTATAACTTGATTTTAATTATACTTATACACAACTGAAACTTCGTCTTCTTCGTTGAATTTAACCAGAATCGGAAGTCCGACTGGTTTGATGTTTTAATCGTGTTCTTTAGTGTTTTGAGGTTAATTACAGATGAGATATGTAAAAAGAATGAAAGATTTAAGCGTAATGTATACCGACTAGACTCCTTTGTTTCTCCGGCGAAACTCCGGTGACAGCAGACACTTCCGGCGACGTGTGTCCTGCGGCAGAGAGTCTTCAGAAAGCTTGAAAAGGATGTGGGTGACTTCGGTATAAGCTCAGGGGGTTCAGTAAGGCTCATAAGTGAAGGGTTCGGTTTTCCGGCGATGTGCAGAAGTTTTCCGGCGAGTGAAATTACGTCGGGTAAAGGTGCGGTTTTGAGCGAAAAAGCTTGCAGAGGTTTGAGGGGGTATTTATAAGGCAGGTCATCGATGAATTTGGTCCGATTTCCGACTTGATTCGTCGGTTAGAAATTCTCCGGCGGTTATAACTTGTGTCGCGGACTCAGGCGTCGGTTATATATAGTGATTAAGTTTTACGTTATAACTGAAGATATCGTAAATTCTTGGCGAGTTAGTCGGGATTTCCGACGACTGAAATTTGGGCGCCGGTTTTTGAATTTGGGAATCATGATATGAATTAATTGATTCTAATAATTAACAAGAAACACTAGTGGCGCAGTGGTTGGAGAGTTGAGTGTTAAGTCTGTTGACCCGGCTGACTGACCCGGGTTCGAAACCCGGCAGAACCATTTTATTTTTATTTCATTATTTTTAACAATTTTTCAAAAACAAATTATATATTCCAATATAATAATTAATTATGTATCGTTTAAAATTAATTTGGGCATTAAATACGCCATGAAATTTTAAACTGATTGTTCGGTTAATAAACAGAGCGGGTTTGGTAAAATCCGTTTTTGACGGATGTTACAGTATCCCCTGCTTTTTAGAAATTTCGTCCCGAAATTTAAGTAGTGATATATTTGACTAAAAGAATGATGGTGTTTAGTTTGACAGTTACATTCTTAGAAGAAAAGTAAGAGTTTAAATTTTTGTTTGAGGCGGTAACGTCCCTTGTAAGGGTTAAGTACCCTATTACAGGAATCGCTTTTTGTTGCCTACTATGAAAGTATTGATAAGCAGAATTGATTCGCTAAATATGATATCATGCATAAGAGTTTGGATATGTTTGGAAGGATATGGTTATATCCTAAGGCAAAACTTCTAATACTACAACCTACATGGAACTTCTCATAACCATCTAACAATACCTCTGATCTTTTGACAAGAATACTTATATATAGGAAGTACCAGCGGCGTATCCACCATATTCTTGTCAAATTTTCATTGGTTTTATCAGTAAGTTATGATTGGTTCTATGATGTAACTCTAGAACATAAATAACACAACAACCAATATTTGAATCCACATTCTGATAGCATATATGTTTGAATGGTGACAGTTCCTCTCTCGTTTGTTATGATGGAGAGGTTAGTTTATGTAGAACTAGAACACAGTCCAATTTCTTTAAATAGCGAGATGATATGAATGTAACACAAATTTCAACCAAGGCAATACTAAATCCTACATGGAACTTCTCATAACCGCCTGATAATGCCTCTGATCCTTTGGCAAGAATACTTATATATAGGAAGTACCAGCGGCGTATCCACCATATTCTTGTCAAATTTTCGTTGGTTTTATCCGCAACTTATGATTAGTTACCAAGAAACTACTAAATCCTACATAGAACTTCTCATAACCGTTTGACAATGCCTCTGATCCTTTGACAAGAATACTTATATATAGGAAGTACCAGCGGCGTATCCACCATCTTCGTTGCCTTATATTCAACTCCTTTTGGTTGAAGATATGTTGGAGACTCTTGTGGTCAGTGTATATTTCACACTTAGTACCGTAGAGGTAATGTCTCCACATCTTAAGAGAGAACACAACGGCTCCAAGTTCCAGGTCGTGGGTGGTGTAGTTCTTCTCATGAATTTTGAGTTGCCTAGATGCATAAGCTATCACTTTTCCTCTTTGCATCAGTACACAGCCTAGTCCTTGCCCTGACGCGTCGCAATAAACCACGAAGTCATCACAACCTTCAGGAAGTGTGAGGATAGGTGCGTCACAGAGTTTTTGCTTAAGGGTATGGAAGGCTTCTTCTTGTTTAGGTCCCCATATGAAGGGTTTTCCTTTATGAGTTAAAGCCGTGAGTGGTACAGCAATACGGGAGAAATTTGCAATGAAACGGCGATAATAACCAGCCAAACCAAGAAATGATCTTACTTTGGTATGGGTTCGTGGCGCTTGCCATTCCTGTACTGCCTTGATTTTTGAGGGATCAACATGAATTCCCTTGTCATTGACGACGTGTCCAAGGAATTGTACTTCCCTTAACCAGAATTCACATTTCGAAAACTTAGCGTATAGCTTTTCTGTCCTTAAAAGTGTAAGGATGAGTCGAAGGTGTCGTTCATGATCAGACTTAGACTTTGAGTAGATGAGGATGTCGTCGAAGAAGACTATGACAAAACGGTCGAGGTAGGGTTTGCAGACTCTATTCATTAGATCCATGAACACAGCTGGGGCGTTGGTCAACCCAAATGGCATGACCATGAATTCATAATGACCATAACGAGTTCGGAAGGCAGTCTTTGGGACGTCTTCTTCATGTACTCTGAGTTGATGATAACCAGAACGAAGGTTGATTTTTGAAAAACAGGTGGCGCCTTGAAGTTGGTCTAGAAGGCCATCGATGCGAGGTAATGCGTAGAGGTTCTTGACCGTTAACTTGTTGAGTTCTCTGTAATCGATACACATGCGGAATGTTCCATCTTTCTTCTTCACAAAAAGGACAGGTGCACCCCAAGGCGATGAGCTAGGACGTATGAATCCTTTGTCAGTCAGCTCTTGCAGTTGACTGGCCAACTCTTGCATTTCGGATGGGGCTAACCTATAAGGAGATTTTGCAACTGGTGTAGCTCCAGGTATAAGATCAATGCGGAATTCGACTTCTCTCACGGGAGGAAGTCCTAAAATGTCGTCAGGAAAAAACTTGTGGAAAATCTTTTACTACTGGGATGTCTTCGAGTTTCTTCTCCTTGGTTCCCTTTTTGACGACGTGAGTTACGAATGCGACATAATTCCTGCGGAGATATTTTCGGGCTTGAAGACAGGACATTAATTTTAGTCCTTTCGATGGGGTTTCTCCAAAGATTCGTAGGGTCTGACCGTTTGCAAGAGGAATGCGAATGAACTTTTAGCGGCATACAACTTCAGCATGATGTTGGCTGAGCCAGTCCATACCAATTATAATGTCGAAACTTCCCAACTTCATAGGAATGAGGTCAATTGGAAAATCGTGATCGTTTAGGGTGAGAGTACAATTGCGTATAATAGAGTTTAATGAGACCGGTTTTCCGTCAGCAACTTCTACGTTATGGATTCCATGAGTTTATCATGAGTTTGGTTGAGGATGGGTTCAAATTCTAAGGACACAAAACTCTTATCCGCGCCAGTATCAAATAACATAGATGCATAGCTACCATTGATGAGAAACGTACTGTTAACCACGTTGTTGTCAGCCCTAGCTTGATTGGTGTTAATGTTGAAAGCTCTTCCTCTAGCAGGTGGAGGAACTTGGTTAGCTTGGTTCACCAGATTTGCTTGAGCTTGGGCATGAATGATGTTCACCAAGCGTGGGCAAGTGTTTCTAAAGTGGTTTGGGTCTCCCCAGTTGTAACAATCTCGCATAGGTGGCATCATGGGATAGTTGGGTTGGTAGTAGGATTGGGCTAAATGTTGGGCAGGTGGTAGGAGTAAAGGTTGTTGGGCTTGACCCACTATCTGATGGTGGGTTTGGGTTGAGGGCTGATTGCGGTTCGTTCGCTGAAGTGTGCGACAGGTTTGGATGGTGTGACCCGCACGGCCACAGCCGGTGCAATGTTGGCAGGGATGTTCGGGAAAGTGATGGTATTAGCAACGGTTGCATTTTGGGTATGGGCCGGAGTATGGCTTTTTATATGGTGCAGCTGAGGGGGCAACTTGGGTGATGGGTGCAGCAGTGATAGGGAGGTTTGTTTGTGTGACAGCAAAGTTTCTATTGTTTCGTTTCTTCTTACTAGCAAACTTTGAGGAGGAGGTGGAATGGTTTGAAGTTTGGCCCTCAATGGGGGCTTTCTTTTTCTCGTCCTTAAATTTGCCGTTTCGGATGCGATTCTCGGTAAGCTCGGTAGCTAGTTCCATAGCGGCTTCAAGTGTTGCAGGCGAAGTGCTTAGTACCGAGTCTTGAATTTTTGAGGGGAGGCCTCGAATATAGTGTTCAACTAAGCGGTACACTGGGGTGAACAAGTTGGGGATCATTTGGTTCAACTCTAAAAACCTTTTGTTGTAGGAAGTATGATCTCCTTCCTTTTGCTTTAACGAGTGGAATTCATCCTCTAACTTTTTGATCTCGCTTCTTGGACAGAAGCGTCTCTTCATGATTTCCCTTAACTCCTCCCATGTTAAGGCCATTGCATCTTCGATTCCTCTCTTACCTTTTTCTGTATTCCACCAGGTAAGAGCTACTCCAAATAGTCTCCCGGTTGCGTAACGTACCTTGCGATCCTCGGGACAATCGCAATTGAGGAAGGTGTTTTCCATTTCCTCAAACCAGTGGAGGAGAGCAGTGACACCTTCGGTCCCTTCATATTTTGGGGGATCGCAAGACTTGAAATGTTTGTAAGAGCACTTTTTGGAGGGAGGGTTGTCGACGTTCTGGTCTTCTTGATTGGGAGGGTTGATGGGATTTGCGGCGAGAGCTTGTTGGACTTGAATTATGATGTCAGGAAGCACCGCGGCCATTTGTTTTGCGATTTGGGTGTCCAAGCGTTCGTTTGACCTTCCTGACCTTCTACCTCCACGTAGTTGCCTAGCCGACATCTACAGGAACATTCATAGGAAGATAGTGAGTTTAAGAAGTTTTTAGGTGTCATGTGTTGTTGAAAGTAATAAAATAACATAATCATAAATAATGCAACTACATCCATAGGATGTCTTGGGTTTGCTCATGTTTGGGCCTCCAATGTCCCCCATACCATCGCCTGTATAGTCATGTGGGCCCCCATGACTATTGGCTTAGTAGGATTTACATTGGTGTTGGCGGTTTAACACTCACATCACCCGAATGAAAACCATGAAATATGATTGCGGGATGTATGGTAGGAGGGTGTCCAGGTATAGACACAATGACAACTCAAAGTGGGGTTAGTTCACACGACGTTTGGTATAGCATGCTTTGGCCTAATAGGTCCTTCGTACTCTCATCGTTAGTCCCCAGGTAGGCAAACTGGTCCTTTATTTTGGATTTTTACGAATGCCAAGCCTAGACAGGACGTTCCGACTACCGGTACTCATACCCTTCCAGTTACTACATGCCCGTCATGGGAACTCACTTTGATGTGATTTGAAAATACAAAAATCGTTGCAAAAATCATAGATATTGTGAGGTGTGTGCTCTCATGGATATGATATGTTATGAGGATATGATTCATGATGAGCATTGTATAATAATATGTACTTATGAACATGCTTGCATAACATGGAATGTAACAATAAACATAAAGCATATAAACATCATGAATTTTGTATGTAACACATAAACAATTTCTAATCAACTATAGTATAGGCTCTAAGGGTTTTATAACCTCTCCTATATCCCTATAGTCATGGCTCTGATACCAATCTGTCACACCCCAACCCGCAGCGGAATAAGAGTCAGGGCATAATTGGGTTATCACCAAAGCTCATGATGTTTACTAAAATGTTTCATATTTATTAAATTCGAATTACAACTTCAATATTCAAAACAAGTTCATATAGTTACAAGGAAAAAGAAACTAAGTAAAACAATCCAAAGCCTAAACTGATTTATTCTTCTAGGCCGTCCTATATGTTTCTTGCTTCAACTGGATCACCTGTATCATGTGTAAAAATGGGGAATTTTGGGTCAACAAAAGTTGGCGAGTGAACCTTGTAAAAAACATTTGTTATTGATTTCTTGTTGTATTTAATATGGAAAAATTGTGCAATAATCATATGTGAGCAAACGTAAATGAATAAACAATCACAAACCACCTTGCTTGAGTATATAACATGAATGATAATGTATTGTGTCACACTCCGAACCGCAGCGGAATAAGAGTCGGGGCATAATTGGGTTATCACCAAAGCTCATGATATTTACTAATATGTTTCATATTTATTAAAGTCAAAATTACATTCTCAATAATCCAAACATGTCCATACAAATACAAATAAAAATAACCAACTAAACAATCCAAGCTCTAAACCAGTTTATTCTTCTAGGCCAATCCTATGTGTTTCTTGCTGCAGCTGGTTCACCTGTATCATGTGTAAAAAAAGGGGTTTTGGGGTCAACATAAGTTGGCGAGTGAACCTTGTTAGATAAACATTTATTATTTATTTTCTTGTTATTTTGTCAAGGAAAAATTGTGCATAAACATAAGTGAGCAAATGTAAATAATCAATCAGTAACAATGACAACCACAAACTATAACATACAATAACATACAATGACATACAATAACATACAATAACATATAATAACAAAAATGGGGAACGAACGGCATATGATAAATGTATGTACTGAAAATGATAAATGTCTGTGCGATCAAGGCTCAATCAAACGGAGCCGATCGTATTGCATGTACTGAAAATGATAAATGTCTGTGCGATCAAGGCTCAATCAAACGGAGCCGAACGTATGTTGGCCGCCAGGTTCACGCTCATAATGTAATGGGGAACATGCTCAACGCTCATAATGTAATGGGGAGCGGCGGCCTATGAAATTGCATGTACTGAAAATAATAAATTAAATCTAAACAATAACCACACAACAGTTGAAACAAGCTGAATACACATTTGTTCATAATATGATGTATGCACAATGATTTAATTATAATAAATGGCAAGACACATGATACACCCCAAAAACGTGATTAAAACGGGGAATTTGTAAAGATTCACTCACATTGGGTGCGTTTGGTTGGAGATGGTGAGATGCGCACGAGTTGGAAGAATCGTACAACGAGAATTAACTAACCTAAATAATAACGGAAAATATAGTAAATGAGTGGATTTTATTGATAATTTTAATTAGGATTTTTAGATATATTTTTGTGAGTTTAAGGCTATTTCCTATCTTTAAAAACATTATTTTTAAGTATTTTTAATTGATTTTTAAATTAAATTAAATAAATAAAAATATAAAAATATGTTGACTTTTTGGGTTGACCGTTGACTTTTTGACTTTGACTTGTTGACCGGTTCGGTCGTTTATAATGTTTGCACTGAGTGAGGTTCGAACTCGTGACCTCCCGTACGCGTGCACGCAGCTCTACCAACTGAGCTACGTGTCTAACCCGAAATAATTCTGTTTTTTATTATATTTATATACTAACTCAGTTTATTCAAAATTCTTTTATTTTCAAAAATGTTTTAAATCATTGAACCGGTGTACCAACAGGTCTCGAACCCGGGACCTGTGCTTTAACGTTACACACAGTCCACCGCTGGACTGTGTGTCTAACTTGGTTAATATACAGATTTTTATTATACTTAACTTCTAACGTAAGTTAATCCGGTTCAGTTAGAAAATAAAACATCCTTATTACAGAGAGGGTGTGTGTATCAGGGATCGAACTCGCGGCGTGTGCGTATTGTTTGCACACAGTCCACCGCTGGACTGTGTGTCTAACCCGTTTATAATACCGATTTTAATTAACCTTATAATGTTAACACACTTCATCTTCTTCGCTAATTTTTACAGACAGCAATCTACTCAACTGTTTCTTGTTTTAAAACGATTAACAACATTCATAAGACTAAAATGAAATGACAGAGACGGTGTTGGAAGCAAACATACCGGAGGAATGATTTGTCTCAGAATTCCGGCAAGGCGTCGGCTCTGTTTTTATGAACTTCAACTGAGCAAGCAATTTAACAGTTTTGATTAGCTAATTGTGGAATTGAAGTGCTAAACAAGAGTTAACAGAAGGTTTGAATGTCCATACCGTTTTACAGCGGAAGATAAGAACTTCCAGAGGTTTTCCGGCGAGCAGGAATTATCTGATAACGACGTCTGAATTTGATTCCGATTGAAAGGTTTGGGTTATCAATAGCTTAACAATTGATTGACCACGAAAGAATTGAGAGACTCACTGATTTGGTGGAAAATACGGTTTTCCGGCGAATGTCCGGCGAGTCCAAAAAGCTTCTCCGGCGGACTGAAAGTTGTGCGAAAATGTAATCGGAAGTTTGCAGAGTGTGTTTGAGTCGCGAGAGGGGTCTTTGATTGAAGTAATTCAAGAATTTGAAAGTTTTCGGTTATTAAACCGATTCACTCCCGAATTCAAGTTTCATTCAAAGCAAAATTGATTGGAATTGTCGGTGTATCGGTTAAACTCAGTAAACAGCGAGTAATCAAACGTCTTTGGACGTTTGGTGACCGATTTCGGTTACAGTTGGCGTAACCGGTTGATTTATGGTTGTTTATAAGATTTATTTGTTTCCTAGAGTTGACAGAAAACAACAAGTGGCGGAGTGGTTATGTGTGTGTGTGATAAAGCTTTGAGTTCTTTTCCGGCTGACCCGGGTTCGAGTCGCCTCATTTTCTTTTTAATTATTTTATTTTTACTTTTTATCAATTATAACTTTTATAGTTTAGTTTGTTTTTTAATTATGCATCATTAAAAATTAAATTGGACATAAATACGCAACGAGACATTTATAACTTGATATTCGATTACAAACGGAGCGGGTTTGGAAAACCCGTTTTTGACAAATGTTACATATTGTGAGATCAAGGCTCAATCAAACGGAGCCGATCGTATGTTGGCAATGTCACGTTCCGCTCATAGGTAATGGGGAACATGCGAGCCTATGATGATGTATGTGAGATCAAGGCTCAATCAAACGGAGCCGATCGTATGTTGGCAACGCCACGTTCCGCTCATAGGTAATGGGGAACAGACGAGCCTATGATGATGTATGTACTGGAAATGATAAATTTAATCTAAACCTTAACCACACAAACAATTGATACATATTGGATACACATTTGATCATGGATATGATGGATGCACAAGTGTTTTAATGTAATAAATAATAAGCGACATATGATACACCCCAAAATGTGATTAAAACGGGGAATTGGTAGAGATTCACTCACATTGGGTGCGTTCTGTTGATGTTGATGGATGCGCACGAGTTTTGGAATTTGATCGACGAGGAAAACTATCCTAAAAATAATCACGAAATAGTTTGGTAAATAAATGGATTCTTAGGTTTATTTTTGTGAGTTTAAGGACTTTTTCTAACTTTAAAAATATTATTTTTAAGTATTTTTGATTGATTTTTAAATTAGATAAATAAATAAAAAGAATAAATTTTTTTGACTTTTTGACCATTGACCGGTCGGACTGTGAGTAATGTGTGCGCTGAGTGAGGTTCGAACCCGGGACCTCTCGTACGCGTGCACGCAGCTCTACCAACTGAGCTACGTGTCTAACCCGAAATATTCTATGTTTTAATTATATATATATATATATACTAATTAAATGTTAATTTATTTGGTTTATGTTAAAAGGATTTAAAATGGTCGAACCGGTTGCAGGGAGCCGGATCGAACTCGGTTCCTTTGGTTTGTAAGCACACAGCCCAACCAGTTGGGCTGTGTGTCTTATCT
Organism: Scalesia atractyloides; assembly: GCA_947069175.1. Taxonomy (NCBI): domain Eukaryota; kingdom Viridiplantae; phylum Streptophyta; class Magnoliopsida; order Asterales; family Asteraceae; genus Scalesia; species Scalesia atractyloides. Next base: position 2,527,569 of record CAMTDV010000022.1, read on the forward strand.
GTTTAACTTACAGTTTATATTAATCTTAAAAACATACTAGGACCTACTCTGATTCAGTTTTTAAAAAATTGGTTTTAATTCGGTAAGTCGGTGCGTTTGTAAGGTTCGAACTCGTGACGTGCGCTGTGTGTTTGCACACAGTCCACCGCTGGACTTGTGTGTCTAACCCGGTTTAATATCTTGTTTTAATTAAACTTATACATAATGTTCGACTTCATCTTCTTCGTTCAAAGACACAGACAAACTATATCTGACTGTTCTGGTTTAATTGGATTAACGAAACTTATAGTTGGTTGGAAAATATTAGATAATGAGATTAAAGAACAGAATTGTACCAAACAGGATGTTTTTCTCAGAACTCCGGCAAGGGTCGTCGGCTCTGATTTATGAATTCCGTCTGAGCGGATCAATTAACAGTTTTGATCAATTAGTTGTGAAATTAAGTTACTATACAAGAGATATCAGGGGGTTTAGATGATTGTACCGATTTACAGTGTGATTTCGGAAATTTCCAGAGATTTTCCGGCGAGTGCAGATTATCCGGCAACGTCGTCTGGGACCGATTCTGATTGAAGGATTGAAGTTAGTATAAGTCTAACAATGGATTGAAAACGAAAGAGTCGAGAATTTACCGATTTTGTGTAAGTTTTGGTTTTCCGGTGAAAGTCCGGCGATAGCAGATAGTGACTCCGACGAACAGAAATTAGAGTGAAAAATAAAATTGAGGTTTCTGCGAGTGTTTCCGAGATATGAGGCGATGGTATTATCAGTGTAATTGAAAGTAAATTTCATTTCGGTTTCATTCTCAACAATCATATGAATCGAAGCATTGAAGATTGAATTGATTAGAACGTGGGTTCTAACTAGCATTGAATCATCGGTTATACTCAGAAACTCGCGACCACACCAAAGGTTTCTGGATATTTGAATGCCGATGAGCGGTTTCAGTTCTTGACGCAAACAGATGAATTCACGGTGGAACTTATATTTTATTTGATTCATTGATTACACAAACGAGTCAAGTGGCGGAGTGGTTAAGTGTTTGTTTGATAACCTAGCTGACCCGGGTTCGAAACCCGGCAACTTGATATTATTTTTACTTTTTTAATAATTATAGTTTTTAAATTCTAATATGATTATTAAATATGTATTGCTTAAAATTAATATTAATCATAAATACGCAACGAAATTTTATAACTGATTATTCGATTAATAAACGAAGCGGGTTTTGGAAACCCGTTTTTCGACGGATGTTACAGTATTACATCAGAGATGTACCATCACTTTGGTCATCACTTTCTTCAGACTCGTAATCATTATTTATTTCATTGGCGTATAACACGATAATCTCGTTTAGCCTTTTTCACATCCTATATTTAAATATCCTCACAACCCTGGATGTTGCATCGTTCGAAGGTGCTAAATCACAGAATTGTTCAAGAAGGTGTAGTTTATCTGTGTTTAGCACTACGTCCATCGTCAATGAATAATCCACCCCATCTTGTTAAGTCACTTTCACCGTTCTTGATGGTTCATCCAAACTCCAAGTGATAACTGTTGATAGATCAGTAATGTCATCATCATCATCTGCTATAAATTTTCTTTTCAATCTTCTTATTACCATTTGAGTCCTTTCACAATCGCTGGCCCTTGGAACCCTAGAATATCACTCTGAACGGCTTCATCATCATTTGCTGGAAGTTCCTGAGATGTTTGTTTATATAAGAGTTTTTTTGGCGCGTAGTTTAGGCAGGATTTTATTTTAATAAATGTTAATAATAATGTATTTGTCGCTTCATTTACTGTTTGTAGTTATTGTTTGTTCAGCTTTATCTGTCAAGGCTGTTACACATCCCATCTTTTATGTTTGGCATTTTGTATTTTAACAGCGTTTTATAGATAAAGGTGATAAAACACACTAATTAACTTTTGGTGTTTTGCAATTGTGGCATTTTGGCGTTTTATAACTAATTGGAGAAGTATAGTATTTTATTATTTGAAAAGTACATAACAAACAAAGAAAAAATTACACAAAAGAAAAAGTAAAGAAAAAATTAAAACTGCTTGTTAGAAGAGATTTTGTCTGAGAAGTATACATCACTCCCTTCCTCTTCTTCTTCGAATTCTTCTTACGGTTTCTCATCCAAGTCATCACTTTCACTTTTATTGACCTCTTGTTCTTGAAGAGTTTGAAGCCTCCATTTGAACATGCCATGCAACAACGCCAATGTTTCGTTTATGTCTGCGTTCAAACATGTTGCGTTGCGTAACTTATCCATGAACCCAAGACCCTGCTTGGTCATGATGTTTTCAAGCATGTAGTCTTCCTGCTCCCCGTTGTCAGATATAGCGGTCACCATGTCAGTGTCTTCATCAAAACGCTATGATCTGATGATTGGGTCCATTTTTGCATTTGGCTTGTTTGGTCCAAATTTTCTGGTTAATCTTTTTATAACCGTATGTGTTTTATGACAGTGGTTACCTAGAGGGACCCAAGTGCTAGGATCCCCCTTTGTACTTCTTCTTCCAAGTTTAATATGGCTTTGATTGTTTTAACAAGCACTCTTCTTCTGTTGTCAAAGTGGATTACGAATCTTTTGATTCCGATGGTGTATCTCCATGAAACGATGGTTGCCATTTTTTTTACTTTAAGAGTTTTTTTGTTTTTGAAATTTGGCGTTTTGGTTAAAGATGACATTTTAGTTTGATCAATTGAAAGTAATAATGGAAGTGATGGTAACGTCGTTTATACGATGATCTTTTTGGCGCGTAGTTTAGGAGGGAATTTTTTATAATAAATGTTAATAATTAACTTTTAGTTACTGTTTGTTCACATCTATTTGTTAAATTTGCAACGCGTTTTATTATTAAGTTTTGGCGTTTTGTATCAATGACATTTTATATAAATATGTCGTTTCGTCTGGGAGTGAATGTAGGTTAACGCGGGAATTTTGTATGGCGTTTTGCTTATCAATGTGGCGTTTTGTATTAGAGCAGTAAAAAAGACCCTTTTGCCCTTAGTGAAGCACGTCCAAGTAATAAAGTTGATTTTATTTACGAAAACGCTACCGGCCATTCTAATCCATAGATTGTTTTGATTCACGGATGAGGGGATATATATATATATATATATATATATATATATATATCGAGAATTATAACTTATATAAGTTTTCGAAAGTTCTTGGGACATTGTTCATATATATTAATTCACATTATCACGAGGATAATGATGTTTCTTAACTTTGACCACTAAATTTTCAAAGTTTTCATTTTCGCTCCTTTTTAATTTATCTTTTCATAGACATATAGTTGTCTAATCAAGCGGTGAATATGTGTAATATTTGAATAATGTATGAGTATTTATTTTAATAATAATAATATGGTTATGGACTATTTTAAGTTTGTTATATTCTAATTTTAATTGATAACTATCTGAATATCATATAATTTTTTTAATTTATAACTATCTGAATATCATACAATTTTTTATACTTAATTAAAGGGTTTTTTATTTAACTTAAATTTAACTAAATGTTTTTTAAACAATTCTTTAAATGTTTTCACATAAATATCCTTTTGGTGCTACCCAACATAATATACGTTTCGGTATACAATTTGTAATGACCGGTATTTCACTTTCAGTTTCTAATTTAAGATGTACGTTTAAATCACGTTACAAAAAACAGCCCTTCAACGCAGGGGATCAACTCTAGTTAATTATAATGGTAATGTGTCTTCTCTCTATCGAAAAGGTGAAGCGTTAAAATCCTATAAGTTACAGGTATAAATAGTTGATATGAGTAGAATAGATAGTTTATATAAGTATAACAAGATTAGAATCTGTTAAAAATATAAGTTAATAAGCTAATACTAATCTATAAATAAGTTTTCAATTTTTTAATAGGCCACATGACATGTTTATTTTGAAAATTTTCTTTTTTCCCAACTTCATGAAGATGTTAATAGTCTTCCAAAAGAAAGGAAGTTATTTGTGTTAATACAAGACAGTTCCAAAATAAAGGATTTTATTTATATTACACCTGTGGGAAAACCACCTAAATACACATTCTCACCCAATATACTACCATATTGATGATATGACTAGAAAAACTTAAATACCCATATTCACCCAATATAGTATCAAATTGAAAATTTTACTAGAAAAACTTAGTTTCACTTAACCTAAATACCCATATTCACCCAATATATACCAAATTGAAGATTTTACTAAAAAAACTTACACTTTCATTTAACCAACACTCAATATAGCACCAAATTGAAGAGTTTACTAGAAAAACTTACACTTTCATTTAAACATTTAAACAATATTTACAACCGATTTTACACAGTTCACTAAAATGAACTTTTGATTACCGAATGTGTGTTTTTGTTTTCGCAGATTTCTTTTAATTTTCCAAAATCACCTACGTATATAACTATTAGGGGTGTTCATGATCCAGTATTGACAGTTTTAGTGAACTCACGTTGAGTCAAACAGTTAATAACAGTTTTGTTAGGTCTTAGAAGTGTGAGACTGAATTATCAAATATACGCAATAGTCTATGGTAGCTAACTGGACTTAACTGAGTTAGTTTGTGTTTGGTTTGGACCTTTATAGGTCATTTGGGCATGTCATACGCCATGTGGGCCAGGCAAGCCCATTAGGGTTATGCCTTACCCTATGTATAAATAGAATGTTATGTCATTCCTAGGGTTAATTTTTGGGAGACTTTCAGGTTTTCTCTAGAGAACCTCCGTCTTGTACCAGACGGTTTTCCTTGTTCAAGTAATAGAATCGTGTGCAAGGTGTTAAAATGATTTCTTTATTGTTCTTCATTGTTTCGATCATTTCCTGAATCATCATCAAGTTTGGATTCCGTCCATCCTTGGTGATTGTGTGATATCAGTGTAGGATCCGGATTATCGGGACTTACAGGTGGTATCAGAGCCAGCTTGCACCTGTTTTCAAGGCTCAGATCTGATATTTACAAGATTCTGTTCGGTTTTCTCCTGAAGAACACGAAGAAGATTTCAAGCATTTCAGATCAACATTCAAGGATTTCGGATTTTTGGTTACATTTCGGATTGATTTCGGATTAATCTGCTGCATTTCGGATAGATTTCGGATAAATCTTCAAGGATTTCGGATAATCTTCAAGGATTTCGGATAATCTTTAAAGATTCCGGATTCGTAACTGTTCCGAATTCGGATAAACTTTCATTCCGGATTACTGTTGCGGATTCTCACTGTCGCTGTGTAGCTGATAGCATTCCGGATTACTGTTCCGGATTACTATTCCGGATTGTCACTGTTGTTGTGTATCAGATAGCATTCCGGATTACTGTTTCAGATTCTCATTCCGGACTGAAACAGTGCATCTCGGATAGTGTTCCGAATCACCATCTCAGATTAGTATCTCGGATCGCTGATTTCGGATTCCATCTCGGATTGTTAATCCGAGTTACTGTTCCGAATTTGGTATTGCTCCGAGTTATACCCAAAAAGGTGAAAAGTTAACCAGCTGACGTAACCGGAGTTAAACGTTTTCGTGCATAGAATTTGATCCATAGGCAATCTTAACAAACCGGTTGCCCGGTTAGACTCGGGTGATTTTTAGGGCAATAAAAAAATCACCATCGAACATTATATATCATCGGAATCGTATCGTTGAGACGGGTCTAACGGTACATGTTGGTAAAAACAGTTTTCGAACATTTTTTATCGTGTTTACCGGTCCGGTTTCGATTATCCGAAGATGTTTGCAGCCCAAACTCAAAATCGGAGCCTGCGGGATGAAGTGAAGGAAAAGCTGAATGAGTTTATCGAGACTACAATGTTGATCCGGTTGCTGACTATGTGATGCGTTTACTTGACCGTGGAAGGCAAAGAGAGGATTTAAGGAATGATTTGAATAGCTTTTTGGGTGATGGCAAAGACTCTTTTGTATCTTGGTTATGAGATCGTTTACAATCAAACCTAGATCTCCAAGATCGATATGCAAAATCAACTGAGTCTAATCCTAAAGAAGTGTCTGAGCAAAAACCTCAACCACAGCATGCAGCAATCAGCAGTCCAGCACTCCAAACTCGACCTCAAGCCCAAACTAACGATGACAAATCTAGCTCGTCCATTTACACAGTCAACTATCTTTTGTGCACTGAACCTTGCAGGAATAGGGTTGCTCAACTCAGGGCTCTTAATTCCAAAATGACCGATGAATACAACAATGCAATGGCTCAGTGCATCAGCCTTCGAGAAAGCAACAAGTTACTCAAAGAAAAGGTTGAAGCACAAAAGAAAGATATAGCTCAGCTCCACCTGGACGTAAATCAATAGAAATGTTGGATCCATGATTACATAACCAGATTAGAATCAAAAACCATGGAATGCGACTTGGTAAGAGTTGAGCTGGGACTTCTTACTAGAATATCAACAAAACGAGGTTAATATAAAGAAGTTTGATACATCCAGCAAGCTTGTTCAAGACGTGTGCAATGTGCAGCTGGCATATAAGGGGAACAAAGGGAAGGGTTTGGGATTCAAACAGGTTGCCCCACCGTATAATCACAACTATACAACAATGCCTGAAACCGATGAAGATATTGAGAAAGCACAACATATGGTGTATGGCAAACCCAGTGATTATACGCCAGACGCACGGGAACCATCTGGTGTTGTTGACTCGTCAAATGATTCAGCTGATGAAAAGAGAGCTGACATGAACAAGGCACCGAGTGCGCAAACTGAACAATCTGAACCTTATGCTTCCGATGAAAAGGTTCAGAGCAAGCTAAAAGAGCAGAGACGAGCAAATCGGAGACGAAGAAAGCAGAAGTCCAAACGTCAGGGACAATCAAGCTCTCCAAAATCATCAGTGGGCAGCAATAGCCCTCAAAAGGCTAGTATTGTGAAAAATGCCTTTGTTAAGCCGGTCTTCAATGGCAAATGCGAAAAATATGCTTTTACCGTGCTGGCAAAGCTTTGGGAAAGGTTGGGGAGATTTCTGAACAAGACTTGCAGTCTAAACAAAAGAAGAAGAATCCAAAGAAATCTCCACAACAAAAGAAGGCCTTTGCAAACGACAAGTACAGACATCCAAATTCATCCTTGTCTGCAAGAAATGTGCAAGGAAATCAAGCACAGAAGGGATCAGTTCATCCTTCAAGGCCTGTACGAGCAAATCAAGCTGATCAAAATGCTTTACATGTGAAAAGACAAACGTGCTTCAATTGCGGCATTCCTGGTCACATTGCTCGAAACTGTATACGTGTTCCCCATGTTCCGTGTCATGCTAAAAGTCAGAAGGTTACACCAAAGAATAACAATCATTCCAAGCCGATGAAGGTATCTTCACCTAAGGCAATGAAGAATGTGAATTCAAGGTTAAACCATCTGATGGGGATTGGAATGTTGCCAAAAACAAACGCAAGGCTGTTCAAAAACAAAAATCTTTTTTCTAAAATGACTAAACCTGAGACAACCAAAGTTGCTCAATCAAAGGCAACTACCGCGTTTGTTAAACCGAAACAGATTTAGAAACCCAAATCCAAAGCGACAATAACATCACCAATCCTCAAAACAAAAGGGGACTTGTGTCTTAAAGAAGTGTCTTATTTTGATGCTTCAGGGAAACCCAGTGTAACATTCGTCGAAAAACGGGTTTCCAAACCCGCTCCGTTTATCAAACAAATAATCAGTTATAAGTTTCGTTGCGTATTTATGGTTCGTATTAATTTTAAACAATGCATGATTAATAAATATATTAGAATTTAAAAACCATAATTTATAATTAATAATAAATCGTGAATAAAAAATAAAATGGAGACACCGGGTTTCGAACCCGGGTCACCCGCATGCACAAAAACACAACACACCACTCCGCCACACACTTTCTTTGTGTCAATACTGAAATAAATAATACTTAAAGTAAACCCGAATTCAAAACCGGAAATCACCGCGCACTCAGAACGCGAAATCGCCAGAAAAAGATTAAACTCCGCAATCTTGGCTGTTTTTCCTTTGACTGAAGCGCATAACTGATCACGACATCAATTATAACCGTTGCCGGCAGTCAATTTCGGTCATAACTGCCGGAAAAACTTTGATCGCGAATCAAGACTCAATTCATCCAGTTCTTCCTTATAAATACCCACTCAAACCTCCTGTAAACCTTTCGCTCAGAATCGCACTCTTTTTCGAAGCTTTATTCCTTCCAGAGCTCGTCGCCGGAGAATTCCAATTTCGCCGGAACATCGCCGGAATCAATAGTCAGAAAACCGTATTCATGTCACACCCCGACCCGCAGCGGAAAAGGTGATCGGGGCATGATTGGGTTATCATCAAAGCTCATGACATTTATTATAACGTTTCATATTCATTATTACAATTTAAAGGGAAACATACAATCTTAATTTCATCCTGTCCTAAACATCATTCTAGACTTCATTGTTTTCTTCTAAGGCATTTCCTATGTTTTCCTTGCTTCATCCTGTTCACCTGTATCATGTGTAAAAAATGGTTTTTGGATCAACAAAAAGTTGGCGAGTGAATCCTATGAAAAACATTTAAACAAGTTTATTGAATTGATTATAAAAATAAAGTGCATAACCACATATGAGTAAATGTAAATGTAAACTTATTCACAAAACACTTAATATTAAATAATGTACACACATACAATAATAGATTGTTTTGAGGCACGCGTTGTTCAACTCGTCTCCCACGAGGAACTGATGGGCCTAATGAATGAGTTTTGAGGCACGCGTTGTTCTACGAACTGATGGGCCTAATGAATGAGTTTTAAGGCACGCGTTGTTCAACTCGTCTCCCACGAGGAACTGATGGGCCTAACAAATAATTTGCATACAACTTGACAATATGTAATACGTAACTACAAACAATATTTACATTCTAAGTTTAGATCATAATATGGTATAGCACGAGTTTGAATAAACGAATTAGTTTAAGTGACACATGATACACCCCAAAACGTGTAATAAAAAGGGGAGTTGTAAGATTCACTCACAGTGGGTGCGTTCGGTTGATGATGTTGAATGCGCACGAAGTTTGATTTAACCACGAGTGAAACTAACCTAGATAATAACATAATGGTTCGGTAAATAAGCGGATTTTATTAATCAATTTTAGTAGGATTATTGGATATGTTTTTGTGAGTTTAAAGCTATTTTCTAACTTTAAAAATGTTATTTTTAAGTATTTTTAATTGATTTTTAAATAAAATAAATAAATAAAAATAATAAAAAAAATGTTGCCTTTTTGACCGTTGACTTGTTGACCGTTGACCTGTTGACCGGTTTTATTGTGTAAATGTATGCGCCGGGCAGGACTCGAACCCGAGACCTCCCGTTCGCGTGCACGCAGCTCTACCAACTGAGCTACGTGTCTAACCCGAAATATTTCTGTTTTTAATTATATTTATGTACTAATTGAATTAATCCGAAAATCATTTATTTTAAAAACGATTTTAATGCATCGACTCGGTGCTCGCCACAGGTCTCGAACCCGGGACCTGTGGTTTAGTATGGCACACAGTCCACCGCTGGACTGTGTGTCTAACTTGGTAAATAATCTGGTTTTTATTATACTTAACATCTTACTGAAGTTAACCCGGTTCGGTCTCTAAAAAAAGGCATTTTATTTCTGTGAAGGTGCGTGTGTCAAGAATCGAACTCGGGACGTTAGGCATATTGTTTGCACACAGTCCACCACTGGACTGTGTGTCTAACCCGTTCATAAAACTGTTTTTAATTAATCTTATATCATATCAGTACTTCGTCTTCTTCGTTAAACTTAACCAGAATCGATGTTCGACTGTTTTGACAAAAATAATCAGTTTCTTTAGCGTGTTGTGATTAATTACATGTGAGATTAATAAAAACGAGAGAGATTAGGTGTAAGATATACCGAACAGAGCTCCTCTGTTTCGCCGGCGCAACTCCGAATAGCAGGTTATTCCGGCGACGTGTGTTTTGCGGCAGAGGGTCTTCAGGAAGCTTGAGGTGAGTGTGGGTGGCTTCGGTATGGGCTCTAGGTGTTCTGTTTTTAGAGTAAGGCACAGAGGTGAAGGGGTTCGGTTTTCCGGCGAGTTGCAGAAAATTTCCGGCGAGTGAAATTACGTCGAGAAAGGGTGTGATTGTGAGCGAAAAGGTTAACAGAAGTTAGAGGGTGTATTTATAGGGCAGAACATTGACGAATTTGGTCCATTTACCGTCTTGATTCGTCGGTCAATGATTTTTCCGGCGGTTATGACTTGTTTCGCGGACTGGACATCGGTTATAACCGATGTTGAGGTAATTGCTTCGGTTAAATTAGAAGAAACCGTCCAATCTCGGCGAAATCGTCGGGATTTCCGACGACTGTGATTTTGGGCGCGACTTGACTGGATTTGATTTCCGAGATTCATTATTTCAATTAATTGTTTCGGTATCTTAACAAAAACCCAAAGTGGCGGAGTGGTTGAGCGCGTGTGTGTTAAGGCTTTGGAATCCTGGCTGACCCGGGTTCGAAACCCGGCAGCAGCAATATATTTTTAATGAATTTTCAAATATAAATTATATATTCCAATATACTTATTAATTATGTATCGTTTAAAATTTATTTGAGCATTAAATACGCAACGAAATTTTTAACTGATTGTTCGGTTAATAAACGGAGCGGGTTTGGTAAATCCGTTTTTTTGACGGATGTTACAATTCATTCATCAGTCGGTATAACTGTCTAAACTTCTCTGCTATCTCTTGATTTATACTTTAATCGTTCAAACCAATAATCAAAACTGTTAAAACAATTCATACAGCCGGAAATCGCAAAAATCAGAGCCGACAATCTGAAGAAAACGCTCCGTCCTAATATACCCTATCACTTAATCTTCTTTCCATTTCAAACAAGTCTAAGTTATGATCGATTAACCAGAACAGTCGGATTTCACTGTTCTGTAATTTTTAAGCGAAGAAGACGAAGATGCAAACGTGTATTTATATAATTAAAATCAGATATTCAAACGGGTTAGACACACAGTCCAGCGGTGGACTGTGTGCACAAACAATACACACGTCCCGGGTTCGAATCGCACACGTTACCGACTTTCAGAAATAAAACCAACATTTTTAGAACTGAATCAGATCAAGTCACAGAATGTTTATAAAAGGAATATAATTCAGTAGATAAGCAGATTAGACACACAGCCCAACTGGTTGGGCTGTGCGCACTCGAACCGAAGGACCCGAGTTCGAATCCGGGTCTCTGCAACCGGTTCGGCCATATAAATCATTTTTAATAAAAACCAAATAAGTTAAAGGTTAATTAGTATATATATATAATTAAAACAGAGAATATTTCGGGTTAGACACGTAGCTCAGTTGGTAGAGCTGCGTGCACGTATACGAGAGGTCACGAGTTCGAACCTCACTCAGCAAAAATAAACACAGTCTGACCGGTCAAGACCCGGTCAACGGTCAAAGGTCAACGGTCAACGGTAAAAAAGTCAACTTTTTTTATTTCTTTTTATTTATTTATTTAATTAGAAAATTATTTAAAAATACTTAAATAAGATTATTAAGGTTAGAAAATTTCCTTAAACTCACAAAAATAAATCTAAAAATCCCATTTAAGAGCACTAATTAAAAATATTAATCTCAACCAAAATTTATTTATTTATCGAATCATTTTGTTATTATCTAGGTTAGTTCTTCCCTCGTCAATCGAATCATAAATTCGTGCGCCTTCATCATCATCAAAGAACGCACCCATTGTGAGTGAATCTCTATCAATTCCCCGTTTTAATCATGTTTTGGGGTGTATCATGTGTCGTATAATTCTTGTATTATATATATAAACACATGTGCATACATCATATCCGTGATCAAATGTGTATCAATTGTTGTGTGGATTATATGTAGATTGGATTTATCATTTTCAGTGCACGCATTTCATTAGGCCCATCAGTTCCCCGTGGGAGACGGGTTGAGTATCAGGTGCCTCATTAGATCGGCTCCGTTTGATTGAGCCTTGATCTCACATACATCATCATTCATATCATATACTCATCCAAACTGGTTTGTGTTTGTTTATTTATATATGTTTGCTCACATTGATTATTGCACAAATTTTCCTTATTAAATAAAACAAGAAATTAGTAACAATGTTTTATCAAGGTTCACTCGCCAACTTTTGTTGACCCAAAATATCCCCGTTTTACACATGATACAGGTGATCCAGCAGAGACAAGAAACACATAGGAAGGCCTTGAAGAATAAACAAGTTTAAGTTTCAGTTTTAGAATAATTATGTAGTTTCATTTTTCTTGTAATTGTATGAATTTTGTTTCGGATATTTAAGTTGTAATTTGAATTTAATCAATATGAAACATTTTAGTAAACATCATGAGCTTTGGTGATAACCCAATTATGCCCCGACTCTTATTCCGCTGCGGGTCGGGGTGTGACACCCAGGACCACGATGGCCTGGGTCCCACTGTCTTACTAATCTCTTTATTTTCTCAGGAACAACCAAGGAGGAGCCGTTGACAATCTCTGGAGTGTTGATAGCGGTTGTTCCAGGGACATGAAGGATAACATCTCACTGTTGCAAAAAGGTTCAAATTTTTACGATTGTGATGTTTCCTTTGGAGGAGATGAGGTAAGAAAAGATCAGCGAAAAGGTACAAATTTAAATTTCGTGCTTTAATTTTGAAATTGATTAGTTTTTAATCTAATGACGGAACGGTTAAGCAAAAACAACAAAAATATTTTCCTTTTCCTTTTGTTTAAAACTTTGTGCATATGTTTTCTTTATTGGGTAAATTTGTGTATAAAGTATGATGCGCAAATTTAGGGGGAAAGAGGGCGATATATGTATATATGTATTGTTTGAGGAGGAGAAAATTAGAAAAATACAAAAACATAATTTGAAAAACAGAAAAATACAAAAGTAAAAGTCATGGGAAATGAAATGAATATTTGTAATAAAGGGTGTGACTGACACATGTAAGGTGTCGTAGCTGAAAAGACTAGGATCTAATGTGATATGTCGGTAGGCTTACGCTCAAGTGATTAAAAGATACTAAGTGATGTAAACATAACGAACTATGTATCTTGTGGGTAACATACCATCGGCGTATTATTTCATGGTCTTAAATCTTGTGTTGATAGATTGCCAACATCTGAGGTTTCGGGTCTTTATGCTGTTAAGTCATCCGGGAATATCTTGGCTGCCCTTCTGTTGCATCCAGATTATATGCAGACCTAGGCACAGTCAGGATATTCTTAAAAGAGCCAAAATGGAAAGGCCAAAACCTTAAAAGAAAGGAAATCTCATCATGAGAAAATTCCATGAATTCAAACATACCAAATAAGGTATTTGACTAACCCTCGTCAGTCACTATTGGTCTCTCTGCTGTACGGAAGTACTGACCTGTTCACCAATAGTCTGACGTTGTAAAAGATAAAGGATGATCTCAGCATACTCACCTGCTACGATAAATCGTTGTGCTTACCTTGATCACGGGGGTATGTCATGGTATGGGACACATGGATATTATAGTATAATTACTATCTTAAGCGTATCACAAAGTTGAAAAATGAAATTTGAGCATTAAAGTTTAAGTGGACAAACATATTGGCAATCGCATAGACCAGTTTGAATAAGTTCGCACCGAAAAGTGTTCCTTGGTCCGCCTGAAAACAATTTTGATCCCATTGCAATTGTAGAGTTGTAACTATTGAGTTAGTGTCTTTGTTTATTTGTGTTTCTGTTTATATTCTTATATTTTAAAAATTAAAAAAATAGAAAATTCAAAAATCCAAAAATAGAGTGCTTTTTTTGTTTTATTAAAAATTATTAACCGTTCTTGAAAATTTGACTAATCATCTAAAGATGAAAGAAATTTGAATTCTGATCCGAGTAAAAGTACTTGGATGTACCAAGTGTTCATGTGGTGCTCTCCCCATTGCATAAGAATGTTTGCTTATAAATTTCTGAGAATTGTACAGATCTTGATTTAGATCAAGAAACAGGGGTTGCTGAAATTGAGATGTTGTTAGTTGCTGACAAAGCATGAAGCATCGCAATAGCAAAGTGTACCTGAGTCAGAAGAATCAGATTCAAGTCTTCATCTAACAGTGATAGTACCTTTGAAGAAGTACATGTGAATCTGCTTGCTTGAAAGAGAAAGATTGAAGAAGAAAAGAGCTGCTGAAGTTCCTCCTCTCGCATTCTTTTTGACAAAGATGTTTCAAGCAAAGCTGATCGAGATCCTGATATGAAGCTAACCACAACAGCTGAAGAAAAATACCCAGTGCTGAGGAGTTCGTTGAAAAGTGAGGTTCTAAAGTATGAGACTGACTTCCACAACACTTACGGCACAATAACAACCATAGTCTCTGTTGAAGACGTTGCTGAATTTATGTTATGAAGACAATTTGATGCATCACTCTAGGGGGAATTGTTAGGTCCTAGAAGTGTGGGACTGAAGCATCAAATATACGCAATAGTCTATGGTAGCTAACTGGGCTTAACTTGGTTAGTTTGTGTTAGGTTTGGACCTTTATAGGTCATTTGGGCATGTTATATGCCATGTGAGCCAGGCAAGCCCATTAGGGTTATGCCTTACCCTAGGTATAAATAGAATGTTATGTCATTCCTAGGGTTAGTTTTTGGGAGACTTTCAGGTTTTCTCTAGAGAACCTTCATCTTGTACCAGACGGTTTTCCTTGTTCAAGTAATAGAATCGTGTGCAAGGTGTTAAAGTGATTTCTTTATTGTTCTTCATTGTTTCGATCATTTCCTGAATCATTATCAAGTTTGGATTCCGCCCATCCTTGGTGATTGTGTGATATCAGTGTTAGATCCAGATTATCAGGAATTACAAGTTTTTAATTGAAACCAAACCAAACTGAACCGTTACAAACGGTTTAATTAAAACCGAACTAAAAGGTAGTTTTATAAAGCGACCCGATCAATTCGGTTGGATTTATACTTTATGGTCCATTTTGATTTCATACGATCGGCTTTGGGTGTAATTCATAAACCAAACTGTTGACTACAGATGTAAATATTGAAACTGAGAGATCAAAATTAAACAAAAAACCAACCATGAAACCATGGTTTCACGATTTTAAACCGAACTTAGCTGAAACAAATGGAGATTACTTATGTCGGAAAAAAAAGTGAGTTGCCAAATCTAGCCGGAACTATGGTAGGGGTAGGGGACATGTGGGTGGAGGTTGTTGTGCAACCCCGCAAAACCTTAGAGCATTCACAACAGGTTCTCTATGCCTTCTCTTATTTTTAAAATTTAAGAAAAATGTCTAAAAATCATTATAAGCATCCACAGCATTCACAATTAAGTTTTTAAATGTGTAAGTTAATTATATTACAAGGAATGGTTTTGAGTGTTTGTGAGTGTATGAGAGAGAAAATGTTATTGTTTATCTGTAAATATACGAAAACACTGTTCACTCCTCACACATTTTTTTAATATTTTTTAAAGTGGTTGTTAGTGAAGGAGAGATAAAATGTATAGAAAAAATATTATTTAATTGGAAATAAGAGAGAAAATATAGTGATTTTTAATGTGATTATATGGATAAGGGATAAAGAATTGATTGTAAATGCTCTCACAACCCATCTCCAACCTTATAATTTAACAAAAAAACACATTTTTCCCTAAATTTAACTCACTTTTAAAAAAAATTCCAAATATCTCATTCTCCATTCATATCTCTATATTCTTTTTTTACATATTTTCTCTTGCCAAAGTCATCATATTTCCTAACTTAAAAAATCAGTTACATGTTTCCCTCTGGAAAAGAAGAAATATGTAATTGACTTTTTACATATATATGTTTTTGGAAAGGGAAATATGTAATTGAGCTTTTAAGTTGAGAAAATATGTAATAAATGACTTTAGCAAGAAGAATACGTAAAAATACCGTTCTTTTTTATTATTTCTTTCTTGCAATCATAATCTTAACTATTTTTTATAGATATTGAAATTTATAAGAATTTGAGTCATATTCTAAGATTTTCAATGCATCACTACGTCGTGTTTATTTTAATCTACGTTTATAAGAATTTGACTTGTATTCTATAAAATGAGAGATAAATTTTAAAAAATATATAATTTTTAGTTAAATCATAAGGTTGAAAATGGTGAGGTTGTTGTGAGTGCTCTTATACATATAATTTAAATATGTACATTAAATTTAAATATGTGGCTTGTTTTAACGACGTTTGAAACTACCCCCAATACTCTAGTGAGCCTTTCTGAGACAGAATATCAACCATTTATACTGATTTTAACGCTCCAGACCTAAATTCACCCAAAAACACTATCAATGAGGAAACTCAGCACTTCTGTGGAAATAAACCCCTTAAGTCAGGAGACCATAAAGATTCCAAACTCTTACCATCACCATGAGTACCATTGGACGATGAGGCCGATCTAAATTGTTATTTTTATTAACAATTAGGGATATAATTGTTATTTTACACGAATTTAAATGAAAAGTTTAATGACTATCCATGGTAAGGACCACTATAATTAAAAATTCCATATCAATAAGAGCATATATATAAATTTAGGGCATTGTAAAATACGTGCAAACCACATTAACCGTCCAAGTAATTAACTCTTTATTATCTCCTTCTCTACAAACCTCAACCTCAAAAACTTACCACAGAGTAAGTGATCCTTGCCCTCTCCGTCCATACAGTGGCGGATCTAGAAAACTTTCATAAGGGTAACGTTTTAAAAGAAAGGGGTAACGAAATCGAAAAAACGTCAATTTTTTTCAAAATTTACACTATCGCTGAAGCGCCAAGGGGTAGTGGAAACTACCCCTTATACAATAGTACATCCGCCCCTGTGTCCATAACTATTATATAGACGTCATGGATCTCATTACAAATGTATTTTAAAGTGGTCAATTAAATACATGCAAGTTCCTTCAAGTTGATTCTAGTTTGGCTGACTACATGTGGACCACTTTTCACACTATAGTTTTCTTAGTGTGTTTTCATTTAAAATATATGACACTTTCAAATTTATGACGCTTGATGGTGGGAACCAATAACGTGCATAAATATTCATTGTCTCGTGATGTGATATAACTCACTATACAAGATAGTCTTATGTAAGATAATATGAAAACTATGTCATTCAAACAGGCTTAGACAATCTCCAATGCTAAATATGTATTTAGACGCTCTTAGCTGTCACATCATGTACCATGTCATATCCTTACAAATCCTTAAAATCATCCCTTATTTCATCTTCAACCCTACAAATATATTTACCTTTTTAAATTTCTACATCATTATTTATCCACTACACATAATATTTTGTAACACCCTAAAAACGGGTTTGGTAATCAAACTACGTTAATAGTAAAGAGCGGATAAAAGACCGTTAGAGGTAAAAGTAAAACCGTAAACGAAATAACTAGGAACAAAATAATCTAGTTAATAACATGAATATAAGTAACGAGATAATGAGTTATAATCTCGTTTACAATCAAATCTCAATTATGAGGGACCAAAGGGAAAAAGGATGAAACTTGGATATATAAAACAAATTAATAATAATAAAACACAACACACACATTAAGTGTGTGTGTGTGTGCGTGAAATAACCAGGAGAAGAACAAGGGGAGCCAGACCCTAGTTCTTCAAAGAATCACCAAATTGAAAGGGGAATTGAGACCAAATCGATGCATGAACGCATATTATCGATCACCTTGATTAGGGGATCATAAGTTATGTCTCAAAACCTAGATTGGTGAAAAATCATAACTTGATACAAGTTGAATACTTGTCATTAGATAGTTGGATTATGATCCAAAGATGATATTAAGTGTATGTGTATGCTTGATTTCTTTAAACTTAAAGAAATTATGCGCAATTTGATGTAAGATTACTTGTTAGTGATTGACAAGTAGATTATGAAGTAGGTTTTAATTATACGATGAAATTGATGATACATAAATGTTCATGATCATCATACTTGTATGTATGTGTAAGATATTTGAACAAATTAGAGGTTCGAATAAATGTTCATACATGACTTAAAATGGGTTTTGATGATAAGATAAGATTGATGTTAAACACATGTTAATAGATGCTTAAAATCATCATGTGAATATGAGTGTTTAAAGTATTTGGCTAAGTTTAATGTTTGGTTTAATTCCATATATATAATGCGATGGGTTGTTTTATAGTGATGAAATAATCCCAAGTTCTTGCATAAGACTGATAGATTAGCATATATTATTGTAGAAACTATGTTAATTTGATATTAGCAATCATGTGAAGTTGGTTTGGGAAACATAACTTAAATGGTGGCCTAAGAATAGTGCTTACCGGGAAATTAACGAAATGCGTAAATGAGTTGTTAAACTTGTTCGTGGGTTAGTATGAGTAAATAGGCAGTTGACTTTTAAAAGTCAAACTGACCTATACTAAGATCGAATGATAAATTTAATATAAAATCTGTAAGGTGGAATAGTCGTGTTAGATGATGACTAACCTAACCATCTTACGAATGATAAATGATAGTTTGACGCTTGACAAGCTAGAAGGAGGCTTGGGAAGAAGCGGATCAAACGGAACAAGTACGCGGAAAAAGGGTATAATTGGATCTCAAGGTAAGTAAAGCTTACATTCTTAAAATAGTAGATTTACTTATATAGTTGAATAAGCGTTTTGGGTATTCGGAACGAGATTTCGAAATATAAAGTTCCAACATGGATAGATATGGGTTGGAACAAATGAAAAGGGTATTAAATCATATTTGATGACAAAAAGGGTAAAACAGTAATTTAGTCATGTAACGACAAATAAACAAGGAATTCGAAAAAAGTTACCTTATGGTGTAAGTCATAAGGAATAAAAAAAGTAAAATGATAATTTAGACACGAGTTGACAAATAAGTATCTATTTTTTTTTTAAATAGACACCCTATGACGTATGCCATATAGGATCCAACGAAATGAGAAAAGAATTTAAGTAATATGACCATGGGGTAATAAACTGAAAGGGATAAATGGTGAGATGGTAAATAAATACCACCTCATAATGATAAAATGGTCATTTAGACTAAATGGGTCAAAGTGTGGTCATCACCATTTGACAATAGTATTTAATGAACGCTTGTCGAGTTTTGTGTTCACAGGGAAATGGCGTTTGGTTCGCGTCGCTATTAATTAATGATTAGTAGTGTAAGGTATTTAAACGGGTCAGTGCTATGACTCGAGCCAGATATGTGTAATGGATCAAACTCTCATTTAGGAATTTAAGGTTCGATGAGAGATAAGCGAGTCATAAATGAATATCGGATGACCTAAAGCAAGGTAAATCTCATAATCTAAATGGTAGACATCAGATTCACAGGATCTAACGATTTTAAATATGATTACGATTTAAATGTGTTCTTTGGTCAAATATTGCGATTGAAAGTTCTTCGTCGTCAAAGAGGGGTCTAAGTTGACCAAAATGCCACCGGGTGATAAAACTAGTAAATGACCTTGAGGGTAGTTAAAAAACATGATGATGAGTTTTATAAGAAGGTTCACCCTTGCAGTAGTGTAATAGCAAATGGCATAAGCCGTTTTGGCTTAATGCCTCATATTGGATCTTTTTCGTAAAATGTCAACCGAAGGGTAGAAATTGAAAATAAAACATTTTCTATAACCAATCCACCATAAGTATAGTTGTGGTGGAAGATAAATAGATATTTTAGTATTAAAATGAGAAACAAGATAAGAGGAAGTGAGATTTAAGTTTATGTGCTTAAATCTCTAAATGGGTCAAAATGAATATGCGCATAAACCAAGAGTGGATGCGTAATTCATAAGAATTAAGAATCCGGGTTAAGGATTTCAAGCTAAATATGTAGGTAAATAATTCACGGACTTTTAGAAACAAGTTTCGAGTAAAACGGATGAAAATTGAGTGAGTTACGGAAATTGTCGTAACTAAAACGGCAAATAAGAGAAAATTTGCAGTAAGCCACCGTAAGCTACGGTGGTCTACCGTAGCTTACGGTAGGTAGCTGCTTTAATGGAACTGAAAGCCTGGACAGTGTGGCTTGACTGTAAGCTACGGTGGCCAGCCGTAGCTTACGGTGGGAGTCTGAAACAAAGTTTTTTGCTTTTGTTGTTTTAAGCCTTCGGGTTTATTCGGTTTTGTTATTATCTATTTATAACTAACATATTTCATAAATTATGAAATATAGGTGATGTTTGGGAGCACGGGAGGAGGATCAAGCTATATGAAGAACCGAACACGACCAAAGACGAAGCTTCCGCACTTGGTGTTGATTATAATAAAACTAATCAATAATAACATGTCAAACTGTTTAAATATGTTGAAAAACTTTTAATAAACTTGAAAAATTGAGTGACATGTAGTCACAATCACATGTTTAAATACGGATCCTTTAATAGAAATTCACTAAAGTAAAATAGGGTTTTACATATTTAAATAAAACATTTTGTTTTTTTACTTTGGGCCCACTCACTAACACAAACAAAACGCTTGTGAAAGGGCTTAGATGCCAAAAACATCTATGGACAAATTGTAAGGGTCTTCAAGGGCATATCTTCAAAGAATGGATTAAAGCTAATCTTATAGGAGGATTAACTAATGGGTCTAGTTTGCTTTCATCATTTCATCAATTAGATAAGAATATGTTCTAAATTTGAGTACAAATGTATTTATCTTCATAATTTTACCCTTTTTAGAATACTAAAGGAGAAATCATTCTACTAGAAAACTTTTCATCATAAAGACATGAACCACTTTAATATTCAAAAGTAACCAAGCATGTCAATGTTTAAAATTAATATATCTTATGAACTTATATATTTGAAATTTGAAAATGAGATTGTCATTTTAGTGTTACTATATATATATATTTTCTTGAAAGACGAATTTCTCATTTCTCAAATTAAAGAGTTAAGTTATCTTACTTTGGTCAGAGTATGTTGTTTTAACCGGGTCTATGCTAGCTTTAGAGTTTGGCTTGGGCATTACTCAGGAAATCATACCGCTAGATGCCACTTGACAGACATTGTGCCACCAAAAGAGCAGAACTATCTGACGTGACACGCGATGGGACGAAAACCTAGGTGAGCTAAGGATTCAAACTCACGTCCTTTTATAAATACTAGCTCAAATCCTTTATTACCTTAACACCAAAAGTGACCCAAATAAGCTTCAGTAATTCCATTGTCAGAGATAAATATCATGTATCCAGAGCAAACATCCATGAACCACATGTATCTAATGGTTCATAAGTTGTACATTAAATGAATTTAGTAAACTATGGTCTGGAAAATGGAGCAGCTAGACAAGACATGACTAAACCCTGCCCAGTATTTTCTCCAGGCAAACAATCAGGCGGCCTCAATTAGCCACTCTGAAGAAATTTGTCATCACTCATAAAACTGCAATATGAACCCTATGATGGTTAGACCATTGCAAAATGCATACTAGCCTACAAATTCAGATGCTTGCTGGCTCAAGTGACCAAGATGACTCTTTTGTCTTTTTGCCTGCTTAAATCAAATCTGTTCTACCATGTCTATTAAATATTCAAGCTTTTATCATCACACGTTCTGAGTCTAATATTAATACTTTAATTGTCATTTATCATGTATTTATATCTTGGCAGTAATCACTTTTGTATCAGTGTAGTGTAGTTGTCTGGTGTTTAGGTTGGTCGGTGTGGGCCTCGTCCCCGGAACGTCGAGGGCCGGCTACACGACCCCTTTAGCCCGTCTCTGTCTTCGTCGTCCTCCCTAAGCCACCTGCGACGTTCCTCTTCTTTCTTTTCTTCTTTATACAATACACATATGCATACATACATGCATATGTATATATAGGGCTCATCATCACACCGTTGGCTCATCCCTTGGGACTCATTCCTACACCTGATAACGTGGTTGTCTATGTGGCTGATTATCCCAAAGAACTACCCTGCTCCACACCCACCAGCCTTGTAGTCGCATCAACTCAGTGGAGTGTCAAACACCGTTCTGAGGAGATGTTAAGAGCTTGGGCGTAAGTATGGTAAGAACATAAGTCTAAAATTTTAATTTTTAGGTCAATGTTAAAAAAAACACGTGATATAGTCTAAAATGTTAAGCAATGGCGGATCCAGCCCTATTTTGTGGGTTCATATGAACCCACTCGGTTTGGAAAAAATAGAAAAAATTAGTGAGAACTTTGTATGATTTGGAAAAAAATAGTGAGAATCTATCAAAACGAAGTTCCGGATCCGCCAATGAAGTTAAGTTTATGACTTTGAAAACAATTACTTTCTTGGTTCTAACAAAAGGAATCACCAATGATATAGTCTCTTATCATACCATCTCATTTTTAGCTCGGTACAACAGGGCTCACGTTGATACAAAGTATGATATGATGTTCAACTGGATAAAAACCTCGTAAACACCCTAACCAGAACAATGACTCACCTAAAGTGCAATGAATGAGATTCGAACCCGTGTGTGATGAAAAAACCAAAATGCCTCTACATATTAGCATGACATCATTCGCATTTCAAAACAAGAATAGATTGTTACAAAAAAAATGTCCTTTATTAGAATATACCATATAGCATAATACATTTACGTTATAGATGAGGCATCATATCTATCTATCACATAAAGTAAAAGTGAAAAGAAGAGAGAGAGAGAGAGAGAGAGAGAGAGAGAGAGAGTTAAATAAGAAAGAAAAAGCAAACTATCAAGTCTTTCTCAAGCACAGATCCCAAGGAAATGCTGGAAGGATTCCCAACATTGTTTGCTGGAAACTCATTCTTTTTGTTTCAGTTTACATGAAACTTGCTTTAGATATACATATATAAATATATGGATAAAGACCAGTGAAGTTAATTTATTTTCATTTACACCTGATGTATACATACATACACTTATATATGTATCTAGTTGAATATCTACATAGATTCTGATCATGTCTTGTGAGTCTGCAACTACAAAAGGACAAAAAGATTTGTGTCTTGAGTCTTGACCCAACCCTCATTCTTATTTCAACTTCAAAATAATGGTGAAATCTGAGTATTACTAATTTACCACTTTCACCGATCATTGATAAAACTTAAAAACCAACCCTTTTTTTCTCTTTATTTCCATATAACAATGACTAGCAACAACAATGGCAACACTCACAACACCAAAAACAGTGACAACAACAACAACAACTGGTTGGGCTTCTCTCTTTCTCCTCATTCACCTGAACCTTCTAACTTCAACTACCAAAACATTTACTATGGTGGAGTTGATGGTGGTGGTGGTGGTATCTACTCTACTTTTCCTATTATGCCCCTCAAGTCTGATGGCTCTCTTTGCTTGATGGATGCTGTCACAAGATCACAAGGTCAGTTTTTTTTTACTTTTTTATTTTGTGAAATGTGAGTTAAAGGGTGTCTTCTTATATGGATGGTTGATTCCACAACAGCAAAACTTGAAAATTTTTGGTTGGTTGATTAAAAACACCATTTTTTATTGTAAAATGTGAATAATTGGCTAATGGGTGTTTTCTTATAGGGATGGTTGATTAAAAAACACCAAAACTTGATTTTTTTTTGTGAAATGTGATTAATGGGCTAACGGGTTTTTTCTTATAGGGATGGTTGATTAAAAACACCATTTTTTTATTGTAAAATGTGAATAATTGGCTAATGGGTGTTTTCTTATAGGGATGGTTGATTAAAAAACACCAAAACTTGATTTTTTTTTGTGAAATGTGATTAATGGGCTAACGGGTTTTTTCTTATAGGGATGGTTGATTAAAAAAACACCTTTTTTTGGTGAAATGTAAATAATGGGCTAAT
Source organism: Scalesia atractyloides (assembly GCA_947069175.1). NCBI lineage: Eukaryota > Viridiplantae > Streptophyta > Magnoliopsida > Asterales > Asteraceae > Scalesia > Scalesia atractyloides. Next base: position 2,551,448 of record CAMTDV010000022.1, read on the forward strand.
GGGTGTTTTCTTATAGGGATAGTTGATTCAACAACACGAAAACTTGAAAACTTTTTTTATTTTTTATTTTTATTTTTGGTGTGTGTGTGTGAAATGGGAATAATGGGATAAAGGGTAATTTCTTATAGAAATTTGAAATTTGAAATTTTTTTGTTTTTTGTTTTTTTTTTTGTTTTTGTGAAATGTGAGTAATGGGCTAGAGGGTAATTTCTTACAGGGATGGTTGGATCAACAACACCAAAACTTGAAAACTTTTTTGGAGGTGTGACAATGGGTACCTCAGAGTTAGACACTGGAACAATGTACTACCACCACAACTACCATATTCAACCACAACACAACCAAGATTTCTCTAGCTTGTACCCAACACTACAACAACAACAACAACAACAAGAACTCAAGCTTGTTGGTGATTCAACTTGTGGACTTTACTTACCATCTGTTGGAGATCAAGGGTGGGCTGCTGCTTCAAACAGTTACAACCATTCTGGTGATGGTGGTTGTTTACAGTCACTTAGCTTGTCTATGAGCCCTGTTTGTTCACAGTCAAGTTCTTGTGTCACAATATCACAACAACAAATAACACCCAGTGGTGGTGATAGTGTTATTGAGCCTGTGGTGGTGGTGGAGGATGTGAAGAAAAGAAGGTCTGATAAGGTGAATCAAAATAAGCACATTGTGCACAGGAAATCTTTGGATACATTTGGTCAAAGGACATCCCAGTATAGGGGTGTCACAAGGTGAGTTTTCTTTATTTTATTGTATTTATTGAAGTTGTACCTTGTGTAGATATTGTTGTACATTTGGAATGGGAATGATTTGAGTGAATGTGAATGTGAATGTTTATGTACACCAGGCATAGATGGACAGGTAGATATGAAGCTCATTTATGGGACAATAGTTGCAAAAAAGAAGGCCAAACTAGGAAGGGAAGACAAGGTTACAAGTGTTGACTTTTTTGTCATTTTGCTAACTTTGAGTTTTGACTTTCTAACCCAATTTTATGGTTTTTGTTTGCTGGACTTTGAACTTGACTCCAGTTTATTTGGGTAAGAATTCATTTCTTGCTTTGGGTTTAAAAAGGTGTTAGCCACACCCTAAAATCTTTGTTTCACACCGTATATACGGGCCGTATAACGTTATACGGCTCGCATAAATGGAGAAAATATTAGGTCTCATGACATTCTATACGGGTCGTATAATGTTATACATGGAGACAAAAAAACATTTTTGACATTTTTTTGTGCAACAATTAGTTATACGGGCTGGATATATGTAGGGGTGTAAAAGTAAGATTTTAGGGTGTGGGAATAGTGGGAGCCATGAAAATCTATCTTTTTCAAGTTCAAGATTTGGTAATAATGAGTGAGTTGTGTTGACTTTTAGGGGGTTATGATATGGAAGAGAAAGCTGCTAGAGCTTATGATTTAGCTGCTGTTAAGTATTGGGGACCTTCAACTCATATTAATTTTCCGGTAGCTTTCTTTTTTATATGATATTTTATAAATAAGGGTGTTTTTTTATTGGAATAAAGTAGATATTAAGTTATTAACATTCAATGTGTTGACTTAGTTGGAAAGCTATGAACAAGAACTTGAAGAAATGAAGAATATGTGTAGACAGGAATATGTTGCTCACTTGAGAAGGTAAGTTCTTTGATTACTTTTGTGTCATTTTTCCACTTTAAAAACCATATAAATTGTCATTTGTCACATTCTTGTACTAACTTTTGTTTTAAAACACTAAATTCTTTCAGGAGAAGTAGTGGTTTTTCAAGGGGTGCTTCGATTTACCGAGGCGTGACAAGGTCCGAGATTTGGTCTTTTTTCATTACTAGAAAACTGAGTATTTGCGACTGCGATTCTGGTCGTAAATACTAGTACCTTTGAGATATTTTCATGACAAATTTTAGCTTTGCAAATATTCAGGCACCATCAACATGGTAGATGGCAAGCGCGCATTGGTCGTGTCGGGGGGAACAAGGATCTCTACCTAGGCACATTTAGTAAGTCGTGTTTCTAAAAACTCACTATAGAACAAACGAGTATCACCGTCAACTTTAACAGTCAGAAATCCGTTGGCAAAAGTTGTTACCGATGATTATGTGTCGGAAACATAGTCTTGGATAACCAATGGACTTTTTAGCGATGAGTTATTTTAGAAAAAAATAAAGTTATTTTACAAAAAATGTATTTTATTTTTTTCTTGGGATCTATCGGTCTTTTCTGTGAGTGATACTCATTTGTCTAGTAGTGACTATTTAAAGATAGTAAAACGTTTGAGATATAGTTAAAAACAAGTCATGAACTCTAGAGTAACCATTTCAGGCACCCAAGAGGATGCAGCCGAGGCATACGACATCGCCGCGATCAAATTTCGCGGTGCAAACGCGGTTACCAACTTCGACGTATCTCGTTACAATGTGGAACAGATTATGGAAAGCAAAACCCTTTTATCCGGGGAACAAGCAAGGCGAACCAAAGACCCCGACCCAAGAAACCCAGCGGTACCAAACCAAACTCAAACCGATGAACCAAAAACCATCACCAACAAACCCATCGCAACCATGTTTCTTGGGGCCCCACAACCACTTTCGGGTTCCAAATCTTTGACCCCGTGGATCCCAACCGCTACCGAAACAACAACCGGGCCGTTGAGGTCTCATATCCCCATTTTTGCCGCGTGGACTGATGCGTAGTGGATAAGGCCACACGGTATGGGGTTGTTTTGGTTGTATTACTTTGTGTTTTGTTGGGTAGTTTGGATATTATGTAGGATCTTGTAGGGTTCTAATTGCTAAAATATGAAAAACTATTTTAGTTGTAATCGAAAAAAGCAAGAAAAGGTTGAAAGGAAAATGATGAAAGTTGGTTGATGACAGAATGATCATTTGACCATGTATCATCACCTAATATTCGATATTATTGTTAATGGTACTACTACTAACTCTTAAGGACCAGATTAATCGAATTGGATGTGATTTTTATATTCCTTTGATTTTTTTTCTTTCTGAACAAATTTCTTCTAAAATATTGATATGTTATTTAGAGTATATTATAACTTTCTATTGGCGGACCTAGAAAATCCGTATAGGGGTAACGTTTCAATGAAAAGGGGTAACAAAATCGAAAAAAAACATTAAATTTTTCCAAAATTTACACCACCGTCGGAGCGTCAAGGGGCAACGTAGGTTACCCATTCTATCACTCTAGGTCGGCCCCTCCTTTCTAATGTTATAAACTTCTCGTTGGTTACATTTGGTTATCAACTAATATTTTGTTAAGTATTATTATATATTTATTTTGAATTTTTAACCCTTTACTAATTCTATTAAGTGTAGCTAGAGGTGGATAAAAACCGGGTTTAGGCCCAACCAGTTCGTTTTATGAACCGATGTTAGGTTTGGAAGTCCGAATCTATCAGACTCCGTTTGGGTTGGGTTCTAACCAGTATGGGCCCAAACCTATTCTAAACTGGGTTGACCCTAACCGTTTTCTTTATGTATATGGCAGGGGCTGTGAATCAGTTTGACGGGCCCAAACCGGCTTTTTTACACCTCTAGGTGTAGGCAAGAAATAAGTATCCACATTATGGGAAACTCTCTCCTTTGATTTGGCCCATACTAGTGGATATTAACAAGCCGAAGACACTAAGTTTTTTACACGTTATATGGCCCATACTCTCTCCTTTGGTTTGGCCCGCCACTAGCCCACCATGACTTGTTTGTTTGTTATTTTCTTTTTTCTATGTGTTTAATTAGTTCATTTAATTATTAAAATTTCACTTATGGTGTATAAGAGAATTAACAACGCATATAAAAATCGAATCCACAACCGTATATGATAATATTAATTACTAGAAATAGTTATTTTGTAAATATATATATATATATATATATATATATATATATATATATATATATATATATTATATATATATATATGTATATCTGTTTTGGAAAAAAAAAAAAAACACAATCTAATTGAAAAATTAATCCGTGAAAAAAAATTCTCAAATATTTATAAGAAGCATGCACAATAGTTAATGAAAAGTTTTTTCACTTTAGTAAAACCGAAGTTGGTTTATTTGCTTTGATTTTTTTTACAGATTATTGTATTTTGGTTCACATGTGGTGGTGAACACAATAATTCATATGTGGGTCAACAATGAGAATTTAAGTAGGCTTTTTTTTTTGTATTTGGTTGAAATTTCGTATAAATTCTGAAGAGGAATGTATTGAACCCGACTTAAATGGCCGAGCATTCTTTTACTTATCGCATTTCATTATATTATTTATTATTATTGCTGCGTATTAAGACTGCAGAGTATGGAGCATACCATGTCACCTCAGCGAAATCTTCATCAATAACGCCTCTCCCCAATACCATGCTAGCTATTGGGGGGAGGGGGGTATTGAATGCTAGCCATTCCATTAGTGAGCAACGGATAAAAAGTGGGACTCACATCAATTTTAAACCTTTAAAACCAAATAAATAAATGGGGGGTGCTTTAACCCATACCATGCGTGTTATTGAGAAGATGTAATAGATCCCCTTATCCTACGTGTCGATGATGTGACACAATGGAGCCCCTAACGGCTCCATTCCATACCTCGCAGCCTAACCCAACTGCGAGGCCTAGTACGATGTAGTTTACATTACACTAGGCTCGGAGTTTGTAGAGATAACCTGTAACTGAGTTTGATTCATTGAGATTAGGGGTGACCCAATGTGTGCTATATAAACACGTCTTCACCTCATTATTAAGACAGAGGACATAAGAAACGGAGCCAACATACTTTTCATAACTGGAAAAAAAAAAGAATTTTTCCCCTTACTCCACACTTTTTACATGTTAATTATAATTTGATTCTCATTTTAATCAATGTTAGTTCACATGTGAACGGATGTTGATTATTATGTTTAACTCTTTTAATATTTTTAATACATAGTACAATAATGTAAAACAATGTAGGTTCTAGAATCATATGTACCTTATATGCATCGTGCTTGAGAAAAAAATACATGAATTATTTTAACCTTTTAACTATATAAAAAGTTACAAGTAAGATTACTTCATTTGAGGGAATGTAGTATGTAGATTACAACTATGCATTTTAACATCAACCATAAACGTTTGGATTTTACAATGTTGGGGATGAACATGTTTTCACAAGCATTGTGTCAAAAGCCATATCCTACAACGACATAAACGTTATGCATTTTAACATCAACCATAAACATTATGAAAACGATACCATATACAATTTTTGTGTATCATCTATATTTAGTTCACATGGAAAAACAAAGATGAATTAATCACAAGCGATTTGAGTTCCTCTTCTTTGTTTGTAGTTATGATGATCTACCAATTTATATTTGCAAATGGACATAACAAGGTTGACCCAAATCATGACAACACGATTTTAAGTATGTACAACATGAAATAACGTATAGATATGTTTGAATTCATCTATTCAAGCGAAATCCAAACCGTCATCCCACATATCGATACCTCTAGTTTTCTGTGGTCAAATAGATTATTCACTAATGTCACCTTTTCAACATTTCTTTCTTTTTAACAACATAACAAAATATTTCTTAAACTAGTGATAAAAATTATAAAATAACAATAGATAAGCGTTGAAACTCATGATAACTTATAAAAGAGCTTATGGTAACCAAGACTCACAATAAACAAACATATCTCTTTCAATAAACAAACACCCCCACATTACATCTCTTATTCTATTGCATCTTCACCAAACTCAAAATCACTTTAATCCCCTCCATGACTCCTCTCTCCAAATGCCCAAACCTACCCCCCCCCCCCCCTCCCCCTCCACTCTCCATCCCCTTAACCATCACCCCCTCTCCCTTCTACCCTACGCACCCCTCATCTAACCATGCGCATTTCCCACTTACCCCTTCTCCTCATGCTAACATGCACCTTCCTCCCCAAATCATCCCCACATCCCCAAGACGAATCTTGCTTGACCCATTTCTTCCAATCCTTAACCGACCCCAACAACAACCTCCTCAACTTGAGCCGACCCGTTTTCACCAACCCATGCTCCGACTTCACCTCCAACACGGCCGGTATTACTTGCAACAACGGCCGTGTTTACAAGCTTTCCCTCCAAAACCTCCATCTTAAAGGCACCATCTCACCCTTTATTTCCAATTGCACAAACTTACAATCTTTAGATCTTTCCAATAATACCCTTTTCGGAAAAATCCCTGATGAACTCCAATATTTAGTCAACCTGGCCGTACTAAATCTTTCCTCCAACCAACTCTCCGACACAATCCCCCCTCGTTATCCATGTGTAGTTACCTTAACGTTATCGACTTACACGACAACTCGTTAACCGGACCAATCCCCCTCAGCTAGGGGGACTGATCCGGTTAACTGTTTTTGACGTGTCAGATAACAAGTTGTCCGGCCCGGTTCCGGAGAGCCTCGGGAACCGGACTCGGAACCTCCGAAGGTTTAACGTGAGCTCTTTTGATGGAAATGAAGGTCTTTACGGGTACCCGTTGGGCCCGAGGAAGAGTAAAGGGTTGTCGGTTTTGGCGATTGTGGCGATCGGGTTGGGGAGCGGGTTGTTGAGTTTGGTGTTGAGTTTTACGGTGGTTTGTGTGTGGTTGAGATCGGTGGAGAAGAAGAGAGGTGTGGAAGAAGAAGGGAAGGTGCAGAATAGGATGCCTGATTATTGAGTTAATTAGGGTTTGTTTCATCTTTTTAGTTTTTTAGTGTGTATTATTTTATGTAACCTTAATTTGATGGTTTTGATTCTTGATTTGAAAATGATGATTACTTTGTGAGTATTTTACGTGTACAAGCGACTGTTTGGATTTTCAATCTTTGACTGATTTAACAATGGTAATTTTGAATGTGGTTATGTGTGTTTTTATTATTATTTAACTAAAGATGGATCTTCTTAGAAGGTATCAAGAATGATAATTTATTTGAGAATATTGATCTGTAGTGGTCAGTACAACGTGCAATTTCAGGTACTATGCATCGTACTCTGTGACCGGGGTGGGTTACGTTGGGTTGGGTTGAGGCATTTTATTATTTTTGGGTTAGGGCCTAGGGGTGCAAACAGGCGGAGTCGGGCCCAAGCTCGACCAGACTCGAGCTTAGGTCGGCTTGATTCAAACTTTGTTTTTAAAGCTTGAGCTCGGCTCGTATGTAATTTTTCAAACTCGAGTTTAACTTGTGTATCATATCCTAATTAATTAATAATTGATATTAATTATAATTATTATTTTATATATAATGTAGTATTTTTTTCATAAATTTATAAATATTAATCATTAGTATTTAAATAATATATTTAATATATTCATAAAAATTTATATATATATATATATATATATAGACAGCAGGCTTGTTTATGCTTGTGAGTCGGCTGGAGCTCGATAAGCAAATCTCGGGCTTGTTTATTAAACGAGCTTGTTTAAGCTCGGCTTGTTTAAACTTTTTCTCAAGTCGATCTCGAGTAGCTCGGCTCGTTTGCACCCCTATTTTGGCTAATTGTGATTTATAAAAAAAAAAGAAATTAAAATGCGAGAATGTGTACAACGAAAGTTTGCAAGTTAGTTATGATTATGTGATAGTTTTTTGAAAGACTATATTAAATTATTAGCTATCAGATGAGATTATTATAGGGGTGCAAATGAGTCGAGTATGAGTTTAAGCTTGATTAGCTTATGAGAGCTCAAGCTTGGTTTGTTGGTAGTTTTTTAAGTTTGTACTCGGCTAAGGCTTGGCTTGTTTATCATCTATTAACTATTAGAGTAAAATGTCATTTTCGTTCTTGACGTTTGACCATTTTTGCGACTTTCGTCCAAAGATATCGTTTTCATCCAAAAAGTTTGAAATCTCACCACTTTCATCCCTGAGGGCCAGATTTCGAGAGACGAGTTTCACAATAAATTGCCAACCTTAAGGATGGAAATGACAAACAACAAGGACCTAGATGCAAAAAAAACAAGCATTTGGAAGAAAGTAACAAAAGTGAGCAAACTTTAGGGACGAAAATTGCAATTTACTCTAATTATCATAATAAATAGAAATAATAGACTCGTTTAGGCTCACGAGCTCGATAGTGAGGCTAGGCCTCGTTTACTAAACAAGCTCATTTTTTGGTTAGGACGTGGCTCGTAAACAAGTTTAAATAAGCTTGGTTTGGCTCGTTTACTAGAAAAATTTTAATAAGGGTAAATGCTATTAAATATTGATAAAAACTAATATTACACTAAGGCTTGATAAGCCTCGATGAACCTGACGAGCTTCACATGTCAGGCTCAGGCTCGATAAATAAACAAGCTTTATTTAGGATCAAGCTCGACACAGGCTCAATAAGATTAGGCTCGTTTAGAGTGTTTTCTCGAACCGTTCTTGAATAGCTCGGCTCCTTTACACCTTAGATTATCGTTGCTCGCTAGTCACAGAACAAGATATGACCCACAAATCAATTATGTGGCATTGGAAGTCATCAATAAAAAAGGAACAAAAAGTATAGAAATACGGTGGATCCATATGAAGATAAAATACGCACAATTCATATATATTTAGCAGTTAATTCAAAGAAATTCATATATACAACTTTCTTTCATTTCGTTTTTCTACTTAAAGACATGAGTTTAAAGATTAACCTAAAAATACATGATTAGCTATTTTTGTAGTTTATATATCAACAAAGTAAGGAGGCCAAGGTTCTCCGCGTTAGACTTTTACGCAAAAACTCACAGACCCAACCTTCTTCACAACTCTAGTCGCGCAATCAATGCGTACTTATCCAACCCAACTTTGTGGAATACCGCACATCCTTATCTTGCTTCTTTGGTGCCCCCATTGTTGATCCTAGACACGAGAGCAAAATGTTGTGTCGTGTTAATTTAACTAGTATGGACACCTCTAAAGCATTCGATGGCAATGACGTGCCTCATGTTTGTAATGGCGCGGAACGCCCACATTCCTCGTTTTGGTTCTTTAAAAATTTATTCACTAAACAAAACTATGGTCTCTCAAATATTCTTGAGGTAACCTAAAATAACCAAAGTCTAGTTTTTGTTCAAAGCTTTTTCTTCATAATCATGTGTTTTGTTAAATGTCAATTTTAGGAGGGTTTTTTTTTTTTTTTTTTTTTTTTTTTTTTTTTTTTTTTTTTATGAATGACAAGTCTACATGCCCCATCTTCCTGACTTCCTCCACTCAAAAGTATCACTTTGGAACATGCGGTCCGCAACCAAGTCAACATCTTTAAATTTTATGATTTATATTTTTTTACTTATGGTATCAAATAAATTTTCATCTATTTTGTGAAATTAGTGTTACTATGTAACATCAAAATAGTTTAATATGCTATCAATGCGATACTTTAATATCATATTCCAATGGTAATATTCTTTCGTGACACATTGACGTTCATCCATTTTATGATGTCGAAATTTAGATCAAAATGTCTTCAATTGCGGTCGGATGTGTTGATATCAAGTTTGTGATCCAAAGGGCAACGATCCAAGGTCGAAAAAATTAATTGTGGGCACTTGAAAACTTACTAAAACTTGGTTCACATAAGAGTTCGGCATGTTTCTCTAACAAACGAATAGAAGAAAATTATATGTTTTGAGTGTGTGTAAAAAAAGTGGAGACAGAGGAATTAATCTTTCACAAAATAAAGGCTACAAGACGAGTGCCTTGTCATCTCATCTATCATTCTTGGTGATTTTAAATTTTGAACCCATTGCAGCTTTTTAATAAGCTTCAATTTCACCAATCCTTCCATTTTAGGTTAGAAAACAAATATATGACTTCATAGTGAATTCGAAATGAAAGCTTTTAAAAGCGACTAGCGGTGTACAATCATCGCTAGGATTTGTTTTACTATTTAAATGGGGGTTCGGACACAACTTATTGCCCGTTACCTGACAGTAGCTTGTAAATTTCTTCTGAGGAAATTACGAGTGAAACCTGGAGAAAAGTTGGCGATTTTGATGTCGATGGCAATGAAGTCAAATATAGAACGTGTGAGTTCAATGTTACTAAAACGTTGACATTAACTGACTTTACTATTTCGTTGACCTTTGAGGTTGTGTCCCATTGATTAAAGAAAATGGTTGTAATGCTAAGACTATGCGTTACCGACTAACGCCCTATTGACTAGAATGCTAGCCTATGTTAAACACCGCCTAAAAGGGCGTGGATGGAGCAATAACGTGAAGGTGGAAGAAAAGTAGGGTCCGTGACTTAAACCACTACTTGTGCTTTGTGTAGGTCCCAGTGACGACGGTTCTAGACGGAAGTTTGGGCGTATGATAGTACCGATTCGATATAACGTTATTAAGAAAGGAGTAGAAACAGAATCAGCGGAAGCATTCATTCATACCGAAATAGTATACATCTTGTCAAGCTGGCGAAATCCTGGAGAGATTCCGCCAGCGTTTCCCCTCCAAGAACTTTCAAAACTTAAAAAACTTTGAACACAGAACACATATATATAGACATGAGCACCTCGTACGAAGTGAGCATATTGCTTTGTACGAAGTGACCACTTCGTACGAAGTGACACTTTGCTCGTCTCACGTTCATACTTGAGTCGTGTGTTCGTATCTAATCTATATAATATCAACACACGCTCTATCTAGCTTATTCGCACAGTGACGGATATAAAGTGTAGCAACACTTTGTTGGATAGAGGAATCGTGTCTGTGCCTCCTATGTATTTGCCGGCGAAAAGTCCAATCGGAGCGAAGAAGACAACCATCTAATTTAATTTAATAAAAACCTTTTTAAAATGACCCCTTTAGATTAAAAGAAACTTAAACTGGATCGCTGGCATCCTCTTCATCACCCTGCCTTTTCTCCCCTTTAAGAATTTTTCCTCTGATTTAAACATCTTTGTATCTAATCTGTTTGTAAAAGTGATTAGCTCACTGGACGCGTGTCATCTGAACAAGACAATGAAAATGAACACGTATAAACCATTGTTCATTTCCATTGTCTTATTAATAGATATAAATTAACACCTCCAGCCCCTAAAATTGGTTTTAAATTAAATAGTAACTTAAAATTATAATCAATTTAATTCTTTAAAGAGTAAAATGCAATTTTAACCCTGGGGTTTTAGCTCGCTGACACTCTTATCCCCTAATTCTAAAAAATAATTGTCTTACTCCCCAACGAGTCCTAAATTCCTAGTTGCATCTATGTACCCCCAACGGGTAAAATTGTAACCTTACCAAAAGGGATTTTCGTAATCTTACCAATATTTATATAGTAAACTTCAATTTTACCTCTTTGTGCTTTACCTCCGCTCACACGTTTGCACTCTGTTTTATTAAAGTGTCTTCTCCGGCGATATTCCAACCACCGGAGCAAAACTTGCAACTTGTCTCTAAACTAATCGGGTTCATGGTCGCTTAGTCGAACCTATAATGATTGGGTTGAAATACGAAAAAAGAAAGGAATTGTATTTTTTAATGTTTAAATCGTTTCATTCCCCCGGTTGATTCAGACAGAAACAAAAAAACAACAGGTGTAATTGAATTGAAACTTTCATTCCCCGAGTTGATTCAAACAGAAACAAAAAAACAACAGGGGTGTTTATAAATACCGATTTGGACCGACATAACTAATTTGGAATGAATCGTAACTTCATATATATTTGATTTGATTTTGATAACAATTTACATAAAACGATTGATACCGTCCCTATTAAACACGTTTAGATGATTTAGCGAGCATGAACCCGGTTAGTTTAGAGACGAGTTGCAGGTTTTGCTCCGTTGGTTGGAATATCGCTGGAGTGGTCGAACATCGTCAGAGAAGACGACTTTAATAAAATCGGGTGTAAACGTGTCGGCGGAGGTAAAACACATGAGGGTAAAATTGAAGTTTACTCTAATTCTTTTTTTATTATCAAAGGCAAATACGTCTTTTCACATGCTGAGGGGTACAATGATGCAATTGGGACTCGTTAAGGGGTAAGATAGCAATTTTTTGGATATAGAGGGTAAGAATGTCAATCGCCCCTAAACACATGGGGTAAAATTACAATTGACTCTTCCTTAAATGTTATATTTATATATTATATAGTATAATTACCGACTTGGGTGAATAATGATTTGTTTTTTTTTTGTCCTTTTGCTTTTCTTTTTGTATTTTTATGCCTTTGCTTCTCAACCTTTAACATTGACATTTACAGCCCGTAATTTTATAAATACTTTTTAATCTAGTTTTATGTGTTTATTTTTATATACATGTGGATATAAATTCAGGTTGATTTACGTTCGAAGAAAATTTCCCCGATGAATCGAGTCAAATATAATATGCTCTTATGCTTATTATTATGTACGTCTTCAGTTGTTCTACGTTTTCACATATATATATTTTTTTCTGTAAATGAGTCGAGTCAAATATAATACGTTTTCGTGCTTATCTTTATATACATTTTCATTAGGCCTACAATTTAACATAATTTTTTTCGGAACGTCGTAGCAACGTGCGGGACAGTTTACTAGTTAGTTACAACTAGTATTAAGTACCCCGCGTTGCGGCGGTGGCGTAAAACTAAATAGCACCAATGCCACACCACCGTCAACGTTCACCAACACTGAAGTTGCGACGTGTTATTGTGAAGAAATTAGACCGAAGCGTAAAACATAAAAAATAATAACTAAATCGATCTAGGACCCGTATGTTACAACAAACTTGTCAAACAGGAAAAATAGATGACATAAAAACGTTGAACCACACACGCACGTTGCGTCGTGTTAACCCGCAAAATTTAGAACGAAGCGTAAAAACGTTAAACTTCGCACGCATGTTTCGCTGTATTAACTCACAAAATTTAGAAAAAATGTAAAACGAAAAATATGCTAAAGATGAAAATTATTCAAAGTTGAAGGTAAAAAAGTTGTCAGTTTAAATTACAAAAATGAAAAGTTTTAAGTTAAAAGTAAAAAAATTAAATAGTTTTGGATTGAAAATAATTTGTCAAATAATTTTAGATTAAAAATAATAAAAGTCAAATTTTGAAAAATCCCCTAAGCTACAGTACAACTCTAATATACATAAAGTGTTAATAATTTATGGTGTTTAAATTACAATTTTTTTTATCATTTATTAAATTATTTAGGTTTGTATTTTCTATGTTTTACTTTTGTTACATTTGTTATATTTTGTGTTCTACTTTTCTTTTAATTTTTATAGTGCCTTTTTTACTTGTTTTTAGTTTAATTGAACTTTTTCTTTGTATTTTTAGAGTAAATTGCACAAAACATCCTTTATGTTTTCTCAAACTTGCAGGTTCCAGCCTTAATGTTTAAAAGTTGCTAAAAGCAGCCTTTAAGTTTATTTTTGTCGCGGGTTCAATCCTTTACAGCTAACCACGTTATTTTCTTCAGTTAAGTTCCCTCACATGCATAACATGTGAGGGTATATTCGTCATTTTGGTTGATCTTCTACCCACGTCAATTATAAGAAAAAAGAATATTTAAGGTTCAACCTATTTTAAAAAAATTCTAACCGCAGGGACTAATGTGCAATAAAACCAAACTTTTAAAAACCAAACACCCTCTTTTCCGGTCTTCTTCTCCAGCGACTTCGCCGGATTCCGGCGAACCCGGAATTAAGATAGGATCTTGTTAAGCTAGCCCACTAAGCTGTAAAGATTAACACAGATTTTGATCATGCCAATCAAACTCTTCAGGATTATCATCAGTTGGAAGAATCGGCGCCTTATTCGCATCAGACGGAAACTACAAACGACTCTTCAACCCTAGATACCTCTCACGGAACTCCGATGCCGTCAAATCAGAGAACTTCGTAACACCGTGTTCAGTGGTCGGATCCAGCAACTGGTGACGCTTAGGACGCCGCAAGTTAGACTTAAACACTATCAAACGGTAATCGTGCTCCTCTGTAGTCGCGTACGTTTTACCAAACTTTGTTTAAACTAGGTTAAAACTTAAATATTCTTTTCTTTTATAATTGAAGTGGGTGGAAGATCAACCAAAGTGACGAATATACCCTCACATGTTATGCATATGTGAGGGAAATTAACTGAAGAAAATAATGTGGTTAGCTGTAAAGGATTGAACCCGCAACAAAAATAAACTTAAAGGCTTTTTTAGCAACTTTTAAACATTAAGGCTAGAACCTGCAAGTTTGAGGAAACATAAAGGATGTTTCGTGCAATTTACTCGTATTTTTATGTTATGTTGGAATCTAATTTAATTATTTATTAAATGTAGTTAATATAAAAATAATATTTAAATAAATAGATAATGATTAGAAAATGATTGGGGTTAAGTGAAAACTATTGAAATCATAATAAGGTGGAGTGAAAAAAAAACTTAAATCATAACACATAGCCTAATCAATCTCAAGAAAACTAGACCCACGAGTAAAATTTAGAAAACTACTGAAACCATAACATGGTATAGTGAAGAAAAAAACACTTAACCATGACACGTAACCTAATCAATCTCAACAAAACTGGATCCAGAGGTAAAATTCATAAAACTAGTGAAACCATAACATAACATGATGTAGTGAAAAAAAATATGAGTGAAAGTGTTATGATGATGTGTTAGTGAGGTGTCAATTACTTTATGAAGTGTAGTGAAAAACTTAAACCATAACACATAGCCTAATTAATCTCAACAAAACGAGTCCCACATGTTAAATTTAGGGAACCATACAAAAACGTGATGATACTAGAAACAAGTAAAAATATAAACTAAATACGGTACCGGTACTAAAGAAAATACCCAAAACGATTAGTACCAAAACCGAAAACCTTAAAAAGGAACATCGTTACGAATACCAATCTTGTTATAAAAATCTCATATCTAAACTAATTTTAAATGTGAGTTTTGGCATAAGTAGGGTTGCAAAAGAATCGAATGAACACGAACAAGGTGTTGTTCGTGTTCGTTTGTTAAGGAAATAATGTGTTCACGAACAGTTCATGAACACTTACCGAATGAGATATTCTGTTCGTGTTCGCTCATTAAAAAATGAATGTGTTCATGTTTGTTTGTTAACTTTAGGCACCGAACACAAACGAACGTTTATGAACACAAACGAACGTTTATGAACACAAACGAACACACACAATCGTTCTCGAATAGAAACGAACATAAACAAACGTTCATGAACACAAATGAATACATACGGACATAAACAAACACTCATGAACATAAACGAACACAGGCGAACGTTCATGAACACAAATGAATACAGACAAACAAAAACAATCGTTCATGTACAGAAACGAACAATAAACAAACATATATTAATTACATTTTGAACAAAATCCAAACCTACACGAGCAATTAAGATAATCTTGATAAACATTATTAAGATAAAACAATGCCTAAAAAACTTACATAATTACATACCCTAATTTTAGATACCAACAACACAAATGAACATAAGCAAATATATTATCAAACGTTTACAAACATAAATAAACGTATGTTACCTCTCTTCATATTTGTCCATTTAACTAAACGAATAAATTTTTTATTCGTGTTCTTCTATTTATTAAATGAATAAACACAAACAAACTTTTCGCTAAACAGTTTACGAACTCTTCGCTGAAAGTAAAGTTAATATAAATAATATAAATATTAGGGGGTCAATCGTACACACAAGTATTTGTAGGGCGAGAGCTAAAACTCTCCGCCGCCGCCGAGCCATTCCTCCTCCTCTGCCACCATCTTCTTCACCTTCATCCTTTCAGGCAACCAAAAATGTCAAACACCGATGAACATAATCACAACCAAGATAATCACGAACAACAAGAACAAGAAGAAGCACAAGAACTCACCTTCGAACAAATCGGATTAGACCCACGTCTAATTCGCGCCCTAACCAAGAAAAACATCGATAAGCCAACTCCAATTCAACAAACTGGAATCCCACTAATCCTCGTGAGCTCCTTTTTTCAATCTTTCCCAAGCATTAATGGGTTCTTTCAGTCAATTAGTTAATGTTTTTGTGTGAATTGACAGGAGGGAAAGGATGTAGTTGCTCGTGCGAAAACGGGTTCTGGTAAAACGTTTGCTTATTTGCTTCCGTTGCTTCAAAAGCTCATGTTGTTGGATAGTAATAATAGTAATGTTTCGTCGGCGAAAGCATTGGCTCCTACTGCTATGATTCTTGTTCCATCAAGAGAGCTTTGTCAACAGGTTTAAAGACTTGATTTTTATTGTAAAAATGTGATTTTTTTTGTATTTTAATTGTGGGTATTGTAAATAAGGGAAATGATCATGAGAAAACTCTTCCTTGTTGATTTTTTGGGGTTTAGGCTTTAGTTTTTAGGGTTTAGGGCTCAGTAATGATTAGTTTTCGCCTGAGTAGTTAATGCGGTGAAATATCGGATATAGGTAATATTATTATCATGCTAAATTTATATATATAGCAACTTAAGACTAACAATTCAGTATACTCTCTTCCATTAATAAATTAACCTTTTGCAACTTCCAAAACACTAACAATTGTAGCAAGTAGGAACTGACTACGACTTAAAACACTAACAACTGACAGTTAAGACTTAAAACACTAATAGCAACAATAAGAAGTAAGACAAATGGTAGAACTAAGAAGAAAGGTATTGATATCGGAAAATCGTTGATGTATCGGTCAACATCGCCGATTTATTGGTACCGATGTTCTGACCGATATTTTGCACCAATATCTCGGCAGGGGACCGATAACCGATATATCATAGATATATCGGATATTAACTTACATACTTTCGCATTAAAAGGCGTTTTCTGATGATCCCAACTCTTGTAAACAATTTAATTGTGGGTATTGTTGAGCAGGTTTATTCGGAGGTGGTGTCATTGATTGAGTTGTGCAGAGTGCAGTTGAAAGTGGTTCAGTTGACGGGTGAACAAAGTTTTTCGGAAATGGTTGGTTTGGTTGTTTTTGTTTTTGTTGTTATGGGAAGTTTTTTCTTGGGTGGTGGTTATGTTGTTTGATGTTTGGAGTTGAAACGGTGATGTTTGTTGTGTGTTTTGGTTTGTAGGCGAGCGCCTTAGCTGGGCCTCCGGATGTTTTTGTTTCGACCCCTGCGTGCGTTCAACGGTGCTTATCTTCGGGTGTTCTTCAGGCCAAAGGGATACAAGATTCTCTTTCGATTCTTGTTCTTGATGAGGTTTGAATCTCTTGCAAGGTTTTGGTTTTTTATATGGTTTTCTATTGTTGTTTGCTGTTCACAAACATTCAACTGGGCTGTTGTATGATATTCAAATTGAATATTTAAGATTAAGATTTAGTTCAGTTTTTGTTTGCCATTTTGCCTTTACCTTAGCTTTGCCATAGCGTTCATCATGGCGTATAGATTTTTTTAGTGGAGCATATAGGCCTCGAGTAAGGCTGCAAACGAACCGTACGTTCAGCGAAGAGTTCGTGAACATATTATTTCCTTAACGAACATACACGAACAAAGCCGTGTTTGTGTTCGTTCGGTTTGTTTGCAGCCCTAATCTCAAGGGGTTTCATGCTACTTTATAGTTCCCCTACCACTTTTATGGTGGCGGTAGTTTACTATCATTATTTTATTTTAATTACTTTTTGTACGGTTGATGCTTTGATGCCCTTAGCCACATTTATTGTTATATATATTATTTTAGAGCCGGGGGTCTCAATCGGAGCAACCTCTTTATATCCCCATGGATAGAGTTCCGGTTTGTGTTCATCTCACCCTGCCCAGATCCTACCAATAGCTATGCTATGAGTGGGATTTTACGGGGTACATTTGTTTGTTACGTTTGCTTTATTTGAAAATTTAGAACCTTGCAAAAGAATAGAGTGATCTACTATATCAGATTAAGCTTGGATCATATGGCTGTTTTAGTCTATGCGGTTTATGCGGTAAAATATTGGATATCCGTCAAGGATTGATATTTGAGATATAGGTTATCTCGGTGAGATATCGTTGGGATATCGGTAATTTTAATATAATGTAGAAATTATATATATAGCAATTTAACACTAATAATTCAGTGATATATCGGTGATCTATTGGTTATATCGGTCAAAATCAGTGATATATCGGTCAATATCTCATTTCGGTACCTATATTTTGACCGATATTTGACACCAGTATTTTACAAGGGGATTGACATATCACCGATATTAACTGCATAGGTTTTAGTTGAATTAATCTTTGTTGAATCTTGTTTATGCTATTACTGATTTGTGGCTGTAAACTTGTAATTAGGCGGATCTTCTTTTCACTTATGGATATGAGAAGAATCTTAAAGATCTCAAAGCTCACATTCCGAAAAAATGTCAATGCCTTCTCATGTCTGCTACCTCAAGGTAACCAACTATATAATCTCACTTTTCTTATATAAAGATACAATATTTACGCTTATAAAATAGAACCAATAGAAGACTTTTTTCTTTGAGATTCACATGTGGCTATGTAACTTCTGCAGCGAAGATGTTGAAAGTTTGAAGAAACTTTATTTACACAATCCCTACATTCTTACTTTACCAGACGTCGGTGACGGAAAGGACGATATTGTCCCTAAAAATGTTCAGCAATTTTGGGTAAGAGCTATAATTTTATCTTTTTTTTTAGTTTTGACGGTTTCTAATATATGCTTGTGCTCATTGCTACTTTTATATACAGATACAATGCAGCGAACGGGATAAGCTTCTTCACATTCTTGCACTTTTGAAGCTCGATCTTGTACAAAAGAAAGTTTTAGTATTTACAAACACCATTGACACAAGTTTTAAACTTAAACTGTTTCTTGAACAGGTATTTTGACCTGTTGACCCGTTTTTGTGCATTCTAGAACTCAAACCTCTATTAACATAACCATTTATTTACAGTTTGGTATAAAATCTGCTGTGTTAAATGCCGAGTTGCCTGTAAATTCAAGGCTACATATCCTAGAGGTATCCTGTTTGGCTCATCTTTCTTAATTTTTTTAATAAAATATAGTATGCTTAAGAATACAAGATCCGTGTTATTTGAAATCAGGGATTCAACGCTGGGCTCTTTGATTATTTGATTGCAACCGATGATAGTGAAACGAAAGAAAAGGAACAAACTGACGCAGATAAGCAGGCCGAAAAGAAAAAGTCAAAAAAACATAAGAAGCGGAAGTTGGACTCAGAGTTTGGTGTCGTTAGAGGCATAGATTTCAAAAACGTTTATACGGTCATAAATATTGATATGCCTTTGAGTGCTGCAGGATATGTTCATCGAATCGGGCGAACTGGACGGGCATTTAACACGGGTCAATCTGTTTCGATCGTAAGTCTTTTTGACTATTGAAGATCTTTTGTCTCTGACTTGTTGATTTCTTGATCTTAAACATCTTCATAATTCATATAAATGTTAAGACTTTAATGCTGATTTTGAAACAGGTTTCTCCTGATGAGATGGAAGTATTCGAAGAAATTAAATCGTTTTTGGGAGAAGACGAAGAGAAAGACTTGACATATATTGCTCCGTTTCCGCTTCTGGAGAAGAATGCTGTCGAGTTTCTACGGTATAGAGCTGAGGTAATTGGTCAATTTATTTAATTTGCATTTATAATTAAAAAAAAAAGTCAAATCAAGTATTTATTATACAGATTGATTTTTGCAGGATGTTGCAAGGAGTGTGACGAAAATCGCCGTCAAAGAAGCCCGAGCTCAAGATCTTCGCATTGAAATTCTTAATTCTGACAAGTTAGTTCGTTAACTATTTTTATATAGCATTCTTTATGTGACATTCCTCTACAAAATAAGTACTTAAAATAATTAAAATAACTTCTATTTTCCTTCTACTAGTACACATGCATTTTTTTGTTGGTTTTAAAGTCTATGTTTAGGGTTAAAATTTTGTTGGTCGATGTTCATTTGGGTAGAGTGTGTGGTCAATATATTTATTTTGATGATTTACTCTCTGTTCAGGTTGAAAGCTCATTTTCAAGAAAATCCAAGGGATTTAGGTAAGTGAAAATTGTCCCTAGAACTGTATTTTATACACAACACAACCATATTAATTTCATCCTATGCAGTTAATATTGCGATATATCACCGATATATCGGAGATATATCGGTTATTGGTCCCCTGATGAGATATTGGGGCAAAATATCGTTCAGAATATCGGTATCGATATTATCAGCGATATTGACCGATATTGGACCAATATTTGACCGATATATCACTGATTTTCCCGATATTAATGCCTTTCTTCTTAGTTCTACCATTCGTCTTTCTTCTTATTGCTGCTATTAGTGTTTTAAGTCTTAATTGTTAATTGTTAGTGTTTTGCAAGCTGCAAAAGGTTAATTTGTTAATGGTAGGAAAGTGCACGAAATTGTTAAAGTGTTAAATTGCTATACAGATAAATTCAACATGATATTAAAATTTACCGATATTCCACCGATATCCCACCATAATAACCGATATCTCAAATATCGGCCCTTGACCGATATCCGATTTTTTTACCGCATTAACTGCTAGATTTCATCACACATGCTTGATTTGATCTCTGAAAAGTTATTTTATATGGTTTTTTTTACTTGAAAGATCTTCTGAAGCATGACAAGCTTCTAAGCAAGAAAGCCCCTGCACCTCATCTACGCGACATGCCTGAGTACCTGCTGGACCCGACAACTCAGCAAGCTAGCAAGTTTGTTAAACTCACCCGAGCCGCTATGGGACGAAACAACAATAACAGTGGCAGGGGTCGTAAAGCCAGATCCAAAAAAGCTGGAGATCCCCTCAAGACATTTTCTGCAGACGTACGTGTTGCCCTTTTATAAATTTTATTAATCTTTTTGTTGTAGTTCTATATGTTTATAATTTTTTGTTTTTGATATGATCAGGCTAAAGGGCAGAAGAGGAAAGGCAAAGACTTTGGGCCAAAACAGAAAAAGAAGCAACAAGTATGATTGTAAAAATTCACCACAATTTTGTAGCATTGTTGAATTACATTTTGAGGGATCTTAATCATATAGACTTATGGAACATTTATTTTGTTATAGTTTTTATTCGACTGAAAGTTAATTTGCGCGCAACCGAAACTTCATATGTCTACCTTTTAGATGTACTTTGGAAATATTCATTAGCTAACAATATCGGGAGTATGGCAAAGTTGTAATGTAGGTGAAAGAGACATCATCATAGAAATAGTAAACTAAACTTTTTTTTTTTTGGCAAACATGAGAACCCGTTACTGGAAAATTCGGCCGGAAACTTCTACAGAAAAGGTTCAGTAATCACATCAACTTTGTGCTATTCACTTGCTCTAAAGAGTGTCATATTCAAGTTATAATCAAGTGAAAAAAGATATGGTCACAGGATCATGCGATCTAGAAAAAACATTCAGGGGTATTCCAAAAAAAATCAGTTTATATTGTGGTTGATTCAGTTGCGGATCTACATAAAACGGAGATTTTTCTTTTGCACTTCGACAAGAAAGTTGAGGGGTATCCCAGGCACACCCTCAACCCCCCTAGATCATCGTTAACGTTGATCAATACAAGAGATGATGTTCTGAATGTATCACTATTACTAAACCATCATAAATCCAAATTAGTCATTGCATTGTCAAAAAAATGTCCCTACAAATGCTAAAATCAGATCAAAGACAAACTTTTCCATGATTCAATTCTTAACCAACCGAGTTTTCAAGCTTCAAGCTCATCAGTTGGTTAACTTCAGCACCGAATTCAGCAGGAGCTCGTTAAACACGTCGCTACAAAATCCAGAAATCATGGCAGCCATGGCTTTCTCATAATCCAAACCGCTTTATTGAAAGTAAAAACTTGGTCTTCCCCGATTTTGGAAGTGTTTGCTTCGTGTTCTATACGAGCAGACGGGTTTTTGGCCTGTTAAATTGTAAACAATAATCGTCATCTCAAATAAAAAATATGTTTATAATAACCCACCTGTTTTGTCACTTATAACGAATATTTTGAGGTGGGACATACACACACACATATATGCGGAGGTATCTGTGCAGAACACTGTATATTGCAAGAAGACGCAAAACAAAATGAACCATTCGCTTCTCTAATCTTAAAAATGTAGATGTAATATTTGTTGTTTCTTACTCATCTCTCTTGAATTCATAAAAAAAGATATAAACAAATTCCGTTTATGCATATTACCTACACATTTGTAAGTAATGATACAAAAATAAACAAAAATATGAGCAAATTAGTTTGATAGTTTTTCTTTTATAAATTACTTATGCATGTACATACATGTATGAACCAGTGGCGAATCTAGAAAAAAACGTCAAGGTGTAACGTTTCAAAATTTTCTTTTCTATAGGGGCAGCGATATCGAAAAAACGTTAAATTTTTACAAAATTTACATCACCGCCAGAGCGTTAAAGGGTAGCGAGGGCTACCCCTGATATCAAGCTACACCCGCCCTTGATATGAACTAAAAAGTTCTTAAACCCCGGAACATGGGGACCTGACACCGAATATGGGAAGTGGGGGAATGTTGTTGTGATCATTGGCAACATTCAAATGCAAAATTTTTGTTGTGTTGCTATAAAGTGGCGGTGGTTCTTGGTGGCCTCAAGGTGTCCTGATCTCCACTGAGTTTTCGCTCGTAGTTTTAAATTTTACCAAAAAATTTCTAACTTTTTTTTATAGTCTAAAATATTGGATTTTGAAGAGTCCGTCACCCACTCATTTAGATTTTGATAGTCTGACCTCCGCTGATTTTTCGTTCAAGCTCCGCCATTGTTGCTATAGCTACCAAGTTGCATGTATTTCTAATAAAATATGGTTGAGATTTGACAAGTATTTCTATGTGATTTTCTATAACAAAAGCAAAGAATACGAAATGTGTTTGTAGGTAGGGGTGTGAATTTCTGACACGACCCGAAAACCCGACACGAACCTAACACGAAATTCGCGGGTTTAGGTTTCGTCAAAACGGGTTCGGGTCAGTTTCAGGTTGAACCCGTGAATCCGTTTAGGTTAACGGGTCAACCTGGTCGGGTTGGCGGGTTGACCCGTTTAACACATTTATACTATATTGTATTTTTTATAATATATTTTATGTCATAAACTAAATAGGGCGTGTATTTTATGTCATGATTATAACTTACAAAGAGAAATTAACATAGATTTTATAATTTAAATATGATCATTTGTGTTTTTTTAAGTAATTTTTAATTTTAATATATTATTTCAGAATAAAAATTAAAAAATTCGGGTTAAACGGGTCGTGTTCGGGTCAACTCACGAAACTTCGGGTCGTGTTCGGTTCATATATATGATACGATTTTCGGGTTCGGGTCGGGTTCGGGTTCATGTAAAATTTTCGGGTTCGAGTCGGGTTGAACCCCCCAACCCGCGAACACGACCCGTTTAGCACCCCTATTTGTAGGATTGGAAGTAGCCTTCACAAGTGTGATTTTTGGCGTGACACCCAGGAACTGACAAATCTGTCAAATCATACCACCTCGGCGTTTAGTCGCCTCGCTGGGACCCATGCGTTTTCTGTAAGGAATCACCCGAACAATCGTGTTCACTTGTTTGGTATATTTCACCTTACACGACATAACCAACGTTTCAATGAAGGCATCGATCAAGACGCTACATTACACTCACAATCACGACACAAAGGCGAAATGTAACAATAGTTTTAACACGCTACATTATCTGATTTTATACTGTAAGAAAAACTTGTCAAGTAACTATATAATATATAATTTTCTAAAACTCAACCCAGAATTTATTTCAAAAATGTATTTCCGAACATATTAAAGACTTAAAAATAGAACACTAGGAAACAATTTTTACAAGCAAAACAAAGTTTAAATCAAATACATATAAAGACTATTTAAAAAAATAAAACTAAAAATAAAAAAAATAATTTAAGACACATACATTGATGGCCAATGGGTGTACTCTTGCCTCAAAACTAGGTTGGACCAAGGCTTTTGATATGTAACATTTATTTCACGCAACAAACATGGTAGATTTATATGTCGGTCCAACAAAAATAGTGTGGTCTGAGTTCAACTGTATGATTTGATGATGGGTAAATTAATGTGATAGTAGAAGCAAAATAAGATAGATGGCCCAATCTAAGTGGTCTAGGGACGGAAAAACACGTGTAAAGTGGCAGAGAGGTTAACAACGGATCAAGATAGAATGGGGGTACATGGCCATGGATTAAGGATTCGGAGTCGGAGGCCGAGATGCGGGGATGGCAAGAGTGCCAAGGAACGATCGCGGAAGTGTCTCTGTCAACTGAGAGAGACTTGTGGAAATGGACGAGTTATGAATTGGGTATCTTTTAGGTTAAATCAGTAAAGAAAACAAGGAAATGAAGGAAGATAATAGGGGGACGGTGTGTTGAATGTTTTTGAATAGTGTGATTGGCTGCTCCTTAGTCTATAGAGTATGGTCATGACGCTCGTGACCCTTCACGTCAGCGGCATATCATTTAACTCTAATCCATTATCCAAAACCACTAACCTAAGGGTGTGGTCATGACTCAAACCACTAACTCCTTATTTATTTTAATTTATTTTTGTCTAAAGAAAAATGAAAGAATTTTTTGAAAAATGGAAAGGAGAACCATGGTTGCCAAAGGATTTTTGAAAAATCGAAAGGACCATGGTTTAGTCCATGCAAACCATGGTGGATGGGCAAAGGGGTGGTGTAGCTTTCCATCCATGTTCCTACGTGGCGAATCATGTCCCAACCATAACCACCACACCCTTTAACTAAATGCAACATCATGGGTTGGAGGGCGAACCTCGATAGATTAGCTACTAGGGTTAACTTATGTTGACAATCAGAACCAAGAACACAAACACAAAATTTAATCTCAACCAAAGGAGAGGTTATTGTAAAAAAAAAATGTTTTTTTGTGAGAATGGTAAGAAAGAATCTAAACCATTAGATCTTTAATCTAATGGTTGAGATCTTGATGACAATCTTGTAAATAGTGTTACCATTAAAATAATTGATTTTATAGATTAAGGGTATAGAGGTAAATTTAACATTTTTAAGTTTAGAAACTCACATGCAATGCATATGCAAGTTCCCCTTCTTTTTTAAACGCCAATAACTTTTTATACGTAACTCTTTTTTTTTTAAATTACACCATAATAACGAGTGTTTTTTTATCTTTAATATGAGTATCATATTGTTATACTTATGTAGAGAAAAAAATTACGTCTCGATTGGATGTTTTAGTCCATGGTGTTTTTTCTATGTTCATACAATGGTATTGTAATTGTATTGTGATTCAATGCGTTGTATTTACAGTAAAACACCATGAACATAAATAAGACACCATAACATTGCAAATTATGAATTATGATTCAAGTTATGGTGTTTTAACATCTAGAGTATGTAACATTGTATTGTGATTACAGTCATGGTGTTTTAACATCTGGAATAGTAATATAATGTTAAAACACCATGACTGTACTATGATTCAATTCATGGTGTTTTTGAAATTTGTATGGTGTTTTATACACGCAAAAATAACAAAAATCATTACACATGTTAGAACACCACCACTGTATTACGATTAAACTTGTGGTGTTTTTTGAAATTCGTATAGTGTTTTATACGAACTGATCTGGAATAGCAATAGAATCATTCTAAATCTTAAAACACCACGACTGTATTATGATTCAATTCATGGTGTTTTTGGAATTTGTATGGTGTTTTATACCTGCAAAAATAACAAAAACCATTACACATGTTAGAATATCACGACTGTATTACGATTAAAGTTGTGGTGTTTTTTGAAATTCGTATGGTGTTTTATATGAACCGATGATGAATTCCTAAAATAACTGATGAAATGAATTCCTAAAATAACTGATGTCGGTTACAAGATTATATCTTAATTAGATTTATTAGTAAATTACAATTATACCTTAAACTACCAAAATAAAAAGGGACATATGTCACCACCATAATCTTTGTTATCCTTCTCACACTTTTAGTCTTTTTTACATGACCCTCTACCTTCAACCAAAATCAACCACATGGATGAAAAACGTAATTAACTCTATATATAAAAAAATACTTCAATTCCTCAATAATTTGGTAAACTTCTAACATTTGACGAAAAAACGTAATTAACTCTATATATATAAACACTTCAATTCCTTTTAATAATTTGGTAAACTTCTTTAAAGATCTAAATTTGTTCCTTAGTATAATATGGTCTTAGAAGGCATTTTCCCTAAAATTGTAGGTGAGTGGTAATGGGAAGATCAAGTGATATATTTAACGAGTTCATATTGATTAGTTAAGATATTGTTTTCTAAAAGGTTAGGTACACATCAAAGACACTCTTTTTATTATTGCAAGTTAATTTTGATTAATGTAGGTATTGTATACATATGTTTTCGGTGAGGGTTGGGATTATGGGTGTAGTATTTATTTACGTTAATGTTTGTATGATGACTTTGATTAGTTTGCTTTTATGCTTATCTTGCTTGCCTATTATAAAAATAGTCCTTACATGATACGAAACAATGTAGACAACAGTAGACTTTAAACCTTAAGTCACATGCACGTTAAGGACCTTCAAATCTTAAAGAATTATAAGAAAAATAAAGAAGTAAAGAAAATTGAACAAACATGATTGAGAGGTAACACTCTCCGATGGATCTATCTCAAGATTTGATGTGGGTGTGTTTCATGCACATGCTAGGAGCGGTATCGTGACAACTAAGATTTAAAGACACGCCAAAGAGCTGCACGTGTGAAGTATTTGCTCGCTGTTGTTTACATACGATGGCTAACGACGACAGTGGACTACTTTTGTGCTCCTTCACTTAGTCGGTTGTAATGGACTTTCCCTCGACCAATCTAGTGGATGCATATGGTTTACCATGTGTAGTTCAACTGACCCAAGGATTATCCTCCACATGGTTTACTATGATGAAAGATAATTAATAAAACCATGTGATACAATAAAGATAAAGATTAAGATATGACGATAAGATTAGAAGACAAACATTTAGATAAGATTGCTTCAGACAGTAGGCATCATCAAAGGATTTTTTACTTGATCATGTTGAGGTGTTTGGATCATAACTTGCAATTACATGAAACGAATGATTTGATGAATTAAACAATATTTTATATGTTTTATGATTTACCCTTTATCTTACCCAACTTTAAAAAGCTTATATTTTTTTTTTAAAATCGATGTGTACCATTTTCAGGTTAGTAGACATGAAGTTGGTGAGGAACGGGTAGAGGAAATTGCAAGATACGACAAATTTAGATGATTCGTTTCTTTTTATGTATGATAATATAGTTCGTTTATGATTCTGTTGCTATGAACGACGAGTAACACCTAAATTTTACGATAGCTGAATCGTTTTTAAATGGTTTTAGAATTTTAATATATGGTTGTGAATTTCTGTTGCCAAAGAATATTTTGAAATCCAATATTTTTGATAAAAACACGAGGTGTTACAATCCACACTCTCAAATGTTTACATATGCAACATATATATAGGTACTAATCTTAACTAACATATTAACTGTCCATCGTGTCACGTCCCGTCTACATATCAAATCATTACAAGAGGCGTCAAGGGTCGCTGGAACTTTTCAGAAATACTACCAGGTTCCGGACCTTGTTTCCAGAACTTTCCGGGCTATTCAAGAGGCGTTAAGAGCTGCTCGAACTTTTCAGAAAATACGACTAGGTTCTGGACCATTAAACCAACATATAAGAGTGGAGAAGGCTCTAGAAATGGCTGAAAATTCTGGTCTAAATGGATGAGCCAAGAAGGCTCTAGATGAGGCTTGAATCGTCATGAATGTGACAATATATTCTCCAAGGAACGGCCTAGAAAAGTCACCAAAAAGGCTAGTAAAAGAACACTCATGATCATCCAAAAACCACTGCAAATGCTGGATATCTTGATAGAACTCTCTAGAAATCAGCCAAGATATTATGTATAGATGAATCTAGATTAGGAACTATCTAGACGTCTAAGTACTAGTATAAATAGGCAGGTAAGGCCTCATTTGAAGGCAACCAAGTTCCTTGTATTCTCAAAGCCTTGTAACTCTTCCCAAATAATACAAACATCTTTTCTTCTAGACTTGTAAACTCAAGGACTACAATACTCTTGTGTGTCTATTACGATCCAAGATTCCCACAACCAAAACCAACCAGATCAGATCCAAAGGCTTAACTTAGAAGTGTTCCAAATGTCGCACATGAGTCAAAAGATTACTCCATGACAATAAGCTAACTTTAACTAACTATAGTATAATTCTATTAACCCTAAAGTCTAGATTCCAAATGGATTACTTGATGATCAATCTATCTTATCCTTTTCCATGACATTTGGTTTGCCATATGTTTTAAATCATCTCTTTTCCAGTTCATCATGCATCAAAATATAAATCTTGATTTTCTCTTATTAGGGCTGTTGCTTTATTTCTATCCTTTTGCAAGTAATTTTCTGCTCTTCAATATGATATCACTATGTTGGATATCAAATTTGTCTATCTCAGTCAGAATCTTGGTGTGGATTCAAATAAGTATATATTTGTGAGTTTAAATCCAAATGAGAGCATAAGCATTTTGAATTAAAAAAAATCTTGTGAGTAAAATTTAAACTTGCAGCCTTCTTTAAGTATCTACATGTCACACCCGGGCCAACGGGCTTAGACGTTTTACTGGGTTGTTAACAAATTCGCACAACGAAAGTAACAAAATTATAAATTATTGTTTTTACATTCACTAGTTCGCAGTGGCGGATCTAGGGGGTTCCCGGGTTCTCAAGAACCCCCTCAGTTTGGAAAAAAATAGTGAAAGCCTTGTATGATTTGGGTAAAATTAGTGAGAATCTACCAAAAGGATCCCCCTAGAAAAGTTTTCTAGATCCGCTACTGCTAGTTCGTAAAAGACACGAAACTGAATAAATAAATAACTAAATTATACAACATAAGCCACAGGGATGAATCGTGGCATTCGTCGATGCATCTTCCAATTTTAGTCAAGGATTCGTAGGCAAAACTCTACCGAGATCGTCTAATAAACTCTAAGTAAGAAATCAGTAATCAACAACTTGGCATTCGTCGATGCATCTTCTAATTTTAGTCAAGGATTCGTAGGCAAAGCTCTACCAAAATTGTCTAATAAGCTCTAAGTAAGAAATTAGTAATCGGCAACTCTACCATATGCTATCTATGTAACCACACACTTGCTTGTTTTTTTTAAGAACTAAAAGTTGACATTCAAGAAAATAAGGTTAAAATTAAAATAACAGAATTTATTAGAAGCTCGTAATTTTATATCATCCGTATTATAATAAATGATTTAAAAATGCTACGTATCACTATCAGAATCATTCTCTCACATTTATCTTTTACACTAATTTAAATATCAATTTTTAATTCGTACAATATACGAATATACATGTTAAATTTTTATATAATCTCTGTCTCTATCTATATCTATATCCATATCTCTTATCTGTATCTAATAAACAAAAATCTTAGGGGACACATGACGTGCAATTCTAGACAATCTTAATTTTTGTTTTTCTATCTAAACTGTATATCCGTTTAACTTACATGCAGATCATTAGCAGTTTCAAATTTACTCGATTTCTTTATCAATATTACGTTTAATACATTCCTTACTTCATTTTCACCAACCTCACACATTTCTTTTATTTTAACTTTACCATTTTATAATAAAGTTTTAGTTCACCACCATTTTGTTTTTATTTTTTTTAAATTTAATAGTTGTTATTCTTATTTTTTTTTCTCTTTTGCCTTTTATGATCCCACATATTTAAAATTACAAAAATGAAAGCAAGTTTTATTAACTTAAGGGGCAAATACCATAAAAAACCAACATACTTTCAGATTTTTCTCATAAAAGTCCTTTCACTTTTTTTTTGCACTTTACTTTCTTTTTTTGTCTCACAAAAGTCCCTTTACTTTTTTTACATAAAAACCAACATACTTTATTTTTTGTCTCATAAAATTCTCCTAACAACTTTTATACATAAAAAATCAACATACTTTCTATTCTTGTATCATACATGTCCCTTAAATTGTTAAACTTTAACAAAAAGAATATCTTAATTATGATTAGATGAAATCAAGAAAACATTATTTGGCAAATTATGTAATACTTTTTAACAATTTTAAATGTATACATACCATTTTATATGTTGGTTATTTTATTTTAAGTTATATCATCCACGCTTGTTTATTTTTATTATATTGTTTTCCGAATAATATTTATTGTTATCAATTTATTGAATTTAAAATGGAAAAGAAAAGACAAACATTGAAAGATTTTGGTTTGCGGTGTATCCAATTTAAAATATTAATTCATCTCAATTCTTTTCTAACGTGATATTATAAAATAAAAAAAAATATATCCACAATTTTGTTCAAATTTAACATTCGGAAGGACTTTTATATGCAAAAAGTTGTATAGTAACTTTTGTGAGACAAAAAAGAAAGTATATTGGTATTTTAAGTGCAAAAAAATGAAAAGACTTTCATAAAAAATAACAGAAAGTATTTTGTTTTTTTATAGCATTTCCCCTAATTTAAATTGTGTAATACATGAGTTTCTATCCCTAATTTAACTTTTTTAAATAATTATTTAGTATAAAAAATATTAAAATTTAGTTAGGGCTAAAACAATTTGCTTTTATCATAAACTTTAACCACACCAAACCATCCACGTCTATGTTGTTTCAAGAGTAGTCACTTCCTAATTTAATATGGGTCAATTAGTCAAGGTAGATCTAGCTGATCTAAATTGCTTTTATATTTATATTTTTGAAATTTATAAGTAGTTATATTTTGAACACACTATTATTATTATTATTATTATTATATAAAATAAAAACCTTAATTTTGTATTTTTGTTATAAATAATTAATATCTTTTGACACGTTTTAAGTTTATTAAACTTTATAAAGGTGACATATGTAGCATCACCGCAACTTAATAATTTATTATGAATTTATGAGTAGTCAAAATCCTTGATAATTTAAAAAAGATAAGCTTTTAAGGCCACCACTGCCGACACAGGAAACCAAGATCCAAATCATGTTACCATGGCCCATCACCCATTAGATTTGCCCAACTTGTTCCACCCTTTAATTCTTCCCCAGTTTTCCATCTTTTCAACTATAAAACTTTCTCATTTTCCCACTCAAAACTCTTTTATCTTTATTTCTCACAGATCCAAGATCTACCCTATTTAGATCCAAAGATGGCAACTTTCCATTAAAGATCCATCAAAGGTTGTGCTTTTTACCAAATTATTGCTCATTTTAAGCTTCTTGATGCACTTTTGCTTGTTTGAGTTCAGTAGCAATCTGGGTTATGCCAGTTTTTGTGATCTTTTGATTGGTATATGACTGACTATATGTTCATGGGTTTTTGAAATCTTGAATCTTTTTTCAACTTTTAAACTTTTCTGACACATGTTTTGAGGTTCATGGTCTTTCCATTTGGGGAAAGTACTAGTTATGACTTTATGCGTCAAATGCTATAAATTGCATTTTTTTAACCTACCTAAAGGGTATGATGTTGTATCAGGTGGATATGGTGTTGTGTTACTTTCAGCTCTTAATTTATAAGAATCATGTGTTGAAAGTTGAATCTTGAGTGATGGATTCAACTCTGATTTGACAAAAGTCATTTGTTGTTGTCAAGATTTTGATAGATTATAGTATGAGACTATGGTAACACAAACATTAAGATATTATGTAGCTAAAAGCTTGTTCATTTCTAAATATAATAACATAAAGATCAAGATTATCAATTATGACCATTGTGTATGTTTTTGTTGCTCTCTTTTGGCAGAGTGTAGAGTGTAATTAGCTTGATACTTTACGCGAATAGCCATGTCGAGGAGGCCGGGAAATGCCACACGCCGTTTTGTCGGTGGTGGGAGCAATCCACTAGGAGGAATATTTCATTCGAAATCGCAAACTTCTCCTCTGTTATCGGTTGTTCTTGTGTTACTTGTAAGTTCATAATCCCTCATATATTTTGTGTTACTTGTAAGTTCATAATCCCTCATATATTTTGATTTTAATGCATACAAAATAAACCTGATTTGATTCTTTTGCATATCATAGGGAACGGTTCTTGTGATTGGCTATGTTTTTAAAGGCTCAGGTTTGTTACAATCGGGTTGTACATAGTGATGGCTAGATTCTTTATTTCCTTCTTCATGTTAGATTTGGTTTAAGAGGGTGTTTGGATCTTCATTCTGGAACTGATTATGCAACTTGATACCGTGATAATCAGCTTTTAGTGTTTGGATAAATGGATTCTAGTTTTGAGTATTTAAGTGTTAAAATAAAGTTATTAATTTGCCCATCTTTTTAAACCAAGTTGAGTTTTTTTAACTCTCATTTTACAATATATCTTTTCTTTTTTCTCAATAGTGTCGGTTTCGGCTATTTTATCTGTTAATTCCTAAAATAATAAGATTTTCCAAACACTTGAACTTCTGGTTATTACTAGTTCAAACATCCGAAACACATCCTAACAACCCTAAAAGTATAGCATATTCTTTCTTATATTTGACTCGGCACTTGATCTTGAAATGCAGGTGGATCTGGGGACTATAAATCATTTAGCAAGGTTCAAGGTAACGGGTTGTTTTATATCAAGATCATTAATCATACAAAATGATTCTTGCATACATGGCTTAACAATTATCAAATCTTTGAACATCTTTCAGGTGACTTTAGTTGCACGTATGATGTCCATATGGCAATACCTATCTTAAAGAAAACGTATGGTGATAGTATGCACAAAGTGTTGCATGTGGGGCCCGACACTTGCTCGATAGTATCTGAACTGTCAAAAGAAAAAGACATTGAAGCATTGGGCGTAGAACCGTATGATATTGAGGAAACCGATAAGTCTTGTAGACGTCTTGTGAGAAAGGGTCTTGTTCGTGTAGCTGATATTAAGTTTCCATTGCCATATAGAGCTAAATCGTTTTCTCTCATTATAGTTTTTGATGCCATTGATTATTTATCTCCCAAATATCTCAACAAAACCCTTCCAGATTTGGCAAGAGTTTCTGCTCAAAATATTGTTATATTCACTGGTAACTTACTATAAATAAAAATAGTAAATCAAGGTTAAATTTGTAAACTCTGAATTTTATTACCTTGTGCTTATTCAGGTAAACCTAGTAATTCAAAAGCTAATATTCCACAAGCATCAAGATTTGGACGCCCGGTAAGCAGCTACTTGAATTGTGTAGACAAAAGGCTTGGGGTTGAAACGGGCCACTTTCAACTTTCAAATAAGGGTCAAAATGGGACGGTGGGTCGACCCGCTGCTATTTTTTGTTCATATTAAAAAATAGAGTAAAGTACACGGATGGTCCCTATGGTTTACCAAAAATTTGGATTTGGCCCATAGTTTTTCGTAACTATAAGGATGGTCCTTGTGGTTTGCACTTTCTAACGCATTTAGTCCCCAACTTTGTCTAAAGGTACATGGATGGTCACTGTTGTTTGCACTTTGTAATGTATTTAGTACCTAACTTGGAGCTATTTAAACCTTTAGATTTGTTAGCTGGGGACTAAATGTGTTACAGAGTTCAAACAACGGGGAAAATCTTGGGGACCAAATCCAAAATATTGGAAAACCATAGGGGCCATCCATGTACTTTATTATAAAAACTAATGAATGTCTTAATAAAAACAGTATTATGACAACAGCAACCTACATTATAAATAGAATGACTCAGTAGGTATGCTTTGCAACCCAAATTAGTTCTTTATGATTTGAAAATAACTATTTAAATGACACATTTGTGAAGGCTAAAATGCGGAGCGCGTCTTGGTGGGCCCGGTTTTTTGTTCAGACAAGCCTCGAGGAGAACGAGACAGCAGCTAAAAAGTTTGATCAGGCTGCTGCCAAGAGCTCATACAAGCCAAAATGTCAAGTTTTCCACTTGAATTCATACCGTTGATGGTGAGATGCTAACGATTCATAGTCATCTTAGTTGGGTTCTTTCTCGGCAAAAAAAGAAGACTCCACCTCCCATAGATGTAGCTCTGTTGTTCTTGGTTCAATTGGGGGGAAGATGTTGGTTTCATCACCACCTTTATGCTATTATTTATACCAATTCATTATAATTTCATAAACTCAACTCAATAGATGTATAATTATTCCTTTAAAGACAGAGAACAAGTTTTATAATACTTTTGTTTCAATGATAACAGCATTTTTTTAAGTATTCTTTTAGTGTACTTTTACCAATTTACTCATTTTCATATGGATTATTAATATGCTATAGATAAAAAAAGTTTGTCGTTTTTCTTTCATTTTGTGTGAAATGTCTCTCAACTCACTTATTCGTTAAATCAACGACAACGTTGACTCCTATCAAACTCGACAACGTTGGCTCCTATCAAACTCATTACATATGCTGAGGTTATGTAGATGGATTTTTTGTTGACATGAACACTATCTCATCATTGATCATTTTATATACAAATTTATATAATCTTTTGTATGATAAGAAAAATCATTCATATCAGTATTTTCACACATTTGGAATGTCACTTTTATCATATAATACTTATATACATACATAAATACATACATATATATATATATTGTATCAACCCATTTCATATACATGAAGGATGGAAACATCATTAAATGAGGAGGTGTGACTTTGGATTCATGACTTGATGTTACAATCCATGTGGTTTTATGTTGGAGTATTTACAGAAGTTAGATGTCAGATCTTGGCTGTTTGCTGCAAGAATTTTGTCATCAGGAGGGACTGCATTATGTGCTACATTGTCCTACTCAATTCTAGATGATGGCTTGGACCCATTTTCATTATAAGCCTGACCTTACCTATAATTACATTTTTCTTTATAATAAATGAACCCAAAATCATAGAAATTTAACCTAAGCACTATTTCATTTAAATTATACAAACAAAAAAAATGTAGAAAAAATGCCAAAATTTGACTTACAAAGTTGGGTGATTGTATGAGTCTTAATTTTCATGCAATTTTAAATAAATTGGAAAAAAATAAAAAACAAAGACATTTTTTTTATAAATTTGTGAACTTGAAAAATGTAGGACCTGAATATTGGGAAAAAGAGCTGTAGACAGTTTGCTATGATGTTTGACCCTTTCTTACCCCCATTTTGCTTAATTTATGAGTAGGCCATTTTTTTAATCACACATGAAATAAGTGCTTTCATTGTTTTTTTTTTCTTTCTTTTTATAAATACTTAAAAATCTGTCAAAGGAAATGATGGTTTAACGTATTTGGTTGACAAAATAATCATGTCTGGTTTGTAAATTTGTATAAGAAATTGAAATGTGATGGTGATGGTTGTGGTAACGACGGCAATGGTGGAGGTGGCGACGATCGAGGCAGTGGCAGTGTCGATCCGTTGTGGCAACGACGATGGTGGCGGTGGTGATGGTAATGGTGGGTGAAATTCTGATTCTTTTGGTGGGCCTGATTTATTATTTGAGAGAAATGTTGATGTGTTACTCATGATTACAGTCTAAACCTCTTTGTTATCCAACAAAACATATTATCCTTTGAATTTATATTTCAAGCACCACTAATTTTATGAACCAAATAGGTAAGAAATATAAATTAGATTCCAATTTCCATGAATTGCGTTAAATTTTAGTGAACCAAACGCCCCCTAAGGCTCGCGACCCATCAGTTTTATAATTGTGTATTTGCTATAAACTTGTGATCTCAAATGACTACTTTCTCCTTTACTTATACATGACACTCTAATGATTATTGTCAAAATGCTCTTTCTAACTAATCC
The DNA here is from genome assembly GCA_947069175.1 of Scalesia atractyloides. Classification (NCBI taxonomy): domain Eukaryota; kingdom Viridiplantae; phylum Streptophyta; class Magnoliopsida; order Asterales; family Asteraceae; genus Scalesia; species Scalesia atractyloides. The sequence continues at coordinate 2,587,292 of CAMTDV010000022.1, forward strand.
TGCTTAAAACTCCACACAGGTCCTTCACATTCATAATCATGTTTGCAACATGGACAACTTATAAATTCATACCATCGATGGGGAGATGTAAGAATGTAAGTATGTTGTTCTTGTTCTTGGTGGTAGATCTTAATGTCATCACCACCTTTATGCTGTTGTTTTTATACCGGTGCATATAATTTCATGAACCAAACTCTATAGTTGCATATTTTTTTTAAAGACAAAGAACAAGTTTTATAATACTTTGGTTCAATGATCTAGGCTGCAAATGCTAGTTCTTAGAACCAAGTTGGTTGATGATAACCTTCAAGAGAGGATGTTGTATAAGCACTTGATAGGTCTCAATTTCAAATCCGTTTCTAGTGTTTTTTAGCCTTTAACCTTTTCGAAGATGCAGTGCAAGCTGCGCTTTACCTGATCCCGATACTTAGCATGGTATTGATAATGTTTCGTGAGTTTTCAGATAACCCTCACTCTTAAAAAAAATAGTTGGTTGATAATATCACCTCTTGTTGGACAAAAGGATATCATTTCAACTTAAATTAGTTATCTTTTTTTATAAACAATACCACCACCTGTTTTATTTTTAACGTTAACTTAACTATACAGAACCAACAAATTATAATGTTAACTTAACCATACATTATATAATATATTAAATAACCTTACTTTAGCTACAGTAATGTTGTATCTCTTTGTTTTGGTCACTAAAAAAAAATTCTTTTTACACTTTAGACACATGAAACCTAGATGTTTTATTTATTTATTTATTTTACAAAATAAAAGACTAAATTATATAATTATGAATTTTGTACTCATACTTTTTCCAACGCTTTTATCAAATACTTTAAACAATTTGTTTATTTTTTCTATACTTTTATTAGTTTTACAATAATTATAGTTCTATCTTATTTTTTTTGTTAAATTTGTTTATTAATTGTAATATATTTGAATATGTCATGGTTTTACTTGAGTTTACGATGGAACTTTTTGGTGATGTGAGAATATACCGTCACGTGTGTTTTGATCTACATTTCGCCATGGGTGTTTTTTTTTATCAAATGGTTCTAACGAGTTTAATTTGCGACACGACGTTCCGCCGCAACGCACGAGATATTTTACCAGAAACCAACAAAAACATTTTACTACCCCTTTTTTGTGCCTTTCTGGACATGGGCCCCCCACACACCTTTTGCTCTTTCGGCCCAAAGCTGCTCACTAGGGTCTAACAGGCCCAAAGGCTCAACAATTGGGTATATAAACCTGTTGTAGAAGTTCTTACTCCCCCTTTTTGTAGCCTTTTGGATAAGGGCCACCCACAAATTTGGTTTTTTGGCCCAACGCAATGCACTATGATCTAACAGGCCCAATAGGGTATATAAAACAAGTTGCAAAATAACTTGGTGTGCCACTGTGCTGTGCATAAATAGAAACCCAACCCTAATATTATCATCATAATGTTGCAAAGTAATCATAATAAAACTTCGAGATTAGCATAAAAGCCTCATTTTGAAATGTCATTGTAATTCCTTAAGATGTCTGTATTTAATATACATAAACTTGATTTTCTTATATTTTCTTTTAATCTTACTTTTAAATTACTGGATTTTATTTTAATCGTATTGTAACTTTTCAATTACTATATACCGATTCACCTAAAAAATGTAACATTTTGTATCTGGGTCTATGAGGTTTCATTTTTGCTGACAGTTTCATTCGGTTGACAAACTGGGTTAGAATTTTATGTTAACTTCTCCTCTTTTTTGTCGTTTTCATCTTTTAATTAAAATATATTATGGCATAAAATGAAGATTATACCTTTCATTTAAATGAAAAAAGCGACAAAAAGTGAGAAGTTAACAGAAAATTCCAACCCAGTTTGCTAAGTGGATGAAAATGGCAATAAAAATGAAACCTTAAGGACCCAAATATAAAAGGTTTCATTTTTGGACTTAAATGACAAAAGTGGTCTAAACTCAGGGACAATGACATTTTACTCTTATTTTTATTAACGTGACTTTTTTCATTGGGTGAATAGCAATGTACATCTTGTCGAAACCGAACCTTATAAATTAACACATTTGTCGCAATCGCAAGAATAATATACAACTAGTTATTATTAACACCACAAATTGATTTAAGGTTAAATGGGTGGGGTAATAATTAATATACTGAACATGTATGTAAAACTATAGCATTAGAATGATATTTTTCTTTTGGAAAATGAGATTTTAATAATCCTAACTTTGACGTATTAGCCGACGACAGTTTCAACTAAGTAAATGTTTTGTTACAATCTCAACTTTTAACGTATATACCAATAAAGATATGAGCCAATGAGTCATAATATATATTTGATCAGTGTTGAAACAGGGGCGGATGTCGTGTAGAGCAGGGGTGGGCCATGCTAACTCTCACCTCTGTCTCCACAGTGTAAAAATACCTTTCAACTCTGTCTACGTACGTAATGTAAAAGTTTGTATTAATTTTTTCAGTTTTATACAAAGGTTACCCCTGATCCTAAAAATTTCCTTTTAGGATACCTCTGAAATTTTTTACTAGATTCGTCAGTGTGTTCAAGATACCTAACTATGCTCCCCCTAGCAGCCAACAAGGTGGTCAAATTTGTACTTATAAATTAATACATTATTATAATGAATTTTTTAATCTAAGAATAAAGTTCCATTAAATATATGAAATACAAGTATGATGATAAGAATGGTTGAATGGGACAACAAACATGCAACATTGGTCGGACGACCATAAACCATGCCGACGAACCGGACCCAATAAAAGGGAAATGAAGAAAACTTGAATTCAAAGCCATCATCATTGGCAACATCTACGTACCACAATCATCTTCTAACCCAAAACATACAAATTCTAGAAATGGGCTGAGTCGAAAAGATAATTAGGTGGAGAAAAAAAATTAATAGATTATATCTTTTTTTTTGGATTTTAAGATTTAAATGTTCTCATTTATAATTATAATTATAATATTGATCATGTATACATCTGCATCTATATATTATGTTATGTCATATCATGCTATTTAATACTATTTGATGACTATATTATGTGATGATGTAGTGTTCCGTGCAGTGGCGGATCTAGAAAATTTTTGTAGAGGTAACGTTTTATAAATAAAGGTTAACGAAATCGAAAAAACGTCAAATTTTTCCAAAATTTACACTACCGCCGGAACGCCCCTGGTCCCGTGGAGACTTCTTCAATAAATTATTAAGAGAAAATATAACAAACAAAAAACCTGTTCGAGCGACTTTTGGCTCCCATTAAAATTTACAAAATATCATTTCTTTATTTTCAATATTCACACTTCATTTTCCGTCACTCTCTAATCTTATTCATATCATGTATCATTTTGCACACAAAAGTTCTTGACGTATTATTTGCAACAAAACGTTTATTAAATAAATTTTAGTTACAAAAGAAGTAAAATAAACGGAAGATGATACTTTTCCATGTTCGATATATAATTTAAAGAAAGAATAACAAAATCAAAGTCAATAATCTACTGCAATAAGTTTGTGAGTAGGGACATAACTACATAGTAGTGTACGGGTTTGGCTAAGTCTATACCAAATTATTTTTCGTGTTATATAAACGTGTATTTTAACATCATACTTGTAGAAATTTAGACATGGAACTCTTAGAAATCTTTACACCGAACTCTTAGAAAACTTAACACCAAACCTTAGAAAATTTGACAACGAACCTTAACCCATATTTCAATTATAAAATAATAACTTGATATGCCCACATTCTATTACAAGGTTGTGAGGTATGGTTAGGCTATTCGGTGTGGGTGACGGGCCTCTCTGGAGGACGACCCGCCACGTCAGAGTCCTTGGAGGACGCCTCTCCAGGGATGGAAGTAAGGAAATGGGTGACGACCTGACCCCACCTAGTTAATTTTTTTAATTAAACTAGTTTTTAACATTTACTAATATAAAATTATCTCCCACTCTTTATATTCGTTTTTCTCATTCTTCAACCGAACCCGTCTTTCCACCTCACGTTCCTTCGCTCTTGCCTTTTGGGCTGTGACCTCGGTGTACGTTTTGAACTATGCCATAAACTCGTCCATTTTGAAAACCGCCCCGCGTCGCGGCTTGTTTTAATTTTGACAACCCTACCCTACCTAGTTAATTTTTTTTTTTTAATTTTGTCAATATATGCTTTAACGACTCCTTTTATATTATTTTACTTTAACACTCTTTTTGTTGAAAAACTAGTCTAAAAAACTAGCTTCTATACCGGGCCGTTGGTTAATTTAAAAGCATCCCAATATATCTTACTTGATATTAGGTCATCTTTTCCCTTGTTTATTTTACTATTACCAATTTTTAGCAGAGCCCCCAAAGTCGCCGGAGATATCCATGTATGCTTCTTTTTCATTTTTCTTTTCTCACCACCATGCATAAAACCAAAGAGAAAGAGAAGCAAAATACCAAAGAAAAAAAAAGAAAAAAGAAAGGTGGAGGCCTGGCACCAACGTCTGGGTGAGATGGAGATGACGCCGCCCCTACGGAAATGGTGTTGGGGGCGTCGCCGGGCCAGGCCGGGCCTAGACGACCCCCCACACTGGCCTGGACGACCCCCCACACCAAGTAGTCTTAGATCCCCCTAGGGGCTCCATTGTGACACATCATCCACAGGTAAGCGCCATGTAAGACAAGGGGCTTTATTGCATCTTTTCAATGACACATATGGTATGGGTTAAAGGCCCCCGATACCCCCTACCCCACCCAATTTATTTATTTAGTTTTAAAGGTTTAAAATTGTTGTGGGTCCAACTTTTCATCTGCTATTGCATTAACAAACCAACAATAGCGCCCCCTCATTAACGCCCACAATACGAAAGGGAGGATATTGATCATTTATTGGTGAGGTGGCACGAGGATGACTCACATACCTTGTAGCCTAAAAATAATCCACTAACTCATTTTTGTTTCATTAAATTAAAAAAAAACAACTTATTAAAGCTTAAATACCACCACATAAACTGATAAACAATTTAAATCCATTAAAAAAATAAGAAACGTATAAAAGTAAGCCATGCATAAGCAGCTTCAAACCGTCGATCAAGCCGGACGCCGCTGGTCACAACGATGCCGGAAAAAGTTGAAAGAATTGAAACTTCACCTTTAATGAATTTCTATTATTCACTTTCAATATCGATCAACATATTTTTTTATTAATTATTTCTATTTTAATTTGGATTTTACTATTTTTATTATGTGACCCAGCCAGAACCGTTTAACTTGACCAGACAAAAAAAGCTGAAACTTAGTGATAAAAATAAGTCGTCCATCCCTCAAAAATTTCCAAACTCATAGAAAAAAATTATAGGCTAAGCCCCTGTTTACAAACGATCATTATCAAATGATAAATAGAGTTAATACTGAGACATAAATAGATTACGAGATACTAGATTTAAATAACCTCAACTTTCATCAATTGGTCGTTAACACTCTCAACTTTCGATTTGTACTACAACACTCCCAACTTTCAACTTGTTTTCTCATGACACTACCTCCTAACTAACTGAACCCTAACCCAGTTAGCTGCTGTCAGATGCCACATCATCAAAAACTGCCACGTCAGCTATTACGTCATCAAACATGCCACATCTGTTGTCATGTCATATGCCATGTCAGCACAAAGGGCCAAATTAGATGCCACATCAACAAAAACTATCTAGGTTAAGTTTGAGTTAGTTAAGGAGTGTTAGAGAAAAATAAATTGAAAGTTAGGAGTACTGCTTTACAAATAAATATTAGAAGTGTTATCAATCAATTAGTTAAAGTTTGAAATTATTTAAATCCAATATCTCATATATTACACAACCACGTTAATAATGATATATTCATTTTAACATATTACAGAACAACTTTAATAATGATATATTCATTTTAACATTTCCAAAGATATGTTCAATTGGTGGTAAGTAAATCGTATATCCATCACTTTTAAACACCGATAACTTTATGGATATGGATGCTTAATGTGTGTGAAAGTGAGAGTTATGTCTTTATTAATATATTATCACTTTTTAACACCAACAACATTATGGATATGGATGCTTAATGTGTGTGAAAGTGAGAATTCTATGTTTACATAGCATAAGTTGCTTAATGTCTTGTAAGCCTAATAAGCACAATTATACAATTCATGTCAATTTATGGCATATATTGTGACATTTGGCAATATGGTTTTCAGCTGGATTTGCAACTAATGAAAAGTTATTTTTGGCCGAAGTTTGCCGCAGTTGGATGCATGTTATCTTTGCTTGCTTATTTTGCTAACTATCAATTTATGAGTTTGAGTATGGGGATGATTAGAGTTGATAATATGATTTACATGAGTTTGTTGTTTGTATATATTAAAAGAAGTGAGAAATGATAAACAAAAATTATGAAGATCATAATCGATAGAAATGATTTGGGTGGATCGAATAATTGATAAATTACTTAATTCTGATTCTTAGTCAATTCAAGAAGATTAACTTTTATAGAGGTTTGAAATATTTTATTTGAGGAATGCATGAATATAATTCATCATTTACAAGAACTCCAACTTAATGTTAAAGCATTTACATTGGGGAATTTTTATTTTTAATTAAAAATTTTGTTAATTTCTAAAAACCCTCTCTTATTCAAATATTCAAGTCAAAAAGTATTTTTTTTTCTCTAAGTTTTGTTAATTTTTAAAATCCTTTCACATCCAATCCTCTATCTCTTACTCACATTAACTTATTTGTTACTTTTTTTTGAATGGTCAACAAATCAATCTCGAGTATTCTCGGGGTACCCACTGGACAAACGGTGTACTCCGAGAGTAACCCGAGTCCCCCACCACCACTTTCAGGGAAAACCCGACAATCCACCTGCCTGTAGGCGCAATGGTGAAATTACCTGTAAGACTCAGGTTACAAAATAAGTATTTTATAATTACAATCTTACAAATTATCATAAATATATATAAAGTTTCATTCACCCATGTAAAATTTCACAAAGATTTCAACATTTTAATTCACTAGGGTTACTAATCATATTATACAAAGTTCACATAAAATTTAACAAGACTAGCGGAAGCTTGAAATCGAAAACGTTCGGTTCTTCTTCTTCACTTGATCTTCGTTTACAAAAGCTGGGATCTTCGGTTTCCAACTGAATTCACAGGTATTTAATATTTTAATTGAATAATAATTAGTAACACATAACTAATTTAACAAAATTTAAAATTTTATTCAGTGGTAATTTAAGTGGCGTCGGCGACGGCAGAAGGACGCGTTGGCGACGCTCTCTCTATAGTTGCGTCGGAGTTTGCCTACCGTAGACAGTGGGTTAGAGCGTCGGACATGAACCTTGCGTCGGCGACGGGCAAACTGGACGTCGGCGACGCCTCCTTCTGCAACGCTTTTGCTGCAGAGTTAATTCGTCCGTCCGTTCGACCATTTCAAGTTCAGTACAACAGAATATGCTTCAGAACTGGTAGAAGAGTAATCGTAAAATATTATTTCTTGTTTTTATTTCTGTAATACATTCGACACAGGAGTTTTAAACTCTCCTATCATCAATTCATAAATGTAGAACTTTTGACCCGTTTATACAATAAGTAAACAAACTTGTTAAACTCCATTGTTTTGCAGATCTATTAATATTGTAAATATATATACTCATTCTGAGATGATTACACTATAATTTATATGTTTGTCAACCGATTACGCTAAATTTCCAGAATTACCCTTTTTCGACCTTTAAGCTAAAAGATTACTTTTCTTTTGAATGTAAATCTATAGGTATCGAAACTTTCCTTCTTTTATCGTTTGAACCGTTTGGTGAGTTTAGCGAGATGACACTCACTTTAATCTACCAAACATTCTTCTAATTAACATTTGATCCGTTTGGTTACTTTAGCGAAATCCATCGATTTGATTAATCAAACCTTCCTTAATCTAACATTTTGATCCGTTTGGTTATTTTAGCGAAATCCATCACTTTGATTAACCAAACCTTCCTATATTCAACATTTTGACCCGTTTGGTTATTTTTAGCGAAATCCATCGCTTTGATTAACCAAACCTTTCTATATTTAACTTTTTGACCCGTTTGATTATTTTAACGAAGTCCATCGCTTTGGTTAACCAAACCGTTCTATATTTAACATTTTGACCCGTTTGGTTATTTTAACGAAATTCATCGCTTTGATTAACCAAACCGTTCTATATATAACATTTTGATCCGTTTGGTTATTTTAACGAAATCCATCGCTTTGATTAACCAAACCGTTCTATATTTAACATTTTGACCCGTTTGGTTATTTTAACGAAACCCATCGCTTTGATTAACCAAACCGTCCTTAATTTAACTTCTTATTCAACCCAATTAAAATTTAAAATCTTAAGAAGTATTAACTCACGTACCTTAGAGCTTTCCCTTCAATCGTGTATCCACCCCAGCTTGGTCACTTGTGGTTTCGCTCAATTTGCCTATATAATTCAATCCGATTTACCATTTAGACTTCATCATACCATTTACAAGTGCATATGTTTATCAAATTTTCATTTACATAATTCTTTCATGTTCTTGAACAATTTACGATTATCTAGGCATAGCATCAAACACTTTATAGCTAGATGCCACACTACCCTTATCAAGACTACAACTTTGCCATCAACCATGTAACGACATCCTTCGAAGTTTCTATGCCTAACATGCGAAATCAACATCAATAATCTAACATATTAGCATCAATTACTACAACTTTTACTATTACAATTTATGTGTTCATCAATTTCATATAACACACTTAATACAAACATTGTTAATCATCCAAACATTAGAATCATAGCATTTGATCAATAATTCTTCATCAAGGACTTGTTCTTAAACTCATGTGCACTACAATTTCTGTCATAGTATCCACAATTATGTTCAATGTAGATCTTATGATGCTCACATGGTTTCATAACATTATAAATCATCAAAATTTGACATACCTTATGATTCCTTTGTCTAAGTGATTGCAAATTTATGTTCATGCAAGAATTTCAGGCCTAATTTCTCCTTTGATTTTGAGGAACCGATGAATATTAGGGTTTGTAAGATTCCCCCATTTCTCCTTCTTGTCTGCTCGACCAAAACACACACTGTGTGTGTTTTGAGTTTTAAATCTTATTTATACCTACCAGTTTACCATATGTCCAATTCAGTCCTTTACGTTTTGTTTATTATACAAAGGCACTATCCAAGGGCTTTATTAGTTAATAACAAACAACTAATTAGGTTTTTAAATTCCTTATATTAATAGGAGTTTCATTAACTAGGTTAAATGCCCCTGATTATTTAAATACTTTAATATTTTTGGGGTGTTACATTACCGGTAAAACACGTTTGGCTCAATGATCACTCAGGTTTCCTAGATCTCCTCTCATTACTCACTAGTGTCTCACTCCTTTCTTTTGCACCAAATAAGAATCGAACTTGAGTCTTCACAGAAGAACTCAAGTCCTCCTACCACTTGAGCTGGAGGTCATTGACAACTTATTTTGTCACTATTTTCTCTTTCCTACACACTCATAAAAATATTAAAAATTAAATATAACCCTCTAAATATAAAGGTATAACTTAATCTCTTTAAATTTTTCTCTACTATGTAGCTTCTAATGTCATGATTTTTTTTGTTGTTTTTTATTAGTTTTCTTCTATATTATATAGAATTTCGAGGCTCCATTGTAAATTTGTTGAAGTTAATTAATGGGATGCATTAATAAATCTCCTATATCAACAATGTCTATCATTAGTTACTATATTAAATAATAATTACAAAATTGATCCGTTCCTTCTTTAATTGACTAAATATTCGTAAAAGTCGGCTTACAATCTTGTCAAACAAAAAGATAATAATAATAATTATAATAACAATAATAATGATGATTGATGTAAAATTTCATAAAATCACGAAACCAATCGTGTAGTTCATAAACTTTAAAGAAACATGAATTACATCACATATACACTATAATAATCCTTTGGTCGCGTGCGTATCTATCACAAAGTTCGGTGACCAATAAATTAAAAACGTGATTGCCAAATAATATTCTGTATTAACAATATCCATTATTGGTATGAACATCAAGCTTACGAAAGCGTTAACATTTAATATCAGATTTTGATTATTAATAAATATTAGGCTACTCGGTGTGGGTGACGGGCTTCTCTGGAGGACGACCCGCTACGTCAGCATCCACGTCCGGTAACCGTCATAATCACCAAACACCATCATTGCCTCACCTAGATCTCACCGTAATTCTCTAGTCCACCGAATCTGACGCCACAACCATTTGAAAAACCCATACTGTCAAGTCATTTGCAATGGTTGCCGGAAAAATAAAAAAAAAGTGGTCAGATATGTACAGTCACTCTCATGATTTTCTTGAAACCCTAACGCCATTGTCGGTTCACCATCAACCTTCATCTCCGTCGCTACCACGAACTATCATCGTTTCATCTGCCTCTCGTTGATTCTCGTCGAGTTTTCGCCGGAAACTGTTGTCGGGGTATCTATTGTAAACCACAACTACCAGAAAGATTTGTTTGATGTGGTGGCTGTGGGGGTGGTAGCGAGTGGTGACGTTCAAGGTGGAGGTGGGTGGTGATTTTGACGGTAGTGGTTGCAGTTGGTGAAGACCGCGGTGGAGGTGGAGGTTAATATTAGCCCCATCTCCAACGTCTCCTAGGAGACCCCCAAAACGACACAGGACCACCTAGGATGGTGTTGAGAAGCATCACCGGGTTAGAACAGACCTAAACAACCCCACACCAAGTGGTCTTAAAAGATACTATCAATCAACACCTAGTTTATCCAAATTATAATATTATTTTATATAGCTAAAGATTGATGATAAAAATATCTATATATTAAACTATTTGTTCAAGTACATAATTTTGACTTAAAAATCGAATGAAAATCGTTAAGATCATCTCCACTCAATTTGTGTATATGTCTCTTTATCTAATTATTAACAAATAAATAATATTATATGGTTGCGTTAAGTATTTAAATATTTGACATGTTGCAATCAACCCTTTTTAGTGGATGCTAACTTAAATGTTTTGTTTCTTTTGGTATCTGTCACACCCAGACCCGGAGCGGAATAAAAGTCGGGGCATAATTAGGTTATCACCAAAGCTCGTGACATTTGCTAATATGTTTCATATTTAATAAAGTCAAAGTTACATTTCCAAATATCCAAACATTTCATACAATACAAAGAAAATAAACCAAACATAACAATCCCAACTCTAAATCATTTTATTCTTCTAGTCCAATCCTATGTGTTCCTAGCTGCTGCTGGTTCACCTGTATCATGTGTAAAAATAGGGTTTTTGTGTCAACATATGTTGGCGAGTGAATCTTATCAGATAAACATTTATTAATGAATTACTTGTTAGTTTATCAATGAAAAATTGTGCATAATCATAAATGAGCAAATGTAAATGATCAAGCAGTGGCAAATAGCAATCACAACTATAACATACAATAACATATGACAGCATACATGAACATACCAACATCATACGATAAATAACATAAATGAAACTGTGCGATCAAGGCTCAATCAAACGGAGCCGATCGTATTGCATGTACTGAAAATGAAAAATGTCTGTGCGATCAAGGCTCAATCAAACGGAGCCGATCGTATGTGGGCACGCCAGGTTCAACCTCATAATAAAATGGAGAACATGCTCAACGCTCATAATGTAATGGGGAGCAGCGGCCTATGAAATTGCATGTACTGAAAATAATAAATTGCATCCAACAATAACTACACAACAGTTGAAACAAACTGAATACACATGTTCATGATATGATATATGCACAATGGTTTAATTATAATATATATAACAAGACACATGATACACCTCAAAACGTTAATAAAAATGGGGAATTTGTAAAGATTCACTCACTTTGGGTGCGATTGAATGGAGATGATGAGATGCGCACGAATCGGAAGAATTGAACAACGAGATTTTCTAACCTAAATAATAACGGAAAAATATAGTAAATGAGTGGATTTTATTAAGAATTTTAATGAAATTTTTAGATATATTTTTGTGAGTTTAAGGCTATTTTCTATCTTTAAAAATGTTATTTTTAAGTATTTTTAATTGATTTTAAATTAAATTAAATAAATAAAAATATAAAAAAAATTGTTTATTTTGCGTTGACCGTTGACCGTTGACCGTTGACCTGTTGACCGGTTCGGTCAGCGAAATTGTTTGCGCCGGGTGAGGCTCGAACCCGAGACCTCCCGTACGCGTGCACGCAGCTCTATCAACCGAGCTACGTGTCTAACCCAAAATAATCTTGTTTTTAATTATATTTATATACTAATTCGGTTTAACCAAAATTCTTTTAATTTCAAAAACATTTTAATTCAACGAACCGGTGCCAGTGACGGGTTTCGAACGCGCGACATGTGACTTAGTGTTGCACACAGTCCACCGCTGGACTGTGTGTCTAACCTGGTTAATATCTCGTTTTTTATTATACTTAACAACTAACGGAGTTAACCCGGTTTAGTTTTTAAACAAAAAGACATAAGGAGTGCGTGTATCAGGGATCGAACTCGGGACATGCGTATATGTTTTGCACACAGTCCACCGCTGGACTGTGTGTCTAACCCGTTCATATTACTGATTTTAATTAAACTTATAACTTAACTAACTTCGTCTTCTTCATTCAAATTTCCGTCGACTGAATCACTGACCCGTTTCTTGTTTTTACGATTATCAAACATTCTTAAGGTTAAAATGAAATGACAGAAACGGTGTTGGAAGTAACATACCGTAGGAATGATATATCACAGAATTTCCGGCAATTGCGTCGGCTCTGTTTTTATGCTCTTCAACTGAACAAGACAATTAACTGTTTTTATTAGCTAATCGTGAAATTGAAGTGATCAGCAAATGTTAACAGAGGGTTTGAATGCCCTTACCGATTCTCAGATGAATATAGAGATTTCAGAATTTTTCCGGCGAACTGAAGTTAGCTGCATACAGTGCCTGATTTAGATTTCAATTGAAAGGTTTAAGTTAGAAATAGCCTAACAATTGTTGAACTACAATGTTTATTGAAAGATTTACCGTTTGAGGGTGAATAAGGTTTTCCGGCGAATTTTGCAGAAAATTCCGGCGAGTTGATTTAAGCGTTCTGACGAACTGAAAGTGTGACGAAAGTGAAATGAAATGTTGGTATGATGTTTCTGAGTCGCGAGAGTGGTCTTGAGTTGAAGTAATTGGGACGTGATTAATTTCGGTTATAAAAACCGATAATAAAGAAAATTGATGTTCAATCACTTCTGAATTGATTAAAATCATCGGTTCATCGGTTATAAAACGTGAATGAGCGATTAATCAAACGATTAGACGATTGAATTGCCGATTTCAGTTTCTCAGTTGGCGCAACCGGTTTAACCGAGTTTGTGTATAAATGTTATTTGTTTCCTAGAGATAACAGAAAACAACAAGTGGCGGAGTGATGATGTGAGTGTCACACCCCGACCCGCAACGAAAAGGTGATCGGGGCATGATTGGGTTATCATCAAAGCTCATGACATTTATTTTAACGTTTCATATTCATTAATACACTTTAATGGAAAATTACAATCAATATTACATCATGTCCTAAATATCAATCTAGGCTTCATTGTTTTCTTCTAAGGCATTTCCTATGTTTTCCTTGCTTCATCCTGTTCACCTGTATCATGTGTAAAAAGGGTTTTTGGATCAACAAAAAGTTGGCGAGTGAATCCTATGGAAAACATTTGAACAAGTTTATTTAATTGATTATAAAATAAAGTGCACAACCACACATGAGTAAAAATAGATGTAAACTTATTCACCAATCAATTTAATATTAAACAATACACACATGAACAATAATGGATCGTTTAGAGGCACGCGTTGCTCAACTCGTCTCTCACGAGGAACTGATGGGCCTAATGAATGAATTTCATAACTTGACAATATGAAATACATAACTACAAACAATATAAACTCAATAATACACACACGAACAATAATGGATTTGTTTTGAGGCACGTGTTGCTCAACTCGTCTCACACGTGGAACTGATGGGCCTAATGAATGAATTTCATATAAATAGACAAAATGAAATACATAACTACAAGCAATGTATACAATCTAAGTTTAGATCACAATATGGTATGGCACAAGTTTAAATAAACGAGTTAATTTTATGACACATGACACACCCCAAAACGTGTAATTAAAAAGGGGAGTTATAAGATTCACTCACATTGGGTGCGTTCGGTTGATAATATTGAATGCACGCGAAGTTGGTTTTAACCACGAGTGAAATTAACCTAGATAATGGCATAATGTTTCGGTAAGTAAACGGATTTTATTAATCCATTTTAGTAGGATTGTTGGGTGTATTTCTGTGAGTTTAAGGCTATTTTCTAACCTTAAAAATGTTATTTTTAAGTATTTTTAATTGATTTTTTAATAAAATAAATAAATAAAAATAATAAAAAAATGTTGACTTTTTTTTGACCGTTGACCATTGACCTTTGACTGTTGACCGGTTCGCATGTGTAATTGTGTGCGCTGGGTGAGGCTCGAACCCGAGACCTCCCGTACGCGTGCACGCAGCTCTACCAACTGAGCTACGTGTCTAACCCGAAATATTTCTGTTTTTAATTATATTTATATACTAATTAGATTAAACTAAAAATCATTTATTTTTAAAAACGATTTAATGAGTCGGACCGGTGCGCTCCACAGGTCTCGAACCCGGCACCTGTGGGTTGAGTTAACACACAGTCCACCGCTGGACTGTGTGTCTAACTTGTTAAATAAACTGATTTTTATTATACTTATATACAAACTAAATATTTTCATTTCTGTCTTAAATAAAAAGTTGGATAATTGTCCGGACCAGTGCAGTAGTCCGGACTCGAACTCGTGACCTGTGTTTTAAACGCGCACACAGTCCACCACTGGACTGTGTGTCTATCTTGATTATTATTCCGGTTTTTATTATACTTAACAACTATATGAAATGAACCGCTGTTCAGTAAAAAAAAGGAACATTTTTATTAAAGCGAGGGAGCGTGGGACAAGATTCGAACTCGAGGCGTAAGCGTGTTTAGTGTGCACACAGTCCACCGCTGGACTGTGTGTCTAACCCGAGTTATATCTTGATTTATATTAAACTTAAACACTACAGAAACTTCGTCTTCTTCGTTGAATTTAACCAGAACTAACGTCCGACTGATTCATCGATTTTATCAAGTTTCTTTAGTGTGTTATGATTAATTATAGGTGAGATAAATGAAAAGAATGAGAGACTAAGCGTTAGATATACCGAAACTGGACTCCTCTGTTTCTCCGGCAGAACTCCGGTGACAGCGAAAGATTCCGGCGACGTGTGTCTTGCGGCAGAGGGTCTTCAACGAGCTTGAGATGAATGTGGGTGGCTTCGGTATGAGTTCTGAGTGTTCAGTGTTTAGAGTAAGGCACAGAACTGAAAAACCCGGTTTTCCGGCGATTTGCAGGTATTTTCCGGCGAGTAAATTTTCGCCGAGAAAGGGTGCGGTTTTGAGCGAAAAAGCTTGCAGAGGTTCGAGGAGGTATTTATAGGGCAGGTCATCGATGAATTTGGTCCGATTTCCGACTTGATTCGTCGGTTAGAAACTCTCCGGCGGTTATAACTTGTGTCGCGGACTCAGGCATCGGTTATAACCGATGTAGTATTAAGGTTTACGTTATAACTGAAGTAACCGTCAAATCTCGCGAGATCGCCGGGATTTCCGACGACTGCAATTGGGCGCGTCATATTTGAATTTGGGGTTCATGTTATGAATTAATTGTCTCCAATAACTAACAAGAAATACAAGTGGCGCAGTGGTTGGACGGCTGAGTGTTAAGTCTTTGACTCGCTGGCTGACTGACCCGGGTTCGAAACCCGGCAGTGCCATTTTATTTTTATTTCATTATTTTTAACAGTTTTTCAAAAACAAATTATATATCCCCATATACTTATTAATTATGTATCGTTTAAAATTATTTTTGTCACACCCCGACCCGCAGCGGATAAGGTGATCGGGGCATGATTGGGTTATCATCAAAGCTCATGACATTTATTATGCGTTTCATATTCTTTAATACAAATTAAATGGAAATTTACAATAAAGGTTACAACTGTTCTAACTAACAATCTAAACTTCTTGATTCTCTTCTAAGGCATATCCTATGTTTTCCTTGCTTCAACCTGTTCACCTGTATCATGTGTAAAAGGGTTTTTGGATCAACATAATGTTGGCGAGTGAATCCTATGGAAAACATTTGAACAAATTTATTTAAATTGATTATGAAATATGTGCACAACCAAACATGAGTAAAATTAGATGTAACTTAATCAACAATCATAAGATATTAAATGAAACACTCATGAACAATAATGGAATAATTAGAGCACGCGATGCTCAACTCGTCTCTCACGAGGAACTGAGGGGCCTAATGAATGAATTGCATAAACATGATAATATGAATGACACAACTACAACAATATAAACTCAATGATACACACATGAACAATAATGAATTTGAATTGAAGCACGCGATGTTCTACTCGTCTCCCACGAGGAACTGATGGGCTTAATGTATGAGTTTCATATAATTTGACAAAAGGAATATAAGTAAATCACAACAATAAAACAATCTAAGTTTAAGTCATGATGTGGTATGGCACAAGTTTAAAAAAATAAATTAATTATTTTCATAACACATGACACACCCCAAAACGTGTAATTTAGAAGGGGGAATTGTAAGATTCACTCACAGTGGGTGCGTTCGGTTGATGACGTTGAATGCACGCGAAGTGGTTTTAACCACGAGTGAGATTTAACCTAGATAAATCGCATTATGGTTTGGTAAGTAAACGGATTTTATTAAACTATTTTAGTAGGATTGTTGGGTGTATTTTTGTGAGTTTGAGGCTATTTTCTAACCTTAAAAATGTTATTTTTAAGTATTTATAATTGATTTTTAATTAAAATAATTAAATAAAAATAATAATAAAAAAATTGATTTTTTTCTGACCGTTGACCGTTTGACTGACCGTTGACCTGACCGTTGACCGGTTCAATTCGGAATACAAGTGCGCTGAGTGAGGCTCGAACCCGAGACCTCCCGTACGCGTGCACGCAGCTCTACCAACTGAGCTACGTGTCTAACCCGTTATAAATCTGATTTTAATTATATATATATATTAATTAGTTTAAACCGAAAATCATTTTATTTCAAAAATAGTTTTAAGTCAATTCGGCGGTGCGCTCCACAGGTCTCGAACCCGGGACCTGTGGTTTAATCTAACACACAGTCCACCGCTGGACTGTGTGTTAAACATGTTATATAATTCGACTTTTATTATACTTAAATACAAATTAGATATTTCCTTTTCTGCCTTATTTAAAAAGAAGAGGTAATTGTCCGAGTCGGTGCAGAAGACCGGACTCGAACTCGTGACCAGTGATATAAACAAACACACAGTCCACCGCTGGACTGTGTGTCTAACTTGGTTATTATTCCGATTATTAATATACTTAACATATAACTGTGACGACTCCGGTTCAGTTTAACAAAAATGATTTTTATTAAGGCATCGTGTGTGGGACGGGATTCGAACTCGAGACCTTTGCTTTATATGTGCACACAGTCCACCGCTGGACTGTGTGTCTAACCTGATTAATATCCAGATTTATATTATACTTATAACATACTGAAATACATCGTCTTCTTCACTGAAATATAACCAGAGTTCGGAAAATCGACTGGTTCAAAGTTTTATCGGTTTATTAGTGTTTTACAGTTCATTAAGGTGAGATAAATGTGAAAAAGGAAAAGAAATTGGGCGGAGAAGTATACCGACTGGATCCTCTGTTTTCCGGCAGAACTCCGGCGACAGAATTCAACTCCGGCGTCAGGTGTCTTGCAGCAGCAAGTCTCCGGAAAGCTTGGAAAAAGTATGGGTATCTCCGGTATAAGCTTCAGGGGCTCAGTAAGGCTCGGCAATGGGGAAACCGGTTTTCCGGCGACGAACAGAAAAGTTCCGGCGAGTGGAATTACGCCGAGAAGAGGTGTATTTTTGAGCGAAAAGGTTTGAAGTCGGTTGTGGGTGAATTTATAAGGCAAATCGTTGAAGAATCTGGTCTGATTTCCGACTGTGTTCACTGATTTAAATTTCCCGGCGGATATGGTTTTGGTCGCGGACTTCAAACATCGGTTATAACCGATGTCTGGTTAATGGTTTACGTTATAACGTAAATTGTAGTTAAGACTCGCGAGATTTCCGGGATTCCGACGACTGAACTGTTTGGGCGCCGGTTTTGAATTCTTAACGTCCCTTTATGAATTAAATGATTCTATTATTCATCAAACAGAATAAGTGGCGCAGTGGTTTGTGTGTATGTGTTAAGTTCGTTTGCTGATTCGGTACAGACCCGGGTTCGAAACCCGGCAGAAGCAAATCATTTTTTATTTTGCGATTTTTGACAGTTTTTCAAAAACTAAATATATATTCCCGTATAATAATTGATTACGGATCGTTTAAAAATATTTTGGGCATTTAATTCGCAACGAAAATTTTGACTGACTGTTCGGTTGATAAACGGAGCGGGTTTGGTAAATCCGTTTTTGACGGATGTTACAATTTTGGGCATTAAATAAGCAACGAAATTTTTAACTGATTGTTCGGTTAATAAACGGAGCGGGTTTGGTAAATCCATTTTTCGACGGATGTTACAGTATCCCCTGCTTTTTAGAAATTTCGTCCCGAAATTTAAGTAGTGATATATTTGACTATAAAAATGATGGTGTTTAGTTTGACAGTTACATGCTTAGAAAAAGAGTAAGAGTTTAAGTTTTTGTTTGAGGCGGTAACGTTCCTTGTGGGTTAAGTACCCTGTTACAGGAATCGCTTTTTGTTGCCTTCGGTGAAAATATTGATAAGCGGAGTTGATTCGCTAAATATGATATCATGCGCCAGAGTTTTGATATGTTTGGAAGGATATGGTTATATCCTAAAGCAAAACTTCTACTACTACAACATACATGGAACTTCTCATAACCATCTAACAATACCTCTGATCCTTTGACAAGAATACTTATATATAGGAAGTACCAGCGGCGTATCCACCATATTCTTGTCAAATTTTCATTGGTTTTATCAGTAAGTTATGATTAGTTCTATGACTATAGAACATAAATAAACACAACAACTAATGTACCAAGAAATTACTAAATCCTACATAGAACTTCTCGTAACCGTCTGACAATGCCTCTGGTCCTTTGACAAGAATACTTATATATAGGAAGTACCAGCGGCGTATCCACCATATTCTTGTCAAATTTTCATTGGTTTTATCAGTAAGTTATGATTGGTCCTATGATGTAACTTTAGAACATAAATAACACAACAACCAATATTTGAATCCACATTCTGATAGCATATATGTTTGAATGGTGACAGTTCCTCTCTCGTTTGTTGTGATGGAGAGGTTAGTTTATGTAGAAATAGAACACAATCCAATTTCTTTAAATGGCGAGATGATATGAATGTAACACAAATTTCAACCAAGACAATACTAAATCCTACCTGGAACTTCTCATAACCGCCTGATAATGCCTCTGATCCTTTGGCAAGAATACTTATATATAGGAAGTACCAGCGGCGTATCCACCATATTCTTGTCAAATTTTCGTTGATTTTATCCGCAAGTTATGATTTGTTACCAAGAAACTACTAAATCCTACATAGAACTTCTCATAACCGTCTGACAATGCCTCTGATCCTTTGACAAGAATACTTATATATAGGAAGTACCAGCGGCGTATCCACCATATTCTCATCAAATTTTCATTGGTTTTATCAGTGAATTATGATTAGTCCTATGTGACTCTACAACCAATACAACAAACACAAAATACTGAAAGTGAAAAAATGTCTGTGCGATCAAGGCTCAATCAAACGGAGCCGATCGTATTGCATGTACTGAAAATGAAAATGTCTGTGCGATCAAGGCTCAATCAAACGGAGCCGATCGTATTGCATGTACTGAAAATGAAAATGTCTGTGCGATCAAGGCTCAATCAAACGGAGCCGATCGTATTGCATGTACTGAAAATAATAAATTTAATCTAAACAATAATCACACAAACAGCTTATACATGGAACCTCTCATAACCGCCTGATAATGCCTCCGATCCTTTGACAAGAATACTTATATATAGGAAGTACCAGCGGCGTATCCACCATATTCTTGTCAAATTCCCATTGACTTTATCCGCAAATTATGATTAGTTCTATGTGACTCTACAACAAACACAACAACCACAAGATACTGATAATGAAAATGTCTGTGCAATCAAGGCTCAATCAAACGGAGCCGATCGTATTACATGTACTGAAAATGAAAAATGTCTGTGCGATCAAGGCTCAATCAAACGGAGCCGATCGTATGTGGGCACGCCAGGTTCAACCTCATAATAAAATGGGGAACATGCTCAACGCTCATAATGTAATGGGGAACATGCTCAACGCTCATAATGTAATGGGGAGCGGCGGCCTATGAAATTGCATGTACTAAAAATAATAAACAATAATTACTCAAACAGTTTACACATGGAACCTCTCATAACCGCCAGATAATGCCTCCGACCTTTGGCAAGAATACTTATATATAGGAAGTACCAGCGGCGTATCCACCATATTCTTGTCAAACTCCCATTGGCTTTATCCTTAAGTTATGATTGGTTCTATGTGATAAAGAAAAACATAACATTAAACGATTGGAGTTGAATCTTGATTTCCGGTGAAGAGGACTAGTTGGGTGGTTTCGTTTGGGCCGTCATTATCTTCGACAGGATTGGCGTTGATGTTGAAGACTCTTCCTCTTGCTGGTGGCCTAGCAGTTGGGTTTTCTTGATTTACTTGGTTAACTGGGTTTGACTGAGCTTGAGTGTTGATGATGTTAACCAATCGAGGGCACGTGTTTCTAAAGTGGGTAGGGTCGCCACAATTGAAACAAGCTCGAACATATGGGAACATGGGGTATTGGGGTTGTTGATAGGTTTGGATCATGTCTTGAGTAGGGGGAGAGAGTTGGTTTTGAAAGGTGCGGCAAACCTTGCTCAAATGACCATAGCGTCCACAAGTTGCACATAGTCGACAAGGTAAGGTAAGGGGATGGTGATAAAAACAAGTGTTACATCGAGGGTGAGGTCCAAGATATGGTTTCTTATTTGGGTAAGTTGAGTTGGGTGCCACTTGAGTGATTGGGATAGCTTGGATGGGTATGGCGTGTGAAATTGGTTGATTTCGTTGGATAGCAGCGAAAAGTTGCCCGTCTCTTTTTCTCTTAGAATTGGGTTGAGAAGGGGATTCGGTTTGGGTGTAGTCGGAGGTTTCAGTCGATGCTTTATCCTTCTTCTTCTCCTCCTTGAAGTCTTTGTTCCGGATTCGGTTTTCGGTGAGCTCTGTAGCTAACTCCATTGCCGCTTCCAATGTTTCAGGCGTGGTACTTATTACAGAGTCTTGGATTTTTGACGGAAGACCTTGAATGTAGTGCTCCATCAAACGGTAAAGGGGAGTGAACAAATTGGGAACCATTTGATGTAACTCGAGAAATCTTTTGTTGTATGTGGTGTGGTCTCCTTCCTTTTGCTTCAACGAATAAAACTCATCTTCTAATTTCTTGATTTCGCTCCTTGGGCAAAACCGTCTTGTCATGATTTCCTTCAATTCATCCCAAGTTAAAGTCATAGCATCTTCAACACCTCGTTTGGCCTTCTCTGTATTCCACCAAGTAAGTGCTATTCCATATAAACGACCGGTAGCATATCGCACTTTGCGATCGTCAGGGCAATCGCAATTTAGAAAAGTGTTCTCCATTTCTTCAAACCAATGGAGGAGAGCGGTGACATCTTCAATCCCTTCATATTTCGGAGGGTCGCATGATTTGAAATGCTTGTAGGTGCATTTAGTGGTATTTGGGGGAGAGTTGATAACGTTTTGATTTTCTTGATTGACAGGATTAGCGGTAAGTGCTTGTTGGACTTGGATTACAATGTTGGGTATTACGGCAGCCATTTGTTGAGCGATTAGGGCAGCCATGCGCTCGCGGGCTTTTCCTGCTCTTATCTTCCTACTGGCGAGATTAGAAGACATCTACAAGGAATACATGTCAAGAGTATGAGTTGGATGTTTTTGGGTTCATGGGTCGCATTTAGGAATGAACATTCATAAAATAATTATAGAAAAATAAATCTACTACATCCATAGGATGTCTTGGGCTTTGCTCGTCATTAGGCCCTACATGCCGCCATACTTCACCTTCGTAATCATGTGGGCCCCCATGAATACCGGGTTTTTCATATGGTTCGCATGTGTTAGCCTGGTTACGTACACTAAAACCCGGAGAAAATCGAGAAATATGTATATAACGTATGAGATTCGGAATGTGTCCAGGTGTAGACACGGTGACACCTCAAAGTGGGTTAGTTCGAACGACGTTTGGTGTGGCATGCTTTGGCCTAATAGGTCCTTCGTACTCTCATCGTTAGTCCCCAAGTAGGCAAACTGGTCCGTTATATTGGATTTATACGAATGCCAACCTAGACAGGACGTTCCGACTACCGGTACTTGTACCCTTCAGTTACTACATGCCCGTCGCAGAACTTACTTTGATGAGATTTGAAAATTGCAACCAAATCTTTGAATAACAAAAGTATGAAGATGAATTGAATATGTGAACATTGATATATGTGTGAAGAATGTGTATATAAGTATGTATGTTTGACTGTAAGTATAAACAAATATGAAACAAATAAACATCATAAGTTTGTATGTAACCACCTAATCAATTAAAATTTAGGCAGACTATAGTATAGGCTCTGAGGGTCTAATAACCTATCCTATATCCCTATAGTCATGGCTCTGATACCAATCTGTCACACCCCGACCCGCAGCGGAAAAGGTGATCGGGGCATGATTGGGTTATCATCAAAGCTCATGACATTTATTTTAACATTTCATATTCATTAATACACTTTAATGGAAAATTACAATCAATATTACATCATGTCCTAAATATCAATCTAGGCTTCATTGTTTTCTTCTAAGGCATTTCCTATGTTTTCCTTGCTTCATCCTGTTCACCTGTATCATGTGTAAAAAGGGTTTTTTGATCAACAAAAAGTTGGCGAGTGAATCCTATGGAAAACATTTGAACAAGTTTATTTAATTGATTATAAAATAAAGTGCACAACCACACATGAGTAAAAATAGATGTAAACTTATTCACCAATCAATTTAATATTAAACAATACACACATGAACAATAATGGATCGTTTAGAGGCACGCGTTGCTCAACTCGTCTCTCACGAGGAACTGATGGGCCTAATGAATGAATTGCATAACTTGACAATATGAAATACATAACTACAAACAATATAAACTCAATAATACACACACGAACAATAATGGATTTGTTTTGAGGCACGTGTTGCTCAACTCGTCTCACACGTGGAACTGATGGGCCTAATGAATGAATTTCATATAAATAGACAAAATGAAATACATAACTACAAGCAATGTATACAATCTAAGTTTAGATCACAATATAGTATGGCACAAGTTTAAATAAACGAGTTAATTTTATGACACATGACACACCCCAAAACGTGTAATTAAAAAGGGGAGTTGTAAGATTCACTCACATTGGGTGCGTTCGGTTGATAATGTTGAATGCACGCGAAGTTGGTTTTAACCACGAGTGAAATTAACCTAGATAATGGCATAATGTTTCGGTAAGTAAACGGATTTTATTAATCCATTTTAGTAGGATTGTTGGGTGTATTTTTGTGAGTTTAAGGCTATTTTCTAACCTTAAAAATGTTATTTTTAAGTATTTTTAATTGATTTTTTTAAATAAAATAAATAAATAAAAATAATAAAAAAATGTTGACTTTTTTTTGACCGTTGACCGTTGACCTTTGACCTTTGACTGTTGACCGGTTCGCATGTGTAATTGTGTGCGCTGGGTGAGGCTCGAACCCGAGACCTCCCGTACGCGTGCACGCAGCTCTACCAACTGAGCTACGTGTCTAACCCGAAATATTTCTGTTTTTAATTATATTTATATACTAATTAGATTAAACTGAAAATCATTTATTTTTAAAAACGATTTAATGAGTCGGACCGGTGCGCTCCACAGGTCTCGAACCCGGGACCTGTGGGTTGAGTTAACACACAGTCCACCGCTGGACTGTGTGTCTAACTTGTTAAATACAAACTAAATATTTTTATTTCTGTCTTAAATAAAAAGTTGGATAATTGTCTGGACCGGTGCAGTAGTCCGGACTCGAACTCGTGACCTGTGTTTTAAACGCGCACAGTCCACCACTGGACTGTGTGTCTATCTTGGTTATTATTCCGGTTTTTATTATACTTAACAACTATATGAAATGAATCCGGTTCAGTAAAAAAAAGGAACATTTTTATTAAAGCGAGGGAGCGTGGGACAAGATTCGAACTCGAGGCGTAAGCGTGTTTAGTGTGCACACAGTCCACCGCTGGACTGTGTGTCTAACCCGAGTTATATCTTGATTTATATTAAACTTAAACACTACAGAAACTTCGTCTTCTTCGTTGAATTTAACCAGAACTAACGTCCGACTGATTCATCGATTTTATCAAGTTTCTTTAGTGTGTTATGATTAATTATAGGTGAGATAAATGAAAAGAATGAGAGACTAAGCGTTAGATATACCGAAACTGGACTCCTCTGTTTCTCCGGCAGAACTCCGGTGACAGCGAAAGATTCCGGCGACGTGTGTCTTGCGGCAGAGGGTCTTCAACGAGCTTGAGATGAATGTGGGTGGCTTCGGTATGAGTTCTGAGTGTTCAGTGTTTAGAGTAAGGCACAGAACTGAAAAACCCGGTTTTCCGGCGATTTGCAGGTATTTTCCGGCGAGTAAATTTTCGCCGAGAAAGGGTGCGGTTTTGAGCGAAAAAGCTTGCAGAGGTTCGAGGAGGTATTTATAGGGCAGGTCATCGATGAATTTGGTCCGATTTCCGACTTGATTCGTCGGTTAGAAACTCTCCGGCGGTTATAACTTGTGTCGCGGACTCAGGCATCGGTTATAACCGATGTAGTGATTAAGGTTTACGTTATAACTGAAGTAACCGTCAAATCTCGCGAGATCGCCGGGATTTCCGACGACTGCAATTGGGCGCGTCATATTTGAATTTGGGGTTCATGTTATGAATTAATTGTCTCCAATAACTAACAAGAAATACAAGTGGCGCAGTGGTTGGACGGCTGAGTGTTAAGTCTTTGACTCGCTGGCTGACTGACCCGGGTTCGAAACCCGGCAGTGCCATTTTATTTTTATTTCATTATTTTTAACAGTTTTTCAAAAACAAATTATATATCCCCATATACTTATTAATTATGTATCATTTAAAATTATTTTGGGCATTAAATAAGCAACGAAATTTTTAACTGATTGTTCGGTTAATAAACGGAGCGGGTTTGGTAAATCCGTTTTTTTGACGGATGTTACAGTGAGTGTGTGTTAAGTCGTTGGAGTTGTTCTGGCTGACCCGGGTTCGAGTCCCGGCAGCAACATATTCTTTTTATTTATTTTGTTTTAACTTTTTATTAAATATAATTTTTATAGTTTAGATTATTTATTAATTATGTATCATTTTAAATCAAAATAATCATAAATATTCAACGTGACTTTTATAACTTGATATTCGATTACAAAACGGAGCGGGTTTTGAAAACCCGTTTTTTACAAATGTTACAGTATCCCCTACTTTTAGGAATTTCGTCCCGAAATTTAAGTAGTTGAAGTAGTAGGAAAAAGATGCGGGTATTTTTCACGCATTGAGTCTTCACGTTCCCAAGTAAACTCAGGTCCCCGTTTCGACTCCCAGCGTACCCTAACAATTGGAATGCGACTTTGTCGCTGACGTTTTTCCCCGAAGTCCATGAACTCTACAGGTCTTTCAATAAAATGCATAGATTCATCAATCTGAATATCTTCCAGAGGAATGTGGAGGTTTTCATCAGCGAGGCACTTCTTCAAGTTCGACACGTGGAATGTGGGATGAATCCTGTTGAGTTCTTCTGGTAGATCAAGCTTGTATGCTACAGGACCTACTCTTTCGAGTATCTTGAAAGGTCCTACGTAACGTGGTGCTAGCTTGCCCTTTTGACCAAAACGAACTACTCCCTTCCACGGTGATACTTTTAACAGTACATGATCACCAATGTTAAACTTTAAGGGCTTCCGTCGTTTATCTGCATAACTCTTTTGACGACTCTGAGCCGCTAGAAGATTGTTTCGAATTTGATGGATCTTGTCTGTGGTTTCTTGGATCAATTCTGGACCAGTAATTTGAGCTTCCCCAACTTCGTGCCAACATACAGGAGATCGGCACTTACGACCATATAAGGCTTCAAAAGGTGCCATGCCGATGCTTGAATGATAGCTGTTGTTGTACGAAAATTCAACTAATGGTAGGTGGGCGTCCCAATTTCCCTTGAAGTCTATGACACATGCTCGAAGCATATCTTCAAGAGTTTGAATGGTGCGCTCAGACTGTCCATCAGTTTGAGGATGATAGGCGGTACTGAGATCTAATCGCGTGCCCATAGCGGATTGTACTGCTTGCCATGTTCGTGAAGTGAAACGACCATCACGATCAGAAATAATGCTTAACGGTACCCCATGTCGGCTTACGATTTCGTTGATATAAATACGGGCAAGCTTTTCGTTCTTGAAATCTTCACGGATAGGAATAAAGTGAGCTGATTTAGTAAGTCGGTCTATAATTACCCATATAGTGTCATACCCACCAGAAGTGCGAGGTAACCCGGTAATGAAATCCATGGTTATATTTTCCCACTTCCATACAGGTATTTCCGGTTGGACCAGAAGTCCTGAGGGTCTTTGGTGCTCAGCCTTCACCTTGGAACATGTAAGGCACTTGGAAACAAAAACGGCAATATCCTTCTTAATTCCAGGCCACCAATAGGTATATCGTAGGTCTTGATACATCTTATCGGCTCCTGGGTGTATAGAATATCGCGTTTTGTGAGCTTCATTCATAAGAATTTCACGAAGATTGTTGTGGTTAGGAATCCAGATACGATCTAGGTAGTACAGAATACCGTCAGATTTAGTTTCAATTTTTAGCTCAGCTCCACAGGACATCTCCTTTCATACATCTTCTTCCGTTATTGAAACGTGTTGGGCTTCTTGAATTTGATCTTTAATGTCAGTTATAATTTGCGAACATAGAAAACGAATGGAGTTCGCATAACCCTTTCGACTAAGTGCATCAGCCACCACATTTGCTTTACCAGGGTGGTATCTAATTTCACAGTCGTAGTCATTTAGAAGTTCGACCCATCTTCGTTGCCTCATGTTTAACTCCTTTTGATTGAAGATAT
Organism: Scalesia atractyloides; assembly: GCA_947069175.1. NCBI lineage: Eukaryota > Viridiplantae > Streptophyta > Magnoliopsida > Asterales > Asteraceae > Scalesia > Scalesia atractyloides. Next base: position 2,614,873 of record CAMTDV010000022.1, read on the forward strand.
GTTGAAGACTCTTGTGGTCAGTGTATATATCACACTTAGTACCATAGAGATAATGTCTCCATATCTTAAGAGCGAACACAACGGATCCAAGTTCTAGGTCATGAGTGGTGTAGTTCTTTTCATGTGTCTTGAGTTGTCTCGAAGCATAAGCTATGACTTTTCCTCTTTGCATCAGAACGCAGCCTAATCCTTGCCCTGACGCGTCGCAATAGACTACAAAATCATCACAACCTTCAGGAAGAGTGAGGATTGGTGCATCACAAAGTTTTTGTTTAAGAGTTTGAAAGGCTTCTTCTTGCTTGGGTCCCCATATGAAAGGTTTTCCCTTATGAGTTAAAGCCGTGAGTGGTACAGCAATGCGAGAGAAGTTTGAAATGAACCGACGATAATAGCCAGCTATACCAAGGAAAGATCTTACTTCAGTTGGTGTACGTGGAGCTTGCCATTCTTGAACCGCTTTGATCTTTGAAGGGTCGACATGTATTCCCTTGATATTGACTACATGCCCGAGGAATTGCACCTCTTCTAACCAGAATTCACATTTGGAGAATTTGGCATAAAGCTTTTCCTTTTCAAGAAGTGCAAGGATGAGTCGAAGATGACGCTCATGATCAGATTTAGATTTTGAATAAATAAGAATATCGTCGATGAAGACTATAACAAATTGATCAAGATAAGGTTTCCAGACTTTGTTCATTAGGTCCATGAAGACAGCTGGTGTGTTGGTTAAACCAAATGGCATAACCATGAATTCATAGTGGCCATAACGAGTTCGAAAAGCAGTCTTAGGGACGTCTTCTTCATGCACTCTAAGTTGATGATAGCCAGATCGAAGGTCGATTTTTGAAAAGCAGCTGGCACCTTGTAGTTGGTCAAGAAGATCATCAATGCGAGGTAAAGGATAGCGATTCTTGATTGTTAACTTGTTGAGCTCTCTGTAGTCGATGCACATACGAAACGATCCATCTTTCTTCTTTACAAAAAGGACAGGTGCACCCCAAGGCGACGAGCTAGGACGTATAAATCCCTTGTCAGTCAACTCTTGTAATTGACTGGCTAGCTCTTGCATTTCAGAGGGGGCTAACCTATAAGGAGACTTTGCAACTGGTGTAGCACCAGGTATAAGATCAATACGGAATTCGACGTCTCTAACTGGAGGAAGTCCTGAAATGTCGTTAGGAAAAACTTGCGGGAAGTCTTTTACTACAGGAATGTCTTCAAGTTTCTTCTCCATGGTTCCCTTTTCGATGATATGAGCTAAAAACGCGACATAATTCTTGCGAAGATATTTTTGAGCTTGAAGACAAGACATTAAGCTGAGCCCTTTCGACGAGGTTTCTCCAATGATTCGAAGAGTCTTACCGTTTGAAAGAGGAATACAAATAAATTTTTCATGACATACAACTTCTGCTTGATGTTGACTGAGCCAATCCATACCGATTATGATATCAAAACTTCCCAGCTTCATAGGAATAAGGTCGACTGAGAAATCGTGGTCGTTTAAGGTGAGTGTACAGTTGCGTATAATAGAGTTTAATGAAACTGGTTTCCCGTCCGCAACTTCTACCGTTATGGATTCCGTGAGCTTATCCCGATTTTTGCTTAAGATAGGTTCAAATTCTAAAGACACAAAACTTCTATCCGCACCAGTATCAAATAACATAGATGCATATCTACCATTTATAAGGAACGTACCGTTAACCACATTGCCGTCAGCTCTAGCCTGATTCGCGTTAATATTGAAAGCTCTTCCTCTGGCAGGCGGAGGAGCTTGGTTCGCTTGATTCACCGGGTTGGCTTGGGCCTGAGCATGAATAATGTTTACCAACCTTGGACAAGTGTTTCTGAAGTGGCTTGGGTCTCCGCAATTGTAGCAAGCCCGCATAGGTTGGCCCATAGGATAATTGGGTTGGTAGTATGTTTGGGCTAAATGTTGGGTGGGTGGTAATGGTAGGGGTTGTTGGGCTTGACCCATTAACTGTTGGTGGGTTTGGGTTAACGGTTGGTGGCGGTTCGTTCGTTGAGGCATGCGGCAGGTTTGAACAGTATGACCCGCGCGACCGCAGCCGGTGCAATATTGGCAGGGATGATCAGGGGAATGGTGATATTGGCAACGGTTGCATTTTCGTAGCGGGCCAGTGTAAGGTCTTCTGTATGGTGCGGGTGAAGGAGTGACTTGAGTAATGGGTGCAGCAGGAATAGGGGAGTTGGTTTGGGTAACTGCAAAATTTCTGGTGTTGCGCTTCCTCTTATTAGCAAACTTAGAGGAAGGAATGGGGTGGTTTGAAGTTTGTCCCTCAACAGGGGCTTTCTTCTTCTGTTCTTTGAACTTCCCGTTGCGAATTCGGTTTTCGGTCAGTTCAATTGCTAGCTCCATAGCAGCATCAAGTGTTTCTGGTGAGATGCTGAGAACTGAATCTTGAATTTTCGAGGGAAGTCCTCGAATATAATGCTCGATCAGACGATAGGTTGGGGTGAACAAATTTGGAACCATCTGGTTCAACTCCAAGAACCTCTTGTTATAGGTGGTGTGATCACCCTCCTTTTGCTTTAGAGAATGAAATTCGTCCTCCAGCTTTTTAATTTCACTCCTAGGACAGAAGCGCCTAGTCATGATTTCCCTTAACTCCTCCCAAGTTAAGGCCATTGCATCTTCAGTTCCCCTCTTCCCTTTCTCAGTATTCCACCAAGTGAGAGCTACCCCAAATAGTCTCCCGGTAGCATATCGAACCTTGCGATCCTCAGGACAATCGCAGTTTAGAAAGGTGTTTTCCATCTCCTCGAACCAATGTAGGAGAGCAGTGACACCCTCGGTCCCTTCAAATTTAGGAGGATCACAAGACTTGAAATGTTTGTATGAACACTTGCTGGTAGGAGGGTTGTCGACGTTCTGGTCATGTTGTTGGGGAGGGTTAGTAGGATTTGTAGCGAGGGCTTGTTGTACTTGGACCACAATGTCAGGCAGTATCGTGGCCATTTGTTTCGCGATCTGTGTGGCCAAGCGTTCCTGAGACCTTCCTGAACTTTTACCTCTTCGTTGCTGTCTATACGACATCTACAGGATCATACAATGAGAAGATTGTGAGTTTATGGTGTCTTTTTAGGTGTCATGTGTCTTTAAGAAAATGAAAATAACATAAATATCAATAATGCAACTACATCCATAGGATGTCTTGGGTTTGCTCATGTTGGGCCTCAAATGTCTCCCATACCTTCACCTATATAGTCATGTGGGCCCCCATGGCTATTGGCTTGGTAGGATTCACATTAGTGTTGGCAATTTAACACTCGCATCACCCGAATGCAAACACAAAATATGTTCATGAGATGTTTGGTCGGAACGTGTCCAGGTGTAGACACAATGACAACTCAAAGTGGGGTTAGCTCACACGACGTTTGGTATAGCATGCTTTGGCCTAATAGGTACTTCGTACTCTCATCGTTAGTCCCCAGGTAGGCAAACTGGTCCTTTATTTTGGATTTATACGAATGCCAGCCTAGACAGGACGTTCCGACTACCGGTACTGGTACCCTTCCAGTTACTACATGCCCGTCATGAGAACTCACTTTGATGAGATTTGAAAACACAAAAATCATTGTAAAAGCAATCATGATGTAGTGTGTGCTTTCATGGATGTGATATGTTATGAGTATATGATTCATGATAGGCATTATATGATAATACATACTTATGAACATGCTTGCATAATATTGAATGTAACATTTAACATAAAACATATAAACATCATGAAATTTGGCATGTAACACACAAAAATCTTATAAGTTTCTAATCAACTATAGTATAGGTTCTAAGGGTCTAATAACCTATCCTATATCCCTATAGTCATGGCTCTGATACCAATCTGTCACACCCCGACCCGCAACCGAATAAGAGTCGGGGCATAATTGGGTTATCACCATAGCTCATGACATTTGCTAATATGATTCATGTTTAATAAAGTCAAAGTTACATTTCCAAATATCCAAACATGTTCATACAATACAAAGAAAATAAACCAAACATAACAATCCCAACTCTAAATCATTTTATTCTTCTAGTCCAATCCTATGTGTTCTTAGCTGCTGCTGGTTCACCTGTATCATGTGTAAAAATGGGGTTTTTGGGTCAACATATGTTGGCGAGTGAATCTTATTAGATAAACATTTATTAATGAATTACTTGTTAGTTTATCAATGAAAAATTGTGCATAATCATAAATGAGCAAATGTAAATGATCAAGCAGTGGCAAATAGCAATCACAACTATAACATACAATAACATATGACAGCATACATGAACATACCAACATCATACGATAAATAACATAAATGAAACTGTGCGATCAAGGCTCAATCAAACGGAGCCGATCGTATTGCATGTACTGAAAATGAAAAATGTCTTGCGATCAAGGCTAAATCAAACGGAGCCGATCGTATGTGGGCACGCCAGGTTCAACCTCATAATAAAATGGGGAACATGCTCAACGCTCATAATGTAATGGGGAGCGGCGGCCTATGAAATTGCATGTACTGAAAATAATAAATTGCATCCAACAATAACTACACAACAGTTGAAACAAACTGAATACACATGTTCATGATATGATATATGCACAATGGTTTAATTATAATATATATAACAAGACACATGATACACCCCAAAACGTGATTAAAACGGGGAATTTGTAAAGATTCACTCACATTGGGTGCGATTGAATGGAGATGATGAGATGCGCACGAATCGGAAGAATTGAACAACGAGATTTTCTAACCTAAATAATAACGGAAAAATATAGTAAATGAGTGGATTTTATTAAGGATTTTAATGAAATTTTTAGATATATTTTTGTGAGTTTAAGGCTATTTTCTATCTTTAAAAATGTTATTTTTAAGTATTTTTAATTGACTTTTAAATTAAATAAATAAAAATATAAAAAAATTGTTTATTTTGCGTTGACCGTTGACCGTTGACCTGTTGACCTGTTGACCGGTTCGGTCAGCGAAATTGTTTGCGCCGGGTGAGGCTCGAACCCGAGACCTCCCGTACGCGTGCACGCAGCTCTATCAACCGAGCTACGTGTCTAACCCAAAATAATCTTGTTTTTAATTATATTTATATACTAATTCGGTTTAACCAAAATTCTTTTAATTTCAAAAACATTTTAATTCAACGAACCGGTGCCAGTGACGGGTTTCGAACGCGCGACATGTGACTTAGTGTTGCACACAGTCCACCGCTGGACTGTGTGTCTAACCTGGTTAATATCTCGTTTTTTATTATACTTAACAACTAACGGAGTTAACCCGGTTTAGTTTTTAAACAAAAAGACATAAGGAGTGCGTGTATCAGGGATCGAACTCGGGACATGCGTATATGTTTTGCACACAGTCCACCGCTGGACTGTGTGTCTAACCCGTTCATATTACTGATTTTAATTAAACTTATAACTTAACTAACTTCGTCTTCTTCATTCAAATTTCCGTCGACTGAATCACTGACCCGTTTCTTGTTTTTACGATTATCAAACATTCTTAAGGTTAAAATGAAATGACAGAAACGGTGTTGGAAGTAACATACCGTAGGAATGATATATCACAGAATTTCCGGCAATTGCGTCGGCTCTGTTTTTATGCTCTTCAACTGAACAAGACAATTAACTGTTTTTATTAGCTAATCGTGAAATTGAAGTGATCAGCAAATGTTAACAGAGGGTTTGAATGCCCTTACCGATTCTCAGATGAATATAGAGATTTCAGAATTTTTCCGGCGAACTGAAATTAGCTGCATACAGTGCCTGATTTCGATTTCAATTGAAAGGTTTAAGTTAGAAATAGCCTAACAATTGTTGAACTACAATGTTTATTGAAAGATTTACCGTTTGAGGGTGAATACGGTTTTCCGGCGAATTTTGCAGAAAATTCCGGCGAGTTGATTTAAGCGTTCTGACGAACTGAAAGTGTGACGAAAGTGAAATGAAATGTTGGTATGATGTTTCTGAGTCGCGAGAGTGGTCTTGAGTTGAAGTAATTGGAACTTGATTAATTTCGGTTATAAAAACCGATAATAAAGAAAATTGATGTTCAATCACTTCTGAATTGATTAAAATCATCGGTTCATCGGTTATAAAACGTGAATGAGCGATAAATCAAACGATTAGACGATTGAATTGCCGATTTCAGTTTCTCAGTTGGCGCAACCGGTTTAACCGAGTTTGTGTATAGATGTTATTTGTTTCCTAGAGATAACAGAAAACAACAAGTGGCGGAGTGGTGATGTGAGTGTGTGTTAAGTCGTTGGAGTTGTTCTGGCTGACCCGGGTTCGAGTCCCGGCAGCAACATATTCTTTTTATTTATTTTGTTTTAACTTTTTATCAAATATAATTTTTATAGTTTAGCTTATTATTAATTATGTATCATTTTAAATCAAAATAATCATAAATATTCAACGTGACTTTTATAACTTGATATTCGATTACAAAACGGAGCGGGTTTTGAAAACCCGTTTTTGACAAATGTTACAGTATCTGGCAAGTTTTTTAACTTTCAATAAAAAAAGTTATTAAATAAAGAATTAACACCTTTTTCTTATTTTTTAATCTTTTAACACTTTATCAGATTATATCCCGGATGTAAGTATTTGTCATTAATTAAACAATTAACACCTTCTTATTTATTTTTAATCTTTTAACACTTTGTTAGATTATATCTCGGACGTAAGTATTTGGAGAAAACTATTTTAATTGAGAAAACTTAGAATGCTCTAACCTCCTAACATTAAAAAAAAATCATACATGTAATATACATGTTTGAGTTTTGAGCAAGAAAAAAGAAACAAAAAAGCGCTAAGAGGATATTTGAAAAAAAACAAGTTTTGCGCAACGCAATCGTAACATGTGTTACACAAAAACTTATTTATTTTTTTTAAATCTGGTTGACGCTTTTTTACTTTTTTTTTTTGCTCAAAACTCATGGATATTACATGTGTGATTTTTTTTTTCAAAAGCAAAAAATATCGAAAGTTTAGAGTTTCTTAGATTTTCTTTTAAGTAAAAGAATTACTCATCTATGCTTTCCCTATGTGTCCCTGTATCCTGGTGTACCAACTAAAGTTTTGATGATTCACTCGTCTAGAATTATACTTTTTAACTATCAGGACTATTTTGAAACCTCCATTGGTTACTAACATAAGCAAGTTTCTCACTATTCACTAATGAACATACTTTCTCTTAGTGGTGGATTCAGAAACTTTTTTTGATGGGTTCGTTTTGATAGATTCTCACTATTTTTTCTAAATTATACAAAGTTCTCACTAAATTTTTCCATTTTCTCCAAACCGAGTGGGTTCATATGAACCCACAAAACAGGACTGGATCCGCCACTGCTTCCCCTTTTCCTTCCCTCCACATGTAGTATACTTGTCAGATAATCCATCTTCTTGTTTCACAATTATGTCATTTTACATTGTTGATCATAGAAAGATAATGTTGATAAACTATAACGACTTTAAAACCGTATTCATTGTTGGGGGACATGTACATGATGTTTTCTCGTCGTCGTTAGAAAAAAATTTACTACACCTTGTGATTCCAATATTTTTATATATTCCACAAGATTATGTTAAATATATTATTAAGGACATCAAAATATTTAATAATTGTTAACTTATCAAAAAAGAATGTATGAACACCAATATTTTGTTCATAATAGTGTTGAGATTATGCATACCCTTAAAAATGTACAATGGTTTATCTGGACGCTTATAAGTGTTGCATTTGGTTGAGTTGAGAACATGGAGACAACATGCAGTTTGAGATCAAACATACTACTACAACATCATCCAATCGTTACAATAGCACAAATCATGAGCTGCTTATCTCTCTACATAATAATAAACGTTTTACTGATAACACATAAGAAACTATTAAATGTTCGCCATTAACTAGTGCAACTCGTCCTAGAACAAGGTGATAGTTCATAAAGGTATGCTATCACCACTTACATGAGTAATTGATGTAACATTATGTAACATCCGACCCTCATACCATTCAATGTATTCCTTGTTGCCCACATGTAACTCTCATGTTTCCTTTTGGTTGCTCAGGTGAAGAGGTGCCACGATGTCACCATCATAGAATTACTCCCACCCAGACGTGATTAGTTCCCGAGCTCTGTTATCATACAAAGTCAATGGCCTACTATGACTCGTGTGCATGAAGCGATGTGGATATGCCTTAGTGCCACAAATCACGAAACAGTCACAAACTACATTGTTTGATCTCATTTTCAAATTTACTTTGGTGGCTTATGTGTTCGATACTAATTTGGTGACCTCTCTAGCAAACCTCCTAGGCATAACAATCTCATTCTATATGTATATGAGTTTAAATAGAGGAATTGTATACATGATTCACACATATAGCAAATTAAGGTTCTTGTGATACGAGACATATATTGAGTATATGTTTAAATAGTATATTTAACATATATTTGAGTGTCGTTTAAATATGTTTCATTTCTTGCAGCGTTTAAATATGTTTGATTTCTTGAAGCATTGGTTTATCTTTACCGATATTGTTTCACAACAAACAGGGGCGGACCTACCTTAATAGAAGGGGTAGCCTCCGCTACCCCTTGGCGCTCCGGCGGTAGTGTAAATTTGGAAAAATTTGACGTTTTTTTCGATTTCGTTACCCCTATGAAAATTTTATAGATTCGTCACTCACAACAAATATCATATTACCAGTCAAATGCATGACTTTGAAAATGGATTAGTAAAAGCAAACGTTAAAGTATCCATACTAAAAAACTGATTATCATCGACAAAAAAAAATATTAAAAAAAAAACCATTGATGAGAAGTCATATTCCGAAAGAAGTATATTAAAACAAAGATTTCGCATTAGGTGAACGTAGTCTGATATATAATGGATCATTCTTAAAAGTCAAATGACTTTTTTTAATTAATTTATATTGTATAATATATCATGGACAACCGAAACAGAAATCTAGAAAGAATAGGAAAATATACAACTTGGATACAACAATTATGTTTAAAATTCTAATTTAAAAGTTCAATCATTAGTAATCCAACTATGATAAAATATTTACACACAAACAAATTCATATAATAAAGAAAAATGTAAATTGTAATCATTGAAATATAAAAAAGTTAAAGTATTTATCATCTTAAAATAGGAAAAACAAAACGTGACAAGAATATAGTACTATTTGATGTAGTTTCAATATTAGTGATAAATCATTATAAACGGTGTATTATATGGTTTTAAAGATAAAAAACATGTAATTTTATAATATCTGTATAAATTTATATAAGGGAATTATTTATATATATATACCAATTTAATTACATAACTTAGGTATTCTTTTTTTTTTTTGCCGAGAAGCAATGAAAGTAGACAATCATTTACGTTCTGTACAACTTCGTTTATAACAAGTATGGCTCTCTTATGAAAATATTTAGATTTTTTTTAAAATACTAAAGAATAATACTGATAGTATGGTATTTTATAATATGTTAATAGAAAGGCAAACTAATATATTTTGCTAAAGTTAAAATTGCTATTAGCGTTGATGTTTATAGATTGCCATTTAGATGAACATGCCTAGCTTGAGATTAATTGTTTTTTGAATTTTGAAATAATGATATGCGTTTTGATAATAGATCCCGAAATTAGAGTCCTAAATGTAAAGGTGAAGCTGTTTCCCGATTGATCGAACCCGTGAATGACAAAAATTAGGGACATAAGAACCTATTTATCTTTACATAATTTAAATATTGAAGTTGTTGAATTTCATTTAAAATTTAAACTATTTATTATGTAGAGTATTCAAAATTGCTTATTACAATCAATATATCATTTAATTCAATTATAATATTTAAATAATATTTATTTAATTAGAATAAACAGAGCATCTATAGAGTATTTATTTAATTCATATATTTAACTAAATAAGTAGAGTATGATATAATATCTTAATTAAAACAAAAGATATAACCGATTATTCAAATTGTAAATATGATTATCTTTTGTTATGATAAATATCTATTATGTTTAATATTTACCATAACATTTAAACATAATATTTACTATAATTAAATCTTTTTCTATTATGTCAAGTAAACACTTTATAAACTTGTCTAAGAATATTTTGTTTATTACTATGTTTTTGAAATATGTATGCGGTTGTGATTTTGTCACATCCTCAAATTTTACATGCGGGGTTTTACCGTGAGGCGTGTGACCGACCATGATCCAGCAAGTAATCATGTTGAACCAATTATTTAAGTTGTAAAATCATCACAATCAACACGATTAGTGATCAATATTTAAAAGTCCAAAAACACAGTTTAAGTTAGCAGCGAAAAAATAAAGTAAACTATTATAAACTTAAAACCACAAGTTTAATAAATGTACGAAACATAAGGCTTTACGAATCACACACTTCAGCCGATTTCAACGTCCGTCCATAGCTGTACCTAACGACCTGCAAAGCATGTAATAGTATGTCAACATAAAGTTGGCGAGTTCACGGTTTTTTTTTCATTATTGTTTTCAAAAAGAACTTAGGTTGTTAAATTACTTAATTCATAAAACATGTCATGGAGAGCTACCCCATCTTTAAGCCACTAAACTGTGTGGTACCGAAACTTTGACTGTTTAAGTTGTTTGTGCCCTAGGTCAATGTCTATCATCATTGACCAGTTGCCAAGGCATAAAAGTTCACGCCCGTCCTCCCAGGTATGGTGTAAGGTTTGTCGAACCTAACATCCCGTTCGCCAGGCCCCGGCGATTAATCGGTATAATGTGTGGGGACTTTCAGATAGAGTTCGTTTAGTCCGCTAAAGACATGAAATATAAATAGCATTTAACAGTATTCCATCCCTAGGAATACTAGGCAATCCCCTAACCAGGAAAAGTGAAGTTAACAATATCCCATACCAGGAATACTAAGGCAATCCCATACCCGGGAAATTGAGGTTCCCAACCACCGGGATTACATGCTTTTAGTAAATGTGTGAACTCACATTTGTTTTGCTCGGTAAGAATAAAGTGCAAATAGTAGCGAAGATGATCAACCGCGTCCTAAAATGGTTACCAAGAACATTAGGGGTCGTTTATGTAATTCACACTAGCCTTACACGCATCTAACAATTATCATGTAAACAAGTTGTCACAACATAATACCGAGTAGCTTTCAAGCATAGGTTCATAATGTACACTACGACATGTCATTCATCAATTATACAACTATCATACAACTTAAAGCCATGCATAGGTAAAATCACTAAAATTAGCAAATTCATCACTTAACAACTTAAAGCCATGCATAGGTAAAATCACTAAAAACAGGCTGTTTTGTGAAGCTCGTTTTAAATACTTACGATGCTGCCAAAATTATGATATTTTTATATGACGTGACCCTCAGAAGGTTTGGACTTATGTTAAAAGTTTAGAGTCTAACTCCTAACCAAACATTTAATAAAAATCATTTACTAAGCAGCAATCAGATTCGTCACTTTCTGACTGCAGTTTACCGAAATATTTATTTAAAAATCCTCAGTTATTCGATTGACGTAATTCCAGTTGGAGATTTTTGTAACCTCTTGGAACTACCTACAGTAAAAATTTGAGATAATAACTTAATTCCTACATTGAGTTATGACATTCGTAATAGGCTGCAAATTCTGCCAGAAAACGCAACCTGAACCTTCGATGCGGAAAAATTAATAAAACATTCAATTTTCGTCGAAAAATGCAATTCCAATGGGGTTCGAAAGATATTTCCTGGAAGTACATCATGGACTCAAGAAACAACACTTTTTGTTAACTTTTGACCCGGTTATAGCCGATTAAATTCGGCTGTAACGTTCTGGACAGATTCTGTTACATCACCCAAACCCCACAAACGATTATCTAATGCACCCAACGACCTAAAATCTTTACGCACAACAGATATCATTCTAAATTAAATCATATAACAATTAGTTCATCACAACCACAAGATCCAACCCATAATCAAAACCCTAGCGGCTTAACCGAACACATAAACAATCTCATCATCGATTAACATGATTTCTAGCAAACCCTAACACATAGCATCCATGTTATCATGCATCAATAATCACAACAAGATCAAGACTTCATGTAGAATCAAGAAACGCAGCCATGACTAACAAGTTATGAGTGTATGCTAGAGGGATTACCTGGAACGATAGAGATGAAGATCAAGAACCCAAAAAGATGACTTTTCCTAGCTTCTTCTTGAGTTTTCTAGAGAGAGAGTAAAGAGAGGGGGAGAGGTCGACGTCTGGAGAATGGGGGTGATCTAGGGTTGGGTTTGGTTTTATTATATTTTTTTAAACACCACTTTAGCAAATGCACAAAAGGTCCTCCAAGTTTTCCAATTCTCAAACTTGGAAAAGAAGTTATCAACATAACTTTATAGAATGACACTCAAGTCCCTTGTTTTGCAAAGTTAATCAAATTAACTCCGTTTGTTTGTTCGCGTGTTACTAACTTGTGCGTTTAAAAATTGTAATTAATAGAAAAGAGTTAACGACATTAACCCTAAAGTACGGGATGCCACATTATCCCCATGTTGAAATTTTCGTCCCGAAAATTGAGTAAGCATGAGTTGTGTTGCTAAGTTTGATTGAGATTTTTCTCATGCTGTTACATCATCCCCAAGTTGAAAGAAATTTTGTCCCGAAATTTTGCGAGCAATCGCTGAAGAAGCTAATGCGGTTGAGCGGTTTTGTGGGGTGTCACATCATCCCCAAGTTGATTTGGAATTTCGTCTCGAAGTTCAGTAGTGGCTTCAGCATTGGATGCATTATTTTTTAACAACAGGGATACTTGAGCATCATTTGATCTTCTCGTCCCAGGTGAACTCTGGGCCACGCTTTGAGTTCCAACAAACTCGTACAATAATTTCAACAGGTTCTTCAATGAACGGAGCTGATCGTTAATCTTGAGTTATTTGAATGGAACTACGAGTGTCCCATCGGATAGGCATGTTATCAGATTGATACGTGAAAGACATTGTGCACACCAGTCAATAAGCCACATTGCCAATTCTTTCAGTGATCTCGAATGGTCCAACATAACGCGGATTCAGTTTACTCGTTCAACAAAACGAACAACACCCTTCCAAGGTGAGACCTTCAGCAAGACTCTGTCAACAATTTGGAATGTCAACGTTTTTCTACGCCTAACAGTGTAGCTTTTCTGACGGTCGTGAACTGCTGCCATCCGGTTTCTGATTTGAGCAATCTTTTCCGAGGTTTCTAGTACGAGTTCAGGGCCAGTGATTTGACTATCTCCAACTTCAGCCCAGCAAAGAGGTGATCAGCATTTTCGTCTGTACAATGTTTCGAACGGTGCAGCCTGTAGACTGGTGTGGTAACTACTGTTATAAGAGAATTCCACCAGAGGTAAATGCTTTTCCCAACCGTAATCGATGACACATGCTCGCAGCATGTCTTCTAGGGTTTGAATTGTGCGCTCGGTTTGACCATCGGTTTACGGGTGATAGGCTGTGCTCATGTCTAGACGTGAGCCGAATGATTTGTGCATAGCTTATCGTAGATCAGATGCGAAACGTGGGTCACAATCAGAGATGATGGAGATCGGCACTCCCTGCCTAGAGACTACTTCCTTCAAGTATATGTTGGCAAGTTTAGTAAACTTATCGATTTCCTTGATCGCGAGGAAATGAGCTGACTTGGTTAGACGGTCCATGGCGCCCAAATGGTGTTGTTCCTTCTGTGAGTTCTAGGTAGACCGGTAGTGAAATCCATGGAAATTTGCTCCTAATTCCAAATTTTGGATTGTGTAGTCTTTTGGTGAACCTTGAGCTGACGAGATGCGTAGGTAATTACTTTCTCGTGTTGCACAGAAGGCAACCTAGACCTTGAATAGATGCGTCAAAAATACATGACAAAATCGTCGGTACCTTCGGGTAGAGATAAGATGGGTGCGCTACAAAGTTTCTCCTTCAGGAGTTGAAATGAGGACTCTTGGGCATCACCCCACATGTAAGTGGTACCCTTCTGAATTACAACAGTGAGAGGTTGAACGATTTTCGAAAATCCCTTAATGAAGTCAATCTTGACTGTATTGACAAGTATCCCGGCTTAATTGACTACATGTCCAAAGAAATGGACTTCACGAACCCAAAAGTCACATTTCGAGAATTTCGCATGAAGTTGTTCATTCTGTATGAGTTCCAAAATGAGACACAGGTGTTGCTCGTGTTCCTCCTGGTCTTTGATTAAATTAAGATATCGTCGATGAAAACAATGAGGGATTTGTCAAGATAGTGTTTGCACACTCGGTTCAGGAGATCCATGAAAACCGCAGTTGCATTAGTTAACCAAAATGGCATAACTAGGAACTCGTAATGTTTTATCGGTTGCAGTTAATTGCTGTAGATGACCAACTCCCGGTCTAAGAGAAAGTAAGTACAAAAATAAGGAGGTTGATGAAGACGAAGTTACAGATAAGTAAGTTGCTTTCTTGCGGAAAGGGTGTTGACCTCGGTAAACCTCATGGGAGTAGAAAATTTTACTTTGTGCTCCTGCACTTGATGAGTTTAAGTATGGTCGTTGCTCCGCAAGTAACGTTCGTAGAGGGAGGTTCAACCAACCGATAATTCGCACAGAATAGTGTTAGGCAAGAATTATAGTGTTCATGAAGCACAACAGGATAAAACGTGAAGAACATAACAAAGTATGGCCCTAATCGATGTGTTCGACATGGTGGAATACATAAATGTTCTAGAATCATAAGTAAAGATTTATCCGATGCTGAGGATGTAGTTGGTCATACGCAAGTGGTATAAAATAGAAATAAAGAACGTCATTCGCTGATAAAAGTGTTACGTCGATGGTGTTGGCACAACAAGAATTAACTAAAGAAGAACGGTTGTCGCACGAGTTTGTATTATCAAGGTTCAACTGAAACAACCGTCAAAGTTGTCGAGTTTGTCCGTATGCGAGTAAAGATATATTCACTATGAAGTGAGTTTGTGACTCGTCAAACCGGTAAGCAACCAAATTTGAAAGGGTTGAATTAGGTCGTGCGGATGAATTAGAAATAACACACATGTCGTCAAGAGGTTTCAATGCGAGGACGCCAAAACAAGTTCAAAATGGTATGGTCGTATCAACAACATATCACCATCTTCAGGTTTCAAGAAGTAATCCAAAAGATCGAAAACCGAGTTTAACAATTTATCTAAGCTAGGGGGCAATCTTATTGGAGTTTCTGCATCGAGAAGCAAAGATGTAGTGTCACCGTGATAATGTAACGATGGATTTGTCCAAGTCAATAATAGTAACTAGATATCGCATTAAACGGTAAGCATCAGCCAGCGCAAAGGCTAGTAAAAAGATTCGTATAAAAAGAGAATTTCTCATAGACTAATGACTAATGCAATATAAGGGGGTAAGGAAAATGTTTAAATCATTGCGTTCATCTGTGGGTTGACTAATCCGTATCTCCATCTTCCAATGTCCCTAAGACCATCGAATCATTATGAGACATCCATTTGTTGAGTTGGGTATGCTAAGGTGCAATTCAAGTTGGGCTAAGAATTAACCGCATAACAAGGTAATGGGGGTAGCCTTGTGATCGATGGGGATTGTGATATGGTTATTAGCGTTACGCTATTTCTGTTGTGGATCTAAGGAACGAGAGGTTGATTATGCTCAGGCGAAGAATTAAGTGGAAAACAAAGGATCCGACAAATAACCGAAGAATTCCGACAACTATTCTGGTCACCAGCGGCAGCTCCAGTAGCGACCGGTAACGGCAATGGCACGGGTGAAAGTTCGTTACGTCACACTCATGTGGATATATCGTTTGACCGTAACGGAGTTTGGATGATGAGGTTTCGAGCTGCGCGAAGACAATCGCGCAAAACTGTGACTTCCAGCCACTGTTTTGTTTTCCATTGACTGTAGCGGTGGTTTCCGGTGATGGCGACAGGTGGAGATGATGTGGTTCATCGACAGGAATGCGTGGACATTTTATTCGCCTAAATTCGAGTTCGTTTGGGTCGGTTCTGGTCTACTCGAATATTGACGTGCGAAATCAAACGAACGAAGAGTTAGATCTATGTTCTGGCAGTAGTAGCGGCGTCGGCGAATGACACCGATAATTTTTAGATGTCGGGCATATCGAGAGGATCGCGTGGATAGGTAGAATACATGAAACAAAAGTTGTATGGTTAAGTTATGGGTGGAACAAGATTCTACTTGCATTTTGTGTCGAGAGTTCAGAGTAAAATAGACGTGCCAAGGATGTCACGTACGCAAAGGTATGACCCCGTAGAAGCTTATATTCTTTGTTAGGGGTTATTTTGGAATGTGAGAAAAATGTTGAGGACGACTTTGGGAACGTTTTTCGGTAACGTTAAATCATGGGTATTGTACACGAATGGAAGCGTTGGTTGTATGGTTTGGAATGGTTTTAAGCCGAGCTTGTAACCTTTTGATATGGAGTAGATGGGTTGGGCATTATGATTCGGTTGGCAGTGGTTCCTACGTTATATCATATTTACATATTTAGTTCACATATAAATCATGGTGCTGTAAATAAATAATGCACGTGTAGATGCCAAGTAATACAATTATCATGTATGTATCCAAGTATGACGAACCTTGCAATCTGGAGTGTGGTGTCGTTGTGGATTTTCAACAAAGAACGGTTATAGTCTGGTTTTTAAAAAGTTTTTAAACCTAGTTCACTATAACCAATGGCTCTGATACCAATCTGTCACACCCTCAAATTCCACATGCGGGGTTTTACCGCGAGGCGTGTGACCGACAATGATCCAGCCAGTAATCATGTTGAACCAATTATTTAAGTTGTAAAATCATCACAATCAACACGATTAGTGATCAATATTTAAAAGTCCAAAAACACAGTTTAAGTTAGCAGCGGAAAAATAAAGTAAACTATTATAAACTTAAAACCACAAGTTTAATAAATGTACGAAACATAAGGCTTTACGAGCCACACACTTCAGCCGATTTCAACGTCCGTCCATAGCTGTACCTAACGACCTGCAAAGCATGTAATAGTATGTCAACATAAAGTTGGCGAGTTCACGGTTTTTTTCATTATTGTTTTCAAAAAGAACTTAGGTTGTTAAATTACTTAATTTATAAAACATGTCACGGGGAGCTACCCCATCTTTAAGCTACTAAACTGTGTGGTACCGAAACTTTGACTGTTTAAGTTGGTTGTGCCCTAGGTCAATGTCTATCATCATTGACCAGTTGCCAAAGCATAAAAGTTCACGCCCGTTCTCCCAGGTACGGTGTCAGGTTTGTCGAACCTAATAGCGCTATCAACTAATATCCCGTTCGCCAGGCCCCAGCGATTAATCAGTATAATGTGTGGGGACTTTCAGATAGAGTTCGTTTAGTCCGCTAAAGACATGAAATATAAATAGCATTTAACAGTATTCCATCCCTAGGAATACTAGGCAATCCCCTAACCAGGGAAAGTGAAGTTAACAATATCCCATACCAGGAATACTAAGGCAATCCCATACCCGGGAAAGTGAGGTTCCCAACCACTGGGAATACATGCTTTTAGTAAATGTGTGAACTCACATTTGTTTTGCTCGGTAAGAAATAAAGTGCAAATAGTAGCGAAGATGATCAACCACGTCCTAAGATGGTTACCAAGAACATTAGGGGTCTTTTATGTAATTCACACTAGCCTTACACGCATCTAACAATTATCATGCAAACAAGTTGTCACAACATAATACCGAGTAGCTTTCAAGCATAGGTTCATAATGTACACTACGACATTCCTCATCAATTATACAATTATCATACACGCCCGGACACTAAAATTAGCAAATTGATCACTTAACAACCTAAAGCCATGCATAGGTAAAATCACTGAAAACAGGCTGTTTTGTGAAGCTCGTTTTACATACTTACGATGCTGCAAAAATTATGATATTTTTATATGACGTGACCCTCAGAAGGTTGGGACTTGTATTAAAAGTTTAGAGTGTAACTCCTAACCAAACATTTAATAAAAATCATTTACTTAGCAGCAATCAGATTCGTCAGTTTCTGACTGTAGTTTACCGAAAAATTTATTTAAAAATCATCGGTTATCCGATTGACGTTATTCTAGTTGGAGATTTTTGTAACCTCCTAGAAAATACCTATAGTAAAAATTTGAGATCATAAATTAATTCCTACATTGAGTTATGACATTCGTAATAGGTTGCAAATTCTACCAGAAAATGCAGCCTGAACCTTCGATGCGGAAAAATTAATAAAACATTCAATTTTCGTCCAAAAAATGCAATTCCAGTGGGGTTCGAAAGATATTTCCTGGAAGTACATCATGGACTCAAGAAACAACACTTTTTGTTAACTTTTGACCCGATTACAGCCGATTAAATTCGGCTGTAACGTTCTGGACAGATTCTGTTACATCACCCAAACCCCACAAACGATTATCTGATGCACCCAACGACCTAAAATCTTTACGCACAGCAGATTATCATTCTAAAATAAATCATATAACAATTAGTTCATCACAACCACAAGATCCAACCCATAATCAAAATCCTAGCGGCTTAACTGAACACATAAACAATCTCATCATCGATTAACATGATTTCTAGCAAACCCTAACACATAGCATCCATGTTATCATGCATCAATAATCACAACAAGATCAAGACTTCATGTAGAATCAAGAAACGCAGCCATGACTAACAAGTTATGAGTGTATGCTATAGGGATTACCTGGAACGATAGAGATGAAGATCAAGAACCCGAAAAAGATGACTTTTCCTAGCTTCTTCTTGAGTTTTCTAGAGAGAGAGTAGAGAGAGGGGGAGAGGTCGACGTCTGGGGAATGGGGGTGATCTAGGGTTGGGTTTGGTTTTATTTTATTTTTTAAACACAACTTTAGCAAATGCACAAAAGGTCCTCCAAGTTTTCCAATTCTCAAACTTGGACAAGAAGTTATCAACATAACTTTATAGAATGACACACAAGTCCCTTGTTTTGCAAAGTTAATCAAATTAACTCCGTTTGTTTGTTCGCGTGTTACTAACTTGTGCATTTAAAAATTGTAATTAATAGAAAAGGGTTAACGACATTAACCCTAAGGTGTCTCCATGGAAAGGGGTTATTCGATTTAGAAAAAGAGGCAAATTAAGTCCGAGGTTTATTGGACCATTTAAAATTATCGATCGAGTGGGTAAAGTAGCATACCGCTTAGAGCTCCCAAAGGAATTAAGTGGGATACACAACACATTTCATGTTTCGCACTTGCGAAAATGCTTAGCTGATGAGACAGCTCACGTTCATTATGACGACATATAGCTAGACGACAAACTCAGTTACGTGGTGTAACCGATAGCAATCCTTGACCGGAAAATCAAAACATTAAGGAACAAAGAAATAAGTCAAGTAAAAGTCAAGTGGGAGCGTCGAAAGGGTGCAGATACCACTTGGGAACTCGAAGAAGAAATGATACGACTCTACCTTTTCTTTTTGGTACGTATACGTGTTTCGGGGATGAAACTCTTTTAAGGGGTATAGAATTGTAACACCCCAAAAATATTAAATACATAAATAATCAGGGGCATTTAACCCCGTTAGTGAAAGCCTCTATGAAATAGAGTGGACTTGTAACGTCCCTAAAATATATAAATATATATATATTTATACTCGCTGCGAAGGTAAAATATATTACATCCATAATTAGTTATTGGATTTGAAAACTAATTACTTATTTGCTTAATGACTAATGAAAACAATTAGATAGTGCCAACGTATAATAAACCAAACTTGGAGGACGGAATTAAGCACTCGGAGAACTAGTTGATATAAATAGATAATCAAACCCAAAAACACACGCAAGTGTGTGTTTAGGATCGACCAGAGACAAGAAGAAGGGAGAACTTCCCTCAAACCCTAGAATCAATCAAATCATTCAATTGGAAGAGAAATCAAGTCTTAAACTAGTGCATGAGCTGAAATTAGTGATTATCCAAGCTAGGAGATCTTAAGGTATGTTAAATTTCAATATCTAGTGATGTTTATGAAGTTTGATGTACATTACAAATTACAATTTGAGCATAAATAGATATGATAGCAGAAGTTATATATATATATATATATATAAGTTTAAGGGAAAAACCCTTAATGGAAAATAGTGATCGAGAGTTATAAATTAGGTGTTTGAAAGATTATTGGTTTTTATGTTAAAGTGGGCTTTATGAAAGTATGAATGCATATATTACAATGATAAATTTGTACTCATGAAGTTGATAAACTGATGTTTAGATGTGAATCGGATCATATCAAACATACCTATTTGATGAAATATGGATGAGTAGATAAATGATGTTATACTTGCGATTGTTAGACATAGCACATAAAATCTGCGCATACAAGGTGTTTGACAAATCGCCTAAGTGAAATGTCATACTTAGTAACTTGATATATATTGATGAGAACCATATACATTGATTCTTGACGAAGTTTGATAATAATAGCTTTTATCTCGACCCTTTAACAATTAGTCGAGTTGTTCATTATAGGCAACTCGAGTGAGAAGGTGGGTGATAAAGACGGAGGGGATCCACGACAAAAGGGAAAACTAGAAGGTGCGTGGCTTATCTCCCTTTTAAGAATTCATTTTAAATTTTTGTGATAATATATGATGAAGGAATAAATTTTGTTGTTTTGAAAATATAAAGAAATAATGGTTTAATAGTAAAAGAAATAATGGTTTGATAGTATAAAAGCGATGGAGTTCGCTAATACGATCAAACAAGTCAAAATAAATAGAAATAATGGTTTGATAGTATAAAAGCGATGATCAAATGGGTCAAAATAAATAGAAATAATGGTTTGATAGTATAAAAGCGATGGAGTTCGCTAACACGACCAAACGGGTCAAAATAGATAGAAATAATGGTTTGACAGTATAAAAGCGATGTAGTTCGCTAACACGATCAAACGGGTCAAAATATATAGAAATAATGCTTTGACAGTATAAAAGCGATGGAGTTCGCTAACACGATCAAACGGGTCAAATTATATAGAAATAATGGTTTGATGGTATAAAAGCGATGGAGTTCGCTAAAACGATCAAACGGGTCGAATAAAATGAAAAACTACGAGTTTCGTTTTGAAAATCAAAACAAGCAAAAGTATAGGTAGCAATATTTGTGAAAGGAATTGTAAATAAGTCTTTAAGCTGAAATTTGATGAAAGGGTAAAATTGGAAAAATTGTCGTAAATAGACAAACGGATGAATTAATAATAATCCGTCGGTTTATAAAATCCTAAGAGGAGTAAACCAAACGTCGGGTTTTGAGTCTAATAAGTATAAATTAATAATCAGATGTATAGTAAGTAACGGAAGGTTAAACGTATAATTGGTTTAAATGATATAAAAATTTCATGTCCAAAACGGCAAATAAAACAAAGGCCTGCAGGTAGCCACCGTAGGCTACGGTAAGTCACCGTAGCTTATGGTGAGTTATTGCTGTAATATAATTCATTTCTGCACCGTAAAATAGGAGCATATGACCGTAAAGATAGACCGTAAGCTACGGTGTTCGCCGTAGCTTACGGCGGTCATTGAAATAAATATATTGAAAGTTTGATTTGTTGTAAGCCACAATTAAATAGCAGTTATCTTTATTTATATTACGTGAACTCTTTGATCAATCAATAATCAAACAAAATTATAGTTTTATTGTAGGTAAATTTCTATCGATCTTGGGTGCTGATCAAGATTGAAGATGAACCGAACATTTTCAAACCTCTAGCTTCCGCTTTACTTTTTGTTCTTATGAAACAAATTAATCTTAAGTGTAAAAAAAAAGAAAAATATCACTTATGTATTTTGATTCTCAAACTAAAATGTGAATTGAGTTGATTACATCAACTCAATTAAATTTTCAGTGTTTTTATTAATTCTATTTAGTAGTAAGTAGGGTGTTTCAATTCGGCCTAGTTCTGTCGGGTACTATACCTGCGTGTATCGAATATGCTCATTAGTTTATTAAAAAAAATACATGTAAGGATTTCCATATAATTTATTACTCTTACTGTCGTTACTATTTTTTTAATATCTATAACATGTAAATTTCATGATTAAATAAATTTCAAAAAATAAGTTAATATTCCGTAACATACAAAAAATTCATGTAAACATATAACATCAACAAATACATATCTCAAAAGAAAATTTCATTTTTATGTAACGAAGTTACTCAAAATATAAACATCACTCTACACCATTCAAGAGATCAAGATACCCATAAAATTTAAAAAAAATCAGTATATTGTTTCGGCAAATGGGTTATATGATTTTGAGTAATCGGATCGTTTTCATCTAATCCCATACTCGTATCCAAACTCAAAACTTTTTATTAGTCTCATACGTATACATAACATGAATACTTGTTATTATATTCCGGGTATTCCCGTTGGGTTTTAGATGTTTAGTCTATGGGGGTGAATCATAGATATATAGAAGTCAAAGAAAATGTTCAAATATTGTTAATGTAAAGTAACTGAAAGCGAAGTTCCTAGATTGTTCATTAAGAGATAACAATTACTAAAGATTCAAAAGGTCATGTCATATCAGAGGGAAAGTAAGACCTTTCTTTTTACTACTAGTATTATTATTATCACCACAATTACTACTACTACCACCACCATTATTATTATTATGTAGATATTTTTAGCATCTAAATATAGTTTTTATGGTTTATTAAATGAGATTTATGAGAATTTATCTAACAGTGACGAAAATGAAATATATTTTGACAAGATTCAAGAGAATTTATTGTTGAATTATAATACTATGTTAGAATCTCTTTTATTTATTGTAAGTGTAGGAAATATCAATAAATTTGTTTGTACACCTTGTAAGTGAAAAATGTACCGCATATACTAATGGTTTAAAAAAATTAAAAAAGTGTACAAATTAATATATAATTAGATTTCAAAAATACATTAATTATTATTCAATGTAATTTGAATTTCATTTACCATTTGAAAACAAAAGTTACATTATTAGATTTCAAAGTTTTAAAACAAAGTTTAAAGTTAATATCTCTTATTAGGCGTCACATGACCACCATCATTCTTTACGTTGATGTCATATCATTTTACTTTAATTCACCATCCTATATAGTGTTGATTAATACTTTTACTATCTTCTTCCACCAATTAAACTATTCGAGCCACCATAGTTTGAGAACAGGGGCGGTGTACACGAAAACCATGTCTCACATGGTAATCCATGATCCAATCCACTACCCTGATACCCGATAGGTTTGGTATAATTAGTATTTTGTTTAAAAACTTATTATTATTATTATTATTATTATTATTATTATTATAAATAGAGAGATGTATTTAATAAAAGAGATATGTAGGGAAAAAAAGATCAGAAAAGAGACACACAATACGTGCCATGAGAGATCCTACTTTAATTTATGGTATTATGTAGATATAAACTTTATATTTTCAAAAATTGATTTTCAATACTTTATAAACTTTTCAATCTACAATAAATCGACATAAATGAAAAAAAAATGCTTTGTATATTTTCTTGAACTTCATAATTTCATTCCCCACGTACTATTTTTCTACCAATTAAATGATTTCATTATTAATCATCAAACCCACCCACCCCCAACCAATTATTTCCCTTGTTATATTCCATTTCTACTCTCTAACATTCTCCCTACCTCTTCATAATATCCATCAAACAAATCTTTTTGAACAAAACCTTAATACAAAAATGGTCAATCATGGCGTTTATGACAATATTATCATCTTAGACTTGACTCTTAGTTCATCCATGTTGCAACACAACAACACCAAGAAGCCTTGCAACCGCCTGAATTTCGACCCAACCTTAACGTTGGCTCTTTCGGGTGATCATGGCATAACCAAGAAGAAACATGCATGCGATCATGGCGCTTTGTACGGACAACAAGTGAAGAGGGAGAGAGAGGTGAAGAGTGAAGTGATTAGCACAACAAGTGAAGTTGAAGAAGAAAAAGAAGAAGAGGAGGATGATGATGATAATAGTATTAATGGTAGGAAGAAACTTAGACTTACAAAGGCACAATCAGCACTTCTTGAAGAAGCTTTCAAACATCATAGTAGTTTGAACCCTGTACGTATCATCTTTCTCACACACTGATGAGTGGCAGATCCAGCAATTTTTTTTACCGGGTTCCTTTTGGATTCTCGCTGATGTTTTCTAAATCATACAAGATTTTCACTATTTTTTCCATTTTTTTTCAAACCGATGGGGTTCCTGGGAACCCCAAAACACCCCTGGATCCGCCTCTGACACTGATCGTTAATATTCGAGTAAGTTTGGGGTTTTTTAAGGTTTATTAGTTAAAACTAACGATGATTATTGTTGAATATTAGCAGAAACAAAAGCAAGAGCTTGCAAGAGAGCTAAAATTGAGGCCTAGGCAAGTTGAAGTTTGGTTTCAAAACAGAAGAGCCAGGTATGATTTTTTACTTTCTTGAAAAGCTATGATTTAAAAAAAATGATCTACAATTATATTTTTTAAATTAAATTGATTGTAGGATAAAATATGTATATATTTGTTGTAGGATCAATATTATTAAACAGAATGAAACTATAGTTACGTACAAAACTTGAACTACAATTATATATTATTCTACTGTGTATTGCGCTCATCAATACATACTTTTTATTAAATATGAAAATTTATGATAATGTTTTAAAATCTAGGTTTATACCAACGGTTTAACCGGGTGTATCAAATGTGTAAACCGAACTAGTCTTTTAACCTTACTATTTTGCAAGGATTTATAGTTATGAATTAACCATAGTTAGCAATTTCTCAACCAAGTTGGTTTGCCGTTTCTTAAAACCATACATAGTTTCGGTTTTGCATCGATGTTTGGCAAAACTGGCACAACAGGAACATATAACACCCTTGCTTTTTAAAATCAGAAATTATTAAAAAAAAAAAACAAAACAAAAACAACCATGGTAATAACGTTTTTTTTAAGAAAAGCATTTAATTCTTGTAGTTTTGTTTCTTATTGACTTAATAAAAACTTATAGAAATGTTATTCAAAAAATAAAATAAAAGTTATGATTCTAGAGTTAGTTACTTACTTGCTTATTAATTGTTGCAATTAACATCAATATTAATTAGAGTTTTGTAATTAAAGGACAAAGTTGAAGCAAACAGAAGTGGACTGTGAATACTTGAAGAAATGTTGTGAGACCTTAAAGGAGGAGAACACTAGACTCCACAAAGAGCTTCAAGAACTGAAAGCACTCAAACAGTCAACTCAGCCACCATACATGCACCCGCCCGCGGCCACCCTCACCATGTGTCCGTCGTGCAAACGCATAGGCGACACCACTTCCTCCGCCAACACCCGTCCTTTCTCAGTCACTCCAAAACTGCCCTTCTTTAATCCCTTCAGCAATCCATCTGCTTCTTGTTAATTAGAGGGTGTATGAGTTTGTCGTTCTATAAAAAAACATTACTTATTTAATTACTTTTATTTTTTTTTACTTTTTTTTTACTTTTAACTAATCATTAAAAGCATTCATGTTAATTACCACTCTAATTAATCATCCATGCACAACCCTGATTATATCTTATTTTTAGAGTCAAGGGTTTGTCATGATTAGTGAGCGATTTAATTATTTATGTAATTTGTAGACATTTATTCGTGTAAATAATTCAAGTTTAAGTTTTTGTGTTTCAGTATACATATTTAATATAATGTTAAAATGATTATTGACATTTTTATTACACTAGTATTTAGGACCTGCGCTTTGTGGCGAGACTGTTAAACCGAACAAAAAGTAAACATAACAATGTTGAATCACGCACGCGCGTCGCAAAGTGTTAACTCGCAAAAATAGACCAAAACGTTAAACACAGAAAAGAATAACTAAGTCAACCTAGCACTCACGCGTTGCGACGGAATCGTTGAAGCGCAAAAAATAGACATAAAAACGTTAAACCACACACGCGCGTAGCATGCAAAATTTTGACCGAAACGTAAATTGTAGTAAAATTAAGGAAGAACTAAATCGAAACGATAAAAAACTAACATAAAACAAAAACTAAAAGGGTAAAATAAAAAGTTTAAGGTTTAGATAATAAGCTTAATGAAAGTGAAGGGGTCATCTGTAACTTTTTAAAGGTATGATGCGTAAAATATGAAAGTTGAGGGATCAATATTAAAAAAATTAGATAGTGAAAGCCAAATTTTTTTTTTACATGTAAGAGAGAAATTTTAATGTTTAAAAATTTTATACATCACCAATATTTTTTTGTGGACTTAATGTGAATATTTGACAAATTGTTTCTTGGAGTTCCTTTAGTCAATTTACTTTTGTTTTGTCAAAAGTTGTGCACGTCATCCAAACAATATGTGTATAGTACTTGTACGCGGATATATATATTATATATATATAGTGACGGATCTATAAAATATTCATAGAGGTAACGTTTTATAAAAAAAGGGTAACGAAATTGAAAAAACGTCAAAAAAGTCAAATTTTTCCAAAATTTACACTACCGCCAGAGCGCCTGGAGGTAGCGAGGCTACCCCATCCCCTAAGGTAGGTCCACCCCTGTATATATATGTGTGTGTGAAACTTGCATGCTAAGTTTCCTAGTGACGTAAGTAAAGTATTGGTAATTCATATATTCCTGCCTTGATATTAGTGGAATGCTAAAATGGCACTTAATCGAAGTTTAAAAGAATAAATTTTATGAGTGAGTGTTTGGTGTCACGGGTACATCAGTAAGGTTTAAAAGTTATAACTTCAAAACTATATATTATATTAGAACATTTTCATCTCATTCTCTATATAATTTAACTAAGCATACATTTTTATTAAACTTTTTTTTAAAGCTTTCTACATCTCTATCTTCATCTTACTCAAAAACACTTATTACTGTGTTTTATTTTTTTTTGTATATACTCGCAACAAGTTTAGGAAGTTTAGGAAGTAATATATAGTAAACTATCAAATATAGAGAGTTAATCTTACTCTTTGCTACATAATTTAGAGGTGTAGAACACAAAAAAGGATGATATAATTTTTGTATAGTTTATTGATGAAGAGTAAAATATAGAAGAGGATGTGAGTGCTCTTGGAGACATGTTGTAGTGGTAAGATGTCTCTCCTTTATTTAAGAGGTGGACGGTTCAAATCCTGTAAGGTGCGAATACATTTAGGAGATGGTTAATTTTCCGTTAAAAATAATGTATTACAAATTATGATCAATTTCTTATGAACTGGTCAATATGGGTTATGATTATCTCTAGCATGTTAAACCGTTTAAAATTAAAAGAAGTGGCCTAAAATCAGAAGTTGATCGGTAGAAAGTCGCCTAAGTTTAAATTTAATGCAAACAAATATATTTATATTGTTATATCAAAATCAGAATAATGTAAATTTTTACTTATATTTGACACAATGTCATACCTAATAAATAATTAACTAACTGTGCGACGTCTCACGATTCTGTGTGCCTAAAATTCTTGTAACCGTCTGAAAAATTTACCCCTTATTAATTTTCTGAATATTTCAGTTATTTAATATTTTTTTTCTTGAATGTTTCCTTTATTTTTTCGGACTATTTAATATTTAATTGATGAAGCGAGAAATCCCGTGTGCTACATGGGTTTCCAACTTAGTATCTAAATAAAATAAAACAAACTTGTATTTTTTTGTTTTTCTGGACAATTTTGATGGTTGTGTTACTTTATTTTTTTTAACGGCGGAACTTCTATATATTAATATAGAAACCGAAACTTAACAATTACAAAATTACATCTTGAATGGTAAATTCACACCATCTCAACCAATCAATGTTACAAAATTTCGATCTAGTCGTAATCTAAAAGTTAGTGTTTTGTTTTATGATGTCCGCCATCTT
This sequence comes from Scalesia atractyloides, assembly GCA_947069175.1. NCBI lineage: Eukaryota > Viridiplantae > Streptophyta > Magnoliopsida > Asterales > Asteraceae > Scalesia > Scalesia atractyloides. Next base: position 2,642,887 of record CAMTDV010000022.1, read on the forward strand.
GTGGAAGTGAATGTGATTGTTATTAAACGTTGTATTTTTTTTATGTCTGTCAAAAGAAAGTAAGAATTTTCTTTTATGATGTACGCCAAATGAAAATATTAATTGTTGGTGGGATCCAAGAATTCCAATAGGGCGACTGTTTGCATTTTTTTGCTTTGGATATTTTGAGCCTTTTCCCAGCCACTGTCAAAGGCTCATTTTCATAATTGTTCCAAGTCCACATTTTTTTTCCAACAAGTTAACGACACCAACGGGGCTTTAAAAATAGACAAGTAGTAATTTGGAAGATCGCCAAGGACCGCTTTAGCTAACACTACTCTACCCGCTAGCGATAAATCATTTGCTTTCCACCCGGAGAGTTTTGCATTGAATTTGTCGATAATAGGTTTCCAATTCTATCCTTTTCATATTGGCACCGATAGGAAGGCCTAAATATGTGAGAGGGAACAAACCCCCTTGCAATGGATTTGGTTCGCCATATGTTGCATCTCCTCTTCCCCTACACCTTAGATACAACTTTTTTCGAGATTGATCCTTAAGCCCGAACAAAGATAGAAACATCTCAAAATCCAATTAAGGTTCAACAAGTTGTCTTCCGACCATTCCCCCACAAAAAACTACATCGTCGGCATAAAAAAGTGACTAACAATCGGACCTCATTGGTGTGACTTCATAAAAATAAGTGTTCTCTCTTTTATGCATCAGTTGGTGTCATTAACTTGTGTTACTTCGTTCCCTATAACTACAACTGACATGGTTGGGAATAGTGATAGGTTTCCTATTTGTCAAAAAAGGCAGCCAACGAAAGCATATATACACTTAAAAGCAAACTTAAGTATCAAAATGGCATATGTTGGTTTACCCAGTCGTATCTTTTTCTTAACTCAGTTTAAACTACTGCTCTTAGAGTTTAATAAAGTAATTACTCTATATGGTTCCTAAACTTTATAAATTTTTTTCTTTGACGAGTCTATTTTTATCTACGTCTCGATATCATTTTTATTCAGTTCGTGTTATGAGTAGTATGTATAAGTAACAGAAACACAAACGTACATATTATCAAACTGAGAAATATTCGGATTTGCTCAATTTAAACTACTGCTCCTGGACTTTAATAAAGTTACTCTATGGTTCCTAAACTTTATACATTATTTTGCTCGATTTTCTTTGACAAGCATAAGTTTATATATGTCTCGATGTAATTTTTTTGCGATCGTGTTACAAGTAGAATGTACAGATAACCGAAACACAAACGTACATGTTATCAAACTAGTTTAATACAGAGAGAACGATTCCGATAATCACTGCGCACGGAAGGATGATGAAAATTGAGAAACGATGTAAAAATGACTCAATGTTTTACGATTTGGGCCACGAGCATTGGGCCAGTAAAGCAGTATCAATCGTATATGGGCCAAGAAAGAAAAGCCTGGCCCGATACATGTTCAAGTTTCAAGTTCATACATTTAAAAATCACTAAATATGGTTCTGACTGTAAAATGTATATTTTAATCTACTAAACTGTATTTTGTTGCATTTTAGTTAAAATAAGGTATACACTTTTAATAGAAATTGAGTTTTTTTTGTATATATCACACATGACTAAGGTATAGTCAATTACGAATAAATGTGACTTTGAAAGAATATGTGTGATACACATCTTTGAAAATAAATATATATAAGATTATTCAAAACATAATCGATAAAAATGAATAAATTGAGACATTATATCATAATAGTAAATAACTAGTTATAATGTTCTAGTTACCTTCCTAATTTATTAATATTTTAAAACTTCTCCAAAAGCTTTAATTTATTGTTAGGTTTCATGTGACAACATAACATGTGACTTCTTGAAATTTATGAAAGCCAGCTACTTAGTGTAATGCAGATGTGGTTTATTTGTTTATGTTAATCTGAGGTTTGGTTAACAGTTTGATTCGAACGATGATGTTCTAAACTGTTGTTATTATGGTGATGGGTTTTGTTCTCGTAGGGTTCTGTTGTCAATGACGAGGAGACTACGTGTTCATCCGAGACTTTTTACCTAATGCAGATGAAAGTACCGAATTGCTAGTCGATAATATATAAATATGTAGATTTCTAACCTTTTTGTTTAAATGTGTTGATAGGCTGTGATGTTTAAAATCTGGTTTTATAAAGTTGCGAAGGCTTAATACAAGCAACCGCTGAATACTAGATCTCTAAGCCTAAATATATAAATTTGCTATTTTGTAATGTGTATTTACTTTAGGGTCAAATATGATGAGTCCTTTTACGTATATATTTTTTTCGGGTTGTCCTTTGTTATTTATATTTAGGTTAACAACTTAATTGGCAATGACGAATGAGTTGTTCTTACGGTCTTTATGACCATGATGGCATCATAAAAGCAAATCGCTACAATAATATGTTTGAGGCTATTCGTAACAACTTCATAATACGTTTCCATTCTTTTCTTTTATTGTTGTTTAATTTAAATATAGCATCATTGATATGCAACCTTGTTGGTTTAGAATGTCAAACTCTAATGAAGACATGGACGTATTTGAATGGCTCTCACGTATTTTTAAAGATGTTATCGATTCTGACAGATGGATCAACGACAAACCCACCAAACTAACTGAAAGAGTCAGTAAAATTCGTGAAAAGCAAGTCAAGTTGCAGCTTGCAATAGACGCGCATTATGTTAGGAATAATAATGTTTGAATAAAAAAATAGGTTTAGATTTATTAGTTTTTTAACAACTTGAGTGTAAATTTTGTACTTGTCCTGCAAACAATCAGTGTTATTATATATCGTTTATGCTTTATACGAATTCACTTTACGAGGTATACAATTAATATGCTTAATCTTATTTAACCTCCCCATCACAAACTAGCTCGACTTGAAAACCGAATTTATCCATGACAACTGTTTGTACCTAGTTTGAATCCAAGATCTCATAGTATCTACAACCTAGTTAGGTCCCTTGTGCATGAAAGCTGTACTTTTTAGAAAGAACCGAAGGAGGGCATGCGTTAGGCGGTCCAACTACAAAAGGAGGTTAGTTAGTTAACCATGTTTTGGCTCTCCGACAATACTCCATCAGTACCTTAATGTGCACGTGCCTAGACTTGTGACCACTTCCTTAATCCACATGTGCCACAAACTCAAACGTCTTGACAACCTTTGTAGGACCCGTTCCAATTATTGTATGATGCATCTCCCCGGACAATGGTTATCCCATCATTAATATAGTACAAGAAGTGTGATGTTTTAGTTAGGGCTAAAAATAATTGAACTTCAGCAAACAGTTCATGAACCTTTGGCAGGAAGTTCGTTTGTTTAACAAACAAACACGACCTTGTTCCTGTTCGTTCGGTTCGCTTGCAGTCATAGTTTTAGTATAGGATTAGATCATACATTCATTGGCGGAGAAGCAAATTCAGTGTATTGACATTAGCGTCAAGTGGAAATAACAGAAATCATTTTGTTGAATTGAAAATATATTTAACCTTTATTGAAAGGACTCGGGTTTGAATCCTATATAGTCTAGAAACACATAGTGACGATAAATAAAAATCTTAATACATCACTACACATAGTGACGATAGAAAAAATTTCTTAGTACATCACTACACATAGTATAATTTTAAGTTAAGCATATAAAACATTTTTGATCATACAAAATAATAGAAGTGTAGAATGCCAATCATGTCTTTCACTTTTTGTATTTAAATTTTATTTAATATATTTTCAATTAAAAATGTCGTTTTACATGATCATAAATTCATAGTTCAATCATTGTAGTTGTATCATAGTTATTTTTTAAATAGCTTCATTGTAAAAGTGTAAACACCTTTTGTAAAACACATTTGCATATGTATATGTCATTGTCCTAATTTATTGCAGACAATTTATTTTGGGTAGATACAATTAACAATAACAATTTACTTTCTTGCCCCCATCCAATCTTATGCATCATACAAGTATGTATGGTGAAATGATGTTCTTAAATTCCGTCTAAACATTCCGGTGGCGAGACGGGGTTCCTTTGTTTATCGTTGCAGTAATCGTACACCATGTGGTTCATACGAACCCATCGGTATCGACGCGCTGCAATGGCGTCGAGTTGTTGGTAGCTTGTGCCCTCCCACCAATTGGTTGGGTTGGAAGCACAAGCACTTGGGTCTGGTGTAGCGCATCCTTCGATATCAAAGTCTTTATAATATGCATAAAATGGTGCTTTCTTCCAGTCAATTTTTTCAAGCCCACCCCTTGTTGCCCAATCATCTGCTTCCCATAATGTGGAGTATATCCCCATTGGTTGAGATTTTGGAAAAGGGGTTCCTTTGGCTTCATTGTTCTTGTGCACTCTTATAGGCACTTCATCCACTGAAAACCTATACAAGTGATCATACATTGTTTAGTTGTACTTTTGAAAGTAACTAGCATGCATATTTGGATTGTACTTTTACAACATGTGCGTAAAACCTCTGGTCTAGTGACACCAGGTGTTTATCCCACATAGTAAACTATAAGTGGACCTGAAAAGTAGATTTCAGAGAGGTGTGTTCGCCGTTAAAAATAACTTACACAACATGTTTGTGGTTCCATAGGATGGAGTAAACATGGAAGTCAGCAGCAGGGTCAAACCATAGGTTAACCCTTTGTTCTCTATCACCTTTTCCATGGGCAAACACATTGGTTTGAACCGAGTATGGTTGTCCAGTCCGGTTCCCCAAGAATTCGAAGTCAAGCTCATCGCGTATTTGATCAGTATCCGAGTTCATCTATCATCAAAAACCATGGAAGAACAATGATAGTTAATATATATATATATATATATATATATATATATATATATATATATATATATATATATATATATTCCACACCCTATATATATGTGTGTGTGTTAAATAAATCATAAGCAAGTTCTACATTATAGATCAAATTCATACATAAAAGGCAGTGACCGTGCCAGCAGAGTCTCCGGGGATGAGCTTGATCTTCATGCTCACACGTCCAAACAAATACTTGTTCTTTGAAGCGAACCCACATCCTATAACATATGAAAATAATGTTTGTGAAAATCCCAAGGTACTCGTGTCAAGTGACAAATAATATATGATAATCATTTTTATACGTTATATAATCATGTGACAACGATTCATCAAATATTATATAACAGTGACACCAGTAAAAAAAGTTTTAGATCCGTCATTGAATTCTAATGTCCTGATGAATAAATACTACATGCACCGACATTTCTGACATACACATAAAAGAAGTGTGTTACGTACCCGAGTTTTGGTCGAGGAGTAGTTGGATCCCCTTCCCGCCATCGAGTTGTTTAATATGAGAATCAGACCATGTTATACGAAAATCTTGAAGAAATGTAGACGGCTTTGTATTTGTCACGGGCAACAATGTCGCGAACCCGATTAGGAAAAGTGTGACAAGAACGTTTTTACGAAATATGCTCAAAGAATAGGCCATTTTTTGATATCGAAGAATGAAGAATGTTTTCTGTTAAGTTATATGCTGTGTGAGGATATAAAATAGAACTTGTGGGAGGGGGCTATATATAGAAAAGTTTTTAGAAAGGGAGATTAATCATTGAAGGATAAGTGTGTAAAGGGACTAATATTGGTATGTATGAATAGTACGAGGGGTCCATGTAAAGCGGTATCGCTTGTTGCTTAGGCTCAGCTTATGATTAGCTGTCGATTGGACCCACCGCTAACCGAACATAGTCTTAAGTCTCCTAAAAATAGGTTTCTACTATTCTCGCACTTCTAAAATCTTTTTTCACACTCCTACAGTTATATGACATTTATAGAGTTTACGGGGTCATATAAGAGAATCTTGCACAAGAAAATGTCAGAGAATGTTTTTTTTGTCTCTTTGTATATGAATCGTATAACAATATAACATTATACGACCCATATGATGTTATATGACTTGTACACATGTTATACAGCCTGTATAGAATATTATACGACCTAATATTTTTTCCCATCTATACGAGTCGTATAACATTATATGGCCTAATATTTGTCATGTTAGGTGATTCTTACGGGTCGTATAACCCTATACGACCCGTATGGAAGGTGTGAAAATAAGATTTTGGGGTATGGCTTTATTAACACCCTAATAATAAGTATGTATTATAAATTTAAGTTTTTCAGTCCGACGACACAAACTTTATCGTCGTATTTATTTTGTATTTATGTATCGGTATGAAGATTTTTAAACCAACACAAGTCATGAAATAGGTGAATTTGTTTAGCATATCTTCTTTACAGTTGTCTATATGCTTTATCATTTGGTATTCCATTCAAGTAGAACCGTAGGGGCAAAAATCTTCATATTTCATGACTTAGTCCTACATCATTTTTATAAGGGGCAAGCTTCAAGCAGGGGCGGATTTACCATATAATAAAGGGTAGTCTCCGCTACCTATTGGCGCTTCGGCGGTAGTGTAAATTTTGGAAAAATTTGACGTTTTTTCGATTTCGTTACCCATTTCTTTTAAAACAGATCCACCACTGCCTGCAAGCACCATACTGCTTTGAATTAACCAAATTCAACTATAGCAAACCGGTTAGATCATCCCATCGTTACCAAGAGATTTGGGTTCCAGTCCCATCAATATCTTTGGTGGCATTAATTTATTTTATTAGGTTTTTGTGTCATTGTTACATATTAATTTCTTGAACTTACAGTTACTAAATTGAGAAAAGTTGTTTGATTTGCCCAAAACCTTGATGCTTAATTAGGTTTGAGTCATTTAATACCTTTTTAAAAGAGTTTTGTTAAACCTATATAGAACGTAACGGGTAAAGAAAAAAAGAACGAAACTAAAAGCCCAAAAATAAATTGAAAAAGGTCCCCTTTTTTAATTTGATTTAAGCCTACAAAATGTTTGAGCCGGTCCTGATAAACATATTAACTTTTACGCATGAACAACTTGCTTTATATATTATGTTGCATGTGTTTTGGTTAAATTAGGGATTCGTAGAACTAAAATATATATATATATATATATATATATATATATATATATATATATATGAGTGATAAAGTTAAAAACTATTTTTTAAAAGAGGTTTTATTCAGTATTAGGATATATAACGAGATTTTTAATAGGAACTTAAATACTTGAAATTTGTTATCACCAAAGGCTTGATAAAGAAGATACTATGGAATTATATAGTTCTTTTAAACGGTGCATGTATAAGATTACCATACTATCTAAATCGGAGAGTCCTATCATGTCTCACTCTGGCCAGGCTATATTGTTTTGACCGGGCTCATGCTGGCTTAAAAGTTTGGTTTTTTGGGCATTTCCCTGGAAACCATACCGCCGACTGCCACTTGACAGTCGTTGTGCCACCACAAAAGCAGAACTCTCTGGCGTAACACACAGTGGGACGAAAACCCGGTTGGACTTGGGAATCGAACTGACAACCTCACACAAGGCATAGTTCAAATCTTTAATTGCTTATATCCACCCCATATGACACAAGTAAGAATTAAACTTGAGTTTTAATTGAAAAACTCAAACCTTTTTACCAACAGAGCACAAGTAGGAGTAGGAGGACTATTATGGAATTATACAGTGCTTGCTATTTAACAGAAAGTGTAACTTCATTAAAGTTTTGTTTTAAAAAGTATGGCTTTACTATGAATTGTTAACACTTAAATTAAATGAGAGTACTTTGAATTTATTTCAGATTAATAAAATTTAGTTGGCAGTGGTGAGGTGGGCCCGTTTGAAATTGCCGTCATTCCATGTCAGCTTTATGTCAATTCTTTGAAAGAAAATATAGGTGATTTATTTTTATATTTTTTTATAAAAAAAGAACACACTATATATATGCTAGAAAATAAATTGTTGCTAAAAAAGGTTAGATGATTTTAAAGGAAGATGATTTAAATTTAAATATAATAATATCTTCAACAATGATGATCAAGAAATAGTCTATGCAATCATTCCATCAATACAAAGAGAAGTTAATAACCCCATAATGCCAAAGGGCTTTGAAAGACAATTTACAGGCACATGATTTGAAAAGGTTATCTTTATGTACAATGACTTGATAAATAGTCAAGTCCAGGGGCGGACCCATCAACTCCGTTTCTTTAGCGTAAAAGAATCGGTTTTATACAAATAATACCCTAAACAAATATAAGGATACCCCTAAGAAAACTTTGAGATACCTTTAACTTTAAAGGCTAGATACTCCGCTAGTCAAGTCTGCTACAGAGATGAATTGAGGTTTTGATTAGGGTTGAAAATCTTTATGCTTGAACATTTCTTTAGTATCTATAAAGAGGTAGTACTCTCTTCATGTTCTTAGACTATGTCCTATGATCTATCTGTAGAATTAATAAACTTGCTTGATTCCACTAAACTGACATTAATCCATCATGGGTGACTATCTAGAAAGTTTTCACTCCGGTAACTAAAAATTAATATGTGAAAACTGGTGGGTAAAGCAGACAATGCTAGTTGGTATGAAAGACCTACTGTTACAGGTCATTCAAGAAAAAATATCAGTATTTCTTTTTCAACATGACTATGTCATCAAAGAGATGACTATCACGACACTGGATTTACTCTTGTCTGCTAATGCCGCAACCTTTGCTAGCTTGATCTCGAAAAACTACCTAAGTCCACTATTCATGAGACCTTACTTTAAGTTCAAACCAAACTATTGAGTATTCAAACCCTTCATATGTAAAATGATGCAAATACATACCTGTAAAACTAAACTATGTACAGCGTCGGGTCAATATCATCGCATCTTACACGTTTAGAAACCTTGATATCTATAGAATAGCGTACCTTATATATATGTGTGTGTTTTGAAATTGATGGTTTTGGTATCTAGTCCTTCAATCGTTTTCCAAAACTGTTAACCATTCAGCTGACTGCCTGACTTCCAATGTTAGAGGTAAGTTTCTTGTGTAGTCTTCAATATTAACAATGCTAAACAATAAACAACTTGTAGCATTTGCTTATTACTATTGTCGGTGATTTTATTTTTATTATCAGTTACTAATTTGTGCTATAACTAAATACGGGAAAGGTTCAAATACATCCAATTAGGGCTACAAACGAACCAAAAGTTTGGTGAACAGTTCGTGAACCGTTTGGCGGGAAGTTCGTTTTTGTTCCTTCGTTTATTAAATAAACGAACACGAACAAATTTCATTCATTTGGTTAAATGAATAAAAGCCACGTTTATGTCGATAGTTCATTAGTGCTTTTAGTTTTTAAATTTTATTTAACTACTTCAAAATTCCGACAAATAAAATACTTAATAAGTGTCACTGTACTATATATAATGTTCATCAATGTTTGTTTGTGTTTGTTTGCTTCCATTTTCGTTCATGAACATTAGTTAATTTGTGTTCATTAGCATTCGTTTTCGTTCGTTGCCTAAAATTAACAAACAAAGACAAACGAACACAATCAAGTTCATTTCGTTAACAAACGAACATGAACATAGAATCTCGTTCGGTAAGTGTTCATAAACAGATTGTGAACACATATATTTCTTAACAAACGAACACGAACAAGGTCTTGTTCGGTTCGTTTGGAGCCCTACATTCAATTGAACTCATCCTAGCGGAATTGGAACCTTCGAAGTCTATGATCTTAGATTTTAGGTTTTCGCTTTTGGATTTTTAGATAGATTTTATAATTGTTGTTTATATCATTGTGTTTTTTTATTTATTTTTGTCATTGTGTTTTTTTTGTAATTCATTGTATCTTTTTTCCTTGGCATTGTGTTATATTTTACGATACATTATGTCTTTGTATCTTCATAGCTTTAGAAGATCGACTTAGTAAGAACAAAAGATAAGAAACAAGACTAATTTGCAACAATTTTCTCTAACTTCCACTAATATGCAAAGTACATATATAAATACATGCATGAGAACATGGAAACATGTGATGAAAAACAAATGCAAACATAAATGAAATCATAAAAACATGCAATAACTTAAACTTAAACGTGGAGTTGGAGTGAGTCTTCACGGGTCGGGTCGGGTCACGGGTCGGTCGTATCACTTTCCCAACTAAATACAATGCATAACAACTAATAGTTTTTTTGTATTTTTGTTAAATACAATACATTGTTATTTTATTTTACTTTTATACCAATTCTTACCTATTTACTCAAATATAAAACTACTGAAAGCAAAAACTCAGCTAACTTTGAAACATATATGAGTGTAGATATTATTTTTTTTTCATTTATATGTAATGCAAACTATTATAATAACTTAAATTTTTGAATTTAAAAAAGTCGACAATGCAAATGGGATAAAGACGTACATAAAGAATAACTAACTAATTTCAACTCTTGTTTAAGGGATACTGAAGTATTAATATTGTCATTGTACATTTAATTTTATCAACTTAATTTTAAACATATTGCATACGTAAATTGTACTAAGTTATTGAAACTTTTAGGCTTGATTATTTTGAGTGTTTCAGTCTGTTGGGTTGGGCTAGTGTATTAGGTGGGCCTCTGGGTCATATGTTCGAGACAATGCATAGGTGGGCTTATTTCCAATTTTACATAAGAAAAAGTGTGAAGTAAGACGAATTACATATTTACAATTTGAATAAAAATCTTTTACAAAAATATTCATCACAACTCTCAAGTTTGCACTCAGTGACGGATCTAGGAATTTTAGTCAGGGAGTGTAAAAGATTGACTAGGTTAGATGGCTTCTGGTCATAACGGGTGAACAGGTTGGGTCAGGTCGGGTCTGACAGTGAGGGGCCATATATCATTGCTATAGACTTGGGGCCCTTTTCACAAGGTCAAGTATAACATGTTATCTCAGGTATGACAAATATAAGTATATCTTCATGCTTCAACAAAAGTGTAACAAGGGAACTTTGAACGATGTAGCTATTAAGTACTTTAATAATTTCAACATAATTGGGGTGAAAGTAGGTATACCGAGTAGCATAGACGCGGAAATAGAGAACTAGAAGCTAATCTTCAATATAAAACTTTTGAATATAATTCTATTTTGGTGATTAAGAGTATAAGTTAGATGCCTATTTATACACTGGTAAAACTAGAAACTTTTGGTTAGGGGGTAATAGTAGAATTTTCTTTAGGTTAGTCGGGGTGGTCCCGTGATAGACCACCGTGATGAGTGATGGAACACCATTTGTATGAGTTTTGTACACATTTTAATAGTTTTAACGTGTCGTTTTGTATCGGTATGTTGTACTTATTGTGCGTCGGGTTTTCTTGGTTTGATGGGTGTTAATTGATGAAAAGAGCATACATGCAGAAAATTGGATTGTACGGGTCAATCGGGTTGCCGAAAACAGAATTTTGGAAATGTTGCTCCCATGCGCCACATGGTGGAGGAGTTGGGATGCTTCGCAACGCGCGGAGATGAAAGAAAAGGTGGGCCAATGTTTTTGCTTTCTCGCTCCATGCGAGAGGAAAAAAGGTCCCCCACCCGGGGGGGGGGGGGGGGGGGGCAGGAAAACATGGGTTTTGATCTAAGTCGCGTTTGAGGAGGCTCATAACCTGCAACTACGAATCCAGAGGAAGAGATAGTCGATTTCAATTCAGACATTCTTTCACTCGAATCTTCTGGTTTTTTCATGTTTAGTAATTCCGAGTCAAGATTTGAAGTTGTGTTGAAAATATGTGCGGCTAAAAACCTTGCGACTTCCCACGGATAATTGGTTTTCTGATTCTTATAACTGATACATCTTAATCACTTGTGTTGAATTTGGTAAACATTATTTATATTAGAACTATTTGTCTTTTATCAAGCGTATTAACGACTTTTTTGCATCGTTAGCGGGTTTGTGATTCGGTGTGTAGTTGGTATATCTTAACGGATTATTAGGTTGTATGATTAGTATTAAAAACTGTCCTTAATAGTTAATCAAACTCATTAATTTCAAGGCCATCTTTTAATCAATCAAACAAACCCCCAATCTAGTTCAACAATAGTTAATCAGTTCAATCGCTAAACACTGACCACAAATTCACTGTGGATACGACCTTACTTACCCGTATTCGCATAGGTATTTAAGTAAAAAATACTTGTTTTTATTAGCCCACGATAGCTACATCAACCTCTAGACCCTTGATCACACATGATGGCTTAAATTGGATGATGTGTGTCGTGTGCGTGATGATGATAGCGATGATGATGGCAATGATGATGCGGATAATGACGGCGATGATGGCGATGATGATGATGATGGGTACTAAGATATCCATTATCTTAAATAATTAACGGAAAAACTAACAGCGTTGGCTTGAGGGACTGAAAGTGTAGTGAAAAACAAGTATCTATTTTTCCAAAATAAAGACGCAAGTTGATCCCGTCACCAAAGTACAGGAGCGCAAATTGCACTTTACTTTTTTTTTTTAATTATATCAATACTATACAAATTAAAGAGAATAAAGTACTAGATTTTATTGTAAAACCTTTTTAAAAATGTAATGAAGTATGCAAAAAATATGTGCACTTAAAAATGATGGAACCAAATAAAAAAATAACAAATGTGTTTTTTTACCAGTTAACTCACACACCTATTAATTATGTTTTTAGATTTACAATTTTAACAGTTATTGGATGCGTAAATGAGCACGAAGAATATTTCTATCATCTATTACATGTGATTTACAGAGTAAAATCAAATCCTTAAGGATTTGGAAACTTTCAATGTGGATGTGTTTTCAAGGATCAAATTTTTTATTTCTCAGCTAGGAGAACTACGAGTCGGGTTTGTTACGGGAGATTGTGATTCTTTTTAAGAGAGTTAAGCTTTTTAGACTTGTGAATTAACCCGCTACTATTCTTTTGTTTCGTTTAAGCACTTTAGGCTGGTCCTTGATGTACTATATGATTGTTTGCTTGATTTAGTGTTGATATTTAAGTGCAATTGAGTGTTGTCGTGACGCTACCCTTATATATGTTGCATCATACTCTTTTCTTTCTTTTAAAGAGGAGACCTGACAACCTGTGAGTGACCTCACAATGCGTTTTTCTTTTAAGACTTGCTGACACCAATACATATTATTGTTTAAATAATCTACATAGACTTGTATAAATCCTTCAAGTAAAAGAATATGTTGACTCTTAATTTGGAGTTTTATTTGACTTCAATAGAATAAAATGATTTTGAATTTGATTGACAAGAAAACCGAAAAACTAAAACTTCGTCGTAGGTTTAAGGAATCTTATGAATTTTAGTTGAATTACATAAAATTGGACATTAAATTATATATCCTAGTAGCATCTTTAGATGATATAAAACTCATCATCATTAGGGGTGAGGTGCCCTCTGATGATGCGTTCTTGGGGGTGACCATGCATGGAACACCGTAACTAGTCATGGTGACCACGTGTTGTGGTGACCATGCGTAAAAATTTGAAAGTTATCGATGAGGAGTGGAGGTGTGGTGAGTGACAGACACCCCACTAAAATCCATCACTAGTTATTGAACAAAGTTCAATGGCGTGGTGGAATATGATTGGGTGTGGTGAGCGATAGAAAGTGGAGCACCCCCACCTCCCCCTTAGGTTATGGGTTTGATTTCCACAAGGGAGTTTTTCCCTGATTTATTAGGTGTATAGTCATTATTGCCTAGTAGAGATAGATATACTCAAGTGATCCGTCAGTAATCTAAATTATCGTTCAAACAAAAATTAGAAAAAATTAAGAGAGTTAATATTCACACACACCTCCCCTCTATCTCACTCTATATAAACATAATTATATATAGAGAGATTGAGTGAAAAAAATGTAAAAATAAGATACATGAATGTGAGAATAGTGAGAGCTAATATTAAACCCCAAGTAATTTGTAAGATACTTCCCCTTTATGGGTGAAAGATTTAAATCTTACAGGTACAACTTATATGCACGCCAATAAAAAAACAGGTTATATGTGTTAGATGCTAATCTCACCCGATTATTTTTACTCTTTAGATCTTTTGCGTAAAATAAGTAATTTTCAGCGTTACCTTTTATAATTACGTGAGTTTTGCTTTTTTTTTTCTCTTATGTTTCATCTTTTTGTATTATAAACTTTTTTAAAATTTATATAGCTACAACTACAAGATGGGTGTACAGTACAATCAACATGTCATCCGCTTTTTTTTAACTTTTAGAATTGACACTTACAACCCCTCAACTTTTTAAAAACTTTGTAATCGAGTTTTACATGTTTATTTTTGTGTAAGTGTTGGTACCAATTAAAGTTTATTTACGTTTCTTCATAATTTTTTTTTAATGAGTAAGCTAAAATAGTATACATTTTTTAATTACGTTTATGTATGTGTTTAATTGGTACGTTTTCATTAGATGGTATAATCGCTGCCGCACGCGCTTAATTTGAAGTTGGTTAGCGTTTCGATGTAAAATTATTTTGCAAATAAGTTGGGTCAATTATAATACGTTTCGTGCTTATTATTATGTACCTTTTCAGTTGGTCTACGTTTTGAGATAAGTTTTGCTCAGAGATCAGTCGGGTCAAATATATTACGTTTTGATTAGACGATATAAATTTGAGTTACTTTAAGTTTCAACGTCGAGGCAACTTAAGTATATTTTTGTTTTTGTAACCTTTACCCTTCAATATTTAGTATTGGCACTTACAACCCTTTCACTTTCTAAAACTTTATAATCATTTTTTACGTGCTTATTTTTATATACGTGTCGGTATAAATTCACGTGAATTGCGAATCTTTGAAAATGGGTAGGGTCAAATATAATATTTTTTTTGCTTTTTTATATACATTTTCAGTTGGTCAACGTTTTGACATAATTTTTTTAAACAATTCGGGTCAAATATAATACATTTTCGTTAGATTGTATAAATTCGACTTACTTTATGTTTCGGCGACACCGCAACGCGCGTACCTTTTTTAACTTAAAAATTTTTATTTTGTGCTTATTTTTATGTATGTGTAAATTCAAGTTGGTGTTCGATGTAAATTTCTTTCGCAAAGAAGTCGGGTCAAATATAATGTGTTTTCGTGCTTATTTTTATGTACATCTTCAGTTTATCTACATTTTGACGTAACTTTTTTTTTAAGAAACTGTTCGGATCTTGATGATACAAATCCAAATTAATTTACATTTTAACCCGCAACAACACGCAAGAAAATTTACTAGTCATAAACAATAATTAAACAAAAGCAACATAAATAAAATAAAATACTTCTTAAACTTTCAATACCAACCATTCAATATTTCCTTATACACAATTTAATTGATTTCTTATCTTATAATATCATTTATAATTTTCAAATCGTTATTAGTAAGTATTTAGCAGTTTCTTTATTCAATATTCAATATGTGTAATACACACGTTGCCAAACCGACGCCCCCACCACTGGCTTTTTCATTTTCTTTTCTTTTTATATTTTTATTAATTTTCTTTATTATCTAATGCCATCTCCTCTCTCTTTTTTATAACTTTTCTTTTCTTTGTAATTTCCTTTAATTATAAATTTACTTTTTAGAGTCTTTACTGTATTTAATTTCTTTTTAGATTTTTCCTTTTTTATTTTCTTAGCATCTATTTTATTAAGAGTTTCTTAGCATCTATTTTACTTACCTGGTGGTCTTTGGATTTTTTTTAGATTTCCTTTTATTTATTTTATTATTTTGATTTCAAACATACCTATATCACATAAAATACGTGTCAATATTATTTCAGAAATTCAAGTTTTTCTATCAATTGCTACAACAAAGAATTTGCAGAATTTCCATTTAGAAATTCAAGTTTTTCTATCTGTTACAACATCAAATGAGTGTCTTGCAGCGAAACAAACTGATACTAGTCAAACTTCCGTTACAAAACGTGGGGAAACCCGACCAACTATTTTTTTGTATGAAGAGCAAAATGACATCTAGTTCTGACAAATTGGTTTGGTGGTTAGTCACTTGATTTTTCTCCTTGAAGTCCTAAGTTCTACTCTCACTAGCATCACTTTGAAGAATATTGGTGGTGGAAATGAAGTTTAGAACTAGGTCTCTTTGGAGGTGCCAGTTTGAAACCAAGCTGAACCGGGTTTTACCGCAGTGGGCATTCGGGCTTGCGGATTTTCCTCGAAACTGGTGGCTTGATAGCTCAGGTATGAATCAAACTCTGACTGCTATGAAGAACGAAATGCATTTGCTTGATTGAATGTATTTTAAGATACTTATACAGTGATTTAGTTTGCGGTTTATAAGCAAAAACCAAAAGATAGCTGGGTTTAATATTTGTTTGGAATATGAGTCTTTATAACTTCCACAAATCAAACACCCACACGTGTTGGATTCCATAATAATTGACCTTTCTGAGCTCTGATCTGCTCTTTCTCAATAAGGTTTAGTTCACACACATTGATAGAACCATCAAACACACACACACAATACAAAACACACCCCTTTTCAATATCACTTTCCTCCACATCTCCCAGTCTTCCCTCATTAAATCCTTCAGTTAACACACACATCCTCACTCCATTACTCATCAGTCTATCCACAAATGGGTTGTGGTCACAGCCCCAAATCATTACACCTTTTTACCATTTCTCTTCTCTTTTTCTTGATTCCATCCACAACCCAACTCAGATCTTTTGCTCAAGGTAAATGGGTGTCACTCACTTTCTCTCAAAACCACATAAAAATCTCATATTTTTCATTTTTTTAAACCCATGAGTCACACTTTCTAACATTATGTTACTCACCTTTTCTCATTTATGGCAGGTAGAATGTTGGAGCAACCAGCCACCAATTCTCAGGTAACCCCTCAAGCCATCAAATATACCAAAAAAATTCATATTCTCTTTTGCAAAGCTTTTTGGTTACATTCAATTAATATGCCAAAACACCGAAGTGGCAGGTAAACGGACAACAAGCTGGACGCAATGGCGCAACCCCTTTTTGGTTTAAACTTGATGAGTATTTATATATATATTTTTTTTGTGAAGGTGGAGGTAGAGAAGATGATACTCAGAGGACAAATAGGATCAAGACCACCAAGATGTGAAAGAAAATGTGGCTCTTGTGGTCATTGTGAGGCCATACAAGTGCCTACAACCCCACAAATCAAGGCTGCAATAGATGGAGTCAAGAACCCTACAGTGGGAGCCACAGATGCATATGCAAGAGGTGATTATAGCTCAAACTACAAGCCCATGAGTTGGAAGTGCAAATGTGGGAGCTATATCTTCAACCCATGAGTTCTATAATTCCACATTGGTTAATAGGTGTACATATGGGAGTGAGAGCAGTTGTTCAAGATCCTCTTGAGTAGATTCTTTGGTTTTATTTGTTCACATTTGAATCCATTTTTAAATAAAATAAAAATTGTTGGTTTTTGTTAATATTTTAAAAATGATAGTTAAAGTTGGCTCTTCAACTTTTTCCGCAAGTCGAATTAGCTGATTTGCTTTGGTTTAGACGGTAACTAGTTGATTTATTATAAACGCCTCTACTTATACATTTGACCATGTGTAGTGGACAGGAAAAATTAGTGAAAAAACACATCAGTGAACCTTTACTCAGTAACCCATAAACTTGTGTAGTAGTTTTAACTAAAAATAAAAATAAATGTGTGATTCGTTGATTGGGGGTAGATCCAATCTCTCACACCCCTCACGCCCGCCATGGCAGAAGTAGATAACCCCTTGGTGCCATCCCTTGCTTTGTCCGTAATGGTGCTGCTGACACTTAGTCTTAAGTGTTGTCTTTTTCCAAGAGGGGCTGTTTTGTGCACTATACATTTTTTTGAACGGTAAATATTACTAACTATACTTTACATCAGTTACTTTAAAATACTCTATCTTTAAGAAATATAAAGTGAGATACTACTTTACATCATTCCTAGATTAATCATTAATCTATAACTCACTTGACATAAATAAGTAGTCAATGATTAAACCATACAGAGATTTGGTAATTAATGTTGTGATTAGGATGTATTTATGGATATAATCAGCTATGTTTAGCACATTTATATATATTCTTTTTCAAGCGAAAAAGGTTTGGTTGGGTGAAGAGTAGGTGGTAACATGTTAATGATGAAATAAGAGAAGGTAGCGTGCAGAAACGTCTTACACTTGTCCTTTCCCTATCAAAATTAAATGCTCTTATACATCTCCAGTCATTTTATTCAAGTATTTATATACAGAATTTTAGATTATAAATCTCTCTCTCTCTCTCTCTATATATATATTATCATATATATATATATATATTACACCTTCTTTGTCATACTTAATAATAAAACAACTTAATCCTAAAAGGATATTGGATTTAAAATAACCTTAACTTTTATTATTTGACCGACAACACTTTCAACTTACGAATTGTACCACGTCACTCTCAACTTATTTTCCTCTGACATTCCCAAATTAACTGACCCTGACCCGGTTAATTTTTTGCTGATGTGACACTTGTTTAGTGACAATATGACATTTTTGATGACGTTTCATCTGATGTGGCCGTTGTTCTGTGACGTGGCATCTGACGTTAGCTAACTGGTTTAGGGTTTAGTTAGTTGGGAAGTGCCAGAAGAAAATAAGTTGAAATTTGGGAGTGGCGTGGTACAATTCGTAAGTTGGGAGTATTATCTGTCAAACGGTGAAAACTAGGTTATTTAAGTCCAATAACCAATTCTAAATAAATATATAAATAAGAACTTTTTAATTCAATAAAAATGTAAGGACACGCGCAAGATTCCCACCGCAGGAAGGACGCTAGGTGAACACTGAGCGACGAGCAATCCATGGATGGTGATTGCTAGGGAGACATTATGATTTGGTGTTCAATGAAATAAAACTTCCAACATAAAAGATCTTTGATGATGTTAAGGTTCATTTGTTTACTTTTTATGGGAGAAATGCTTGAAATGGTGTCGGTCTTTGTTGTAGTGTTTTTATATTCGGTGTTACCACTGCAGGTGTATGTGGTTTATCAAAACTAAATAGTTTATTATAAGAAAAAAGAAGTAAACAACTAAATAGTTTATTATAAGAAATAAATTATTTTTAAAAAGTAGATAAAAAATTGTAATAAGGAGAAAAAAATGGCAAGGATGAGTATATGACGGATAGATTGTTTTATAAAAAAAAATCTTAAGTAAATGAGATCTTTGATGCTTTAAATGAGTGTTAAAAATCTTAGAAAAAAACAACCACCACCACACTATTACAATCCATTTTAGACGAACATATAATCAATGTTTTAAATGAGTGTTAAATAGGTCGTGTTGGTGGGTCAAACTCTACATAAACCTGGGAATATCAGACAAAAATATAACCAATGTTTAGAAATCTAGTTTTTATAGCATATAGGGTTATGCTAAAAACGGTTCAATTGGTTGTACTGTGCCGTTCGATCGGATCGACTAGTTTTGAATAAAATTATATATATATATATATATATATATATATATATATATATATATATATATATATATATATATATTTATTTATTTATTTATATATGTGTGTGTATATATACTGCTTTACACTTTTTGTCTTTTTGACAAGTTACATACATGTTTTATCTCATTTTAGTTCTAAAACTTGATTGAACAGATGCCTGAGTTTAATTATTATCCATATTCTACAAAATAATAAAACATAAAGACCGAGTTTGATTATTATCTGTATTCTAAAACTGTATGTTTTTAAGAGGTCGAAACTAAACATCAGATTTGTAGTTGAAACGCAGAAACGTCGATAGCCTTTGAACATCAGAATTGAACGTCGATAGTTGGTTGAAGATTGGTACAGATTTGAACGATTCAACATATAGGTTGGAACGATGGAAATTGGAAAGCCGCTTTGGAGTTTGGTACACACCAGATTATAATTATAATGAAGAGTTCGAAACTCAAAATTGAACATGGGTATACCGGTTCATCGGTAATACCAGATTTTTCGACGGCTTGAAACTAAACCAATTCATAAGTAGACCAGGCTTTATCGTACCGGTGATGAGAGTCTAATAAAATAGCCATCGAAAAGCCTAAAATAATGTGAAAAATTGAAACCAGAACGTCATATAATGGTAAGTGTAGACACTACGAAACTCACCTCGAAACACACCTTCATATATCAATATCAAATCACCGACTCTGTGTTCTTCATCATAACCAGTGAAGAAGATAAAATATCATTCATCAATAACTTACTTACAATCTACCATACGCAACTTCAATTTCAAGTTTCCTCTCATTCAGATGCACCACACATTGTTCAAATCGCACTTTCAACTTTCAATCCTGCAACTGTGTGGAGTAATTTCGAAAAAGGTAAACTCGCTTTTGCATCTTCAAGTTTCAACTGGAATCTATGCTAGCATTTTGTTCTATAACTAAGTTAATTAGTTCTCACTGTTTGATTTTCTTCTCTGTTTGAATCTGTTAACGGTTATTCTGATTTTCGCTTTTGATCGAAATCGATTTGTGTTACGCATTGCAGAAGTGTTTCTGGTTTCAGATCTGTAGTTGATTTGTTGATTTCGGTATGTTACGTGCTTGTTGATTTGATTTATGTTAACAGATTAGTGATGACGATACAAAATGCTGTTTCGTTTTAGTTAGTTTCGTAACCTAGGGTTTCGGTAACTGTAATGTTGTGTATCTATTCAAAGTTGATTAGGTTTATCATTTAAGTTTGAATGATTTATCGTTAGTGAGGTGATTTTGTTTTTCTGCTTTGAAAATGAGTTTTAGATCTGTACAATTTAGATTCCTTAATTGATTTGCTGAAGTGGTATGTTAGGTGTTGGTTGATTTGATTTAGGTTAAGTGATTAGTGGTTACGAAACTAAATGCCGTTTCGTTTTGGTAGTTGTATTATTGATTTGTTAAGTTATTCGTTTAAGTTTGAATGTTTTATTTTCAGTGAGCTGGTTTTGTATTTCTGCTTTGAAAATGAGTTTTAGATCTGTAGAGTATAGGTCACTATTAGATTGACTGATAAGTGATTACGAAATAAAATGCCGTTTCGTTTTAGTTCAGTTCATATATCGTAGGGTTTCGGTAGTTGTATTGTTGCGTATGTACTCAAAGTTGATTAGGTTAATCATTTAAGTTCGAATGTTTTATCGTCGGTGAGCTGGTTTTGTGTTTCTGCTTTGAAAATGAGTTTTAGATCTGTACGATTTAGTTCACTATTAGATTAACTGATTCGTGATTATGAAATAAAATGCCGTTTCGTTTTAGTTCATTTCATGTCCTAGGGTTTTGGTTGTTGTATTGTTATGCATCTGTTTAAGTTGTTTGGATTTATCATTTAAGTTTGAATGTTTTATCATTAGTGAGTTGCTTTTTGTTTTTCTGCTTTGAATATGAGTTTTAGATCTGTAGAATTTAGATTACTATCAAGTTAGATCTACGAGTTAAAGTTTGATGTGCATTTCTATGTTTGAATTGTTACAGATTGGCGTCTAATTTACGTTTCGTAAGGGAATAAATCATGTTTCGGCAATCGCCACGCAGAAATGGTAGAAGTAAAGGATTGAAGATAAAGCATGTATTGCAGATCTGTGTATTGCTTGGTGTGAGTGTATGGTTGTTGTATCAGCTACAGCATTCTGGTAGTAAGAAACCAGGATCTGCGACAAGCGTCTCCGAGAGGTTGCAAAATGATGGTAATGATGATTTGATAAAGTTAGGGAGAAAAGGGCTTAATCCTAAGGTGGATGAAGCAAATGATGACCGTCATGAAGATGAAGAAGTCGATGAAAATAACGCTGAGGGGGTTAGGGACCATGACAATGAGAGAAGTGAGGAGGATGAAGGCGGCAAACAGGAGAGAATTGAAGAGGTGAACGGTGTAAGAGATGCTGATGAAAGTGAGAATAAAGACGATGGAGAAGATAACAAAGAAAAGGAGGATGCGATTGAGAAGATGAACCAGACTGAAAATAGGAGCGTAGATGATGATACCAAGGTAGTAAAGAAGACCGATGAACAAGATGGTAAACAGAATGAACAGAGTGAAGGTGAAGAAACCAAACTGGACGTCGAAGATAACAACAATGAACAAGATAAGATCAGAGACGAAAACGGAAAAGGAGATGATGTTTCGAGTGAAGTGGTTGATGAATCTCAGAAGACAGCGGAAACGGAGTCGAAAGAGCAAACTGTATTTACCGACTCTACGAACATAAAATCTGACCCGAATTCAGAACAAGGCGAGTCAATGCAGACAGAGTCAACAGGGGATACTGAAAGCACAGACTCTACGAACAATGGAGCAAGTTCAGTGGAGACTGAGTCAACTCATACAGAGATGGAGGAGCAAACTGAAGGTACCAACTCTACCAACAACGAAGCAAATTCAGTGTCAAACTCAATGCAAAATGAGTCAACACAACAACAAACTGAAGGTACAGAGTCCACAAATAATGAATCAAATTCAGATGTGAATTCAACACCAAACGAGTCAACACAAACAGAGTCCAACGAGCAAATTGAAAGTACCAAAAATGAAGCGAATTCAGACTCGAACCCAGTACAAAATGAGTCAACACAAACAGAGTCCAAGGAACAGAGTGAAGGTACCAAGAATGAAGTGAATACAGACTCGAGCTCAGCAGAAAACGAGTCAACACAGACCGCGTCCAACAAGCTAGTTGAGAGCACAGAGTCGACCAGTACAGGAGAAAGTTCAGACTCAAAATCAGCACAGACCGAGGCCAAGGAGCAAAGTGGGAATACCAATGATGGAGCAAGTACAGACTCAAACTCAGCACAAACCGAGTCAACACAGACCGAGTCCAAGGAGCAAAGTGGGAATACCAATGATGGAGCAAGTTCAGACTCAAACTCAGCACAAACTGAGTCAACACAGACTGAGTTTAAGGAGCAAATCACTAGCACAGACTCTTCCAGCAATGGAGAAAGTTCGGATTCGAACTCACAACAAAGTGAGGCAACCCAGACAGGGTCTGAGGGGCAAACTCAATCTGCAGACTCCAACAATGGAGCAACTGGTTCAAACTCTGCAGAAAACGAGTCAACCCAGGAGCAAACTCAAAGCACAGAGACCACAAACACTGGAGCAAATTCCGATTCAAACTCAGCACAAAATGAGTCAGTCGAGACTGAATCCAAGGTGGAAACTTCAACTACAGATTCCACTAACAATGGACCAAGTTCAGATTCTAAATCAGCACAAAACGAGTCAACTCAGACAGAGTCCAACGCACAAACGCAAAGCACAGACACCAACAATGACAGTGCTAACTCAGAATCAAACTCGGCACAAAGCGAGTCAACTCAGATAGAGTCCAATGAGCAAACGCAAAGCACAGACACCAACAACAATGGTGCTAGCTCAGAGTCAAACTCAGCACAAAACGAGTCAACTCAGACAGAGTCCAATGCACAAACGCAAAGCACAGACACCAACAACGACAGTGCTAGCTCAGAGTCAAACTCAGCACAAAGCGAGTCAACCCAGACAGAGTCCAATGAGCCAACGCAAAGCACAGACACTAACAACAATCAGACAGAGTCCAATGAGCAAACGCAAAGCACAGACACCAACAACAATGGTGCTAGCTCAGAGTCAAACTCAGCACAAAGCGAATCAGCCCAGACAGAGTCCAATGAGCATACTGAAGGTTCAGAATCTACCAACAATGTAGCCACAGAGCCTGAGAGCACAAATTCAACTAGCAATGGGAACGAAGGAGCACAAGAAGCCTCAAACGAAAGCAACGACGGTGTAGATTCTTTATCGAACAATAGAGGGTCGGAACAGAGTGTATCAACACCGGAGATTGGAAATGAAGCAAACGGCAGCAGCCATGATACTGCAGCTGCTGAGTAGAGTCTTCCTTTTGCATCTTATAAGGTCTATTTAAGTTTCGGTTTCATTCTTTTGTGTTCTATATAGCTAATATAATGTACCAGACTGTTTGGTTGCATATGCCAACATTAGGAAACAATTAATTAAAATCATGGAGTCGAAATTTCTCATTTTGTTTCACGGATTTTATAAGGAATAACATTAACATTTGGATTGCCTTTATGCTTCATTGATAAGCTTTTTTTAAAATCTTATCGTTTCACCTTTACGAATTGTATATAAATAATGCAATAGTATATCTCGTCACATGGAGTTATATAAGCTACAAATAAAAAGGGGCTATCATTGAAAATCGAAAATGGGGACCAAGCAACCAATTAGGTGAGACAAGTCTTCATTTTGATTTTGATAGGAACCCACCCCTATTCATTTCTAGATTCCTGGATTGATTGTTCCTACCAAACTACATGGTAGTTGAACAAACATATGTAAACATTTTGGAATCGAAAGACATAAATCTGAGTAACGTCGTAAATGAAAACCTAAATCTTGTGGGTGTAAATCCTTCTTGTTTTCAAAACAGCGAGAAATGAAATGCGCAAACACGATAGACAACCAAATGCATTTAACAATGTATAAATTCTTGTTGCTTGCACCAAAGAGAGAGAGAGGGAGGACAAGTAACAAAGCAAGTCAATATGAAACATCTATTAATAATTCATCATGGACATCTACGGAATAACAAGATTGAATTGTTTGCAATAATACGAACAATCTAGTGTTTAGTGTTGTTGAAAATGAAAAATGTTGCTGTTTGCTTCGGAAGGTTTATATTGCAAGATTCATTAGCCGATCAAGATCAACTTGCTAAAAGCTTGAATCAATCAAACTGTAACAAATTTGATTCTACTTTTGGAGTTTTTGTTTATAACCATTCATTAGACGTTCGAGATCAACTTGCTAAAAGCTTGAATCAAATCAGGCGTTAACGAGTCTGGTTCTCCAAAAGTTCATTTATAAAGGTCACATGCTTAAGCAAGCTTATGAGTTATGCTTAAAGAACCTACCAACCAAGTTCAAAACACAACACTAAATTTCAAACGCTTCTTCCAAGTGTACTAATAGAACCAAGATTCATACTCAACTGGAAAACACAGAGAATAGAAACAACTCAAAAAGAGCATTCCAATGTCTGCAACTAAACACAAATAAGATAACTGAAACCAACACAGTAACATCACCATATAACATCGCCTAGTATTCCCCGTCATCCTCTTCATCGTCACCCTCACCCGACTCAAGACCAACTTCCTCATAATCCTTCTCCAACGCAGCCAAATCCTCACGAGCTTCCGAAAACTCACCTTCTTCCATCCCCTCACCGACATACCAGTGCACAAACGCCCTCTTAGCATACATAAGGTCAAACTTATGGTCAATCCTCGAGAACACCTCAGCAACACTTGTCGAGTTGGAAATCATGCACACCGCCCTCTGCACCTTCGCAAGATCTCCACCAGGAACCACCGTCGGTGCCTGGTAGTTAATACCGCACTTGAACCCAGTCGGGCACCAGTCGACAAACTGAATGGTGCGCTTGGTCTTGATGGTTCCCACAGCTGCATTCACGTCCTTGGGTGCAACGTCTCCTCGGTACATCAAACAGCAAGCCATGTACTTACCGTGACGAGGATCGCACTTAGCCATCATAGATGATGGTTCGAACGCCGTGTTGGTGATCTCAGCAACCGACAGCTGCTCGTGGTACGCCTTCTCAGCTGAGATAACTGGAGCGTAAGACGAAAGCATGAAGTGGATACGCGGGTACGGTACAAGATTTGTTTGGAACTCGGTAACGTCCACGTTCAACGCTCCGTCAAACCGCAAAGACGTAGTCAATGAAGAAATCACCTGTATGTAAAACATTATTGTTGTTGGTTGTTCCATCGCACACTAACAAAACTGAAAACGTACCTGAGAAAGCAAACGGTTAAGATTGGTGTAGGTGGGACGCTCAATATCAAGTGACCGCTTGCAAATATCATAGATAGCCTCATTGTCGAGCAAGACTGACACATCGGTGTGCTCCAAGAGAGAGTGGGTGGAAAGCACACTGTTGTATGGCTCAACGACAGAAGTTGAGACTTGGGGTGAAGGATACACAGTGAACCCAAGCTTTGACTTTTTCCCATAGTCAACCGACAGACGCTCCAACAGAAGAGAACCAAGACCAGAACCAGTTCCTCCACCGACAGCATTGAACACTAAGAAACCCTGGAGACCGGTGCAGTTGTCAGCAAGCTTGCGGATACGATCAAGGCACAAGTCAACAATCTCTTTTCCAACTGCAACACAAAACATTTATGAGAAACATATCAATTCATAATGAAAAACCGACTCTAAAGAATAGTCAGTGTGTTTACTGGTATAGTGGCCACGGGCAAAGTTGTTGGCAGCATCTTCCTTTCCACTGATGAGCTGCTCAGGGTGAAAAAGCTGACGGTATGTTCCGGTCCTCACTTCATCGATAACAGTGGGTTCAAGATCAACAAATACTGCACGCGGAACATGTTTCCCAGCACCGGTTTCACTGAAGAAAGTGTTGAAGGCGTCATCACCACCCCCAACGGTTTTGTCGCTTGGCATCTGACCGTCAGGCTGTCATATGCATAACCATGTTAAGCTTTAAAACAAACACATGTTACACATCCACCTAATACATCTAAATTTTCTATTTTTTTTTTACAAAAATACACTAACACTAGTCACAATGATGCAATTTATCTGTTTAAATTAGCAATCAATTACCACAAATTACATAGACAAAATACATACAAAAACTATAACTAACTAGAACAAACTAACCAACTGTAACTAACTCATACTCAACAATATATACACTAATAGAGTAATAATTTGCAAATTATATACACAGAGTAAAAAAACTACATTCAAACTTTTCAACAATAATAATAACATCAAATAATCATAAAATCAGTATAAACACTCGCCACAAACCCTAGATCTAAACATACAACACAAATTTAACGAAATAAATCATTTCAAATCACAGCATCCTTCCACTCAAACTAAAACCTAGAAAACAAACCAAAAAACAGAACATTTCAACAATTACTTCTCACAAAAACATTATAAAACACAAAACTAACACAGATCTAATAATTATCACAAGGATCAGGCATAAACAGATCCAAAACTGTAGTAAAAACTTAAAAACACACCAAATTATTCAGATTAAGAAATAAAAACGGTAGATCTGGTGAAAAAGATGAAGGAATAGTACATGAATACCATGCTCGAGACAGTAGAGCTCCCAACAGGCATTGCCGACCTGAATACCGGCCTGACCGATGTGAACAGAAATGCACTCTCTCATTGTGGATGACAAGATAAGATAGATCTAGGGTTTGAAGAAGAGAGATATTTTGAATGGCGTTTATAAAGACGCCGCTCAAATGGAGTTCAAATTGGTGTAGGTTTTGAGAATTAGGGGTGTTTGTATGTATAGAAAAAGAGGTGGTGGGTGTGGTGTGGTGCGTCGGTTACTTCCACAAATATCTCATTTCATGAAATTTGAATTTTTTTAAAAATTTTCAAATGGTATCCTTTTGAGTTAATGATCCTAAGAATACATTTTGAGGGCCTGTATTTCCGTACGGTGATCTTTTTGCAAACCTATCTTTTATGTTTCTGTAACAAATGCAATCTATTCCAAACGTTCTCTGCACTTAAATCCATACCGGAAACTCAACCTACATTTGAATCTTTTATGCGGAAAAGACGAAACCATAGGAAGAAAACCGAGGCCGGGAAGGAAAAGCAAAAGAGGATTGTCGCGTATATTTATGGACAACGAAAACTTGGCTTTTTATTTCGGAGAATTCGGTTCTAGATATAATTAAATATTAATTTGGAAAGTTATGTAAAAAAATAATTTGTAGTATATATATTTTTATTAGGTACCAACCAACATAATGACAACTTTTGAAATTGAATAAACAGGCTTTATTACCAAACTTTGGGACGAGATTTCTATTGGAAAAATGATAGTCTCTCATCAAGGTGGCGTGAAATAAGTCTGTCACATCCCGACCCGCAGCGGAAATGGTGATCGGGGCATGATTGGGTTTTCATCAAAGCTCATGATATTTACTATTAAGTTTCATATTTATTATTTCCTTTTAAAGGAGAACATTACAATCAATATACAAGTACAACATGTTCTATACATTTATCAAGACTTCATTATTTTTCTTCTAAGGCAATTTCTACGTGTTCCTTGCTTCAACCTGTCCACCTGTATCATGTGTAAAAATAGGGTTTTGGGTCAACAAAAAGTTGGCGAGTGAATCTTATTTAAACATTTGAAAGGATTAGTTATGTTGGTTATTTGAATAAAATTGTGCATAACCAAATATGAATAAACGTAAATGTAAGTTTAATCATAAAACACATAATATTAATTAATACACACGCACACACCAAATGAATGATTTTGAGGCACGCGATGTTCAACTCGTCTCCCACGAGGAACTGATGGGCCTAATGAATGATTTTGAGGCACGCGATGTTCAACCCGTCTCCAACGGGGAACTGATGGGCCTAATGAATTGCTTTGCACGCAACTTGACTAAATATAAACACACATTACAACAAACATATTTACATTATAAGTTTAGATCATATAATGGTAATAGCACGAGTTTGAATAAGCGAAATAATTAAAGCGACACATGATACACCCCAAAACATGAATAAAAAGGGGAATTTGTAAGAATTCACTCACAGTGGGTGCGTTTCTTTGATGACGATGGATGCGCACGAATTTTAGAATTTGATCGACGAGGAAAAACTAACCTAAAATAATAACGAAATGGTTCGGTAAATAAGTGGATTTTATTTGAGATTAATACTTTTAATTCATAATCTTAATAGGATTTTTAGATTTATTTTTGTGAGTTTAAGGACATTTTCTAACTTTAAAAATATTATTTTTAAGTGTTTTTAAATAATTTTCTGATTAAATAAAAAAAATAAATAACAAAAAAATGTTGACTTTTTGACTCTGTTGACTGTTGACCATTGACCGTTGACCGGTCGGACTGTTTTAATTATATGCGCTGAGTGAGGTTCGAACCCGAGACCTCTCGTATACGTTCACGCAGCTCTACCAACTGAGCTACGTGTCTAACCCGAAATATTCTCTGTTTTAATTATATTTATATACTAATTAGATTAATTCATTTCTGTTTCTATTTAAAAAGCGTTGATAATTGCCAGACCCGGTTACAGAAGCAGGATTCGAACTCGGGACCTGTGGTTTAACTTCGCACACAGTCCACCGCTGGACTGTGTGTCTAACCTGATTAAAATACTGGTTTTTATTAAACTTATATACCAACTGGAAGGTGTTCTGGGGCCTTAAAAATGAGATTTATCACAGGAA
The DNA here is from genome assembly GCA_947069175.1 of Scalesia atractyloides. Classification (NCBI taxonomy): domain Eukaryota; kingdom Viridiplantae; phylum Streptophyta; class Magnoliopsida; order Asterales; family Asteraceae; genus Scalesia; species Scalesia atractyloides. Next base: position 2,672,183 of record CAMTDV010000022.1, read on the forward strand.
ACCGATTAAGTGCACGAATCGAACCCGGTATCAATAGCATGAAATGCACACAGTCCACCGCTGGACTGTGTGTCTAACCCGTTTAAAATACTGATTTTAATTATATTCATAAACAACTCGATAATCATCTTCTTCATTAATCTCAGATCGAACACAGATTTGTTAAACATTTGATTTCACTGCTCTGTTGTTTTAGAGTTTGAACAAATAAATCGAATAGAACTGACAGAAAGATTAAGAATGCATACCGAACACAGGGGCCCGGTTTTCCGGTGACTAACTCCGGCGGGTTCAGCAATTTCCGGCGATGTATAACTTGCGACAGAGGCTCTACAGGGAGTTTGAGGTGAGTGTGGGTGATTTCTGTCTGAGTTCTAGAAGTCCTATTTATAGAGTAAGGCAACACTGGAATGGATTCTTCGGTATTCCGGCGAGTAACTGAGGATTCCGGCGACTTGCAGGTTGAACAGAGAGTTGAGCAGAAGGTTCTAGAGCAGTTTGGGTAATGTTTTGAGATAGAATGCGCGTGAAATTGAGATGAGATGCATCGATATTTATAGTGCGCATTATTAACACACGATTTCGGTTTCAAAATTTCGGTCAAGATGTAATTGCCTAACTGATTGTGTAACCGATTGGGGATTGTTGACTTCCTGATTGAGTCTATCAGTTACATTCGATGATTGACGAGGAATCCGGTTTCTTGATGATAGCGGTGACTTAGCGCGGCTGTTTCTGGTTTGAATCCGGATCAAAGGAAATGTGATTACAAATACATAATTGTTCTGAGATGTAGCAGATGTGGGCAAGTGGTGTAGTGGTGTGTTGTCTGTTTGTTGAACCGGCTGACCCGGGTTTGAAACCCGGCAACCTCATTTATTTTTTTATTCTCTTATTTTTATTATTTATTAATTATGGTTTTAAATTCTAACATTGTTTATTAATTATGTATTGTTTAAAATTAATTTGAGCGATAAATATGAAATGAAAAATTTTGACTAGATATTCGATTAATAAACGAAGCGGGTTTGGAAAACCCGTTTTTCGAAGGATGTTACAGTATCCCCTACTTTTAGAAATTTCGTCCCGAAATTTAAGTAGTAGTGGTATGTTTGACTCAAAAGGAGGGTGATTTTGACAATTACCTACTTAGAAGAGGGTGAGAGTTTAAATCTTATTTGAGGCGGTAACGTTCCTAGTAAGGGTTGAATACCCTGCTACAGGAATCGCTTTTTGATGCCTAAAGTATAAGAATGCGGAACATGGATAAACAGAGTTGATTGACTAAGCATGATTTTATGCAGAAGAGTCTTGAGAGAATTGATACGTTTGGAAAGATAAGGTTATATCATAAAATAAAACTTCAACCATGACGATACTAAAACCTACATGGAACCTCTCATAACCGCCTGACAATGCTGTTGGTCCTTTGACAAGAATACTTCCAGCGGCGTATCCACCATATTCTTGTCAAATTCTCATTGGCTTTGTCAGTAAGTTATGATTAGTTCTATGTGACTCTAAAATCTACAAAACAAACACAACAGCCAAAGCTTGAGTCTCAAATCTGAAAGGATACATGACTGAATGATGACAGTACCTCTCTCGTTTGTTATGATGAAGGAGTTAGTCTATGTAAAAGTGAGACACAACCCAACTTCTTTAAATGATGTGATCGAGGTACGTCAAGATGTTTGATGATATGAATGTTAAATCAACGGGTATAAAACAAAACTGAAATATCAATTCGCATTAAAATTCTTGGATACATAAATTCCCAATTTATAACTGGGGAGACGTAAAGATTGAGATAACATAAAGAAAACATTAAAACTAAACGGTTGGAGTTGAGTCTTGATTCTTGGTGAGGGGAAGCTAGTTGGGTGATTTGTTTGGGCCGTTATTATCTTCAACAGGATTGGTGTTGATGTTGTAAGCTCTTCCTCTTGCTGGTGGTGGAGCTGGGTTTGCTTGATTTGCTTGGTTACTCGGGTTTGCTTGAGCTTGGGCGTTTATAATGTTAACCAATCAAGGGCACGTGTTTCTAAAGTAGGTAGGGTCGCCACAATTAAAACAAGCTCGAACATATGGGAACATGGGGTATTGGGGTGGTTGATATGTTTGGATCATGTTTTGAGTAGGGGGTGAAGCTTGGTTTTGAGAGGCGCGACAAGTCTTGCTCAAATGACCATAACGCCCACAATTTGCACATAGTCGGCAAGGTAAGGTAGATGGATGGTGATAAAAATAGGTGTTGCATTGAGGGTGAGGTCCAAGGTAAGGTTTCTTATTTGGGTAAGTAGAGTTAGGTGCTACTTGAGTGATTGGGATAGCTTGGAGGGGTACGGCTTGTGAAGTTGGTTGATTGCCTTGGGTGATAGCGAAATTTTGCCCATCTCGTTTTCTCTTAGGAGTGGTTTGAGAAAAGGATTCGGTCTGGATTGGGTTGGAGGTTTCGGTTGATGCTTTATCCTTCTTCTTCTCCTCCTTGAAATCTTTATTACGTATGCGGTTTTCGGTGAGCTCTGTAGCTAACTCCATTGCTGCTTCCAAAGTTGCAGGTGTGGTACTTATTACAGGGTCTTGAATTTTTGAAGGAAGACCTCGAATGTAGTGCTCGATCAAACGGTAGAGGGGAGTGAACAAGTTGGGGACCATCTGATTTAACTCAAGGAATCTCTTGTTGTATGTGGTGTGGTCGCCCTCTTTCTGTTTCAAAGAATAGAACTCATCTTCCAATTTCTTGATTTCGCTTCTTGGACAAAACCGTCTTGTCATGATTTCCTTCAACTCTTCCCAAGTCAAAGTCATAGCATCTTCAACACCTCGCTTGGCCTTCTCTGTATTCCACCATGTAAGTGCTACTCCAAACAAACGACCGGTAGCATATCGCACCTTGCGATCATCGGGGCAGTCGCAATTGAGAAAAGTGTTTTCCATCTCCTCAAACCAATGGAGGAGAGCGGTGACACCTTCAGTCCCTTCGTACTTTGGAGGATCGCAGGATTTGAAATGCTTGAAGGTGCATTTAGTGGCTTTGGGGGGAGGATTGACAATGTTTTGTTCTTCTTGGTGGATTGGGTTGACGAGATTAGCGGTAAGGGCCTGTTGAACTTGAACTACGATGTTGGGTATTACGGCAGCCATTTGTTGAGCGATTTGGGCAGCCATGCGCTCGCGGGATTTTTCTGATTTCATTTTCCTACGAGAGAGGCTAGAAGACATCTACAAGAAATACGTATCAAGAGTATGAGTTGGACGTTTTAGGGGTCGTGTGTCGTATTTAGGAATGAACATTCATAAAATAAATGAAGAATAATAAATTTACTACATCCATGGGATGTCTTGGGCTTTGCTCGTAATTGGGCCTTGCATGCTGCCATACTTCACCTTTGTAATCATGTGGGCCCCCATGATTACCGGGTCTTTCATATGGTTCGCATGTATTAGCCTGGTAACGTGTTTAGCTCGAACGACGTTTGGTCTGGCATGCTTTGGCCTAATAGGTCCTTTGTACTCTCATCGTTAGTCCCCAGGTAGGCAAACTGGTCCGTTATATTGGATTTATACAAATGCCAACCTAGACAGGACGTTCCGACTACCGGTACTTGTACCCTTACAGTTACTACATGCCCGTCGTAGAACTCACTTTGATGAGATTGAAAAACGAAAAAATGCGACAAAATCTTGAATAAAGGAATATGAGGATGACTTGAATATGTGAACATTGAAATATGCGTGATGAATGTATAAGTAAGCATGTTATGTTTGACAATAAGTATAACTTATTAAATTTCACACAATATGATAGTGGAAGTGTTTGCATGCATTTGTGTATGTAATAAATACGAAACAAATAAACATCATGAGTTTGCATGTAACCACATAAACAATTAAAATCTAATCAACTATAGTATAGGCTCTAAGGGTCTAATAACCTATCCTATATCCCTATAGTTAAAAGCTCTGATACCAATCTGTCACACCCCGACCCGCAGCGAAAATGGTGATCGGGGCATGATTGGGTTTTCATCAAAGTTCATGACATTTACTATTAAGTTTCATATTTATTATTTCCTTTTAAAGGAGAACATTACAATCAATATACAAGTACAACATGTTCTATACATTTATCAAGACTTCATTATTTTTCTTCTATGGCAATTTCCTACGTGTTCCTTGCTTCAACCTGTCCACCTGTATCATGTGTAAAAATAGGGTTTTGGGTCAACAAAAAGTTGGCGAGTGAATCTTATTTAAACATTTGAAAGGATTAGTTATGTTGGTTATTTGAATAAAATTGTGCATAACCAAATATGAATAAACGTAAATGTAAGTTTAATCATAAAACACATAATATTAATTGTAACATTTGTAAAAATCGGGTTTTCAAAACCCACTCCGTTTTGTAATCGAATATCAAGTTATAAAAGTTACGTTAAATATTTATGAGTATTTTGATTCAAAACGATACATAATTAATAAATAAACTAAACTATAAAAATTATATTTGATAAAAAGTTAAAAAAAAATAAATAAAAAAAATAAGTTGCTGCCGGGACTCGAACCCGGGTCAGCCAAGAAACTCCAACGCCTTAACACACACTCACATCACCACTCCGCCGCTTTGTGTTTTCTGTTATCTCTAGGAAACAAGTGAGATTTATACACAAACTCGGTTAAAACCGGTTGCGCCAACTGAGAAACTGAAATCGGCAAATCAATCGTCTAATCGTTTGATTAATCGTTCATTCACATTTTATAACCGATGAACCGATGATTGTAATCAATTCAGAAGTGATTGAACATCAATTTTCTTTATTAATCGGTTTTTATAACCGAAATGAATCAAGTCACAATTACTTCAATTCCAGACCTCTCTCGCGACTCAGAAACGTCATAACAATACTCCATTTCACTTTCGTCACATTTTCAGACCATCAGAACGCTTAAAACAGCTCGCCGGAATTTCCTGCAAAAGTCGCCGGAAAACCGTATTCATCCTCAAACGGTAAATCTTTAAATATTCGTTGTAGTTCAACAATTATTAGACTATTTCTAACTTAAACCTCTCAATTGAAATCGAATTCACGCACTGTATTCAACTAATTCCAGTTCGCCGGAACTCCCTGAAAATCTTTATTTCCGTCTGTGAAACGGTAAGGACCTTCAAACACATCGTTAACGTTTGTTTATCACTTCAATTCCACAATCGACTAATCAAAACAGTCAATTATCTTGTTCAGTTGAAGAGCATAAAAACAGGGACCGACACATCGCCGGAAATCTGAAATAAACCGTTCATCGGTATGTTCACCTCTAATTACCGTCTCTGCCTTTTCATTTAAGCTTTAATAATGTCTGTAAATCGTAAAAACAAGGAACGAGTTAGTAAATCAGTTGACTGTAATTTGAATGAAGAAGACGAAGCTAATTAAGTTATAAGTATATTTAAAACTAGTAAAATGAACGGGTTAGACACACAGTCCAGCGGTGGACTGTGTGCAAAATACATACGCATGTCCCGAGTTCGATTCCTGCTATACGCACTCCTTATATAATAAAATGCCTTTTTGTTAAAAACTAAACCGGGTTAACTCAGTTAGTTGTTAAGTATAATAAAAACCGAGATAATAACAAGGTTAGACACACAGTCCAGCGGTGGACTGTGTGCAACATTAAGCCATACGTCGCGCGTTCGAAACCCGTCACTAGCACCGGTCCGTTGAATTAAAATGTTTTTGAAATTAAAAAGAATTTCAGTTAAACTGAATAAGTGTATAAATATAATTAAAAACAAGATTATTTCGGGTTAGACACGTAGCTCAGTTGGTAGAGCTGCGTGCACGCGTACGGGAGGTCTCGGGTTCGAGCCTCACCCAGCGCAGACCATGTCCCTGACCGAACCGGTCAACAAGTCAACAGGTCAACGGTCAACGGTCAACGCAAAATAAACAATTTTTTTTATATTTTTATTTATTTAATTTAATTTAAAAATCAATTAAAAATACTTAAAAATAACATTTTTAAAGATAGAAAATAGCCTTAAACTCACAAAAATATATCTAAAAATTTCATTAAAATCCTTAATAAAAATCCACTCATTTAATATATTTTTCCGTTATTATTTAGGTAAGTATTCCTCGTTGTTTCCGCTCATCTATTCGTGCGCATCTCACCATCTCCAATCCAACGCACCCAATGTGAGTGAATCTTTATAAATTCCCCGTTTTAATCACGTTTTGGGGTGTATCATGTGTCTTGATATATATATTATACTTAAACCATTGTGCATACATCATATCATGAACTAGTGAATTCAGTTTGTTTCTGTTATGTAGTTATTGTTGGATGCAAGTTTATTATTTTCAGTACATGCAATTTCATAGGCCGCCGCTCCCCATTACATTATGAGCGTTGAGCATGTTCCCCATTTCATTATGAGGTTGAACCTGGCGTGCCCACATACGATCGGCTCCGTTTGATTGAGCCTTGATCGTACAGACATTTTCATTTTCAGTACATGCAATACGATCGGCTCCGTTTGATTGAGCCTTGATCGCACAGTTTCATTTATGTTATTTACAGTATGATGTTGGTATGTTCATGTATGCTGTCATATGTTATTGTATGTTATAGTTGTGATTGCTATTTGCCATTGCTTGATTATTTACATTTGCTCATCTATGATTATGCACAATTTTTCATTGATAAACTAACAAGTAATTCATTAATAAATGTTTATCTAATAAGGTTCACTCGCCAACTTATGTTGACCCAAAAACCCCTATTTTACACATGATATAGGTGAACCAGCAGCAGCTAGGAACACATAGGACTTGGACTAGAAGAATAAAACGATTTAGAGTTGGGATTGTTATATTTGGTTTATTTTCTTTGTATTGAATGAACATGTTTGGATTTTTGGAAATGTAACTTTGACTTTATTAAATATGAAACATATTAGTAAATGTCATGAGCTTTGGTGATAACCCAATTATGCCCCGACTCTTATTCCGCTGCGGGTCGGGGTGTGACAGATTGGTATCAGAGCCATGACTATAGGGATATAGGATAGGTTATTAGACCCTTAGAGCCTATACTATAGTCGATTAGAAACTTATAAGATTTTTGTGTGTTACATGCCAAATTTCATGATGTTTATATGTTTTATGTTAAATGTTACATTTAATATTGTGCAAGCATGTTCATTAGTATGTATTATCATATAATGCCTATCATGAATCGTATACTCATAACATATCACATCCATGAAAGCACACACCACATCATGATTTCTTTTACAATGATTTTCGTGTTTTCAAATCTCATCAAAGTGAGTTCTCATGACGGGCATGTAGTAACTGGAAGGGTACCAGTACCGGTAGTCGGAACGTCCTGTCTAGGCTGGCATTCGTATAAATCCAAAATAAAGGACCAGTTTGCCTACCTGGGGACTAACGATGAGAGTACGAAGTACCTATTAGGCCAAAGCATGCTATATCAAACGTCGTGTGAACTAACCCCACTTTGAGTTGTCATTGTGTCTACACCTGGACACGTTCCGACCAAACATCTCATGAACATATTTTGTGGTTTGCATTCGGGGGATGCGAGTGTTAAATTGCCAATACTAATGTGAATCCTACCAAGCCAATAGCCATGGGGGCCCACATGACTATGTAGGTGAAGGTATGGGGGACATTTGAGGCCCAACATGAGCGAACCCAAGACATCCTATGGATGTAGTTGCATTATTGATATTTATGTTATTTTCATTTTCTTAAAGACACATGACACCTAAAAAGACACCATAAACTCACAATCTTCTCATTGTATGATCCTGTAGATGTCGTCTAGACAGCAACGAAGGGGTAAAAGATCAGGAAGGTCTCAGGAACGTTTGGCCACTCAGATCGCGAAACAAATGGCCACGATACTGCCTGACATTGTGGTCCAAGTACAACAAGCCCTTGCTACAAATCCTACAAACCCTCCCCAACAACAGGACCCGAACATCGACAACCCTCCTACCAGCAAGTGCTCTTACAAACATTTTAAGTCTTGTGATCCTCCTAAATTTGAAGGGACCGAGGGTGTCACTGATCTCCTACATTGGTTCGAGGAGATGGAAAACACCTTCCTAAACTGCGATTGTCCTGAGGATCGCAAGGTTCGATACGCCACCGGGAGACTATTTGGGGTAGCTCTCACTTGGTGGAATACTGAGAAAGGGAAGAGGGGAACTGAAGATGCGATGGCCTTAACTTGGGAGGAGTTAAGGGAAGTCATGACTAGGCGTTTCTGTCCTAGAAGTGAAATTAAAAAGCTGGAGGACGAATTTCATTCTCTAAAGCAGAAGGAGGGTGATCACACTATATATAACAAGAGGTTCTTGGAGTTGAACCAAATGGTTCCAAATTTGTTCACCCCAACCTATCGTCTGATCGAGCACTATATTCGAGGACTTCCCTCGAAAATCCAGGATTCAGTTCTCAGCGTTTCACCAGTAACACTTGAAGCTGCTATGGAGTTAGCAACTAAACTGACCGAAAACCGAATTCGCAACGGGAAGTTCAAAGAAGAGAAGAAGAAAGCCCCTGTTGAGGGACAAACTTCAAACCACCCCATTCCTTCCTCTAAGTTTGCTAATAAGAGGAAGCGCAACACCAGAAATTTTGCAGTTACCCAAACCAACTCCCCTATTCCTGCTGCACCCATTACTCAAGTCACTCCTTCACCCGCACCATACAGAAGACCCTACACTGGCCCGTTACCAAAATGTAACCGTTGCCAATATCACCATTCCCCTGATCATCCTTGCCAATATTGCACCGGCTGCGGTCGCGCAGGTCATACTGTTCAAACTTGCCGCATGCCTCCACGAACGAACCGCCACCAACCTTTAACCCAAACCCACCAACAGATAATGGGCCAAGCCCAACAACCCCTACTATTACCACCCACCCAACCTTTAGCCCAAACATATTACTAGCCCAATTATCCTATGGGTCAACCAATGCGGGCTTGCTACAATTGCGGTGACCCGAGTCATTTCAGAAACACATGTCCAAGGCTGGTTAATATTATTCATGCTCAGGCCCAAGCCAACCCAGTGAACCAAGCAAACCAAGCTCCCCCACCTGCAAGAGGGAGAGCTTTCAATATCAACGCTAACCAGGCCAGAGCTGAGGGCAATGTGGTCAACGGTACGTTCCTTATAAATGGTAGATATGCCTCTATGTTATTTGATACTGGTGCGGATAGAAGTTTTGTGTCTTTAGAATTTGAACCTATCTTAAGCAAAAATCGGGATAAGCTCACGGAATCCATAACGGTAGAAGTTGCGGACGGGAAACCAGTTTTATTAAACTCTATTTTACGCAACTGTACACTCACCTTAAACGACCACGATTTCTCAGTCGATCTTATTCCTATGAAGCTGGGAAGTTTTGACATCATAATCGGTATGGATTGGCTCAGTCAACATCAGGCGGAAGTTGTATGTCGTGAAAAATTTATTCGTATTCCTCTTTCAAACGGTCAGACTCTTCAAATCATTGGAGAAACCTCGTCGAAAGGGCTCAGCTTAATGTCTTGTCTTCAAGCTCAAAAATATCTTCGCAAGAATTATGTCGCGTTCTTAGCTCATATCATCAAAAAGGGAACCATGGAGAAGAAACTTGAAGACATTCCTGTAGTAAAAAACTTCCCGCAAGTTTTTCCTGACGACATTTCAGGACTTCCTCCAGTTAGAGACGTCGAATTCCGTATTGATCTTATACCTGGTGCTACACCAGTTGCAAAGTCTCCTTATAGGTTAGCCCCCTCTGAAATGCAAGAGCTAGCCAGTCAATTGCAAGAGTTGACTGACAAGGGATTCATACGTCCTAGCTCGTCGCCTTAGGGTGCACCTGTCCTTTTTGTAAAGAAGAAAGATGGATCGTTTCGTATGTACATCGACTACAGAGAGCTCAACAAGTTAACAATCAAGAATCCCTATCCTTTACCTCGCATTGATGATCTTCTTGATCAACTACAAGGTGCCAGCTGCTTTTCAAAAATCGATCTTCGATCTGGCTATCATCAACTTAGAGTGCATGAAGAAGACGTCCCTAAGACTGCTTTTCGAACTCGTTATGGCCACTATGAATTCATGGTTATGCCATTTGGATTAACCAACGCACCAGCTGTCTTCATGGACCTAATGAACAGAGTCTGCAAACCTTATCTTGATCGATTTGTTATAGTCTTCATCGACGATATTCTTATTTATTCAAAATCTAAATCTGATCATGAGCGTCATCTTCGACTCGTTCTTGCACTTCTAGAAAAGGAAAAGCTTTATGCCAAATTCTCCAAATGTGAATTCTGGTTAAAAGAGGTACAATTCCTCGGGCATGTAGTCAATGACAAGGGAATACATGTTGACCCTTCAAAGATCAAAGCGGTTCAAGAATGGCAAGCTCCACGTACACCAACTGAAGTAAGATCTTTTCTTGGACTAGCTGGCTATTATCGTCGGTTCATTTCAAACTTCTCTCGCATTGCTGTACCACTCACGGCTTTAATTCATAAGGGAAAACCTTTCATATGGGGACCCAAGCAAGAAGAAGCCTTTCAAACTCTTAAACAGAAACTTTGTGATGCACCAATCCTCACTCTTCCTGAAGGTTATGATGATTTTGTAGTCTATTGCGACGCGTCAGGGCAAGGATTAGGCTGCGTTCTTATGCAAAGAGGAAAAGTCATAGCTTATGCTTCGAGACAACTCAAGACACATGACAAGAACTACACCACTCATGACCTAGAACTTGGAGCCGTTGTGTTCGCTCTTAAGATATGGAGACATTATCTCTATGGTACTAAGTGTGAAATATACTCTGACCACAAGAGTCTTCAACATATCTTCAATCAAAAAGAGTTAAACATGAGGCAACGAAGATGGGTCGAACTTCTAAATGATTACGACTGTGAAATTAGATACCACCCTGGTAAAGCAAATGTGGTGGCTGATGCACTTAGTCGAAAGGGTTATGCGAACTCCATTCATCTTCTATGTTCGCAAATTGTAACCGACATTAAAAATCAAATTCGAGAAGCCCAACACGTTTCAATAACGGAAGAAGATGTGCGAAAGGAGATGTCATGTGGAGCTGAGTTAAAAATCGAAACTAAATCTGACGGTATTCTATATTACCTAGATCGTATCTGGATTCCTAACCACAACAATCTTCGTGAAACTCTCATGAATGAAGCTAACAAAACGCGATATTCTATACACCCAGGAGCCGATAAGATGTATCAAGACCTACGATATACCTATTGGTGGCCTGGAATGAATAAGGATATTGCTGTATTTGTTTCTAAGTGCCTTACATGTTCCAAGGTGAAGGCTGAACACCAAAGACCCTCAGGACTTCTAGTCCAACCGGAAATACCTGTATGGAAGTGGGAAAATATAACCATGGATTTCATTACCGGGTTACCTCGCATTTCTGGTGGGTATGACACTATATGGGTGATTATAGGCCGACTTACAAAATCAGCTCACTTTATTCCTATCCGCAAAGATTTCAAGAACGAAAAGCTTGCACGTATTTATATCAACGAAATCGTAAGCCGGCATGGGGTACCGTTAAGCATTATTTCTGATCGTGATGGTCGTTTCACCTCACGAACATGGCAAGCAGTACAATCCGCTATGGGCACGCAATTAGATCTCAGTACCGCCTATCATCCTCAAACTGATGGACAGTCTGAGCGCACCATTCAAACTCTTGAAGATATGCTTAGAGCATGTGTCATAGACTTCAAGGGAAATCGGGACGCCCACCTACCATTAGTTGAATTTTCGTACAACAACAGCTATCATTCGAGCATCGGCATGGCACCTTTTGAAGCCTTATATGGTCGTAAGTGCCGATCTCCTGTATGTTGGCACGAAATTGGGGAAGCTCAAATTACTGGTCCAGAATTGATCCAAGAAACCACAGACAAGATCCATCAAATTCGAAACAATCTTCTAGCGGCTCAAAGTCGTCAAAAGAGTTACGCAGATAAACGACGGAAGCCCTTAGAGTTTAACATTGGTGATTATGTACTTTTAAAAGTATCACCGTGGAAAGGAGTAGTTCGTTTTGGTCAAAAGGGCAAGCTAGCACCACGTTACGTAGGACCTTTCAAGATACTCGAAAGAGTAGGTCCTGTAGCATACAAGCTTGATCTACCAGAAGAACTCAACAGGATTCATCCCACATTCCACGTGTCGAACTTGAAGAAGTGCCTCGCTGATGAGAACCTCCACATCCCGCTGGAAGATATTCAGATTGATGAATCTATGCATTTTATTGAAAGACCAGTGGAGATCATGGACTACGGAGAGAAACGTCTACGACGAAGTCGCATTCCAATTGTTAGGGTACGCTGGGAGTCGAAACGGGGACCTGAGTTTACTTGGGAACGTGAAGACTCAATGCGTGAAAAATACCCGCATCTTTTTCCTACTACTTCAACTACTTAAATTTCGGGATGAAATTCCTAAAAGTAGAGGATACTGTAACATTTGTAAAAATCGGGTTTTCAAAACCCGCTCAGTTTTGTAATCGAATATCAAGTTATAAAAGTTACGTTAAATATTTATGAGTATTTTGATTCAAAACGATACATAATTAATAAATAAACTTAACTATAAAAATTATATTTGATAAAAAGTTAAAACAAAATAAATAAAAAAAAATAAGTTGCTGCCGGGACTCGAACCCGGGTCAGCCAAGAAACTCCAACGCCTTAACACACACTCACATCACCACTCCGCCGCTTTGTGTTTTCTGTTATCTCTAGGAAACAAGTGAGATTTATACACAAACTCGGTTAAAACCGGTTGCGCCAACTGAGAAACTGAAATCGGCAAATCAATCGTCTAATCGTTTGATTAATCGTTCATTCACATTTTATAACCGATGAACCGATGATTGTAATCAATTCAGAAGTGATTGAACATCAATTTTCTTTATTAATCGGTTTTTATAACCGAAATGAATCAAGTCACAATTACTTCAATTCCAGACCTCTCTCGCGACTCAGAAACGTCATAACAATACTCCATTTCACTTTCATCACATTTTCAGACCATCAGAACGCTTAAAACAGCTCGTCGGAATTTCCTGCAAAAGTCGCCGGAAAACCGTATTCATCCTCAAACGGTAAATCTTTCAATATTCGTTGTAGTTCAACAATTATTAGACTATTTCTAACTTAAACCTCTCAATTGAAATCGAATTCAGGCGCTGTATTCAACTAATTCCAGTTCGCCGGAACTCCCCTGAAAATCTTTATTTCCGTCTGTGAAACGGTAAGGACCTTCAAACACATCGTTAACGTTTGTTTATCACTTCAATTCCACAATCGACTAATCAAAACAGTCAATTATCTTGTTCAGTTGAAGAGCATAAAAACAGGGACCGACACATCGCCGGAAATCTGAAATAAACCGTTCATCGGTATGTTCACCTCTAATTACCGTCTCTGCCTTTTCATTTAAGCTTTAATAATGTCTGTAAATCGTAAAAACAAGGAACGAGTTAGTAAATCAGTTGACTGTAATTTGAATGAAGAAGACGAAGCTAATTAAGTTATAAGTATATTTAAAACTAGTAAAATGAACGGGTTAGACACACAGTCCAGCGGTGGACTGTGTGCAAAATACATACGCATGTCCTGAGTTCGATTCCTGCTATACGCACTCCTTATATAATAAAATGCCTTTTTGTTAAAAACTAAACCGGGTTAACTCAGTTAGTTGTTAAGTATAATAAAAACCGAGATAATAACCAGGTTAGACACACAGTCCAGCGGTGGACTGTGTGCAACATTAAGCCATACGTCGCGCGTTCGAAACCCGTCACTAGCACCGGTCTGTTGAATTAAAATGTTTTTGAAATTAAAAAGAATTTCAGTTAAAATGAATAAGTGTATAAATATAATTAAAAACAAGATTATTTCGGGTTAGACACGTAGCTCAGTTGGTAGAGCTGCGTGCACGCGTACGGGAGGTCTCGGGTTCGAGCCTCACCCAGCGCAGACCATGTCCCTGACCGAACCGGTCAACAAGTCAACAGGTCAACGGTCAACGGTCAACGCAAAATAAACAATTTTTTTATATTTTTATTTATTTAATTTAATTTAAAAATCAATTAAAAATACTTAAAAATAACATTTTTAAAGATAGAAAATAGCCTTAAACTCACAAAAACATATCTAAAAATTTCATTAAAATCCTTAATAAAAATCCACTCATTTAATATATTTTTCCGTTATTATTTAGGTTAGTATTCCTCGTTGTTTCCGCTCATCTAATTCGTGCGCATCTCACCATCTCCAATCCAACGCACCCAATGTGAGTGAATCTTTATAAATTCCCCGTTTTAATCACGTTTTAGGGTGTATCATGTGTCTTGATATATATATTATACTTAAACCATTGTGCATACATCATATCATGAACTAGCGTATTCAGTTTGTTTCTGTTATGTAGTTATTGTTGGATGCAAGTTTATTATTTTCAGTACATGCAATTTCATAGGCCGCCGCTGCCCATTACATTATGAGCGTTGAGCATGTTCCCCATTTCATTATGAGGTTGAACCTGGCGTGCCCACATACGATCGGCTCCGTTTGATTGAGCCTTGATCGTACAGACATTTTCATTTTCAGTACATGCAATACGATCGGCTCCGTTTGATTGAGCCTTGATCGTACAGTTTCATTTATGTTATTTACAGTATGATGTTGGTATGTTCATGTATGCTGTCATATGTTATTGTATGTTATAGTTGTGACTGTTATTTGCCATTGCTTGATTATTTACATTTGCTCATCTATGATTATGCACAATTTTTCATTGATAAACTAACAAGTAATTCATTAATAAATGTTTATCTAATAAGGTTCACTCGCCAACTTATGTTGACCCAAAAACCCCCATTTTACACATGATACAGGTGAACCAGCAGCAGCTAGGAACACATAGGACTTGGACTAGAAGAATAAAACGATTTAGAGTTGGGATTGTTATGTTTGGTTTATTTTCTTTGTATTGAATGAACATGTTTGGATTTTTGGAAATGTAACTTTGACTTTATTAAATATGAAACATATTAGTAAATGTCATGAGTTTTGGTGATAACCCAATTATGCCTCGACTCTTATTCCGCTGCGGGTCGGGGTGTGACATTAATTAATACACACGCACACACCAAATGAATGATTTTGAGGCACGCGATGTTTACTCGTCTCCCACGAGGAACTGATGGGCCTAATGAATGATTTTGAGGCACGCGATGTTCAACCCGTCTCCAACGGGGAACTGATGGGCCTAATGAATTGATTTGCACGCAACTTGACTAAATATAAACACACATTATAACAAACAATATTTACATTATAAGTTTAGATCATATAATGGTAATAGCACGAGTTTGAATAAGCGAAATAATTAAAGCGACACATGATACACCCCAAAACATGAATAAAAAGGGGAATTTGTAAGAATTCACTCACAGTGGGTGCGTTTCTTTGATGACGTTGGATGCGCACGAATTTTAGGATTTGATTGACGAGGAAAAACTAACCTAAAATAATAACGAAATGGTTCGGTAAATAAGTGGATTTTATATGAGATTAATACTTTTAATTCATAATCTTAATAGGATTTTTAAATTTATTTTTGTGAGTTTACGGACATTTTCTAACTTTAAAAATATTATTTTTAAGTGTTTTTAAATAATTTTCTGATTAAATAAAAAAAATAAATAACAAAAAAATGTTGACTTTTTGACTCTGTTGACTGTTGACCATTGACCGTTGACCGGTCGGACTGTTTTAATTATATGCGCTGAGTGAGGTTCGAACCCGAGACCTCTCGTATACGTGCACGCAGCTCTACCAACTGAGCTACGTGTCTAACCCGAAATATTCTCTGTTTTAATTATATTTATATACTAATTAGATTAATTCATTTCTGTTTCTATTTAAAAAGCGTTGATAATTGCCAGACCCGGTTACATAAGCAGGATTCGAACTCGGGACCTGTGGTTTAACTTCGCACACAGTCCACCGCTGGACTGTGTGTCTAACCTGATTAAAATACTGGTTTTTATTAAACTTATATACTAACTGGAAGGTGTTCTGGGGCCTTAAAAAATGAGATTTATCACAGGAAACCGATTAAGTGCACGAATCGAACCCGGTATCAATAGCATGAAATGCACACAGTCCACCACTGGACTGTGTGTCTAACCCGTTTAAAATACTGATTTTAATTATATTCATAAACAACTCGATAATCGTCTTCTTCATTAATCTCAGATCGAACACAGATTTGTTAAACATTTGATTTCACTGCTCTGTTGTTTTAGAGTTTGAACAAATAAATCGAATAGAACTGACAGAAAGATTAAGAATGCATACCGAACACAGGGGCCCGGTTTTCCGGTGACTAACTCCGGCGGGTTCAGCAATTTCCGGCGATGTATAACTTGCGACAGAGGCTCTACAGGGAGTTTGAGGTGAGTGTGGGTGATTTCTGTCTGAGTTCTAGAAGTCCTATTTATAGAGTAAGGCAACACTGGAATGGATTCTTCGGTTTTCTGGCGAGTAACTGAGGATTCTGGCGACTTGCAGGTTGAACAGAGAGTTGAGCAGAAGGTTCTAGAGCAGTTTGGGTAATGTTTTGAGATAGAATGCGCGTGAAATTGAGATGAGATGCATCGATATTTATAGTGCGCATTATTAACACACGATTTCGGTTTCAAAATTTCGGTCAAGATGTAATTGCCTAACTGATTGCGTAACCGATTGGGGATTGTTGACTCCCTGATTGAGTCTATCAGTTACATTCGATGATTGACGAGGAATCCGGTTTCTTGATGATAGCCGGTGACTTAGCGCGGCTGTATCTGGTTTGAATCCGGATCAAAGGAAATGTGATTACAAATACATAATTGTTCTGAGATGTAGCAGATGTGGGCAAGTGGTGTAGTGGTGTGTTGTCTGTTTGTTGAACCGGCTGACCCGGGTTCGAAACCTGGCAGCCTCATTTATTTTTTTATTCTCTTATTTTTATTATTTATTAATTATGGTTTTAAATTCTAACATTGTTTATTAGTTATGTATTGTTTAAAATTAATTTGAGCGATAAATATGAAATGAAAAATTTTGACTGGATATTCGATTAATAAACGAAGCGGGTTTGGAAAACCCGTTTTTCGACGGATGTTACAAAGTCAAGCCATGACCGCCTTCAACGGGCACTAAAACAACCTAAAGATCAACCGAAAGAGCGATGAAACCGACTCCGACTTGCTGACACGTGCGATAAGCTTGTATTCGGGATGACCTTTAATTTTATTAATTGTTGGGATGTTGCAAAGCACTCCCCAAAATGGGCCCAAGTACCTTTAGTGGGTCAATCGTCGTCCAAAAGGTTTAAAGCTACTTCCTCTACTAATCACTCGGATGATCGTACCGAGTATGAGATCAACTTAAACGACGATGATGTTGAACTCAAACGTCCAATTGGTAGAGATAAATAACTTCGAGTGGAGAACCATCCCCCTGCTTTGGCCGGCATCAAAGTACAAATAGCTTTGTTCAATAGCATCCAACAAGAAAGAAACACCCACAAAAAAAGTTCTCAAAAGGTTTTCGAACGAAAAATAGATTTGAAAAACGAGAAGGACTTGGCGAAAGAAAAGCGTTCGGATATGAAATTCCTCGCTATGAAAACCGATCAACTTGGAGACAAAGACAGAGAAACGTACGAGAAATTGAAAGATGAAGTCAAGGCAAAATATCGTAGTTAGTTTCGTTTTTTTTCAAGTTCCGTTTCTTTT
This sequence comes from Scalesia atractyloides, assembly GCA_947069175.1. NCBI lineage: Eukaryota > Viridiplantae > Streptophyta > Magnoliopsida > Asterales > Asteraceae > Scalesia > Scalesia atractyloides. The sequence goes on from CAMTDV010000022.1 coordinate 2,690,077, forward strand.
AATTATGTATTTTTTAAATTATGTAATTTTTTTATTAATTTATTTATTATATTAGTATTACTGATTATTTCTAAAGTTTAATAGATTTTATATAATTTTTAAATATAAAAATAACAATAAAAGATGTGTGCCACATGTCGAATAACGCCACCTTTTCACGCCCCGTACTATTCCTCTCTTTTTTGCACCATGTCACTTTTCTAACACGTGCTGACGTGGCTGTCACATGTCACATAACGCCCACTTTTAATGCCCTCGCACTCCGTATAGTCTAACTAATAGCATCCAACTGGATGAGGTGGACAAGGTTGAGATTTCAGAACACACGCCTCAAAGGCTCAAACCCCATCCTATTTACATAATGGCCGGCTTTGGAGAGGTCTGGGTAGACGACGGCTCAAAACCAGTCTCCCGATAGCATGGATTCACTTTAATATATACACACATATAATACATATATTAATCTCAAATAATATAAAGCCTAACTAGTTTAAACACTAAATCTAATTTGGATTTTAAACCTAAACATCAAGCAGACACAACCACTTAAGTTATTAAACAATTAAATAAAATACATATAACAATTAAACCATTACAATTTTTTTACAATTATTTTATAGTATTATGGTTCTTTTATATATAAATTTTAAGTTTATATTATAGCAGCTCACTTAAATTATTAAAAAAATACATACAACAATTAAAGCCATTACAATTTTTTTACAATTATTTTGTCGTATTATGGATCTTTTATATATAAATTTTAATTTTATATTATAGGAGCTCACTTTTTTCTTCTCTCTCAAGCCTGAAATGTACCAAGGATTTTCTAAGAATGGCCCTGATTTACATAAGCACCAAATAAGTTATTTAATAAAATTTTAAGTCAGTCCTTACAATTTTTTTGCTCTGTCATGTTATACATATGTATTCATCATTTGAACTAGAAGATGATAAAAGCTAGAGTTAACTGAGGCCCTTGATTTATCTTCATCGGAGGGGTATGGTCCCAAAAACTCTGCGCCTGCGCAAGATACCATACCCTCAACAACATACTATAAGGATAACCTTGCGCGCAATGTGCAATGGTGTGTCTTCCTTGGAGCCAACGGTCGCTGGGCAGGTTGCGTCTTACAACGTCGCATGAACAGTAATGCAGACGTCAGACAATGCACCAACCATACATAAGCCAGTGACTGTCACACATTCTCCACTTTCGGCCGATGCAGGTCCGACACCAGAGACAACTGCCTTTACATGTGGCACCATTCAGCATCCGACAAAGCACATCTCCTGACAGAGAACATTAATTCTCCTGTAGGGAACATTTAATGTTCGACGCAGAGGGACAGAACGGATGTCTCTGGTCGTCTGGGCCGGGCCCAAGGCACATAAGTCCATCTCCTGAGTCCACTTACTTTCGGCTATAAAATAAGTATTATCGGATCGCAAGGTAAATCCATCAACATATACATCTACGAATATCTACAATCACTTGCTTACTACTTGAAAACATTAACTACTGATTCTCACGCCGGAGTGTGGTCACGGAGGAAACCTACCATTTTCCCCGTGACGAGGCTAACGGCGCTGCTAGTTTTGCAGATAAGTCCGAGTGAGATCACCCTGAAGAGCGAGCGAAGAGGCAACTTTTTATGCAGAAATCTCTCAGTTGTAACTAATATATCCCAGGATATCACTAGGTTCAACCAGTGTTTCTTCATTCAATGGTCATGGAGTGAATAAACAAAATGAAGAAACAATATTGATCGAGTCTTAGGGTTACTATGTAAACACAGAAGTATTCTTGAAAACAAGAAAGTCTCCGGTTTTGAAAGGTAACTCCTCCTTCCATCTTATCTTATCTGTAGATGTATGTATAACTAACCCCAAGGATCGACGTACCGTGAAGGTCTTATGAAGTAGTTCAAAGATTTATGTTTGATATAAAGTAGTCTGGTTGTGTATTGGCAGGTGAGTTGAACATATTAAGGTGTCATATAGTAATGGAAATGGCACATGAATGGTTTTCAGAACTGGTAAGCAACCCATATGAGTTACTGCTTATTGTGGATTTATCTCTAATGAATTATCATATGTAGTATTGATGTTTATTTTATTGTGCTTCAAATCTAAATTCTAGGAAATGGAAGGTCAAATATTGTTCATGACTGATGATGAGATGAAGCTGCTCATACCACAAAGGATCCGACAACTGCGAGATATCATGTTTTAGCAGAGAGGAAGAGAAGAGAAAAATTGAATCAACACTTCATTTCTTTATCTGCCCTCCTTCCTAACCTTAAAAAGGTAACCATCATTTCTCACTCTCTTTCTGTCTGCTGCTTATCGGCCTCATAACTCCACTCATAGCCTAAGTTATGTTTCTTTAAGTTTGGCCATTTTTAACCATATGTTTCCCCTTGATTAGCTGGTCAAAATAATAGTCTATTAACTACTGGATCAACTCCTCATAAAATAGTCTCCTAAAAACTTTTGTTTTGACATGATCAAGAACTTGTGATTACAATCTTTGAGATAATAAATCCGATGAACTAACAATAATATTCAATTTTTTTTCAGATGGATAAGGCATCTGTGTTGGAAGATGCAGCTAGTTACATAAAAGAACTTCAAGGTCGTGTGAAGGAACTTGAGGAACTACAAAGCACTAAGAGAAAAGATGTTCAAGAATGTGTTATTTACATGATTAGATCTAGGATTATCAATAGTGACGATGAATACTCTTCGTCAGAAGAAATGGACTCTAAAGAGTGCGCTGACCCTTGCAAATCATCTCCTGAGATGGAAGTGCGGATATCAGGAAATAGCGTGCTAGTAAGAATTCATTGTCCGAAAAACCTGTCTTCCTTGGTGCATATAATTACCCAGATGCAGAAACTTGGGTTGTCTATCATTAGTAGTAGTGCCATGCCATTTGCTAAGACCACTATTCTTTTTCACCATCGTTGCCGGTGGCGGATCTAGAAAACTTTCACAGGGGTAACATTTTAAAAGAAAGGGTAACGAAATCGAAAAAACGTCAAATTTTTCCAAAATTTACACTATCGCTGGAACGCCAAGGGGTAGCGGAGGCTACCCCTTATAATAAGGTACATCCGCCCCTGATCCTTGCCCAGGTACATACAATTCTAAAACCCAAATCATGATGCATACCACTTTTTAATTTGCTTCTCTGATTATTATTTATTCTTATTGCCCTAAGGAGCTACTGTTGGAATTCCATACTGAGAGAGATTTGAGATACTAAGTTGAAGTGAAAGTAATTATTAGGTTAAAAACTATAAGTTGATTTTGCTAAAACAATAATCTTTGTTATCTCACTATATAAAGTAATATTCCATAAAATCTAATAAAGATGGGTTTTATTCCATCCATTTAATTCCGTATATTTGTTATATATGTAGCCAATTTCTTTTCTTTCTTTCTATACATATTCCTAGAGGCTTAGATTATGGATCCTTTGTATGTATATATAGGGATGCCTTCTTTTTCTTTGTAACTCAACTGTAACCCTTTCAAGATTACATCTAATACCATTACGATTTGTATATGGTATCAGAGCAATCTTAAAATACAAAAAGGATTCTCCTACCAAAAAAAAGAAGAAAACAAACCCTAATCTGCCATGGCAAGCGACAATGACAGATCCGACAAAAGAAAAGAACCAGTCTCCGATCATGATTCCCCGTATTATCTTCATCCCTCTGATTACCCACGCCAGATGCACGTGAATGATGTGCTAACTGATGGCAACTATAACGATTGGTCGCAAGAGATGTTAAATTTCTTGTTTGCCAAGAACAAGGTCGGTTTCATAGACCGGTCGATTGTGAAGCCTGGAGAAAAGGCATCGAACTACATGGCTTGGATGAGGTGCGATGCGATGATCAAGGGCTGGTTGAACACGGTAATGGAAAAAGAAATTAGAACAAGCGTTAAGTATGCGACCACGACTCAAGAAATCTGGGTCGACCTAAAAGAACGGTTTGGAAAGGTGAGTTCGCCTAGAGCGTATGAGTTGAAACAGTTGGTGATGACTACAAGTCAAGAAGGGATGTCGGTTTCGGCGTATTACACGAAGCTACATGGAATCTGGGATGAAATCCAATCCGTGCTTCCTGCTCCGAGATGTAGCTGTAGTGGATGTACGTGTGAGATAGGGAAAAGACTCATAGAATTGAAAGAGAAGGAAAGACTTTATGAGTTCTTGCTCGATTTAGATGCCGAATCGGGAACCATTAGAACTCAGATCCTTGCCATGCAACCAACACACTCTCTCGGAACTGCATACCATTTAGTAGCCGAGGATGAGCAACAAAGAGCTATTTTCGGAACCAAGAGGCACACGGATGCGGTTGCGTTTCAAGCTTACGTCCCGCCTAAGAAGGAACATAATCAAACACAAAGTCGATTTAAGCCAAAGATGGAAAACTAAATGGTGGTGAACAAGTTGGACATTGGAACTTTTGTGGGAAAGATGGTCACAATAAAGACGGGTGCTTCAAGCGCATCGGCTATCCCGAGTGGTGGCCGGGTAAAGGTAAGCAAGAAAGAATGAAGCCGAAGGCAGCTTGTGTTGAAGGGGAGGCAAGCCCCATATCGGGCTTAAGCGATTCACAATATCAACAGTTTGTCAAACTGTTTGGAAACAAAGAAGAAGAAACAAAGGAAGAAAGCTCTCGTGTCGCGAACATGGCAGGTAATTTGGGTAAAGAAGGTAATTGGATAATAGACTCGGGTGCAACCAAGCATATTATTTATGATGATTCATTGCTCGAAAATAAAACAAAACGAAGTCATGAACCACCTGTCACCATACCCAACGGCGAAACTATAGCCGTAAAGGGTAGAGGAAATCATGTCCTACCAAACGGAATGATGATTAAAGAAGTCCTTCATATTCCAAAATTCAAATGCAATTTACTATCTGTAAGTGGATTATCAAAGGATCTTAAATGTGCCATCACGTTTTTTCCTGAATTTTGTGTTATGTAGGACTTATATTCGAGGACATTGATTGGAGTGGGTGAATGCAAGAGTGGTCTATACAAGATGGGGATGACGAGCAACGAAAGGCAAGCTATGATGACAACTGTTAGTACATGGCACAAAAGATTAGGTCACCCATCAAATTCTAAACTATGTCATTTTGATTTTCTCAAGAACGTTTCTTTCAACTCTAAGAACATTTGTGATTCGTGTGTTAAAGCCAAGTTTGCTAGACTGCCTTTTCCAACCAGTACCACTAAAACAAATGATTGTTTTGAATTATTGCATTGTGATGTTTGTGGAAAATATCGAACACCCTCTTTTACACGTGCAAGTTATTTTTTTAACCATAGTGGATGATTATAGTCGTGCAACTTGGGTGTTTCTTCTTAAACATAAATTTGAGGCAAGTACTTGTCTAGTCTATTTTCATAAGATGGTACAAGTTCAATTTGAGAAAAATATTAAAGGGTACGCTGTGATAACGGAGGGGAGTTCACTTCAAATAACATGCTTGATTTTTATGCCAAGGAGGGAATAATTCTTGAGACAACCTGCCCACATACGCCACAACAGAATGGTGTGGTGGAACGGAAACACCGACACTTGTTGGAAACGACACGTGCTTTAAAATTTGAGGCACACATACCAACTAAGTTTTGGGGGGAATGTGTTTTAAACGGCCGCATATGTCATAAATCGATTACCCTCGGATGTAAACGGCTACAAAACACCATATGAAATACTATTTAATGTAAAACCCGATTATGAACACATGAGAGTTTTCGGATGTCTTGTTTATTATAAGAGCTTCGAGACAAAAGGTGACAAATTTGAAGTGAGGGGAGACCGGGAATATTCTTGGGCTATCCTCCAGGGACAAGGGTTATAAAATTTTTGATGCTCGACGTAACAAAATTACTAGAGATGTAAAATTTATGGAAGATGTTTTTCCGTTTACTAATAATGTAACAGAGAAGGAAGAAATTTTTGTCATTCCTCAAGCTTGGCAAGAGGAAGTTATCACAAAAGAACAACAAAATGGGCCACAACCAATCAATGATTGTGGTGGGCCCAATGTACCACCAGCCGAGAATTCAACAAGGCTTGAAACCGAGCTCAGTACACAAACCGAGGGCCAAATAGGGCAGGAAACACCATTAGAAGATCAACAAAATCAAGTGGAATTTGAAGACACACAAACCGAAAGTTACGTCGAGCCTAGTCACAAAAATGAAAGCCCAAATATATAAGATAATCCAGCCACACAAGATGAATCCAATTCAGATTTGGAGAATCTACATTCTGGGACCAATACAGAAGAATCCGAGTTACCAAGACCGAAAAGAAATAAATCTCGACCAAGGCATCTTGATGGCTATGAAGTTAATTTGCCCCCATCTGTAGATCACGAGCAACCCACCTCCAATCAAGAGTCCTCAACGGTACACCCCTTGGCTAATTTTATTTCTTATGATAAGTTCACTGACAAACATATAGCGTTTTTGGCGGCCATTCTTTCAAATAATGAGCCAAAACACTATAACCAAGCTGTACAGGATAAGCATTGGAGGGAAGTAATGAAAAAGGAGATCCAAGCTCTCGGAAAAAATGAGACTTGGACCTTAGAAGAACTACCAAAGGGAAACGAGCGATCGATTCAAAGTGGGTGTACAAGATAACATACAAGTCAAATGGAGACGTTGAAAAGTATAAGGCTCGCCTTGTAGTAAAGGGCTTCACGCAAATGGAAGGTATTGACTTCCATGAAACCTTTGCACCTGTTGCCAAGATCGTGACCGTCCGGACTCTCTTAGCTATAGCAGTAAAGCGTGGGTGGCACATCCACCAGTTGGATGTTAACAATGCTTTCTTGCATGGAGACCTGAATGAAGACGTCTACATGAAGGTGCCTCAAGGATTTGGAAAAACGGTTGGTAACAAAGTTTGTAAGCTCAAGAAATCCCTATATGGTCTTAAGCAAGCATCGAGGAATTGGTACCAAAAGTTCACCAAATCCTTATTGGATATGGGTTTCAAACAAACGGGAGCCGATCATTCTCTATTCACATTCAAAGACAAGGATGTTTTCATTGCTGCGATAGTTTTGGTTGACGTCATCATCGTGGGTGATAACTTAAACAAAATACAAGAGACTAAAGTTTTTCTCGACAGAAAGTTTAGTATTAAAGACCTTGGTCCTCTAAAATTCTTCCTAGGGATAGAAGTTGTTAGAATAAAGGAGGGAATGGTGCTTAGTCAACGCAAGTACACTCTTGACATTCTAGAAGATGCTGGCATGATAGGATGTTGACCGAGTCCATTCTCAATGGAGCAAAATTTGAAGCTTGGCAAATGTGATGAAGAACCATGCATAGACCCAAACCAATATCGAAGACTAATAGGGAGACTTCTCTTCTAGAAGATGCTAGCATGATAGGGTGTCGACCGAGTCCATTCTCAATGGAGCAAAATTTGAAGCTTGGCAAATGTGATGAAGAACCATGCGTAGACCCAAACCAATATCGAAGACTAATAGGGAGACTTCTCTACTTGCAAGCAACAAGACCTGACATAGCCTACGCTGTAAATGTCTTAAGTCAGTTTGTTGGTGATCCAAGACATAGCCACTTGGAGGCTGCTAATCCGGGTCCTTCGATACCTTAAGCGACCCCTGGACAAGATATACTCCTTCCTAAAGAGGGCGTCACCATGCTTATGGCCTATTGCAATGTTGATTGGCTAGGGTGTCCAATAAACAGAAGATCCAAAACTGGTTACTTCCTACTTTTGGGAGGAGCTCCTATATTGTGGAAATCTAAAAAGCAGTTAGTAGTTTCAAGATCATCAGCCGAAGCCAAATACTAAGCAATGGAGAATGCTGTTAGTGAAGGATGAGATGGCTTTTGAACGAACTAGACATACCAGCGACAGGGCCGACGTATTTGTTCTGTGAAAATCAACCGGCTCATCACATAGCAAATAACCCGGTCTTTCATGAACGAACGAAGCACGTTGAAATGGACTGTCATTTTGTTCGAGAACGGGTCGAGTCAAGGGAGATACATCCAATGCAGATTGACACCAAAGCTCAAATTGCGGATATCCATACAAAGCCATTGGGAACGAAACAATTTCATACTCTACTTGGCAAGTTGGGCATTCAGAACCTCCATGCTTCAACTTGAGGGGGAGTAAAGATGGGTTTTATTCCATCCATTTAATTCCGTATATTTGTTATATTTGTAGCCAATTTCTTTTCTTTCTTTCCATACATATTCCTATTTTCGAGGCTTAGATTATGGATCCTTCGTATGTATATATAGGGATGCCTTCTTTTTCTTTGTAACTCAACTGTAACCCTTTCAAGATTACATCTAATACCATTACGATTTGTATAAAAGTATATAATGATGGTAAATTACACTTTAATATTTGTGTGCAGTTTGAGGATGACTTCTGTATGACAACAAAAGAACTTATGAAGAACCTTCAACTAGCTATATGAGTTTCGATGATGATATTAAATTACAAGTTCAATATTTCCATGTACCGGAATTCGATTAGCTCATTTGTTTCCATTTAATGATTTAGAAAGATAACAAGTGAGAACATTCTTATCTTTGTCACATGGCTTTTCGAAATACTAATGAAGAAGCAAATCTGGCATTAGCCAACTTGTAAACAATGCCATCACCCGTAAGGGTGTTCAAAAAATTGGAATTCGAAACCGAATCCAAAAACCGGATAATCCGAATTTTTGGATTCGGATATGAATTTTTAAAGATTTCGGATATTCGGATAAGTAGGATCGTGATATTAAAACACAATTCATAGGTTGTTTGAGAGAATTCTAAATTACATTCAAGCTCATTAGTTTACAAATGAGGGGTTTGTGGGGAATTTATACCCTTGAGATGCCTTGGGAAACAAGGCACATAACTAAATAACCGTCACCATCTATGATAAAAATGATAATACAACTTAAATAATAAACTTAAGATAAAACTAAATTAATGATAACATTCTCCCCCTAATTTTTATTTATCTTTCATGCTTCATAGCAGGGTTGAATTATCTTCGCTTCATCTTCATCTTGTTTATAACAACATTGGTTCATCGTCTTCACATTCAATTAGATGAGCTTCCTCCTTTTTCTCTAGCTTTGGACATTCGTTTTTGAGGTGTCCAAATTCATTGCAGTTGTAGCATCTTATATGGTTCTTGTTTTATTGGTGTCCTTTAAAAACTTTATTCTTCCAAGTCTTCCAATATTTGCTTTGTCCATGTCCTATATGTCTTTGAATTGAATGACCACAATGCTCACATTTATCTCCTTTAACTTTTCTTTTTGTATCTTCTTTGGTGAACAAGAGTTTAGCGCGCGTGTCACCTTCTTTAGTAGGTTTCTTGATGCGTTCTTCATACGCCTTTAATCTTCCGATAGCTTCTTGACATGGCATAGCTTTAAGATCGACAAATTGTTCGATTGCAGCAACAATTTGGATGTACTTTTGTTGTACGGAACTTAGTAGCTTCTTGACTAATCTTTTGTTATCAATTGTAGATCCAAGATTGTTAGCTTGTGAGACGAGTTTGCTAATTTTTCCGGTAAAATATCTAATGATTCAAAGTCTTTCATCTTTAGAGCTTCAAGTTCTGATTCAAGCGTTTGCAGTCTTGCTTCCTTGACTTTGTCTGCTCCTACATATCTTGCTTTCAAATCTATCCAAATATCTTTAGCATTTGTATGATGAGCTATTTGAAAGACTAGTCCTTTAGCATGGCTTGATAGAGATAAGCAATAGCTTTTGCCCTTTTCTTTGTATCAACTTCTCCATTTGGTTTGATTACTTCCCATATTCCATGTAAATTGAATATTGCTCTAACCTTCACTGCCCAAATAGTGTAGTTTTTAGAACTTAGAACCCGGCATTGGAACATCATTGAGGATCCTACTTCTTTTGCAGTTTCATCTTTCTTAGTCATTTTCCGTGATTTCTTTTTCTTCTTTCCAATATTGGTAGATAAACTTTGATTATCCTTACTTTAACTTCACTGGTTTCGAATCGAATTTGATATCAACTTTACTGGTTTCGGATCAAATTGATGTCAACCTTTTTATTTGACATTAGTTTTACAACTTCAGATCAAATTAATCAAGTCTCTTGGCTTTTCGGTTGCTTAGCAAATCAAAACCTTTATATCTGGCCACTAGTTTTCAGTCGCCTAGGACGAATCAAAACCTTCCTTACGAGAATAGTATACGGGTTTCGGTCGTCATCACGAACCAAAACCAACTATTCTATCCACAACAATAACATGTTTTTCGGTTGTAAGACGAATCGCTCGCCTAACAAATCTAACCAATTGTTGCTTTCTGATAAGAGTAACGGGGTTTTTGATTGCAGGACAAATCAAAACCAATTCGGGTTTTTCGGTTGCCAAGCAAATCAAACCAACTGTTGTTTGTCAAGAACAATAATAGGGTTTTCGGTTGCAGGACAAATCAAAACCAATGGTACTGGGGTTTTTCGGCTGTCAAGCAAATCAAACCAACTGTTCTTCTTGAACTGATTCGTTGCAGCGCAAATCAGAACCGTTCTATCTTCTATATTTTTATAATTGTTTTTCTAAAACAGTCAAATATTTTTTTTTATATTTCAAGTCTTTCATATTGTTATGTAATAGTTGTATTTGCCATTTCAGCTATAGCTATAGCTATAGCTGGGTGACAGAGGGTTTTGCCTCTTGAAGAAAATATTTAGGGTGCAATTTAGTATAAATTTGTGGTTTAGAAGTAGGATAAATGTAATATTTGTGGTTAAAAAAATGTAATATTTGTATTTCAATTTTGAAATAATTTTTTTTAGCTTTTATCACATCTTTAATTTTAATCACAAACTCTCCTAACAAGCGTGTTACTACATAAATTTGTGTGACATCTATAATTCTGAAGATATTTTTGGCTTCTATACTTTTTTTACTAAAACGAGTACAAGGTTCAAGAATAACTCGGTTAAGTTACACTTTATCATTGGTGAGGTTAAAAATATTGGTTTTTTTGGTATACGTCTAGATCTAAAGGAACATCTACTTATTGGACATATTGGTGTAAATTTGTAATGTTGCTTTCGATTGCCTCGGTTTGAGGCAACTTGTGTTTTAATGAATTTTACCTTTAAAAAAAAGTCTACATTCCCATGTGCTCTGAGTTTAAAAATGAATTACAAGTAAGCCAATTAATTTTTAGAGATCGACAATATACATTAAAACAAAGAATATTTAGTAGTGTAGTAATGATAGAATGCATTATTATATATATATAATTTATAAACTTTTTAACTACAATGTTTTTTTTATTATTTTTGTCTTTTGTGAACAAAATTTTCATCTTTCCTTTTTCTTTTCTATTTTTGTTTTTTTCGTTTTCTTTTTTAAGTTTCAATCTGGTGTTTTATGTGTAACAAAACGAACTGTCTAATACTGACCAGACAACGTCAGTACCGAAAGTGATCTTCGGTTTTATTGTTTCGATCGATGTAAATACATCTCCCTATTTTTTTGTCGATTTATGACTTTTTTTTGTTTCTCTTTCGGTAAATGTGGTATCTTAATGAATCTAGCTAATATCAAACAAATTTCTGCCATCTACGTTTCCATTAAAAATTGGGTCATTCCGCGTAGAGCGCAAATATAAGCTACTAGTTTGATCAACAAGTGAGTGCCAAGTGACATTATCTAGTGTTTTTTTGTTTTCTTTTATATTTTTTGACAGCATTATATTCTTTGTATATATACATATACGAATACAAACATATTAGTAATAATATATTTTTTCTGTATATTGTACATATACCAACATATTATTTATATAATATAAATTTTGCAACATTTTGTTGCATTAGTATTTGTAAATCAAGCTTTGTGGGTGTATTGTACATCTAATAGACGTACCGTAGCTTAATAAATTAGCAAGTTATTTATGCATTGATGGTTGTATAAACTTTTTTACTTTCAAATTTGACGATATACTTTTCATTTTTATAAATTTTACGTTTTACATTTCGGTCTAAATTTTGCGAGTTAACACGCTGCAATATGCGGATTCGAACTCGTGACCTCCCGTATGCGTGCACGCAGCTCTTCCAACTGAGCCACGTGTCTAACCCGTAAGTAATCTGATTTTAATTATACTTATATACTTATTAGATTATTCCAGAAATTATTTAATTTAAAAAGATTTTAAAATTAACGAACCGGTGCTCATGCCTGGGTTCAAACCCGTAACCTCTGCTGTATAATGCACCCAGCCCTACCAACTGGGCTAGATGTCTAACCCAATATATTCCTGAATTGTATTATATTTGAATACTTGCTGGAAGTTAGTATATATTTAAGTAAAAACAATTGGTTTAATTCAGAAAATCGGCGACGTGTTAAGATTGGAACCTGGTATCATTTGTGAGAAATGCATACAGTCCACCACTGGACTGTGTGTCTAACCCGATTAAAACACCCAGATTGACTGTACATATATTCTAAATAACTTCATCTTCTTCAACTTAATATAACCCAGTACCGAACTTCGATCATGCCAAGTTAAAACGATGTTGTTGCTATGTGATTTATAGATTAAACATGTTAGTAACAATTTACAAAAATAACCGAAAGATTTACCGAGAAAACAATGATCTTAGTTTTCCGACGAGCAGAGCCTGAATTCCGGCGACTTGAGGATCAGAGAGTTGATCAGAGAAAAGCTAGAGTGTTGCTTGTCAGAATGAACGAGTTGGAACGATTTCTTTGAGGTATTTATAGGCGATTCATCAAATCGGTTTCACGATAAATTTTCGCCAATAATTTGCAGGAACGTTTTGAATTAAATTGGACCTTGATTGGGTTTGTAACTGATGTCGATTATCAGTTAAACTCAATGATTTGCAACGAAAATCGTTTTTTTGATAACGTATCTCTTAAATCAGTCGTCCCGTTATAGTTCTGATGTTGCAGGTTTTACGCGGGTGTTATTATATATATTATTTGTTTCTACTTTTAAACAAAAGGTGTGTGCAGACTAGTGGTGCTTTGTGTGTGTGGACTTGTGAGGGATCCGGGTTCGATTCCGGTTACTCCCTTTTGTTCATTTTTATTTTATTCTTTATTATTTTGGTTTTATTTATTATATTAATACCTTTTATTCTTTTATTACTCTATATATTAATTATTAAATTTACTTATTACCCATAAATAAAAGTAATAAATAATACTACTAATAAATTCCGTAACGGACTACATCATAAATACTAGAATTTCTAACGGAGCGGGTTTTGAAATCCGTTTGTACATGAATGTTACATGCTCTCATATGTGTCTTGTCCTTGCAAGGTTTTAGGATTTATGTTCAAGAGGGTTGTTGTCCTGCGCAGGGTCTAGTAGTCTGCGCGCATGAGTCTAACTTACCGTTGTGCCAAGTCACATGGCTCGTTGTGTGACTAGAAGCTATCGGTCTAATTCACCGATGCGCGGAGTGCGCAAGACTCATTGTATGACCTAGTGTTGTTGGTCTAATTCACCGTTGCTCTGAGTGCGCAAGTCTCATTGTATTACCTAATGCTGTTGGTCTAATTCACCGTTGCTCTGTGTACGCAAGGCTCACTGTATGACCTAATGCTTGTAAGGAAGGCGCACTATTGCATGTTGAATACAAGGTCATCCTTGTGAAATGTGGTCAAGAGTATGGTTTTTTGAGACCATACCTCCTCAAAAGCACTACTGATATTGTCCTTAAAAACTATGGCTCTTTATCCATAACACTATCATATGCTTGTCATAGCTTTAGCTACATGAACAGAGCATTTTTGTAAGATTTCATTACCATCCATCCTAGAGGGGACTTAGCAGTTTAGACAATGTAAGAACTCATAACCTTTAATTAATTCTAAAGCATTTCATAATATAACTGTTTCCTAACCATTTTTCTTTGACTTTACATTTATTGAGAAAACTTAAGCATTATTATATATATAATTTATAAACTTCTTAATTATAGTTTTTTTTTAAAATCAATTTATAACTTTTGTTTTTATGATTTTTTTCTATTTTTCCTTTCTCTTTTCTCTTTTTTTTGTTTTCCTTTTCTTTTTTAACATGCAATAAAACGAATGGTTTAATATTGACCGAACAACGTTAATACCAAAATTGATATTCGTGTTTATTGTTTCGATCGATCGATAAAAAAACATCTTGGTATTTTTTTGGTCGTACCATGACTTTTTTTGTTTCTCTTTCGTTAAGTGTCGGTATCTTAATGAACCGAACCAATATCAAACGAATTCCTGCCATTAACGTTATTTTTACTATTACTTCTACGTTTCCATTAAAAATTGGGTTGCCCCGTCACAGAACACGGGTGTAACCCACTAGTTTACCTTTAAACCACAACTATAGCTATTTGTAGGCACGACCATTTCAAACGTTTTAAAACGTACTTTATCAGACCTACACTAAAATCATTTCATAAAATCATTCTTAAGGATTTACACCACCCAATCATGTAAAATGGGCGTGTAAGAGTTCACCTGGTGAAATGCTTACGTTATGATTCACTCCAACACCTACTCTACTCTACCTGGTTAACAGTTTATACAATTATTGGTGCGTTACCAGACATTTAAACCTTTTTCTTGTAAAAAAGATGAATAGAAAAACTAATAAAGTCCTGAGAACTTGGTCTAGCGGTAAATTGGCATGTCCTCCCTATTGGAGATGCACGTTCGATTATCGCTTAGGCCATTTTCAAGAGACATCTGGGTGAATGGACGAATTGGGGCTTTAATCCCGGGTTCAAACCTGACCTGACGGGAGGCGAGGGTTTAACGATTCCATACGGTTCCCGCGCACCAGTGGGGCACAGTCTCATGGCGGTTGAGTAGTTGACCTTAGACATAGCCTCGAGTTGGTGAGTTTACACGTGAGATTTTTTTGCCGTTAAAAAAAAGAAAAACTAGTAAAATATGTATAATATGAAAATTTATAAATTTGGTAAGGGAAGGGATATATGAAAATTTGATTGGGTAAATATACTAAGAAGGTTTACAAGAAGATATATATGGACTTGCCACTTTTTACTTGTTGGCTTTATTCAATTATAAATGCTTCAAATTTATATTGAACACTTCATGATCTTTAGAATCCAATATTCTATTCTGTTATATACAAATTTCATGATGTGAAATAGTTTTCATTTTTCTGAAGTAAAGATTAATACTGTTTTGTCATCTTCATTATGTTTAGAAGCATATAAAAACATAATCATTGAACATTCAAAGTAGTTAAAATGAAAAGAAAGCCCCAAAAAGGGTTAATAGCGCAATCCACACTTAATAAGAGGGTTTATAGTCTTTATTTTATATCCTTCTTACTTAAATATTGTTTTCACTTTTGTCCCTATAGATCACATGATTCAGGTTGTATGTATAGTTAAATAATTAAGTAAAAGCTTATGTTCTCTTTTAGTTGACAGTTCTAACATGATTAACGTTGTACGTATAGTTAAATAATTTATATTGAAACATAAATAAAAATAAGTACGTTACAACAGTATACTTAAAATTTTATAAAATATTGTATTCTAAAAGTTAGAAGAGAAAAATTAAACATACTCAAAATTCTAAGTTAAGTAATTATAAAATAAAACAATAGTAAAATATATGAAAAAAACCAAAACAAAATCCAGTCGGTTTTTATGATAATAATGATAGTAATAATAGTAATAATAATAATAATAATAATAATAATAATAATAATAATAATAATAATAATAATAATAATAATAATAATAATAATAATAATAATAATAATAATAATAACTGGCAGACAACTAGTGAGTTATGATATATATAAACAAATTACAATGCCTTTCCAAAAGTTAAAGGAACACCATGAACCTTTTGCGAATCTTTACTAACCCACCACAAGCAACAAAAAGCATAAAATACAAGTAAAACAAGGAGGAAAATATTGGTGTTGCTAGTTGGTTGGTTGCTGTATTTTTATGGTGGTTTCAAAATTTGTTGAAAAGAAAACTTTTACCATTTCTTAAAAAAAAGGAAAGAAAAATGATAGTTTTATACACGTAGTCAACTATTGAACGTGAACAATCACGCAAAAAAAGCTTACAAGAATCCATCGGAGAAAACTGAAACCTTCCATCTACCACAAAGAATTAGATAAAATTGTTACTGGAAAAAAAAGAACAAGAAAAAAAACGACCCGAAAGGATCAAGCTACGGCTTGTCAATTATGCTTCTTCTGGAGTACTTCGAAATATCACATGTGTGATGAGGATGAGTATGTTCTCAAGCGTCATGCATCCTTCTGAAGCATAAAATGTAAAAAGTTCAATTACATACGTGTCTTAAGTGAAATTTATATAGCTACTTGAAGGTTTGCCACAAGTTCTTTTATTGTCATACAAGTCATCCTCAATCTGCACAAATAAAAAGTGTAATTTAGCGTCATTATAATTAAGGGCTTAAATTTTTAGAGTTTTGTTTTATATGACATTAAAAAATATTTAGTAGAATCAACTCAGTTTTTGATCTAATAGTTACTTTCACTTCTAGTTACTATCGATCTTTTTCAATATGGATTAGAAGAGAAGCTCCCTAACGGCAATAAATTAAAAATAACTAAAACTGATGCATATCACACAGTGCGGAAACAAATAAATAACAAAGAGAGAAATTCTCAAAACAAAAGTTGTAATTTCAGAATTCAGAAACGAATACAAAAGAAGCCCTTTGAATTCTAAATTAGACAGGTTTGTCATCAAAATTTTAAAATCACAAATAAAAGGACATACTGAAATTAGATATAGAAATAAACGTGTAAATTGATAGAATCAATGATTCCCACATTTTGTTTTAAAAAGTATATAGATTGAAATTTTGGCAAAAAAATTGTTTGAATAAATCGGAGCGCTTAACCAAGTTATGTCCGTTTGAAGTTTGGCTATTTTCTGCCTGTTTCCCCTTGTCCAACTAGTCCAAATAAGATTCTGTCAGCTTTTGGATCAACTCCGCATTAACATATGAATTGGTTTCTAAAATTTAAGTACCTGGGCAAGAATGGTGATAAGAGTAGTGGTCTTAGCAAATGGCATGGCATTGCTACTGATGATGGATAGCCCAAGCTTCTCCATCTTGGTTAGTGTATTCTCCAAGGAATAAATGCTTTTTTGACACTGAATTCTTACTAGCACGCTATTTCCGGATATTCGCACTTCGATCTCGGGAGATGATTCGCAAGGGTTGGTACTCTCTAGAATCTATTTCGTCGGACGAATAATCGTCGCTATTTATAATCCTAGATCTCTTCATAGAAATGACACATTCTTGGACATCCTTTCTCTTATTGCTTTGTAATCCCTCAAGTTCCTTCACACGATCTTGAAGTTCTTTTATGTAATTAGCTGCCTCTTCCAAGACAGATGCCTTGTCCATCTGAAAAACTGAAGATTAGATTACGTTCATATATCTATGAAATTAATATGAAAGCTTTGTAAGTTTGATCATAATCACAACTTCTTGATTATGTCAAGAACTTAGCAAAGGTTCTTAGAAGACTATGATAGTTACCTTTTTAAGGTTTGGAAGGAGGGCAGATATAGAAATGAAGTGTTGATTCAACTTTTCTCTTCTCTTCTTCTCCGCCAAAATATGATCGTGTGCCTGATTGTTATTTTTGGCTGTGGTTGGAATCTTTGCGGTATAAGTAGCTTCATACCCGAGCGAATCAGGAAACTGGAGAGTCTCGTTTTTTGGGTTTTTGTTTGCAAAAGATATGGTGAAAGTGTTTGACGAGCGACGGGTAGTAGCGACAAGGGGATCTGGAGTTTGAAAACTTTTGTTAGTTTTGCTGTTCTTTTCTTGATTGGGTTGAGGTTTTTTTTTTATACTGCTGAGTCTGAACAGATTGATCAATAAGCCTCATGGTATCTGTATAGCTTTCTGACGAACATGAATTAACACTGATGTTATCAATTGTGTCATAAAGATTCATCATCTCATCATCATTCATGAACATTCGACCCTCCGTTTCCTAAGGCATAAATTCGAAGCACATTAGATATAAAAATCAATACTACATAATAATAATTCATTAGAGATATATCCACAATAAGCAGTAACTCATATGGGTTGCTTACCAGTTCTGAAAACCATTCATGTGCCATTTTCATTACTATATGACACCGTAATGTGTTCAACTCAAGATAGGATAACCTACAAATACACAACCAGATTTCTTTATATCTAACATAAATCCTTTGAGTTGCTTATGAAATCATCATTTGGAAGAATGATTTACCTTTCAAAACAGATGACTTAAATTTTTTACTTTTTTCAGAATTCTTTGTGTCAATGCAAGTTGTATATGTTCGTTGGTGTTTATATGGTAACCTAGAAACATGATCAGAATTGTTTATTCACCCAGGCACGTGTAAATAGAAATTATTGGTCTTAATGAATGGAGCCTGTTCGCACTTGCTTCCAAAAAGTATTTTACTTCTGTTAGATGTAAATAATATGGTCAAAGCAAGTGCCACGTTGTGGACAACTACCTTGAGTACATCTCAAATATCCATGAGAAGGTACCATGGATGAATACGTACCAAAAACAATTTCAAAATATATAACATTTCAAAGCAAGAACTTTGTAACCTTAACTCACATTTTCTTATTTATATTTTATTTATATTATACTAACTTAGAACCACATATATTATACAGAGTTTGATTAATATTAATAATAAATAGAAAAATAAAAGAAATAGTTATGAAAAGAATTTTTTTTAACAACTAATAGAGAAACTAAACAATTAGGATTTATTATTATTGTTTGTCTTTTAGTCATTATCAACCACGTAACCTTTGATCTTTTTAAATAATAATTACATATTTGCCCTCTCAACTCTTCTTAGTTTTTTTGTTATTTAAAATATAATTACACTCCCCTACCCCTATCTTTTATACCAGTATCCTCCTATGATTTATAAACAACCATAACTTTTTCATGCATTGATGTGTTTTCAAAATAAACCATAAAATAAACATTTTATTCTCTTTAATTCGAGTCTGACATTGCTATAACTAATTTTATTCACAAAAAACTAACATGTTATGTGATTACCATTGTATTTGTTCCCCAACGCATCGTGCAACCACCCTCAAGTATAAATATATAAAAGAGATCATAAGAAAACTTAAAAAGGTACTTGAAATCCGCAAGAAAAACAATATAAACTAAGATTTCTGTCTTTCATTTTATGTTATTGAACTTTGAGTAAAAAAGTGGAATATTGGATTTAAATAACCCCAACTTTCACCAATTGATCGATAACACTCTCAACTTTCGATTCGTACACCAGCACTCTCAACTTTCAACTTATTGGCGATAACACTCCCTAACTAACTGAACCCTAACTCAGTTAGCTGACGTCCGCTGCCACGTCATAAAAATGCCATGTCAGCTGCCACATCAGCTGCCACGTCATAAAAATGTCACTTCAACTGCCACATTGGCTACCACATCGTATACCATGTCAGCAAAATGAGCCACATCAGATGACACGTAGCAAAAACTAACTGAGTTAGGGTTAAGTTAGGTAGGGAATGTTGTCGGCCAATAAGTTGAAAGTTGGAAGTGCTAGTGTACAAATTGAAAGTTAGGAGTGTTATCGGCCAATTGGTGAAAGTTGGGGTTATTTAAATCCAATATCCTTTTATTTATTGTTGCATTTGTTCACTCATTTGTTGTATATGTCCAGCGAGAAGTTCATTTGCCGCTACATGTTTGGTGGATATACTCAACATGTCATGAGGCGGGATATATCTTTCAGTTTTCAATCAACTCCTCATGCCTAACCATGCCTTTCACTTAGGGCACATATGAGGCACTTAACCTCATCAACTGGCCAATCATTGACCACAATTTGCATTTTTTCGATACTCTTGATGAATCATATCCTGCATTAAAAAATGAAATAAACTTATATTAAACTTTGACTAAATTGCATTTTACGATCTTGAAGTTTGAGCCAAATTGTAGGCGGTATCATTTAACTAACGAAAATATACTATATGTCCTTTATGTTTTCCAATGGGCGATGTCCTCATATGTGCTTTGGGAGAACAAATTTATTCCTATACCAGTCTCTCTTGATGATGCAACAACGAAAATACCTGATGATGCAAATACACAATGTTGATATATGGGTGAATAATTTAATCCTATCAGTCTCTTTGCTGCATCATCATGTTGTTGGATGAGAATGGTACAGGAGATCGTTTTATGAGTTTAGGGCAAAGTAATAAAATGCTATATTGACGACATGTCGTCGCGACATAGTCCAAAGAAACGACATTGTTTTAGCTTTTCCTTTGTGAATACAATAAAAATATACATTTCTTTACTTTTAACCTATATCGATAACATGTCATCTGGAATAATTTTCAAAATGGTCGGGTCATCATTTCACAATTAACTCCCTGCAAAGCTATAGCGATGACGAGTCATTGGGACAGACATTGACCGGTCAAAAATCTGGAACAAGCTATATTAACAACATGGCGTCATTGTAGGGTGTACTACGCCGACGACTATAAGTCGTTGTAATAGCCCTCGTCGTAGTAAGGGTACTTTCCTAGTCGTGTACAAGCTACATATGTTTTTTTACTCTATATTTTCTTCTAATTATACAATTAATTAAAAGAAATGAAAAAACTGCAATAATTCTATTTGATTGGTTGATAGTAATTTTCATTATTTTCAAGCTCAAATTTTACAGGGTTATTTTATACCAAAACATGATCTTAGCTTACTTATGTCAAATTTAATCAAGATTGATTGGAGCTTAGGTTATAGTGCTGCATCTTACTCGAGCTAAGTTAGAACTTTCATAATGAAGACTTGTTTGGACCATAATATCATTAATTTTGAGCTCACCTTGTGTCGGTTCATTTGTAGCCTACAGTAATCTTGAAACGAAATAAACGTGAAGAAATACAATGTTCACGTTCTCCAGATCATTGGTAATTTCATAATTGGCCATTAATTTTTAGTAGACCCAACAAAAGATCAATGAAAACGACATGGTTTCCAAAGTCAAAATTTTATTGCCTAATTGTATAAACTATCCGAAAGATCTGGAAGAAGATTTTCTTTCACAAAGCCAGGCGTAAGCAATTGATATGGTCCATTGACTTGCGCATGAGGTAGTGGTGGAGTGGTAAGGGAGAGACTTGGTGTTTTAAGAGACCCATGTTCGATTCCTTCCCTCTTCACCTAGTTCGATCCTTGAACTAAGCGGGTTTTACCTCATCGCACTGTCGTGCCTTCGGGCGAGCGTTCACGGGCTTCTGCCCTAGGTGAGGGTTTCCCAGGTTCAGAAGCGAGTGTATCCCGATGTGATGAATTTCGCTAGTATCTCATTTGAAAAATTCGTTGAACGTTCAAAAAAAAAAAAGAAAAAGATAAGGTCCATTGACTATCAAACAAAGTTATAGATATTCGAAGGAGTGTACTTGCGTTTACACCTAAATATTATAAATTAATATACTCAAGAGGGACCTCCCTAATTCCCACAACACGTTGGTATTACCATGGTTTTTATATATTTACTTTTTGTTTCAACATTGGTTGGCTTTCTTTTATCCCCTAATTTATATTCATCGTGTTTTATATATGTTACAATATATTTGCTTCATATGGTTTGTTCTTCATTGTTTTATTAATGCTTTCTCAAACATTCTCTCCCCATATAAAAACCAAAATCGAATGTCAAAATAGTGAGACCAGTGACAGCGCAACATGTAGCTAAAGCAGGAATCCAACACAAAAATATGATTCATTTACCATAAGACAATGTGTAGCGGTCTGGTTTGCGGGTGAAGAAGTTCTACTATGTAAGTAGTGAGACTTCTAACTAGCTACACCTTTAAAAGTGTATAATGGTTTAACTAAAAACACAATTAAGTTTGATTCTTTTATTAATAAAAATGGAAGTAACATGGTTTGATTGGGGTTTGGCGCCACACTCAGTCCTTAACACTCGTTAACGGGATTAAGAGGGGGGGGGGGGGGGGAGCCCATTGGCGCTCCTCTTAAATGGGATAGCTGGTGTTAAGCTAGAAAATGCTGAGGTGAATGAGGCTAACGCCTACTATACCTAGCCTTTGGATAAACTCACAAGCTGAACAGTGAAGGGCACTGCTAGAAAATGACTTTCTCCGCTACAAACTACATATTTTCAATAATTACTATTGCCACATAATCCTATTTTGTCACAAGCTTATACACCTGATAAACATTTAGGTTACACAAGTTACCTCAAATTGCCACATGATCCTATTTTGTCGCAATTTCGACGCACGTGTAAAGGCATTTCCCACATATTTTCCAGGAAAATATATGTCATTATTATTTTTATTTGTTAGTGTAAGTAGATTATTAATTAAAAATAAATATCTGATGCAAAATTGTCGCAAAATGAGACTAATTGCCATGAAAATATATATTTTCAATAATCATTCTTTATTAGTTCATATATGTATATTAGTAATAAAAAAAAATATGAAAATAAGTAATTGTTGCAAACTATTGCAAGTTGGGACCAATTTGCCACAAAAAAATATTTTTTTTTTCACATTCCAGACACCCTTTGTGGAGAGGAGTCTACGATCGCATCGGGTCTTCTTATGGCTATTTTTAGGAGGTCAACATGGTTGGGGAAGATACCCCAAGGCCTTGTCGGAGTTTGTCGCATTTGCTGCCGTAACGCCATTGTTCAAGTCGGACAATAGGATTAGACCTATTGTGGTGGGCGCTATTTGGAGAAGGTTGGTTTCTAAGGTAGCTATGAAAAATGTGGGGACATATATGGCCAAATACCTTGGTGATCACCAGTTCGAGGTAGGGATCCCTAGTGGGGCGGAGGTTGTGCTCTATAGTGCGAACTGATTTTTAAATTAGTTTCGCTCGAATGGGTCATTGGCTATGCTTACGGTTGATTTCTCTAATACATTCAACCTAGTTGATAGGACAACTCTCCTTCGGGAGGTTCATTCCCGATGCCCATCATCTCCCCATGGGCCAATTTCCTATATGGACAATCTGCAAGATTATATGTCGGGGATGATTGCATTGGGTCAACTACTAGGGTTCAATAAGGAGACCCTTTAGGGCTCCTTCTTTTTGTCTTAGTTTTGTACCTCTCGTTCATTGGGTGCTGGATAGTTGCAACTTACTTTTCTATACGTGGTACTTGGACGATGGAAGTATTATAGGAGACACTATCGAGGTGGCGTCTGAAGGACCATTATTGGGGCTTGAGCTCAACATTAGGAAAGCTGAGGTCTTTTGGCCGTGGCATTGGGAGGCTAGAGTTTGGTGTGAAACTCCTGGGGGGGGGGGCTGTTAGTCGGGATGCTGGTTATATAAGCAGTTTGGCTGGGAAAAGGGCCTTATATGCGGTGGACCTTATGAGATGCCTACCTCGTTTGTGGGGCCCTCAATGTGAGTTTCTTTTGCTTCGCTCTTGTATAGTGTTACCAAGATGTTGTTTAGCCTACGCACCTACGAGCCCATTTTTGTTGAGAAAGTTATATCTATTTTTGACAAGGGCCTCTGGGACGTGATCGAGTGTATTGTGGTTTGTGGGGGTCCGTTTTTTGGGGATTTTTAAATGGAGGTGGCCGCTCCTCCGAAGACTCAAAAAACTTTAGAGAGAGCCTTGTATAGTAAAGCCGCCCAAGGTTTAGGAGAGAAGTTTGACATATACGTGCGCTAGAAAATGGTGTTAGAATGTCTTTGAGGCACCATGCTCAAGATTTTCTAACTGTTATCCCCATTGAAGATCTAGGCCAACGCATGTCAGCAGTGGAGTATCGGTCCATCCTTGAATACCAGTTAATGATCCCCTTGTTTCCATTTGATGAGCATTGCTTAGTTTGCCATAATGTTTGTTTGGATAACTTTGGGGAGCATGTGGTCCATTGCAAGGAGCTACCGGGTTTCAAATTGAGACATGACTTGGTCAAGGATGTCCTACGTGATGTGCTTAAGTGGGCAATAATCTCCGCCAAAAAAAGGCCCTTGTGAATTTCTTGACTGACCCGCTTGAAGGGAGGTCACTATTCGGCCGTCGGATGTTCTTGTGTTTGGTTGCGCAGGTGGGAAACACGCCTATGTGGATCTTATTGTGGTGTCCCCACTTGTTGGGCTTAGGGAAAACCATTTCGTGGCTGGTCAGGCTGTGTTGAAGGCAGAATCAAGGAAGATCGCTAAACATAAAAAAGTTTGTGCTAAGAATCAACATGGTTTCATTCCTTTTGCCTTTGATACTTTTGGTACTCTTGCCTCTAAGTTGTCGGTTTCATAGATAGAGTGCAGAAGCACGACAATTTTTTGATGCCAAAGAACTAGAGTTTTGTTTTTGATAGAATTGGATTTGCTATTTAAAAGAGGGCTGCGACACAACTTGTTACCTGTTTACCTTTCATTGTTATACTTTGATGTTCAATTTATCTATATTAAGAATCTTCAAAGCTATCAAACACTTCATGATACAAAATATGTGTTATATTTAATTTCAAGAGAATTTTGTTTTGTTTTAAAAGATGGATATTATTGTATATATCAATTCTCATTGCCTTTTGCACCAGTTATGTTTTCGGCCTTTGGGTTTTAACATGCAGTTTGCTTTCTTTGATTTCCCCTGCTTCTTACAAATATACTTTTTTTTATTATTATATAGTTTATTTATCTTTTGTTTTACTTTGGTAATAAACTTTATTTCAAAAACCGAATAGATTTTCAGTTATATTTAATGTATTATTACGTATCATTTACTTTAATTTTTCTATATTAACATTTATTAGTTTTCTTAAAAGAAAGATGAATACGCAATTGTGGTATGATAATCTATACGAGTGTTTGTACCGTAATGAATAATAGCCGTGGGTTTATTTACTTTTTAAAAAGGATAACACATGGTTGTGGTATCGTAATCTATACGAGTGTTGGCATTGTATCGATACCAGGACGAACCGTACTGATTCGAACCTAACATCAGTACTGATATTCATTTATATAGTTTATGATTAATGTAAAACACGTTTGATATCCTTTTAGCCTTAACGGCTTTATTTTTTTTGTTTTTTCTCTTCCTGTTGATATTATTACGAGTGTCGATACTTAACAAAATTGACCCATACTAACCAAATTCCTTCCACGTAGCGCGAGAGTTTTAGCCTAGTTAATACTGTTATGTAGTTCTTTATGCTTATAAGCATAAGACAAGTATTCAAGCTGATCTAGTTTATTAAAAAAAACAAAGAGGGTTTATTGTCTTAATTTTATACCTATCTTTTTTAAATATTGCATTAACTTTTGTCCCATTATAGATCACATGTTTCACGTTGTATGTGTACAATTAAATAATCGAGTAAATTAAGGGATCATGTTCTATTTCAGTTCTAAAGTTTTTATATTTTCAACCAAGTCAAAATTTTACTGTGCATAATAAAAGATGCTAATATTTACATGATTTAGTTAATTTTCCATTCGTAATTATAACATTTAATAAACGAAAATGGTGTTTTCTTACATGATTTTGTTAATATATATATTCTTGTTTTTATCCTTAAAAAGGGAAAGAAAATGGTATTTTCATACACGTATCATAAGGTCATTATCGAACGTGATCAATCACACAAAAAAACTAACAAGATTGTGGAAAAGCCTTCCATCTACCATAAAGACTGAGAGGAAGCTGTTACAGAAAAAAAATCAATACGGATCGAGCTACGGCTTGTTTATTATCACCTTCAGGATTCGAAAAACCCCATGTATGATGGGGATGAGATTGCTCTCAATCTGTCATGCATCCTTCTAAAGCATAAAGTGTAAACAAGCTGACTAATTAACGATCTCCAATACATGGAACTCTTGAACTTATAATTCCCTGTCATCGTTGAAACTTATATAGCTAGTTGAAGGTTTGCCACAAGTTCTTTTGTTGTCATACAGAAGTCATCCTCAATCTGCACAAATTAAAGTCTAATTAGTTTAGCTTGATTATACTATAATTTAGAGAGTTTCATTTTGTATGAGATATGAAATTAAGATTTTAGTTTTAGTAAAATCAACTTAGTTTTTAATCTAATAGTTACTATCTTAAACTTTTCTCAACATGAAATCACGACATTGTGATAGCATAATATAAGAAAAGGTATGAATCATGATTTGGGTTTTAGAATTTATGTACCTGGGCAACAATAGTGGTCTTTGCAAATGGCATGGCACTACTGCTGATGACTGACAGCCCAAGCTTCTGCATCTGGTTTAGTATATTCACCAAGGAAGACATGTTTTTCGGACAATGAATTCTTACTAGCATGCTATTCCCTGATATCCACACTTCGATTTCAGGAGATGATTTGCAAGGGGCGGTACTCTCTCTAGAGTCCGTTTCGTCTGATGAAGAGTATTCATCGTCACTATTGATAATTCTAGATCTCTTCATGGAAATAACACATTCTTGAACGGCCTTTCTCTTAGTGCTTTGTAATCCCTCAAGCTCCTTTACGCGATCTTGAAGTTCTTTTATGTAATTAGATGCATCTTCCAACACAGATGCTTTATCCATCTGAAAGATTGAATATTAGAGTTAGTTTATCTATATAATCTCAAAAGATTTCTGACTCCAATGTAAATGTTTCTAAGAGACTATGTGATGATGTAATAAACCAAGAGCACCAACCGCCAGCGTCCCAGACATGGGTAAATTAACATGGTAGAAAAGATCCAAACTTGCCATGAAAAGGCTGGTGAAGAAATGAATTTTTATGTTCTAATGCGTGTTTAAATGTGTCATGATTAAATATAACGTCTGCAAATTTGTTTTAACAAATTTATTATTAGATTTCGGTTCCAAAAACTAGAATATTATTGTTTTAATGTTTTTAGTGTACTTGATGAAATTCAAAATTTTCCCAAATTTTGGAATGAATTAAGGATTGATAGGTGTTTTTCTGATTTTGATTTAGTCTTATCCTTTAAAAATTTCAAAAAATCTTATATACATATTATTAGGAGTGAATTGCAAGAATTGTCCTTTATCTTTATAACCATTTTTAAGCGATGTCCTTTTATGTTTAAATTGATGAATTTTATACTTTATGTTTTAAAATCTTGCTATGTCCTTTAACCCTATACTTAAATTTTTCTGTTAAATATGATCATCCGCTTATATGTAAGGGTAGTTTTGTAATTTCACTTTTAAAAGAACTAGTAAATAACTTTAAAAACCAAAAAGATTTAAATAAATAAAAAAATTATATAACGATACTCTCTCATTCCGTGTCTATAATCTGTATATTACTTAACCACCACCACTTACCACCACCTGCTGCTATCACCTACAATCCAATCCATTCAAAGTCTTTGGCTTCATGATCAAGTCTCGGATCAACTTTCATCTCCCTATAAGAGCACTAAAGTTTAGTTTGAATATCACTTCATATTTAATTCTCTCAACCCACGGCTCTGATATCAACTTGTAACGCCCGATTTTTAAAAACAATATTAAAATAATTTACGGAAAATAGGCCCAGAATTTTTTTCTTTATCTTACCTAATAAAGATTATTATTCCATAATCACATTAATCAACATATTTGGATTAATAAAACATTTGCAAATGCTCATTTAGAAAATTTCGCCATGACCCTTTTGCAAACGACTATTCTTATGAAAACAAAACCTGTTTAATAACCAAAGATTTATAAAACGAACATAACCAACTACTAAATTGACATACTAGCGCTTAACTAAAAAAAACATTAAAGTTAAACTCCAAAATGTAAATAACTAGGTCAATTTGACCCGGTAAGAAAACTCATATACTTAGTGAACAAAACATCACTAAATCTTTCCATAGATGACCCGCTTCCAAGACTTGATCACTTTCGACTTTCTACCATCAGAATTTGTGAGTTCTTTTGTTCTTTCATGTTATCGGTTCAAGTCTCAATGTTGATTCTCATGACTCATCTACCCCATTCATAGTTCTAAAAAATATCTCCTACATAGAAAAAACACCTCAAAATAGCGTTTGCTAAGTGAGGACTCATAATACTATTTAGCATTAAACATAAAGGAGTTTTTTATGCTCGTGACCCCAACAAAACAACGTTGAGCCTCCACTTCATTATCTCAAGTCACGCATTACGTCACTTTCTCCATTCTAATCCGAGAGCTTTTTATCCATATCTCATGTTTTTCCCTGCTAATATAGAGTCAAGGAGACTTCAAAGTCTATTAAAGCAATTCAATCAATATAGATAAAATAGTAAATTTCCGCATAACTATACTGAAGTTCATCAAACAACATATACGATTATTAACGACCATTTTTTTTACTTGATCTACGCTTAATAATTCATGTATGTATTCATAACATACTCAATTAGGTCACATATGTTTAACAACACAAGTGTCATTCGTTTATAAGCACTACTCGATAATCACATGTATTTGTACATACGGGTCACAACACCAATGACTTCTTAATCTAGCATACACATCCCATATTCAAGAATTCACTCATTTTAACTCATGTAAATATATATAATTACATTAAGGTTTACAATGACAACAAAATCAAATCGATTGGTTTCTTTGTAAATTCCCCAAGATTATGCAAGCATTACAAAAATATATATTTTTCACTCAGCTTTGCGCAGCTGTAGTAATTCAGTATTTCCTCCCCTTTTTAGTGAGTATTTTACTTTAAACTAAAATTCTTAGCGATGGCGACTCAGAGGCCTTTCCGTGGATATAAAATATGCCCCGAACAGACATTCGGTGATTTACTATGAATTTTTAAAGACTAGTTAAAATCAGGAAAGAAACTGAATTATTAGCACTTTGGTCTCTCGACCCATTAACAATTTGCACCCTTTTTCAATGGGTTTAAACCCCAAAAGATCACCAAAAAAATACGTTATTGTTAAATCAAACCCTATTCAATAATTTGTGTTAAAAGGTCCACTTTAAGCATAAAATTTCAAGTTAACAAGAATACTATTTAATTCAATACGAGTCCCAACATATTCGAGTCACTCACATTCGCCCGTTGGAGTATTGTTGCTTTATCGTCCGTTTAACCCTTTTTGTTCAAACATTATCACGCTATCTTGACAACGAATCAAACTTGCAATTCATTAGAACACATAACATGGGCACTCATCTCATAATACCTAAGTATTTATTTACCCATCATCAAACATGCACTCTAAACCATTCTTTCACTCCAAACTTGTAATTAGTTTATTACTATTCATTTGACCTGTTATCACCTATTTTGTATAACCACAAGTCACGGGTCAATACTACCACATTAAGATCTAAAAGCATACTTAAATTCACTAATTAATAATAACACATAAGTTATTGTTGTAAACGAAACCATATAAATTCATTTACCTAAATGACCCATTTGGTCGATCAACCCATTCTTTGACATAACGAACTCATATGTGTCCTTATGATATGATATAATAAACTAATTCACCAACTAGATTTGTCATAGACTTGCGCCTACTAATTAACTCTTGATTATTAACAAATCATTTCATGTAGTAAACATGACAAATCTTTCAAAATTTCACTTTTATTTTGGTTTAGGCATTTAATCAAACACCATGCGGGCATAAACTATATTCCACCATTTTTACGCTTATATGAACTCTCATACACCCAATTCATCATCAAAGATGTATACTTTCTTTGTAATTCCAAACTAGTATCATCTTTTATGTTTTTAAACAAAATCATCATTGTTTTGAGATCTTCAGTTTCTACTTAGATTTTGATCAACAACTTCACACATGGTTTCCATACATCTCTACCCTAATCACCAAATCATGAATTTGAGCCCAAATCATAACATGCAACATGAATCCATAACTCAAAGGTTACAATCAATCAGTTTAGCATAAGGACTATGGTTGTTCAACACCAAAATCACACACAATTACCCCCAATTTCATGGGTTTGAACAAAAAGCATGAAAAAAACTACTTTGAATTTCATCAAAATAACATAAGAAATCACATACTAGAGGCTTAGAATCAAGCAAAGAAGACAGAATCGAGACTTCAACCCTCCAATTTCGTGATTCTCATGTGAAATCAATCTCCTTCTCCTTTTTCCTTGGTTCTGCGTCGCAGAGGGATGACGTCCTGGTCATGCCCTTTATCTTTTTCCCTTTCTTTTTTTTGTTTTTATTTATTTAAGGTTCTAGCATATTCACTTTTGGCCCTTATGTTTTGGTTAGTTATCTAGTTTGATTAAAACACTCTTTCCACTAATAGATAACTAATCTTTTAACTAGGTTCAATATACCGAGTTACAATACTTCATGTTAATATCAAAATGAAACATGATAACTGGAATTTAGTATTTTAGGGGTGTTATAGAATACTATTTCCACTAATACAAACTTATTTGAAAGATTATACATATTTTTATACCACGAAAAATCAGGATGTTACAAAATACCATAGCATGTATATTGAAGGCACACATCTTATAAAGAACACCCTAACATTGAATATAACAGAAATAACACCCTAATAAATCAAGGACCTTTGTCCTCACATTAAATATAACAGGAATAACACCCTAACTCATAAAAACACCACAACATGTATATTAAAGGCATACATCTTACGAAGAACAGAAATATAATAGAAATAACACCCTACAATTAAAAAACCATTATAAGAACATAGAAAAAACACCATGGACTAAAACATCCAAACGAGACGTAATTTTTTTCTCTTATATAAGTATATCAATATGGTACTCATATTAAAGATAAAAAAACACTCATTATTATGGTGTAATTTTTTTAAAAAAAAGAGTTACGTATAAAAAGTTATTGACGTTTAAAAAAGATAGGGGGAGGGGGGAACTTGCATGTGCATTAATGTTAGTTTCTTAATTTAAAAATGTTAAATTTATCTTTAACTCTTAATCTAGAAAATTAGTTAGTTTAATAGTCAACACTATTTACAAGATTGCCATCAATTTCTCAACCACTAGATTAAATATCTAATGGTTTAGATTCTTTCTTATCCTTCTCACACTTTTATATTTTCTTACAATAACCTCACCCTATATATATATATATAGTGGAGAGTTCAAATGAGAAGAAAAAATTTGTAAGAATAAAAAGAGTAACTTTTAATCCAATAGAAATTCTCCATTTACTTAATTTAATGTGTATATTTAATGTTATGAAAAATGGTATATAGGTAAATCTATAATTGTAACTAATTAGCTAATTAATTAAACTTGTAACTCATTTTTTTTCATATACTATTTCAAGATAAAATAATTTATGGTGTAGGACAACTTTCGACATGTGTATTTAGTATGTGTAGGGTAAATTTACATGTGTGTAGGGTAAATTCCGATAAATGTAAGACATATGTAGGATAAATTTTGAAATGTGTAGGATAAAATGTTTTTGCTTTGTTAACGAGAGATAACATAATTAAAGATAGAAGTTATAAACTATTTAATGTTTTACAATTATGTCCTTTCTTTTTTTATTCTCACATTAAATTTCTTCTCAAATGAACATTCTTATATATATATATATATATTATATATATATATATATAAGTAACTGTAATAACATAAAACTATTAAATTTATTGTTGATTATAGTTGTTACATAATATAATAAAATATAATATAATATAATATAATAGTAAAAAGTTATATTTTCATGATGTGAAGGAATTTTTTTGTAAAAAATATAATAATTTATACTGTTTTGTCGTATTTCTTTGTATATTTATATGCGTATAACATAATCATACAACATTTAAGATGGTTAATTAATTGAAAAAACCCAAAAAGTTTGTAACCCACTCCACAATTAATCATATTCTAATAAAGAGGGTTTATATATACTCCTTATTTTATACCTTTCTTAGTTTAATATTGCTTTATACTTTTGTCCCAATAGATCACATGATTCACGTTGTATGTATACTTAAATAATTGAGTAAAAGTTTAAGTTCAGTTTCAGTCTAATACGATTATAGGTTTTTAGTAAATTGCAAGAATTGTCCTTTATCTTTATATTCTTTTCAAACGATGTCCTTTGTGTTTAAAATTGATAAGTTTTATCCTTTATGTTTTAAAATCTATCACATTATGTCCTTTAGGCCTAACCCAATTTGTTTTTTTTAGTTAAATGTGACCATATGCAGGTCACGTGAGGGCAAATCAGTCATTTCTCCTACCCTTCCCATTTCCCTCCAATTTATATCCACCCAAACCCAAGTTCACCGGTCTATCCCAAATCAACTCCGGCCACCCAATCTTAGCCATCGGTCACCCACCCCTAGCCACCGACCACTCACCCCAACCTGCAAAACCAGACCATATCCCCACAACCACTCATCTTTAACAAACGCCGATATTAACCACAACCATCATCACTATAAAACCATCACTGTATCATCAATATCATAACAACCATCATCACGACATCACCATAAAACCATCACTTGACCCATGTTTTGACCAAATTTGTCCTTCAAACATCCATATTTCAAATGACAAAATTATTATAATCACTAATCAAGTATCAAAGAACAAAACAAAAACCTAACTTTGGATGGTTTTCTATCTGGGGGTTTTAAGAAACCTGTCCAGCATCCGGTTGAAGCTTACGAAGACGCTTTTCAGTTGTGATCACTGATCCGTTGAAAGTTTCTAGTGTCTTCTCTTTCGTATGAACCTTAACTTGTCTGCTCGACCTCGATTGATGTTCGTTTTGAACATTTGGACCACCAAAGATCACAACTGGACTTGATTCTTAGGAACCCTAGCCGCCGCCAACGTTGTTCCTTCACCGCAAACCATCCCCTTCGTCTCCTGTCTTCACCATCGGAATGGTGGGGGGGTGCAATTTGGTGGTGGTGGTGGGGGTAGTTGTGGGCGTCGTGTAGTGTAGAGAAATAGAGAGGTAGAGAGAGGAAGAGTGGTGGTGAAAGGAGTTTGTGGTGGTGGAAAGAGGAGGTACAGAGAGATACATGGAGTAGGGAGAGAAGGGTGTTTGGTTAGAGAGAGGGAAATATGAGTTTGATATTAAATGACATATCTACCCTCATGTGACCTGAACATGGTCACATTTAACTGGAAAAACAAATTAGGTTAGTTCTAAAGGACATAACATGATGGATTTTAAAACATAAAGGATAAACTCATCAATTTTAAACACAAAGAATAACGCCTGAAAATGGTAAAAATATAAAGGACAATTCTTGTAATTCACTTTTTTTTTTCTTTTTTCGAGAGAGCACCGACGGAATTACAGAAAACCTTAACTTTTCTTATGGATGGGTAATATGTTGGCTATCATGGCCACTAGTCAACTAAGAATACTAATATTCTAGCTTTTTATATTTTTGGATTTTTTATTGGTGAAAGGTGTTTTGTCTAGTAGTGTGTCATTGTGGTTGTCAAAAAGGAACGGCGAAAATCAAAGATGAATGTTAATCATGGTTTAGATAGGTATATAAAATAGGGTCTACATATTCACACACCCACTTGCCTATTTAGACACCCTTAAGACGGGTCGTCTAGATCTAGACGGGGCGTCTAGGTTTTTTTTTTCTCCAACCACATTCCTCCCCCGTACAACGTCAAATCAGTCACATCAGACGGGACGTCTATCCCTATACGGACCTTGAAGACGACCAGAACAAGACGTGGCGGTCTAGGCCTAGACGACCCGTCTTGAATTTTAACGTTCTGCATGCATGTCAGGAAAGTACTACGTGATACGCCCCGTCTAGTACTAGACGGGGTGTATATATCTTTGTTAAATAGACCCATGCAGAGCTTTTGTTGTCGCAGAAAACTAGTCTTCATCGCAGAAAACTTTCGATTCATCGTCGGCATTATCTCCGTCATAAACTTTGGCTTATATTAATTCATCTGACTTCATTCAAAGGTGGTGAAATGTCATCAAACTGGGACACCAACTATTTCTTTGGGGCGTATTCTGGCGAGAAATGGGTGCCTGAAGCCAATACGATAACAGTTATCAGGTTAAACTAGTTCTTGTTTTAATTATTTACTAATGGTGGTATCGTTGGTAGGGGGAGACTAGTGTTCCCAAATCTAACGTTCAAGAGGAGGTTTCAAGTGTACAAGGAAATCAAAACAGACCGTTTCTAGACTTGAACGAGCTTCCTTCCGTTGAAGAAACAACCCATGTGGACGACTCGTACCTAGTTGATTCACCATGTTATCCTGCACAACATGGGTTTCCGGATTATGGATACGGGTGTGAATTCTCGTACGTGCAACAACACGGTCCGGATGGATACGGAGGAGACTGTTACGAAAGTTTCAATGCAACACATTCTTTCTACAGTCAACAAGTCTATCCTGATGGTGGAGGATATGGTGGTGAGGCATCCCCATGCCCAGGCAATCCGTACCTCACAAAGACGGTATCAAAACTTATTTATTTAAGTTGTGAAGTTCAGTAAACATAAAATGTAACATAACGGTATCGATTTCACAGGTTTTCAACTCTTTAGATGAGGTAAAAAACTGGGCATAGGAAATGGCAAAGGCGGATGGTTTCGTTATTGTGACCCGACGATCAAAGAAAATTGGTGGTAGGACCGGGAGGGTATGGCGTCGTGGTGGTGAGCACCATACTACAGCAACGGTTAGAAAAGCTGGAAGCAAGAAAACCGGTTGCCCGTTTTACCTGTTGGCTGTGCGGGACTATCCGTATGAAACATGGGGGATAAAAAGGGGAAAGACTGAACATAACCACAAAGTATGTCAAGACCTGTCGGGCCACGCGTTTGTGCGAAGGTTTGCTCCTGACGAATACAGAATGATCGAGTAGTTGACAGCACAAAACGTGGAGCCGCGCAGAATTTTTCAAACGATAAGGAAGCAGTTCCCCGACAGTTTCCATGTTCAGAAAGACGTCCAAAACGCAGTCCAGAAGATTAGGGCCGAACAAAGATACGGTCTGACTCCCATGTCATCGCTAGAAAACATCCTTAGTACAAACGAATTTATTTACGAGACACGGGAGGACCCAAAACAGAGGTCGTTACAGAGATCTTCTTTGTTCATCCCTACTCGAGTGAAATGTGGCATGCGTTCCCGCACGTTTTGCTGATCGATTCCACGTACAAGACGAACGTATACAACATGCCATTTGTTCAGATAGTTGGTATGACTCCCACCAACTACTCGTTTTGTATCGCGCATGCCGTTGTTTGCAAGGAACGTAGTGATAACTTTGTATGGGTGCTTGAGAGGATCAGGTCAATGTTGGACGAATGTATGGAGCCACTTGTTATTGTAACGGATAGAGACCTGGCCCTAATTAACGCGTGTGCGAAAGTTTTTCCAAACGCCTCTTGATTTCTCTACAGGTATCACATTCAACAGAATATTTATAAGCACTGCAAGAGCGCATTCACAGAAGCGAATTGTGGCTTGCAAACGTTCAAGTTAGGCCACTTACTAAAGCGACTTGTGTGAGTCTCCATAAATGGGGGAGATTGTGTGAGTCTCCATCAATACCAATATACGAGTACAACTTAGGCCACTTACAAAAGCGACTTGTGGTGTGCAAACATTCAAGTAAGTTTACGTTCAAGTAAAATATGGCCTACCCATGTACATGTAACTAATTGTTGATACCTTGTAGGGGTCTTTGCGTACGTGTATGACAACTGGTTGAAAGACTACAAGAAAATGTTTGTCTTTGCGTGGACAGATCAGAGCCGCAACTTCGGGCAACATACCACTAACAGAGTTGAGAGTCAACACACGAATTTAAAGAGATACGCCCAAGATAGGAGCTCGCTGGACCATATAGTAGGTTGTGTCAAGGATATAGTCGAAACACAATACGGGTAAATAAGGCGCAGCTTTCAAAAAAACATCGAAAAAATCATAAACTACCACAAAAACCCGTTATTTGACCACCTACGTGGAGAAGTTTCCCACACAGCGCTTGATCTACTGAGTGGAGAGCTACTTAGGAAACTAGACGTGTTGCAGCGCTTGAATTCATCTTGTGGATGTCAGATGTGTTACAGTTGTGGGTTACCGTGTTTTTGCAGGTCGGAAAAGTACGTATAAGCAGAGCGTCCGATTCAACTCGAAGACGTAGACATCTTCTGGCGGAAGCTTAACTTTCAGCCATGTAAATTGACATCTGATGACGTTGACGTGGTAGAAGAGTTGAACATTGTTCGGCAACAGTTAGAGTCACGCTCCCCTGCTCAGAAAAAAAGCTTGCTGGGAAAGATTAAGGCGGTGTTGACCCCAACCAAATCCACAAAGAAACCACCAGTTGTCCAACACTCAACTCGTGGACGACCAACAACAAAGCAAGCACAACTTCGATTTGATGACGCCCCCCGCCATAGCTCGTATGTTCCGTCGCAGGGTTCCCAATCAAGTACATACGATGCCCCCCCCCCCCCCGCCATAGCTCGTATGTTCTGTCGCAGGCCAGTCAACAGTCGTTCATCAAGTCGCAAAAACCCGTAGCAGGCCGAAGCCGTTCAACGAGTTCTAAACAAAGAGAGGTTCGAGACAATTACGGTTCTCCATTGATAGTGGGCGACGAGAATGTGTCAGCTATCAAACGGTTTAAGCCTTTCCTTCCCTCTTTGTTTCACCCGTACATCTCGTGCATACAAGATGTGAGGCCAGACGGTCATTGTGGGGTTCGGTCTGTGGTTGTGGGCTTGGGTATGGGAGAACGTGCGTGGAGCCACATTCGAAAAGACCTTCAACAGGAGATGGATTAGAACGTGTCGATCTGGGCGCCAGTATTTGAAGCATGGGAGGAAGGATACTTTTACACGCATCATCAGAGCCTAATCTGGGATTCAGTGGAGCATTGTCCCCCACTCATTGGATGGAATTCCCCCACGCATAGCTTCTTATTGCACAACGGTATGGTATCGTAGTTCACCTCTTAAGCATCGATGGTTCTTCCATGTTCTTCCCGATAATCAACCCTCCGACGGATCGAGAACCACGAACGATAACACTTGCACATGTTAACAACAACCACTTCATACATATTAAGATGGAAGGCCAGTTTTCGATGCCTACAGTAAACGGTTTGTGGTTGACCTACCGAAGCACGGCTGCAGAACAATGGATGGACAAGTACACGCCTCGTATAGAATGGTATACGTCAATAATGAATCTGGCACCAAATTCAAACCCGAGTATTAACTGGGTCGACGGTGAATCGGAAGAATGAGGCTTTTTGCTAAATCTAATATGATTTTTTGTATATTTAGTACGATTTTTTTTGTAATTAATACAAACATTTTGTATACAATTGGAAATTTTTTGGTATAATTAACAAGATTTTATTTACCCAAAAAGTGTGTATTTAGTAAACAAAATCATATTAATTACACCAAAAAAAATTCAATTGGACATAGACGCTTTGTCTAGACCTAGACGCCCCGTCTTGTTCTAGGAATAAGTCCATTTTACCCCTGCTTTGCTGTCTCTCTAGCCTAAACTCAGGGGCAAAATAGTTAACTTATCAAGGTATAGACGGGTCGTCTAGTCCTAGACGACCCGTCTAGTTTGAGCGGGATCTTTTGTAACATTTGTCAAAAACGGGTTTCCAAAACCCGCTCCGTTTTGTAATCGAATATCAAGTTATAAAAGTCACGTTGAATATTTATGAGTATTTTGATTTAAAATGATACATAATTAATAAATAAACTAAACTATAAAAATTATATTTGATAAAAAGTTAAAACAAAATAAATAAAAAAGAAATGCTGCCGCCGGGACTCGAACCCGGGTCAGCCGGTTTACAACTCCAACGACTTAACACACACTCACATCACCACTCCGCCACTTGTTGTTTTCTGTTATCTCTAAGAAACAAATAACATTTATACACAAACTCGGTTAAACCGGTTGCGCCAACTGAGAAACGGAAATCGGCAAATCAATCGTCAAATCGCTTGATTACTCGCACATTCAGTTTATAACCGATGCACGGACGATTTTTAATCAAGTCGGAATTGATTGAACATCAATCCTCATCATTATCGGTTTTTATAACTGAAAAATAATCAAGTCCAGATTACTTCAACTCCTGACCCCTCTCGCGACTCAGAAACGTCACACCAACATTCCATTTCACTTTCATCACATTTTCAGACCATCAGAACGCTTAAATCAGCTCGCCGGAAATTTCTGTAAGGTTCACCAGAAAACCATATTTGTCCTCAAGTCGGTAAGTTCTTCAATACCATCGTAATCTAACAGTTGTTAGGCTGTTTCTAACTCAAACCATCCATTTGAAATTGAATTCAGGCACCGTTATCAGATAATTCCAGTTCGCCGGAAATTTCCTGAAAGTCTTTATTTCCGTCTGTAAAACGGTAAGGACCTTCAATCCCGCTGTTAACGTTTGTTTATCACTTCAATTCCACGATTGACTAATCAAAATGGTTAATTGTTTTGGTTCAGTTGAGGTGCACAAAAACAAAGCCGACGCATTTGCCGGAAATTCTGTGATATATCATTCCTATGGTATGTTACTTCCAACACCGTTTCTGTCATTTCATTTTAACCTTAAGAATGTTTGATAATCGTAAAAACAAGAAACGGATCAGTGATTCAGTCGACGGAAATTTGAATGAAGAAGACGAAGTTAGTTAAGTTATAAGTTTATTTAAAACCAGTAAAATGAACGGGTTAGACACACAGTCCAGCGGTGAACTGTGTGCAAAATATACACGCATGTCCCGAGTTCGATCCCTGATACACGCACTCCTTATGTAATAAAATGCCTTTTTGTTTAAAAACTAAACCGGGTTAACTCCGTTAGTTGTTAAGTATAAAAAAACCGAGATATTAACCAGGTTAGACACACAGTCCAGCGGTGGACTGTGTGCAACACTAAGTCACATGTCGCGCGTTCGAAACCCGTCACTGGCACCGGTTCGTTGAACTAAAATGTTTTTGAAATTAAAAGAATTTTGGTTAAACCGAATTAGTATATAAATATAATTAAAAACAAGATTATTTCGGGTTAGACACGTAGCTCAGTTGGTAGAGCTGCGTGCACGCGTACGAGAGGTCTCGGGTTCGAGCCTCACCCGGCGCAAACAATTTCGCTGACCGAACCGGTCAACAAGTCAACAGGTCAACGGTCAACGGTCAACGCAAAATAAACAATTTTTTTTATATTTTTATTTATTTAATTTAATTTAAAAATCAATTAAAAATACTTAAAAATAACATTTTTAAAGATAGAAAATAGCCTTAAACTTACAAAAATATATCTAAAAATTTCATTAAAATCCTTAATAAAATCCACTCATTTACTATATTTTTCCGTTATTATTTAGGTTAGAAAATCTCGTTGTTCAATTCTTCCGATTCGTGCGCATCTCATCATCTCCATTCAATCGCACCCAATGTGAGTGAATCTTTACAAATTCCCCGTTTGATTGAGCCTTGATCGCACAGTTTCATTTATGTTATTTATCGTATGATGTTGGTATGTTCATGTATGCTGTCATATGTTATTATATTTTATAGTTGTGATTGCTATTTGCCACTGCTTGATTATTTACATTTGCTCATTTATGATTATGCACAATTTTTCATTGATAAACTAACAAGTAATTCATTAATAAATGTTTATCTAATAAGGTTCACTCGCCAACTTATGTTGACCCAAAAACCCCATTTTTACACATGATACAGGTGAACCAGCAGCAGCTAGGAACACATAGGATTGGACTAGAAGAATAAAATGATTTAGAGTTGGGATTGTTATGTTTGGTTTATTTTCTTTGTATTGTATGAACATGTTTGGATATTTGGAAATGTAACTTTGACTTTATTAAATATGAAACATATTAGTAAATGTCATGAGCTTTGGTGATAACCCAATTATGCCCCGACTCTTATTCCGCTGCGGGTCGGGGTGTGACATCTTTTATCCCTGGTAAAAGACGAATTTAAATTTTAAATCATAATTACCATTCTATCCCTAAACTGCCGACCGTCTAGGCCTAATTCAGGGGTAAAATAGTAATTAACCACCTGAGTGTTTCACAGCTCAGTATGGTTAATTACCATTTTGCCCCTGAATTAGGCATAGACGGGGGCAGTTCAGGGGTAAAAAGGTAATTCGCAGCCTAGACGACCCGTCTAAGAGTCATATATGACCCGCAGCCTAGACGACCCGAGGCAGACGACACACACCCAAACACACTCAAACATACACACACATACGTATTTGACTGTGTCCGGACCGTATTTTAGCCAAATCAAGCATCTCTGGTACATATTTTCACCTGTACTTCAATATACTTAAATGTATTATGCATTTAGATCGTAGGTTATGTGTGAATTTGATGATTTTTGGGGTTTAAAGGCTGTCATCTTCGAGTAGTTGGGTTCCGTGAAGAACAAGACGGGGGGCGTCTAGCCCTAGACGACCCCGATAGACGACCCTAATTTTTTTTGTTAACTTCTATAATTTTTTGATTTGTTTGTGTAAAATTACTAATATAATCGCATATTAGTTATGGACGAGATTGGATCCGATTCACGGGGACCCACATCCGCATGGTCCGTGACGGGCCCCGCCAGCGTCGGTTGATCCGCTCCACGGCCACCCCTATCTCGAGTTTCTGCCCGAGGCCGCCCGTTTTTGCGGGAAGCTACGGCGGATGCACGTCGGATCGCACTCGGCGGTCGACTGGGATACAATCAAGGCGATTGGTGAGACGCCGAGACTGCGTTTCTTCATTCCTGTTGATTCCCCGTGGCACCGTCTGTTTGACTTGGCCGGCACGCCGAGTTATAGGGAGCTGCTCGTCGAGTTCCTATCGACCTTCTCGTTCCACCCTCCACGGGTCGACCCGCCGCCTGCCCAGCCACAGGGTCATCCCCCCCGCCTGAGGTTTCATTCAGGCTCGCCGGTGTGTGGCGTTCGATAACGCTTGCGGAGTTTGCCGTTCATAGCGGCATATACCTGCAGGAGGAGATTGCCACCGATGTTTATGGAGGGGCAAGTGGCGGTGGATAGACCCACTCTATTGGGATTTTGGGGGGTGGTTGCAGGCCCTGACACTTGGGAGCATGTCAGGGCGAAGGGGAGGATTTCTCACGTTGCCGACCCGCTGTACAGGTATGTACGTTTATTACATTATTGTTTGATTATTAATTGTTTGAATAAATTTACGTATTTCGCTAATATAATGTGCAGGTATCTACATCGGATGCTCGCTACCTCTATTACTGCTCGCGAACACAGTCGGGAGTGGTGTATGAGCACCGATTTATTTTTTTACTATTGTCTTTTGTACAGGAGGCCGTGCGCGCTTACGCACGGTCTCGCCCAGTACTTCGCCTCTGCCCATCACCGGCAGGAGCGCGACTTTTTGTACGGCGGGGCGTATGTCACCGTCATAGCCAGGTCGTTGGGTCTTGTGCCCAGAGGCGGACCCGCACTTGCAGCCGGCTATACCGTCCACGCGGATGGGTTTTCAGACCTTGCGCGGGATGAGGCTGGTGAAGAGGTTCGACATGCTCGACGAGCGGTTTAAAGGCCGCGAAGGTGAGCCTTGGATTCCGGAGCCGCTGCCAGATCACCTTGCAAGAATGGTGATTAGAATAGTGGTCTTTGCAAATGGCATGGCACTACTGCTGATGACTGATAGCCCAAGCTTCTGAATCTGGTTTAGTATATTCACCAAGGAAGACATGTTTTTCTGACAGTGAATTCTTACTAGCACACTACTTCCTGATATCCGCACTTCCATCTCCGGAGATGACTTGCAAGGGCAGGTACTCTCTCTAGAGTCCGTTTCGCTGACGAGAGTATTCATCGTCACTATTGATGATTCTAGATCTCTTCATGGAAATAACACATTCTTGAACAGCCTTTCTCTTAGTGCTTTGTAATCCCTCAAGCTCCTTTACGCGATCTTGAAGTTCTTTTATGTAATTAGATGCATCTTCCAACACAGATGCCTTATCCATCTGAAAAATCAAATATTAGAGTTAGTTCATCTATATAATCTCAAAAGATTTCTGACTCAGATACAATAGTTTTCAAGAGACTAGTGATGAAGAGTTTATCCAAGACCAGACTTTTAACTGGACCAACCGCGAGAGCAGTGTCAGATCTAGAAGAAATATTCACAGGTATCACATAAAAAATTTGGTGTATAGTGTTGCGGATTTAGAAAAAAAAAAGAAATCATTGTATACAGTGGCGGATCTATATAAAGCTGTGAAATTTCTTCTTATTTCTTTGCACTTCGCATAGAAAGTTGACGGATATCCCGGGCACCCCCTCAACCCTCCTAGATCCGCCCCTGCCAGAGTCCCAGACATGGTTAAACCTGACTGAAAAGATCCAAACTTAAAATAGTATATCTTGGGGGTATGAGTGGAGTTACGAGGTCCATAAGCACAGTCGGGTGAAGAAATGAAAGTTACCTTTTTGAGGTTAGGAAGGAGTGCAGATAAAGATATGAAGTGTTGGTTCAACTTTTCTCTTCTCTTCCTCTCTGCTAAAACATGAACTTGTGCCTGAGTGTTATTTCTGGCAGTTGCTGGAACCTTTTTGGTATAAGCAGCTACATATTCGAATGAATCAGGTAACTGGGGATCTCGTTTTTCGGATATATATTTGCAAAAGATATAGTGAAAGTGTTTGATGATTGACGGGCAGTAGCAACAAGGGGTTCTGGAGTTTGAAAACTTTTGTTAATATTACTACTCTTGTCTTGATGTTTGGTCTCTTTACGTTGAGTCGGAATAGATTGATCAAGATGCCTCATGTTTTCTGTATAGCTTTCTGAAGAGAATGAATCAACACTGATGTTATCAATTGTGTCGTAAAGATTCTTCATCTCATCATCAATCATGAATATTTGACCTTCCGTTTCCTGAAATATAGATTCAAAACACATTAGAATTAAAAATCCACAATAAGCAGTCAGACATATGGGTTGCTTACCAGTTCTGAAAACCATTCCTGTGCCATTTCCATTATTATTTGACAGTTTTATAAGTTCAACTCAAGGGTAACCTGAAAATATACAACCAGATTAAATCAAGATCTGAACTTAAATTTATACTATAAAATTCAAGATCAGTTACATAAACATATCATGAACAGTTTTAGTTAGAAATGATAAGATAGAGAGGGATTTACCTTTCAAATCAGGAGACGTTTTGGTTTCTATTTGTGTCATTTCATGCAATCTGGTCATTGGTGTTTATATAATAACCTGAACATTTGATTAATATTGTTTATTTATTCCAAGCACGTGTGAATGAAAAATTATGGTCTTTGTTAACAAACCATGTTCTTACTTGCTTCCAAAAACCGTGTTACTTTTCCTTGTAATTTAGTTTACTTAGATGTATGTATGGTCAAAGCAAGCAACACAGCAACACGTTGTGGATGACATCTTGAGTACATCTCAAATGGCCATGAGTAGGAACCATGAATGAAGATGAATCAAAGGTAACAACAAATTTAAGCT
The DNA here is from genome assembly GCA_947069175.1 of Scalesia atractyloides. Taxonomy (NCBI): domain Eukaryota; kingdom Viridiplantae; phylum Streptophyta; class Magnoliopsida; order Asterales; family Asteraceae; genus Scalesia; species Scalesia atractyloides. The sequence continues at coordinate 2,733,794 of CAMTDV010000022.1, forward strand.
TTTATCATGTTGAAATGATGAATACAAAAAAAAACAAGCCAATAATATTTAACATGTTAAGAGCAAGAATTTTGTAAAGACCAACTCCAATTTTTATCAACTATGTTGGTGCTTATGTGAAAGGGGGACTAATCGAGCTTATAAACAACTCGAGTTTTTATTGAGTTGTACGTTCTATCGGCTTGTTTGAGTGGAACTTACAAGATCCTGATATATAAGAGCTTGAACCAGACATAAGTTATCTTTTTGAGCTTATATCTTACTTACACTAAGTGTAAGGGTGTAAGTGTCATTATTGTTGATTATGCTTTAGAGTCCAAGTTGTATATTGTATTATGTAGAGATTATTTTGAAATCATTAGCTTATGTCGGTGTCTTACACAAGCGTTACGATGTTTATGAAGACACCGATTCAAAGCACACTGATATATATATTCAAAACGTATATATATACATGTATCATGTATGAATTGGCTGATATAGTGTAATCAAGATCATATGTATTTGTGTTATCTCTCCTGTTCTTATTCAATCAAATTCATATCTGATTTCCAACGGTTTTGGACTATCAAATAGAAATACAATTTGAGCTAACTGTGACGATTCATTTGTAGCCTAGACTTATCTTGAAACAATACAAACCAAAAGAAATACAATGTATATGTTTTCCACAACGTTGGTTGTTCAAATTTTGTTATATATGTATTAATAATTGTAATAAAAGCTTAATGACAATGACAAGGTTTTCAGTTTTAATATAAATATTATCCAAAAGATCTGGAAGAAGATTACCTTTCACAAAGGCCGGCGTAAGCAATTTATTAGGTACATTGACTTTCAAACAAAGTTTTAGAAATTCGAAGGGGTGTACTTGCTTTTACACGTAAATATTGTAAAATATTATACTCTAGAGGGAATTTTTGAACACGTTGGTATTACGAGGGATTTATATAATATTTCATTTTTGTTTTATATTGGTTGGTTTTCATTTATCTCCTATATATATTCTTCGTTTTCTATATACGTTCTCCTCTGATGTATTTGCTCAATATTGTTGATCTTCAGCAACTCTCCCCAGGAACGTAAATTAGTTAAATGATTCTTGGAAATTTATTTTGGTGGCCTTTATATATTTTTTGCTTGTTTGTAGGTTTATGTGGGTTTATATATTGTGTTATCTTTTTATATTTTTGATAGATTTTAAAAGTATTTGTTAGCGGTCTATACTTTTCTAGTTGCTTTTATAGTAACTATTTATTTATTTATGTTTTATCTTGACTTTTAGGTTTGGATGCGGCTTTGAGACAAGGTCTCTGGAAGCGATTTCTCTATCTCTTTAGATAAAAATAAAATTTGTTTACATCCCACTTTTCTATACTATACCAATAGGTTGGCTATAAATTACCTAAATGCTGGATTATACATTTTAAGTACTAGTTTCTCACTCGTTCTCTTCCCAATTAAAATGAGACCTAGCAACAGCTAGCCATTGTACTGTTTGAATTGTGGGTGCAAATTTCTTATACAATATACAGAATGACGTATACGAAAGTTCTAAATATTACAAAAATATGCCTAAAAGGATATGGATATATGATTTAGATCAATCCAAACCATAATTAAAACAAACACAATATTGATTTAGATTGGTCTATATCGATTTGGTTTGTTATGTTACCGGTGCTCGGTTACAATTTGGGTTGTTCGTGAGCAGAGCTGAACCGAGCGACTGTTTGCTTATACTCTGCTCGAGCTCAGCTTTGTTAGAATTTAAGGGAACGGGTGGAAAATGTTGCTCGAACTCGCTTGCTTTATAACCGAGCAGCTCGGTTTTACTCGTTTTTAATCAATTTCAATTTTAAATTAAATTTTAATAAAAAGACAATTTAGATGCGACCATTGTTTCATTCAAAACAGTTGCACTCAAAATGTTTCTTGTTTTCGCTCACTTGTCATTCATTCAACATACATACAAGTTTAACAAATACAAATATAAATTTTTTTAATTCAAAAACAAAAAAAAATCTTAATTTGAGTCGGGCGGCAGTGAACGTGTGAAATCAAAACCAAAAGAAATTAGGTTTAGTTACTTAGATTTAGTATTTGACTAAATTCATTTACAATTCTGATGTTCAATAGGGTGATAATTATAAAAAATTATATATGTGTGCTTATAGAATCATATATATGTATGTATTTAAATATAAATAAATTATAATGTTCAAGGCGAACGATCCGAGTGGACCTTTGCTCGTGTTTGGTTCGTTTACAAACCAAAACGAGCCATGGCTCGTTGATAATAATTAAATGATAATTATAATATCTTAGAGGTGGGATAAGATTTAGGTAACATAAGGTCCTGGGTCCAATTCCCACAAGGTCCTCATATTATTATGTTTCCTCCTGAATCGGTGTATATGCATTATATTCTAGTGGAGATGGATATAATCGGGTGGTTCTGCTGGTGTCACTATTATACTTCAGTGGTCTGATCCAAATTAGCCATATATATATATATATATATATATATTTATATATAATATATCAAATACAAAACGATCTTAACATAGGAACGTAGGAAAACGTTTTAAATGAACTCCGATTAACCTCATTCCAACTGTGTTGGAACCGACGCGTCGAACTCTATTCAATTATTAAGGTTTGGAGTTTAACTTTTAGGGCTTAGCTTTAAATTTTAGATTTAGGGCTTACCTTTAGAGTTTAGATTTAAGGTTTAACATTAGGATTTAAAGTTTAGTTTCAGGGTTTAGGGTATAGGATTTGAATTTAGGCTTTACTTTAGGTTTAAGCCTTTAGGATATGTATTAGGGTTTATATTTTAGATTTTAGGATTTAGCATAGAGTTTAGCTGTATGGTTTAGAATTAGGGTTTAGAGTTTAGAGTTAGATTTAGGGATTAGGGGTTAAGGGGTCAAGGTTTTCTGGTTAGTGTTTGATGATACGGTTCCAACGCTGCTGTAATGAGCTCAATCGAAGTTCGTTAGACCTTGTTTCCTATCTGAACCAACCCCTAAAACACTATCTATAGTTGCAAAATTATTATGCTCGGCTAATGCATATGGTTGGAATTGCTTCCTAGATGACATCAATCGTGGGTTTTATGATACCTGATCTAATATAAAACAATGTATGTCAACATTTTCGTTGTGAAAATTGAATTCACCAAGTTGCGTATAACTATGACCTGGTTCTTGTCTTCTCCAACAAACCACGTGATATTGTATTTGGATTTCGGGCTGTCATAAATTGAAATAAAATCATCTATTAGGATCATTCTAAACTGCAAGGTACCACTTGATGTATCAAAAAAGGCACCATTAAATATTCCTTAGATCCAAGAAGATCGTAAGTACCTTTTCTTTATTGCTGCCAATCTGTATTCTATCAGCTACAAAATTAACAATCAACAATTAACATAACATTAACAATTAACATTAACAAATGCTATAAAATCTCATGCAAATCTACAGTAACTCTCCCATGTTGGATTTCAAAGAGAAGTTTAGAAGAACAAAACTATGGTGGTTTTATGTACTTATATGCAGTTTTTGTTTTAGCATATTGTTCGATTAATATATATACAGTAACGATGACTGACAATTTTTTAAATATTATTATTTACAAAATACAATCTTATAACTACACATACCTTTAAGAATTGTATATATACTTTTTTTACAAGAATATATATGTTTCAAAAAATACGGGCAGCTTAGTTCTTGGAGCAAAAGTGTGGTCGCGGGATGCAGCTGTTATTCTTAATAGCTATAACATGGGCAGCAAATCCAATTTTCCACCATCATAATCATCCACCTGAGTGTTGGATGTTTGTGCTTTACACTTGTTTTTGTTGACTCGAACATACATCACTCCCACAATTCCATACACCCATTAAAATACATATATTGATTTAAAGAACCAACCACTTTAAATGACTACATGCTAACTGTATCCTCACTTGATGAGATTTGGCATTGAAATCATGTACTCACGTCACAATTCCTACTAATTTCACCAAGATCTTTGCACAGCTAGAAAGGTCCATGAACAATCTAATTCTTATTCAACACAACTATGAAACAAAAGTTTGTTGATGTTTCAACTTATTTCCATAACAGATTTTTCTCCAATGTTCTCTTAACAGACTTCCAAACCCCCAGCAACCTGGCCACTACAAGAAAACGAGGCACTAACGGCGACTCCTTAGCGATCGTCGCCACTAAAAGGTCGCGGGCAAAGGTTGGCCGGTTTTGGTCCATTTGTCACCGCTAAAGGTATGGTATCCTTGTAGTGGGCGTAGACAAAGAAAATACGCTTAAGACCAGGGGCGAAGTATAGGAGTGGCCGCGGGGGGGGGGGGGGGGAAACCCGAACTTTTCGCTCAGTAGTTTTATATATGTAGTTTTCGTATAGAAAATTTTGAGTATGTATGTTTGCGACCCCCGGTTCTATAGAAATTTTTTGGTATATACATTTTCGACCCCCGTCAGAAATCTCAAGCTTTGCCACTGCTTAAGACAAACATCATTTAAATTGAACAAAAACAACAAAAGATCTTAACATGCAATTGACTGTATTTGAAAACGTGAATATTAAGAAAAAAATGGTCAATATTAAAAAAGCATAGAATGACCAAACAAAGCAATTGAGTAACCGAAACATAAGGAAACACTCATTAAGTTCATATAATCATAACATATCGTAATTATACTTAGGTTGCGTGCCTAAATATATAACAAAATGCATGATGAGTTGGTGCACTACAAGAAACTAGGGTATTAGCGGCGACGTCGCTAATGTCGCTGCTACTACATTCGATCTAGAACTTGGGTTCTTTTTTAATCCTGACCGTTGATTAGGGGTTAGATCCGACGGTCAACCTTTTATTACACTTAGAGTTTTAGCGGCGACATGCGCCACTAAAACCCTAAACGCGAGGTATTTCCCTCCCTGTCGCCTCACTTTTGCATCTCTCTCCCACAAACATTGATGAGCAGATCTGTGCAACCACTTGAGTAGCACCACCACCTTCGGGAACCCTTTCAAACCACCAGAGTAGCACCACCATCGTCGGAGGAATTCCTGAAGACACCGCCACACCACTGCTACTTTTCCTCTCCATTTTAGCTTAATGTTTGTTCCATTTTTGTTTTAATTTGTATAATTTGTAAACTTTTCTTGAATTATGTGTATGCAAGTGTGAACGGTTATACATCAACAACGCCACCACCACCGGAGCACCTCACCGCCACCATGTATGTATGTATGTATATGTATGTATGTATGTATGTGTATGTATGTATGTATGTATGTATGTGTACATACGTATAATTATGTATGTGTGTATGTAGGTATATAAATGTGTGTCCATGTGGGTGTATGAATGTGTGTGTATGTAGGTAGATGTATTTGTATGTAAGTATGTGTGTAGGATATGTATGTGTGTATGCTAGTATATGTAGTGGCGGAGCTTGAACAAAAAATCAGTGATGGTCGAACTCTTAAAAATCCAATATTGCACTAACTATCTTTTTTTTGAAACTTTTTAGTAAAATTAACACTAGGATCCAAAAAACAGTGGGGGATAGGGCACCTCGGGCCGCCAGAAAGGTGTATCCCTGGGTATATGTATGTATGTGTGAATGTAAGTATATGTATGTGTGTATGTAAGTATATGTATGTGCGTATGTATAATTACGAGTGTGTGTATGTATATGTATGTGTGTATGTAGGTATATGTATGTGTGTATGTAAGTATGCATTTGTATGTATTTATTTATGTGTGTGTGGGTATGATTGTATGTATGTAAGATTAAAAAAGTCCACCCGAAACTGAAATCATTTGGCGATTTGTTAAATGTTGTAGATTAGTAAATATTTAAATCAAAATGGCCCGAATGAACTTTAATAGACTAATTGTAGATTGGTAAATGTTTTAGACAAGTTTAAAAGTGTTTGTGTTGATAATATGTAGTTTTGTTTGACCTTATAATGTATACCTGTTTAAAAGTGTTTGTGTTGATAATATGTAGTTTTGTTTGAACTTATAATGTATACCTTATTGTGAAGGCTCAACTTGATAATATGTTTCAAGACCCGAGATTTCTAGAAAGACTCACAGTTTATTGATTCGAAAATAGCATCAAGCAAAGGCAACAAAGTTGATACAGACGAGGGGGACGAATGATGATATGGACTAGTTACTTTGACTATGTAGTTTTTTAGGTTTAAATTATGTTTATACTTATAACTTAATTAGATAAGATACTTGTATATTTGTAGTTTTTTATGTTATAAAACTTGATGTTTATGTTTGAAGTATTGTATGTATGGGGAAAACTGAGAAACTTCAAGTACTTGTATTTGAGAAAACTGGAAATAACATAATAAAGCGAAAAAAGGGTCATTGGGTTTTGACTAGGGGTGTAAACAAGCCCAGAGGCTCGAGAGCTACTCGTGATTGGCTCGATTAATAGCTCGAACGAGCCGAGTCTTAACGAGCCCGAGCTCAAGCCTGAAATGCAAAGCTCGTTTAAACTCGCGAGCCTAAACGAGCCCAAACAAAGTTTTACTTTTTTTATAAAAAATATAATAATGATGATGATACAATTGGCGAGCCGGGTTCGAACCGAGCTTTGACTCGTTTAAAATAGTTCAAGCGAACTTTTAGCTCGTTTGAGGTTGTTCTCAAAATAGCCCGAGCCGAGTTCGAGCTTTGAGTTTTACTTGTGAGCCGAGCGCTCATACCGAGCCAAACTCGAGCTCGAGCTTCATAATAACATGACAAGCCGAGCTCGAGCCTAGTCGGGCTCGGGCTCGACCCGGCCCGTTTACACCCCTAGTTTTAACCATTAGCCAGGACATTTGTCGCCACGAAAAGTGTCACACCCTTAAATTCCACATGCGTAATTTACCACAAGGTGCGTGATAAACAAGGATCTCAGTCATTAGTTATATTAAACTACCATTATATGAGTTTAAAATTTTTCCTGTTTGCTCATTCATAAGAAAATACTGTTTTACAATTAAGTTGCGGAAGCATAAATAATTACAAAACCAAAATAGCTAATATAATAAAAGTTGATTCTAAAAGTTTGATGAAATCAATGCGACTCCAACATGCATCCCAGTCCTGATGTTAGCAACCTAAGAAAAATATGCAGGAACAAGTGTCAACAATTATGATAAATGAATTCATAGGTTTTATCCTATAGTTTTAAAGTAAGTTGATTCTCAAAAGTTTTCCACTATTCCAAACCCGAACAAAATGTTATAGTGTTTAGCAATTACTTGTTATATGTGTAGGTAGCTAATCTATATTACGTCACTAAATAGTTTGAAACCGAAGCTGACTATGGTTTCCTCTGATTGTGAGGTCTATCGAACATGGCGAGAAGTCAGGTAAATTCTAAACTCGTAGACCATAACTAATATAACAAAAACCCTAATAGTTATGACGTTACCTTACCGTAATGTGGAGCATGGTTTCTCCCCTATGTTTTAAAAACATTTAAAAGGGTAGGGGACGTGAATCACCTGGCGTGCAAAGCATAATACTCCATATAGTAAATAGAGACAAGCAATCCCCGACGCTTGAAATATCCAACCTTCTCGTGCCCTACTTCAAGTAAAGGACATCTTAAAGTCTAATGGTAACAATCCTAGTTTCATAACTTGATTATAAAGATAGTTTACTCAACTACCAGACCTCGATCAAGACTCCATTCGATCTAAAGGGTTAACTCGATGAACCGATAGTGATTTAGTTTGGTTTTTCGTGAATAAGTTCATATAAATAAATATATAAATATAACATAGTGTTCGAATCACGTAAATAATATTCATCGTATAAATTCCATTTTGGATTAATAAAGCGGACAATCAAATTGGTCTCGAGTCATAGCTCATCTTGAAAAAATGGATAACATATATATAACGTTATATATTTATTGTGAGGAAGTATAGTTCAAGATTATAATACATATCTATATGTCTGTATGCATATATATATATATATATAAACACGTACATACCTACTTCATAATAAATATTTTGTGGAAATATTAGCTCGGGATAAGATTCTCATTCTAAACATTGTTAAAAGGTCTTTGATACTTTTGTGTCAAATCATACACACGATATACATTATGGTTTAGTTCTATAATAATTTGGCAGAGTTTCCCCTATTTTTGCGCACCCCAGACAACACATGTCTATAATTTCCAAAACTCAATCGACCAATCCATACATATGGGTTAATATGTGTAAACTTATATTTATGAAATCATTTATTTACTTAGTCCAATAATTACAAAAGTCTCGCGCATATCATCATACAAATTATTCAGTCTCAACCGTCAAACTATCGTTACAACATTAATCCATTCCACGGTTCGTCTCGTTTTATTTACAAATTAACTCTATACTCCTATAAGTACATATTTACACAATTACAAATTTTTATTTACACACATTCAACTTGGTGCATCCCAATACCTTTACGTTACTCGACTAGATCTTGTCGATACACGTGCCACTCGGACCCGACCGGTTGACTGTCGACCTGAACTTGGCCAACAGCTTGTCCGCATTTGACCAGTAGTTTGACGATCTGCTGCCCATGTTTACCCACACGAGCACCATCCCAATGAACTCGATCAAGTCAAAATGAGACCCGAAACCTAACCAAAACTCAAGACGCCAACACCCATCACCCTTGTCGTCGGTGGCTGGGGATCACCTCTGCCGCCGGTAACCACCGCCGCAACCTGTAAACGCCACCATAACTCCACTAAAACTCACCCTACACGTAAGAAAATACTCTTAGATGAAACGAACTTGGGCAAAACAGAGACATGTATAACTAGAACTACTCACCGGAGAGTCGTAAGTCACCGGAACTCGACACAACCCAGGTTCGTCCATAACACCTTCAGATCTGATTAAAGGAACGAGTTGAAGAGTAGATCTGCACCCTAAACCCTCAACTAGCTGTAAGCCTCATGAATGTAGGGACATGTGATTTTAATTTAATAAGGGATTGATAAGTAACTTTGCCTTATGTAAAAGAAAAGATTAATAAATAACTTTAATAACCTCTATAAGTTAACAATTAATTTTTCAGTCTTTAATTTATCAGTTAATTTCAGTCTTTACACGTCTTGAGATACCATCAGATACATAAATTCATACCTCTATCCGGAAATATTCAAGTGAGAGGATTTACGTAGCAGACGGCTCATGCCGGCTTATGCTCATGCAAAGGATGATTTGGGTCGGGTGGTTTTAGGATTTCTTTCTTGAATCATATTTGGCAATGGTTGTGTAGGATAGTCTTTTTGCCTAATTAAAATGAGAGAAAATATTTTGAGAGAGGATATGTTCTTTGTTCTTTCTTCTCTTTCTTCTCACTTTAACTTTCTTCTCAAATGATCATTCCCCATATAGTATATGTCCCCTAACTATAACCTCCCCCCCCAGGGTAATGGTTGAGGGTAAGTTGTGCTGGTAGAGGAAACAACAAGGGTAAGCGTTGAGGGTTGGGATGTTTGATGAGTTTAAGGTTTAAGGGTGTGTGACTGGTGGATGGAGTAAAAGAGTGAGGTCTATGGTTCAAGGGTATTTAGGGTAGGGCGCCGCTAGTGTTTGTAGTGCAAGGGTACTTTGTAAAGAATTTGACATGGCGCTAGTTGATTGATCAGCAAGGGTAGCACCTTGGATGCCCCTTCCTCCCTTATAATGTTGAATCGGACGCTTGCAAAGCTATTAGTACGCAACATGTTTTCAAACGAACCGGTCTTTATTCGTCCCCTTAAATAAATTCCGCTTAACGTACTCAAATCGAACCCTGTTCTTGGGTAAACGAATGGATTCTCTTTTTAAACTTTATAAACGTTTAAAACAACAAAGCCTTCTAATTGTTCCTCTCCACATAGTAACCAATTGAATACAATGAGATTACTATTCATGACATTTTTTTCATCAAACTTCATGATAAAGTTCAAAATGATACAAATAAATTTGATCATTGTAGTATCCATGGTTAATTATATTTAACACAAAAGCTTGATTCAGATCAAAAGGGTATCTGAAGCAAAACTAAAATATTATAAAACGTGCTGAAGTTGGCGGAATAGTTTATGTGTTGCTCCTTGAAACATGCATATTGGAGATGGATACTTACAAAATAAATTATAAAATGTTCCACTATCTAGGATAAATAGATTAATAATTTAATAAAATAATTCCAGCATGATATTAAGTTACTTAGCTATCTGTACTTAAGCTCTAAAGTGCATAATACACTGAAATCGCATGGGAATCTACATTAACCGCCCACAAGAAATATAAGGAAAACAGTTTGCGAAGAATGATGGTTTAGTATACAAATGACAAATCACAAAGGTGAAAGATATAGTAAACCATGTAAAAGCTAAAAATTAAGCCATTTTGAAAGTTTTGACCGTTTATCTATCATAAAGAACGGAATTGACTAGTCTGCAGAAATGTGATATCCATGACCTATGAGTCTTATGTGTCCTTAGGAATATTTGAAAAAAACTCCAAGGAAAGATAGTGTTCTAACTTCTAAACATTCCTCCAAAAGTATAACAACAAGAACTAAAACCTATCATCAATTCTCAATCAAGAACTAAAACCTATAATCAACCTCAATGATATCTTCAACCCTAGTTGCATGTACGTAATCGAATTTCATATAGCTAGTTGAAGGTCCTTAATGAGATCCGTTGCTGTTATAAAGAAGTCACCCTCGATCTGCAGAAATTAAGGAAATAAAAAAGAACCAAACATTTAGAGATTGGCTCAAATAATATGTGTGCTAATCCCACCCTTCCATGCCTACCAATACTCTTATATGAGTGTATTTTACTGGTAAGTTTGTTTGCACAAAACGGGTTGCTAGCAAGTTCATTATTCTCAAAACCAACACAAACCGGGACTAATTTCCTCCTTCTGAAACGATTAGTGTTTAGGACATATACCTGAGCGACAATGGTTACAAGAGTAGTAGTATTAGCAAAAGGCATGGAACTGCTACTGATTACGGATAGCCCAAGTTTCTGCATCTTGCTTAGCACTTTCACGAGCAAAGAAGGATTCTTTTGGGACTGGATTCTTACTAGCACACTGTTTCCTGACATCCGCTCGATCTCAGCAGACAATTTGCTAGTGATATCTGCACCACAATCTGCAGAATTAGTTTCAATCGAAGATGAGGCGCCTTCCTCACCTCCTCTAATCCTAGATTTCTTCGATGCAATAATACATTCTATAGCCTCCTTCCTATTAATGAGTGACAATCCTTCAAGTTCCTTCACGCGATCCTGAAGCTCTCTTATGTAATTTGTTGCTTCTTCCAACACAGAAGCCTTATCCATCTAAAACAAGATATGTAAAGAGTTAGATCATTGGAGAGTTTCTAGGTTAAGCACAAGAAACATCTTTTCGTTGACACATAAATCTCAGATTCTTTACATCTAAGCAGTAATTAGAGATTATTTTTGTAGAAGTAGCTTCTTTAGGAACGAGACTGGAATTCTAGACAGTTCGCTACCCTTCTAAGCGAATTCAGCAAGTTCGCTACTGCCAAACAAAATCCATAAGAGTTTTTCACCCGACTGGATGGAGTTCACTTGCCTTGCTTGTAAGGGTAGCGAACTGCTTAAAAGTACACCTCCTACTAATATCAGTAATTTGCAAGCAATGAATGCAATGATTAATCATTAGAAGAAACCACTGGAATTAGATGTTAGTGTGGTGTTGGTCCACTTGAGGTTGAGAAATTTGAGCCCCGTCAACACGGATTTGGAGTAAGTTAAGCCGTTTAAGAAACATCATAAAAAGAATCAAAAGTAATACCCTTTTTAGGTTAGGAAGAAGGGCAGACAAAGCAATCAACTGTCGGTTTAACTTTTCTCTTCTCTTTCTCTCAGCTAACACATGATCTTGAACCTGAGCTGGAGCCCTGGCCATGGTCTGAACCTTTCCTGTCCCAGAAACTTCACCAGGTTCTTTAGGGTTTAGTTCTCCAAAAGATATAGTGATAGTGTTGGAGGATGAAACACTAGCAGGAGCCACGGCCTTGGGAGTTTGACGCATTGTGTTAATACTACTAGTCTTGTAACTAAAACCAGGCGGTTTCATTTCAGTCTGTTCTTCAAAGCTAGTTGGAGTTTGGAAAGATCTTTCGGTAAAACTATTGATGTCATAATAATTAACACTTGGTTTATCCTCAATATCATATGGTTTGCTCATATCATCTTGATTCATGAACCCTCGATTCTCCATTTCCTCCAATATCCGAAACAAAAGTTAAAGTATTATCAGGACTATACTACATTGTTTTTTCCAAGTAAATCTATAATAAGCATCTCGTCTATATCGCTTACCAGTTCCGGTAACCACATTGACGACAGATCAAGGGCCATTCAGCTCTTAATGTGCTCAACTAACCTACAAGTATAATCAAGCAATATTAGATCCAAAATTAAACCCTTGCTATATGGAACAAATCAAGAAACTTATAATGTACTTCTACTATAAAACTCTGTAAACTAATTCAAGATCGAAGAACCCAACTGAAGTGGTTCTGATGAATTACTTCACCAAAAAGATCAAGCTGTAACCAGACTGGTGAAGCTGGAAAGGGTTTACCTTTAGTTCTGGAAAATTGTGTTTGTTTAAAATGCAAGCTATAGACTTTGTAAACTGTTGTTGTTTATTCATGTGTAAAAGCAGCTTTCCTCCTCCTGCGGGACGTGACTTCCTATGTAGTTTCTTCTCTCTTTAGGGTTTAAGCACGTGCGAATTTTATATATTTTAATTTACGCATATGTTGATGTAAGCATGATTAAAGTAAGCCTAAGGGCCAATAACATGTTATGGGCCTGAAGTTTGAGCTAGGAAGCTAGTGTCATATTTTTATAATATAGCAACAAAACAAAATACCAAAGGGCTACAAATGAGAGTACTTGTGTAACTTAACAAACAAAACCGATATATATTTAAAAAGAAACAGCAAGTGGGAAGTTGGGCAAGTACAAGAATTAAAATACAAGGACCAATCAAAAACATTATGTTGATCTGCCACAAACTACAAACCGAAACCTGGAAACTATAAATCTTAAAAGCAAGCTGATGGAGAGCAACACCACTTCTTCCAACATAAAGCCAGACTGGCTTTGTGATTAATCGACTAGAACAATTGAGTTTTAATATCTTCTATAATCTTTGAGTTTGTATACTTCACCTTACCTTAACTTGGAACGAAAAAGGTACAGAAAGTCAAAAGAATGAAATGGTTATGGTGGTATGATTAAGTTTTCCTATTGAACCTAGTTTTTGGGATCTCCAGCATTGGCGGATCTAGAAAACTTTCATAGGGGTAACGTTTAGAAAGGGGTAACTAAATCGAAAAAACGTTACCCCTTATAATAAGGTTCAGCCGCCCCTGATCTCCGGTCATATAGGTTAGGTTTCCCTCATACTCCCTTTACTCGCACGGGTTTTAGTCTCATTCCTCTTAACGACGTATAAACTAACTCTTTGCTTAAGCTTTTCCTTAACGTGTCTACAATGTTATGTTTTGACTTCATATAGTCAATCGTGATAACACCCCTTGAGAGTAGTTGTCGTATTGTGTTGTGTCTACATCGAATGCACCTTGATTTGCCATCGTACATTGACCTTTTTGCTCTACCAATCATCGATTGGTTGTCACAATGTATGCAAATAGCCGAAAAAGGCTCTGGCCATCTTGGAATATCTTCCACAAATTGACGTAGCCGCTTCGCCTCTTCTCCTGCTACATAGTGTCCTTGGTGGATCTAGCTATAACTGGGGATCTCGTTTTTCGGATTTATATTTGCAAAAGATATAGTGAAAGTGTTTGATGATTGACAGGTAGTAGCAACAAGGGGTTCTGGAGTTTGAAAACTTTTGTTAATATTACTACTCTTGTCTTGATGTTTGGTCTCGTTACGTTGAGTTGAGTCGGAATAGATTGATCAAGATGCCTCATGTTTTCTGTATAGCTTTCTGAAGAGAATGAATCAACACTGATGTTATCAATTGTGTCGTAAAGATTCTTCATCTCATCATCAATCATGAATATTTGACCTTCCGTTTCCTGAAATATAGATTCAAAACACATTAGAATTAAAAATCCACAATACGCAGTCAGTCATATGGGTTGCTTACCAGTTCTGAAAACCATACCTGTGCCATTTCCATTATTATTTGACAGTTTTATAAGTTCAACTCCAGGGTAACCTGCAAATATACAACCAGATTAAATCAAGATCTGAACTTAAATTTATACTATAAAATTCAAGATCAGTTACATAAACATATCATGAACAGTTTTAGTTAGAAATGATAAGATAGAGAGGGATTTACCTTTCAAATCAGGAGACGTTTTGGTTTCTATTTGTGTCATTTCAAGCTATCTGGTCATTGGTGTTTATATAATAACCTGAACATTTGATTAATATTGTTTATTTATTCCAAGCAGGTGTGAATGAAAAATTATGGTCTTTGTTAACAAACCATGTTCTTACTTGCTTCCAAAAACCGTGTTACTTTTCTTTGTAATTTAGTTTACTTAGATGTATGTTTGGTCAAAGCAAGCAACACAGCAACACGTTGTGGATGACATCTTGAGTACATCTCAAATGGCCATGAGTAGGAACCATGAATGAAGATGAATCAAAGGTAACAACAAATTTAAGCTTTTATCATGTTGAAATGATGAATAACAAAAAAAACAAGCCAATAATATTTCACATGTTAAGAGCAAGAATTTTGTAAAGACCAACTCCAATTTTTATCAACTATGTTGGTGCTTATGTGAAAGGGGACTAATCGAGCTTATAAACAAGTCGAGTTTTTATTGAGTTGTACGTTCTATCCCGATCGGCTTGTTTGAGTGGAACTTACAAGATCCTGATATATAAGAGCTTGAACCAGACATAAGCTATCTTTTTGAGCTTATATCTTACTTACGCTAAGTGTAAGGGTGTAAGTGTCATTATTGTTGATTATGCTTTAGAGTCCAAGTTGTATATTGTATTATGTAGAGATTATTTTGTAATCATTAGCTTATGTCGGTGTCTTACCCAAGCGTTACGATGTTTGTGAAGACACCGATTCAAATCACACTGATATATATATTCAAAACGTATATATATACATGTATCATGTAAGAATTGGCTGATATAGTGTAATCAAGATCATATGTATTTGTGTTATCTCTCCTGTTCTTATTCAATCAAATTCATATCTGATTTCCAACGGTTTTGGACTATCAAATAGAAATACAATTTGAGCTCACTGTGACGATTCATTTGTAGCCTAGACTTATCTTGAAACAATACAAACCAAAAGAAATACGATGTTTATGTTTTCCAAAACGTTGGTTGTTCAAATTTTGTTATATATGTATTAATAATTGTAATAAAAGCTTAATGACAATGACAAGGTTTTCAGTTTTAATATAAATCTTATCCAAAAGATCTGGAAGAAGATTACCTTTCACAAAGGCCGGCGTAAGCAATTTATTAGGTACATTGACTTTCAAACAAAGTTTTATAAATTCGAAGGGGTGTACTTGCTTTTACACGTAAATATTGTAAAATATTATACTCTAGAGGGAATTTTTGAACACGTTGGTATTACGAGGGATTTATATAATATTTCATTTTTGTTTTATATTGGTTGGTTTTCATTTATCTCCTATTTATATTCTTCGTTTTCTATATACGTTCTCCTCTGATATATTTGCTCAATATTGTTGATCTTCAGCAACTCTCCCCAGGAACGTAAATTAGTTAAATGATTCTTGGAAATTTATTTTGGTGGCCTTTATATATTTTTTGCTTGTTTGTAGGTTTATGTGGGTTTATCTATTGTGTTATCTTTTTATATTTTTGATGATTTTAAAAGTATTTGTTAGCGGTCTATACTTTTCTAGCTGCTTTTATAGTAACTATTTATTTATTTATGTTTTATCTTGACTTTTAGGTTTGGATGCGGTTTTGAGACAAGGTCTCTGGAAGCGATTTCTCTATCTCTTTAGATAAAAATAAAATTTGTTTACATCCCACTTTTCTATACTGTACCAATAGGTTGGCTATAAATTACCTAAATGCTGGATTGTACATTTTAAGTACTAGTTTCTCACTCGTTCTCTTCCCAATTAAAATGAGACCTAGCAACAGCTAGCCATTGTACTGTTTGAATTGTGGGTGCAAATTTCTTATACAATATACAGAATGACGTATACGAAAGTTTTAAATATTACAAAAATATGCCTAAAAGGATATGGATATATGATTTAGATCAATCCAAACCATAATTAAAACAAACACAATATTGATTTAGGTCAGTCTATATCGATTTGGTTACGGGTGCTCGGTTACAATTTGGGTTGTTCATGAGCAGAGCTGAACCGAGCGACTGTCTGCTTGTACTCTGCTCGAGTTGAAACCGAACAGCACAGCTTTGTTAGAATTTAAGGGAACGGGTAGAAAATGTTGCTCGAACTCGCTTGCTTTACAACCGAGCAGCTCGGTTTTACTCGTTTTTAATCAATTTCAATTTTAAATTAAATTTTAATAAAAAGACAATTTAGATGCGACCATTGTTTCATTCAAAACAGTTTCACTCAAAATGTTTCTTGTTTTCGCTCACTTGTCATTCATTCAACATACATACAAGTTTAACAAATACAAATATAAAATTTTTTAATTCAATAACAAAAAAAATCTTAATTTGAGTCGGGCGGCAGTGAAGGTGTGAAATCAAAATCAAAAGAAATTAGGTTTAGTTACTTAGATTTAGTATTTGACTAAATTCATTTACAATTCCGATGTTCAATAGGGTGATAATTATTAAAAATTATATATGTGTGCTTATAGAATCATATATACGTATGTATTTAAATATAAATAAATTATGATGTTCAAGGCGAACCGATCCGAGTGGACCTTTGCTCGTGTTTGGTTCGTTTACAAACCAAAACGAGCCATGGCTCGTTGACAATAATTAAATGATAATTATAATATCTTGGAGGTGGGATAAGATTTAGGGAACGTAAGGTCCTGGGTCCAATTCCCACAAGGTCCTCATATTATTAGGTTTCCTCCTGAATCGGGGTATATGCATTATATTCTAGTGGAGATGGATATAATCGGGTGGTTCCGCTTGTGTCACTATTATACTTCAGTGGTCTGATCCAAATTAGCCATATATATATATATATATATATATCAAAGACAAAACGATCTTAACATAGGAACGTAGGAAAACGTTTTAAATGAACTCCGATTAACCTCATTCCAACTGTGTTGGAACCGATGCGTCGAACTCTATTCAATTATTAAGGTTTGGAGTTTAACTTTTAGGGCTTAGCTTTTAATTTTAGATTTAGGGCTTACCTTTAGAGTTTAGATTTAAGGTTTAACATTAGGATTTAAAGTTTAGTTTAGGGTTTAGGGTATAGGATTTGAATTTAGGCTTTAGTTTAGGTTTAAGCCTTTAGGATATAGTATTAGGGTTTATATTTTAGATTTAGGATTTAGCATGTTTAGCTGTATGGTTTAGAATTAGGGTGTAGAGTTTAGAGTTAGATTTAGGGATTAGGGGTTAAGGGGTCAAGGTTTTCTGGTTAGTGTTTGATGACACGGTTCCAACGCTGCTGTAATGAGCTCAATCGAAGTTCGTTAGACCTCGTTTCCTATCGGAACCAACCCCTAAAACACTATCTATAGTTGCAAAATTATTATGCTCGGCTAATGCATATGGTTGGAATTGCTTCCTAGATGACATCAATCGTGGGTTTTATGATACCTGATCTAATATAAAACAATGTATGTCAACATTTTCGTTGTGAAAATTGAATTCACCAAGTTGCGTATAACTATGACCTGGTTCTTGTCTTCTCCAACAAACCACGTGATATTGTATTTGGATTTCGGGCTGTCATAAATTGAAATAAAATCATCTAGTAGGATCATTCTAAACTGCAAGGTACCACTTGATGTATCAAAAAAGGCACCAATAAATATTCCTTAGATCCAAGAAGATCGTAAGTACCTTTTCTTTATTGCTGCCAATCTGTATTCTATCAGCTACAAAATTAACAATCAACAATTAACATTAACATTAACATTAACAATTAACATTAACAAATGCTATAAAATCTCATGCAAATCTACAGTAACTCTCCCATGTTGGATTTCAAAGAGAAGTTTAGAAGAACAAAACTATGGTGGTTTTATGTACTTATATGCAGTTTTTGTTTTAGCATATTGTTCGATTAATATATATACAGTAACGATGACTGACAAATTTTTAAATATTATTATTTACAAAATACAATCTTATAACTACACATACCTTTAAGAATTGTATATATACTTTTTTTACAAGAATATATATGTTTCAAAAAATACGGGCAGCTTAGTTCTTGGAGCAAAAGTGTGGTCACGGGATGCAGCTGTTATTCTTAATAGCTATAACATGGGCAGCAAATCCAATTTTCCACCATCATAATCATCCACCTGAGTGTTGGATGTTTGTGCTTTACACTTGTTTTTGTTGACTCGAACATACATCACTCCCACAATAACATACACCCATTAAAATACATATATTGATTTAAAGAACCAACCACTTTGAATAACTACATGCTAACTGTAACATCCGTTGAAAAACGGGTTTCCAAAACCCGCTTCGTTTATTAATCAAATATCAAGTTATAAAATTTCGTTGCGTATTTATGATTAATTTTAATTTTAAACAATACATAATTAATAAAAATTTTAGAATTTAGAAACTATAATTATTAAAAACTAAAAATAAAGTAAATAAAAAAGAAAAGAGGCTGCCGGGTTTCGAACCCGGGTCAGCAGGAAGAAACAAGCAACACCCAACCACTCCGCCACTTGACTCATTTGTGATATTTATTAAAACAAATAACATTTATAATTAAACTCGAAATCGAATTTAGGCATCAGCGCGCCCAATCCGCAGTCGCCGGAATTACCGACGATTTCGCCAATTATCGACGGTTTCCTTTGACTTAACGCGTGTATTAACCTCGACATCGGTTATAACCGATGTCTAGTCCCGCGATCCCAGTCATAACCGCCGGAGAAAACCTTGACCATGAATCAAGACTAAATTCGGACTCAATTCATCATGATTCTTCCCTATAAATACACACCCAAGTCTCTGGTAATCTTTTCGCTCAAAATCGCACAAATTCTCGAAGAAATTACACTCGCCGGAGATATTCTGTATTGCCGGACTTTCGCCGGAAAACCGAGACATACATCAAATCGGTAAATTTCTCGATTCTTTCGTTTTCAATCCATTGTTAGACTGATACTAACTTCAATCCTTAAACCAGAATCGGTCCCGGACGACGTTGTCGGATAATCTGCACTCGCCGGAAAATCTCTGAAAATTTCCGAAATCACGCTGTGAATCGGTACAAACATCTAAACCCTCTGATAATCTTTGTTTACTAAATCAATTTCACAACTCATCGATCAAAACTGTTAATTGATTCAATCAGACGGAATTCACAAATCAGAGCCGAAGACCATTGACGGAATTCTGAGAAAAACAGTCTATTCGGTACATTCGATTCCTTAACTCTTTTTATCCATTACATTTCAACCACTTATATGTCCGACGAATGATTTAAACCAGAACAGTCGGATATCGTTTGTCTGTGTTCATGAATGAAGAAGACGAAGTCAAACATTGTGTATAAGTATAATTAAAACAACTTATTAAACCGGGTTAGACACACAGTCCAGCGGTGGACTGTGTGCAAACACATAGCGCACGTCACGAGTTCGAACCTTACAAACGCACCGACTTTCCGAATTAATACCAATTTTTTTAAAACTGAATCAGAACGGGTCCAGTATGTTTATAAGATTAATATAAACCGTAAGTTAATCAGATAAGACACACAGCCCAACTGGTTGGGATGTGCGCGTACAAACCAAATGACCCGAGTTCGATCCGGCTTCCCTGCAACCGGTTCAACCAGTTTAAATCCTTTTAATATAAACCAAATAAGTTAACATTTAATTAGTATATATATATAATTAAAACATAGAATATTTCGGGTTAGACACGTAGCTCAGTTGGTAGAGCTGCGTGCACGCGTACGAGAGGTCCCGGGTTCGAACCTCACTCAGCGCACCAATCACCACTGTCCGACCGGTCAACGGTCAACCAAAAAGTCAAAATTTTTTTATTTTTATTTATTTTTATTTTATTTATTTATTTATTTAATTTAAAAATCAATTAAAAATACTTAAAAATAATATTTTTAAAGTTAGAAAATGACCTTAAACTCACAAAATAATAAATCTAAAAATCCTATTAAAATTGTTAATAAAATCCACTTATTTACCGTACCAGTTCGTTATTATTTTAGGTTAGTCTTTCCTCGTCGATCAAATCTCAAAACTCGTGCGCATTCAACATCACCAAGAGAACGCACCCAATGTGAGTGAATCTCTACCAATTCCCCGTTTTAATCACACTTTGGGGTGTATCATGTGTCGCTTATTATTTATTACATTTAAACACTTGTGCATCCATCGTATCCATGATCAAATGTGTATCCAATATGTATCAATTGTTTGTGTGGTTAATGTTTAGATTAAATTTATCATTTTCAGTACATACATCATCATAGGCTCGTCTGTTCCCCATTACCTATGAGCGGAACGTGGCATTGCCAACATACGATCGGCTCCGTTTGATTGAGCCTTGATCTAACATACATCATCATAGGCTCGTATGTTCCCCATTACCTATGAGCGGAACGTGACGTTGCCAACATACGATCGGCTCCGTTTGATTGAGCCTTGATCTCACAATACATTATCATTCATGTCATATACTCAAGCAAGGTGGTTTGTGATTGTTTGTTTATTTACGTTGCTCACATATGATTATTAGCTCAGTTTAGGCTTTGGATTGATTTACTTAGTTTCTTTTTCCTTGTAATTGTATGAACTTGTTTTGAATATCGAAGTTGTAATTCGAATTTAATAAATATGAAACATTTTAGTAAACATCATGAGCTTTGTTGATAACCCAATTATGCCCCGACTCTTATTCCGCTGCGGGTCGGGGTGTGACAGATTGGTATCAGAGCCATGACTATAGGGATATAGGATAGGTTATTAGACCCTTAGAGCATATACTATAGTTGATTAGAGATTTTAAATTGTTTATGTGTTACATGCAAAATTCATGATGTTTATATGCTTTGTGTTTATTGTTACATTCAATGTTATGCAAGCATGTTCATAAGTACATATTATTATACAATGCTTATCATGAATCATATCCTCATAACATACCATATCCATGAGAGCACGCACCTCACAATTCCTATGATTTTTGCAACGATTTTTGTATTTTCAAATCACATCAAAGTGAGTTCTCATGACGGGCATGTAGTAACTGGAAGGGTACGAGTACCGGTAGTCGGAAAGTCCTGTCTAGGCTTGGCATTCGTATAAATCCAAAAAAAAGGACCAGTTTGCCTACCTGGGGACTAACGATGAGAGTACGAAGGACCTATTAGGCCAAAGCATGCTATATCGTGTGAGCTAACCCCACTTTGAGTTGTCATTGTGTCTATACCTGGACACTTGAAGCCGCAATGGAACTAGCTACCGAACTTACCGAAAATCGCATCCGAAACTGTAAATTTAAGGAGGAGAAAAAGAAATCCCCCATTGAGGCTCAAACTTCAAACCATTCTGTCTCCTCTTCGAAGTTTACTGGTAAAAGGAAGCGAAACAACAGAAACTTTGCTGTCACACAAACAAACCCCCCTATTACTGCTGCACCCATCACCCAAATTGTCCCCTCATCTGCACCATATAAAAAGCCATACTCCGGCCCATACCCAAAATGCAACCGTTGCCAATACCATCACTTTCCTGAACACCCCTGCCAACATTACACCAGCTGTGGCCGTGCAGGTCACACCATCCAAACCTGTCGCACACTTCAGCGAATGAACCGCAACCAACCCTCAACCCAAACCACCATCAGATAGTGGGTCAAGCCCAACAACCCTTACTTCTACCACCTACACAACATACGACCCAATCCTACTACCAACCCCACTACCCCATGATGCAACCCATGCAGGCTTGTTACAACTGTGGAGACCCAAACCACTTTAGAAACACTTGTCCACGCTTGGTGAACATCATTCATGCCCAAGCTCAAGCAAATCCGGTGAACCAAGCTAACCAAGCTCCTCCACCTGCTAGAGGAAGAGCTTTCAACATCAACGTCAATCAAGCTAGGGCTGACAACAACGTGGTTAACGGTACGTTTCTCATCAATGGCAGTTATGGATCCATGTTATTTGATACTGGCGCGGATAAGAGTTTTGTGTCCTTAGAATTTGAACCCATCCTCAACCAAACTCGTGATAATCTCATGGAATCCATAACGGTGGAAGTCGCTGACGGAAAACCGGTCTCATTAAACTCTATTATACGAAATTGTACCCTCACTTTAAACGATCACGATTTTCCGGTTGACCTCATTCCTATGAAGTTGGGAAGTTTCGACATTATAATCGGTATGGACTGGCTCAGCCAACATCATGCTGAAGTAGTATGCCGCGAAAAGTTCATTCGCATTCCTCTTGCAGACGGTCAAACCCTACGAATCTTTGGAGAAACCCCTTCGAAAGGACTCAAATTGATGTCCTGCCTTCAAGCCCGAAAGTATCTCCGCAAGAACTATGTCGCATTCCTAGCTCACGTCGTCAAGAAGGGAAGCAAGGAGAAGAAACTAGAAGATATACCTGTAGTGAAAGAATTCCCACAAGTCTTTCCCGATGACATCTCAGGACTTCCTCCCATGAGGGAAGTCGAATTCTTCATTGATCTTATACCTGGCTCTACACCAGTCGCAAAATCTCCTTACAGGTTAGCCCCATCAGAAATGCAGGAGCTGGCCAGTCAACTGCAAGAGCTGACTGACAAAGGATTCATACGTCCTAGCTCATCGCCATGGGGTGCACCTGTTCTGTTTGTGAAGAAGAAAGATGGAACGTTTCGCATGTGTATCGACTACAGAGAACTCAACAAGTTAACGGTCAAGAACCGCTACCCATTACCTCGCATCGATGACCTTCTAGACCAACTTCAAGGCGCCACCTGTTTTTCAAAAATCGACCTTCGTTCTGGATATCATCAACTCAAAGTACATGAAGAAGATGTTCCAAAGACCGCCTTCCGAACTCGATATGGTCATTACGAATTCATGGTCATGCCTTTTGGTTTAACCAACGCTCCAGCAGTATTTATGGATTTAATGAATAGGGTATGCAAACCCTATCTCGACCACTTTGTCATAGTCTTCATCGACGACATCCTCATCTACTCAAAGTCTAAATCTGATCATGAACGACACCTTCGACTCATCCTTACACTCTTAAGGAATGAAAAGCTCTATGCCAAATTCTCCAAATGCGAATTCTGGTTAAAAGAGGTACAATTCCTTGGACATTTCGTCAATGACAAGGGAATACATGTCGACCCCTCAAAGATAAA
The DNA here is from genome assembly GCA_947069175.1 of Scalesia atractyloides. Classification (NCBI taxonomy): domain Eukaryota; kingdom Viridiplantae; phylum Streptophyta; class Magnoliopsida; order Asterales; family Asteraceae; genus Scalesia; species Scalesia atractyloides. Next base: position 2,757,454 of record CAMTDV010000022.1, read on the forward strand.
AGCAGTACAAGAATGGCAAGCGCCACGTACCCCTACCGAAGTAAGATCATTTCTTGGTTTGGCCGGTTACGATCACCGCTTCATTGCAAATTTCTCCCGTATTGCTGTACCACTCACGGCTTTGACTCATAAAGAAAAACCCTTCATATGGGGACCTAAACAAGAAGAAGCCTTCCAAACCCTTAAGCAAAAGCTTTGTGACGCGCCTATCCTCACACTCCCGAAGGTTGCGATGACTTTGTAGTATATTGCGACGCATCAGGGCAAGGACTAGGCTGTGTATTAATGCAAAGGGGAAAAGTGATAGCCTATGCTTCTAGGCAACTCAAAGTTCATGAGAAGAACTACACCACCCACGACCTGGAACTTGGAGCCGTTGTGTTCGCTCTCAAGATATGGAGACATTACCTCTACAGTATCAAGTGTGAAATATACACTGATCACAAGAGCCTCCAACATATCTTTAACCAAAAGGAGTTGAATATGAGGCAACGAAGATGGGTCGAACTTCTTAATGACTACGACTGTGAAATTCGGTATCATCCTAGTAAGGCAAACGTGGTGGCCGATGCGCTCAGTCGAAAGGGTTATGTGAACTCCATTCGTCTTCTATGTTCGTAAATCATAACCGACATCAAAGATCAAATCCGAGAAGCCCAACATGTTTCTGTAACAGAAAACGACGTACGCAATGAGCTGTCTTGTGGAGCAGAACTTAAAATCGAAACTAAATCCGACGGTATTTTATACTATCTAGATCGCATATGGATTCCCGATCACAATAACCTTCGTGATTTCCTTATGAATGAGGCGCACAAAACACGATACTCTATACACCCAGGAGCCGACAAGATGTATCAAGACCTTCGATAAACCTACTGGTGGCCTGGAATGAAAAAGGATATTGCTGTTTTTGTATCCAAGTGCCTTACCTGTTCCAAAGTAAAAGCTGAACATCAGAGACCTTCAGGACTCCTAACCCAACCTGAAATACCTGTATGGAAGTGGGAAAACATAACCATGGACTTCATTACGGGTTACCTCGCACCTCCAGTGGGTATGACACAATATGGGTAATCATTGATCGTCTTACCAAATCAGCTCACTTCATTCCAATTCGCGAGGACTTCAAGAACGAGAAGTTAGCTCGTATCTACATCAGCGAGATCGTAAGCCGTCATGGTGTACCTTTAAGCATTATTTCAGACCGTGATGGTCGTTTCACTTCACGAACATGGCAAGCCGTACAAGCCGCCTTGGGTACACGATTAGACCTCAATACCGCTTTTTATCCTCAAACTGATGGACAATCTGAACGCACCATCCAAACTCTTGAAGACATGCTTCGAGCATGTGTCATAGACTTCAAGGGGAATTGGGACGCTCGTCTACCATTAGTTGAATTTTCATACAACAACATCTATCATTCAAGTATCGGCATGGCACCTTTCGAAGCTTTATATGGTCGTAAGTGCCGATCACCGATATGTTGGCACGAAATTGGAGAAGCACAAATCACCGGTCCAGAATTAATTCAAGAAACAACAGACAAGATCCATCAAATTCAAAACAATATTCAGGCGGCACAAAGTCGTCAAAAGAGTTATGCCGACAAACGACGAAAGCCCTTGGAGTTTAACATTGGTGACCAAGTACTTTTAAAAGTATCACCGTGGAAGGGAGTGGTTCGTTTTGGCCAGAAGGGCAAGCTAGCACCACGCTACGTACGACCTTTCAAGATACTCGAAAGAGTAGGACCTGTAGCATACAAGCTTGATCTACCAGAAGAACTCAACAGAATTCATCCCACATTTCACGTATCAAACTTGAAGAAGTGCCTCGCCGATGAAAACCTCCATATTCCTCTTGAAGACATTCAAGTCGATGAATCTATGCATTTCGTTGAAAGACCAGTATAGATTATGGACTTCGGAGAGAAACGTTTAAGACGAAGTCGTATTCCAATTGTCAGGGTACGCTGGTCGCCGGAAAAACCGAGACATACATCAAATCGGTAAATTTCTCGATTCTTTCGTTTTCAATCCATTGTTAGACCGATACTAACTTCAATCCTTAAACCAGAATCGGTCCCAGACGACGTTGTCGGATAATCTGCACTCGCCGGAAAATCTCTGAAAATTTCCAAAATCACGCTGTGAATCGGTACAAACATCTAAACCCTCTGATAATCTTTGTTTAGCAACTCAATTTCACAACTCATCGATCAAAACTGTTAATTGATTCAATCAGACGGAATTCACAAATCAGAGCCGAAGACCATTGACGGAATTCTAAGAAAAACAGTCTATTCGGTACATTCGATTCCTTAACTCTTTTTATCCATTACATTTCAACCACTTATATGTCCGACGAATGATTTAAACCAGAACAGTCGGATATCGTTTGTCTGTGTTCATGAATGTAGAAGACGAAGTCAAACATTGTGTATAAGTATAATTAAAACAACTTATTAAACCGGGTTAGACACACAGTCCAGCGGTGGACTGTGTGCAAACACATAGCGCACGTCACGAGTTCGAACCTTACAAACGCACCGACTTTCCGAATTAAAACCAATTTTTTTAAAACTGAATCAGAACAGGTCCCAGTATGTTTATAAGATTAAAGTTATAAAATGACCTTAAACTCACAAAATAATAAATCTAAAAATCCTATTAAAATTGTTAATAAAATCCACTTATTTACCGTACCATTTCGTTATTATTTTAGGTTAGTCTTTCCTGGTCGATCAAATCCCAAAACTCGTGCTCATTCAACATCACCAAGAGAACGCACCCAATGTGAGTGAATCTCTACCAATTCCCGGTTTTAATCACACTTTGGGGTGTATCATGTGTCGCTTATTATTTATTACATTTAACACTTGTGCATCCATCATATCCATGATCAAATGTGTATCCAATATGTATCAATTGTTTGTGTGGTTAATATTTAGATTAAATTTATCATTTTCAGTACATACATCATCATATGCTCGTCTGTTCCCCATTACCTATGAGCGGAACGTGGCGTTGCCAACATACGATCGGCTCCGTTTGATTGAGCCTTGATCTCACAATACATTATCATTCATGTCATATACTCAAGCAAGGTGGTTTGTGATTGTTTGTTTATTTACGTTTGCTCACATATGATTATTGCATAATTTTTCTATATTAAATACAACAAGAAATCAATAACAAATGTTTTTAACAAGGTTCACTCGCCAACTTTTGTTGACCCAAAATTCCCCATTTTTACACATGATACAGGTGATCCAGTTGAAGCAAGAAACATATAGGACGGCCTAGAAGAATAAATCAGTTTAGGCTTTGGATTGTTTTACTTAGTTTCTTTTTCCTTGTAATTGTATGAAGTTGTAATTCGAATTTAATAAATATGAAACATTTTAGTAAACATCATGAGCTTTGGTGATAACCCAATTATGCCCCGACTCTTATTCCGCTGCGGGTCGGGTGTGTGACAGATAACCGTATCCTCACTTGATGAGATTTGGCACTGAAATCATGTACTCACGTCACAATTCCTAATAATTTCACCAAGATCTTTGCACAGCTAGAAAGGTCCATGAACAATCTAATTCTTATTCAACACAACTATGAAACAAAAGTTTGTTGATGTTTCATCTTATTTCCATAACAGATTTTTCTCCACTGTTCTCTTAACAGACTTTCAAACCCCCAGCAACCTGGCCACTACAAGAAAACGAGGCACTAGCGGCGACTCCTTAGCGATCGTCGCCACTAAAAGGTCGCGGGCAAAGGTTGGCCGGTTTTGGTCCATTTGTCACCGCTAAAGGTATGGTATCCTTGTAGTGGGCGTAGACAAAGAAAATACGCTTAAGACCAGGGGCGAAGTATCGAAGTGGCCGCAGGGGGGGGGACCCCGAACTTTTCGCTCAGTAGTGTTATATATGTAGTTTTCGACCCCCGGTTCTATAGAAATTTTTTGATATATACATTTTCGACCCCCGTCAGAAATAGCTTTGCCACTGCTTAAGACAAACATCATTTAAATTGAACAACAACAACAAAAGATCTTAACATGCAATTGACTATATTTGAAAACGTGAATATTAAGAAAAAAAATGGTCAATATTAAAAAAAAAATAAATGACCAAACAAAGCAATTGAGTAACCGAAACATAAGAAACACTCATTAAGTTCATATAATCATAACATATCGTAATTATACTTAGGTTGCGTGCCTAAATATATAACAAAATGCATGATGAGTTGGTGCACTACAAGAAACTAGCGTATTAGCGGCGACGTCGCTAATGTCGCTGCTACTACATTCGATCTAGAACTTGGGTTCTTTTTTAATCCTGACCGTTGATTAAGGGTTAGATCCGACGGTCAACCTTTTATTACACTTAGAGTTTTAGCGGCGACATGCGCCACTAAAACCCTAAACGCGAGGTATTTCCCTCCCTATCGCCTCACTTTTGCGTCTATCTCCCACAAACATTGATGAGCAGATCTGTGCAACCACTTGAGTAGCACCACCACCTTCGGGAACCCTTTCAAACCACCAGAGTAGCACCACCATCGTCGGAGGAATTCCTGAAGACACCGCCACACCACTGCTACTTTTCCTCTCCATTTTAGCTTAATATTTGTTCCATTTTTGTTTTAATTTGTATAATTTGTAAACTTTTCTTGAATTATGTGTATGCATGTGTGAACGGTTATACATCAACAACGCCACCACCACCGGAGCACCTCACCGCCACCATGTATGTATGTATGTATGTATGTATGTATGTACGTACATACGTACGTACAATTATGTATGTGTGTATGTAGGTATATAAATGTGTGTCCATGTGGGTATATGAATGTGTGTGTATGTAGGTAGATGTATTTGTATGTAAGTATGTGTGTAGGATATGTATGTGTGTATGTTGGTATATGTAGTGGCGAAGCTTGAACAAAAAATCGGTGAGGGTCGAACTCTTAAAAATCCAATATTGCACTAACTGTTTTTTTTTGAAACTTTTTAGTAAAATTAACACTAGGATCCGAAAAACAGTGGGGGGTAGGGCTCACAGTTTATTGATTCGAAAATAGCATCAAGCAAAGGCAACAAAGTTGATACAGACGAGGGGGACGAATGATGATATGGACTAGTTACTTTGACTATGTAGTTTTTTAGGTTTAAAGTATGTTTATACTTATAACTTAATTAGATAAGATACTTGTATATTTGTAGTTTTTTATGTTATAAAACTTGATGTTTATGTTTGAAGCATTGTATGTATGGGGAAAACTGAAAAACTTCAAGTACTTGTATTTGAGAAAACTGGAAATAACATAATAAAGTGAAAAAAGGGTAATTGGGTTTTGACTAGGGGTGTAAACAAGCCCAGAGGCTCGAGAGCTACTCGTGATTGGCTCGATTAATAGCTCGAATGAGCCGAGTCTTAACGAGCCCAAGCTCAAGTAAGTAGGCTCATACCGAGCCAAACTCGAGCTCGAGCTTCATAATAACATGACAAGCCGAGCTCGAGCCTAGTCGGGCTCGGGTTCGACCCGGCTCGTTTACACCCCTAGTTTTAACCATTAGCCAGGACATTTGTCGCCACGAAAAGTGTCACACCCTTAAATTCCACATGCGTAATTTACCACGAGGTGCGTGATAAACAAGGATCTCAGTCATTAGTTATATAAAACTACCATTATATGAGTTTAAAATTTTTCCTGTTTGCTCATTCATAAGAAAATACTGTTTTACAATTAAGTTGCAGAAGAATAAATAATTACCAAACCAAAATAGCTAATATAATAAAAGTTGATTCTAAAAGTTTGATGAAATCAATGCGACTCCAACATGCATCCCAGTCCTGATGTTAGCAACCTAAGAAAAATATGCAAGAACAAGTGTCAACAATTATGATAAATGAATTCATAGGTTTTATCCTATAGTTTTAAAGGAAGTTGATTCTCAAAAGTTTTCCACTATTCCAAACCCGAACAAAATGTTATAGTGTTTAGCAATTACTTGTTATATGTGTAGGTAGCTAATCTATATTACGTCACTAAATAGTTTGAAACCGAAGCTGACTATGGTTTCCTCTGATTGTGAGGTCTATCGAACATGGCGAGAAGTCAGGTAAATTCTAAACTCGTTGACCATAACTAATATAAAAAAAACCCTAATAGTTATGACGTTACCTTACCGTAATGTGGAGCATGGTTTCTCCCCTGTGTTTTAAAAACATTTAAAAGGGTAGGGGACGTGAATCACCTGGCGTGCAAAGCATAATAATCCATATAGTAAATAGAGACAAGCAATCCCCGACGCTTGAAATATCCAACCTTCTCGTGCCCTACTTCAAGTAAAGGGCATCTTAAAGTCTAATGGTAACAATCCTAGTTTCATAACTTGATTATAAAGATAGTTTACTCAACTACCTGACCTCGATCAAGACTCCATTCGATCTAAAGGGTTAACTCGACGAACCGATAGTGATTTAGTTTGGTTTTTCGTGAATAAGTTCATATAAATAAATATATAAATATAACATAGTGTTCGAATCACGTAAATAATATTCATCGTATAAATTCCATTTTGGATTAATAAAGCGGACAATCAAATTGGTCTCGAGTCATAGCTCATCTTGAAAAAATGGATAACATATATATAACGTTATATATTATTGTGAGGAAGTATAGTTCAAGATAATAATACATATCTATATGTCTGTATGCATATATATATATATATATATATATATATATATATATATATATATATTAATAAAAACATGTACATACCTACTTCATAATAAATATTTTGTGGAAAGATTAGCTCGGGACAAGATTCTCATTCTAAAACATTGTTAAAAGGTCTTTGATACTTTTGTGTCAAATCATACACACGATATACATTATGGTTTAGTTCTATAATAATTTGGCAGAGTTTCCCTATTTTTGCGCACCCCAGACAACACATGTCTATAATTTCCAAAACTCAATCGACCAATCCATACTTATGGGTTAATATGTGTAAACTTATATTTATGAAATCGTTTATTTACTTAGTCCAATAATTACAAAAGTCTCGCGCATATCATCATACAAATTATTCAGTCTCAACCGTCAAACTATCGTTACAACATTAATCCATTCCACGGTTCGTCTCGTTTTATTTACAAATTAACTCTATACTCCTATAAGTACATATTTACACAATTACAAATTTTTATTTACACACATACAACTTGGTGCGTCCCAATACCTTTACGTTACTCAACTAGATCTCGTCGATACACGTGCCACTCGGACCCGACCGGTTGACTGTCGACCTGAACTTGGCCAACAGCTTGTCCGCATTTGACCAGTAGTTTGACCATCTGCTGCCCATGTTTACCCACACGAGCACCATCCCAATGAACTCGATCAAGTCAAAATGAGACCCGAAACCTAACCAAAACTCAAGACGCCAACACCCATCACCCTTGTCGTCAGTGGCTGGGGATCACCTTTGCCGCCGGTAACCACCGCCGCCACCTGTAAACGCCACCATAACTCCACTAAAACTCACCCTACACGTAAGAAAATACTCTTAGATGAAACGAACTTGGGCAAAACAGAGACATGTATAACTAGAACTACTCACCGGAGAGTCGTAAGTCACCGGAACTCTACACAACCCAGGTTCGTCCATAACACCTTCAGATCTGATTAAAGGAACGAGTTGAAGAGTAGATCTGCACCCTAAACTCTCAACTAGCTGTAACCCTCATGAATGTAGGGACATGTGATTTTAATTTAATAAGGGATTGATAAGTAACTTTGCCTTACGTAAAAGAAAAGATTAATAAATAACTTTAATAACCTCTATAAGTTAACAATTAATTTTTCAGTCTTTAATTTAACAGTTAATTTCAGTCTTTACACGTCTTGAGATACCATCAGATACATAAATTCATACCTCTATCCGGAAATATTCAAGTGAGAGGATTTACAGTGGCAGACGGCTCATGCCGGCTTATGCTCATGCAAAGGATGATTTGGGTCGGGTGGTTTTAGGATGTTCTTTCTTGAATCATATTTGGCAATGGTTGTGTAGGATAGTCTTTTTGCCTAATTAAAATGAGAGAAAATATTTTGAGAGAGGATATGTTCTTTGTTCTTTCTTCTCTTTCTTCTCACTTTAACTTTCTTCTCAAATGATTATTCCCCGTATAGTATATGTCCCTAATTATAACCTCCTCCCCCCCCCCCCCCCCGGGTAATGGTTGAGGGTAAGTTGTGCTTGTAGAGGAAACAACAAGGGTAAGGGTTGAGGGTTGGGATGTTTGATGAGTTTAAGGTTTAAGGGTGTGTGTGATTGGTGGATGGAGTAAAAGAGTGAGGTCTATGGTTCAAGGGTATTTAGGGTAGGGCGCCGCTAGTGTTTGTAGTGCAAGGGTACTTTGTAAAGAATTTGACATGGCGCTAGTTGATTGATCAGCAAGGGTAGCACCTTGGATGCCCCTTCCTCCCTTATAATGTTGAATCGGACGCTTGCAAAGCTATTAGTACGCAACATGTTTTCAAACGAACGGTCTTTATTCGTCCCCTTAAAATAAATTCCGCTTAACGTAGTCAAATCGAACCCTGTTCTTGGGTAAACGAATGGATTCTCTTTGTAAACTTTATAAACGTTTAAAACAACAAAGCCTTCTAATTGTTCCTCTCCACATAGTAACCAATTGAAGACAACGAGATTACTATTCATGACATTTTTTTCATCAAAACTTCATGATAAAGTTCAAAATGATACAAATAAATTTGATCATTGTAGTATCCATGGTTAATTATATTTAACACAAAAGCTTGATTCAGATCAAAAGGGTATCTGAAGCAAAACTAAAATATTATAAAACGTGCTGAAGTTGGCGGAATAGTTTATGTGTTGCTCCTTGAAACATGCATATTGGAGATGGATACTTACAAAATAAATTATAAAATGTTCCACTACTAGGATAAATAGATTAATAATTTAATAAAATAATTCCAGCATGATATTAAGTTACTTAGCTATCTGTACTTAAGCTCTAAAGTGCATAATACACTGAAATCGCATGGGAATCTACATTAACCGCCCACAAGAAATATAAGGAAAACAGTTTGCGAAGAATGATGGTTTAGTATACAAATCACAAATCACAAAGGTGAAAGATATAGTAAACATGTAAAAGCTAAAAATTAAGCCATTTTGAAAGTTTTGACCGTTTATCTATCATCAAGAACCGAATTGACTAGTCTGCAGAAATGTGATATCCATGACCTATGAGTCTTATATGTCCTTAGGAATATTTGAAAAAAACTCCAGTGATTGGGATAAGAATATAGTGTTCTAACTTCTAAACATTCCTCCAAAAGTATAACAACAAGAACTAAAACCTATCATCAATTCTCAATCAAGAACTAAAACCTATAATCAACCTCAATGATATCTTCAACCCGTAGTTGCATGTACGTAATTGAATTTCATATAGCTAGTTGAAGGTCCTTAATGAGATCCGTTGCTGTTATAAAGAAGTCGCCCTCGATCTGCAGAAATTAAGGAAATAAAAAAGAACCAAACATTTAGAGATTGGCTCAAATAATATGTGTGCTAATCCCACCCTTCCATGCCTACCAATACTCTTATATGAGTGTATTTTACTGGTAAGTTTGTTTGCACAAAACGGATTGCTAGCAAGTTCATTATTCTCAAAACCAACACAAACCGGGACTAATTTCCTCCTTCTGGAACGATTAGTGTTTAGGACATATACCTGAGCGACAATGGTTACAAGAGTAGTAGTATTAGCAAAAGGCATGGAACTGCTACTGATTACGGATAGCCCAAGTTTCTGCATCTTGCTTAGCACTTTCACGAGCAAATAAGGATTCTTTTGGGACTGGATTCTTACTAGCACACTGTTTCCTGACATCCACACTTCGATCTCAGCAGACAATTTGCTAGTGATATCTGCGCCACAATCTGCAGAATTTGTTTCATTCGAAGATGAGGCGCCTTCCTCACCTCCTCTAATTCTAGATTTCTTCGATGCCTCCTTCCTATTAATGAGTGACAATCCTTCAAGTTCCTTCACGCGATCCTGAAGCTCTCTTATGTAATTTGTTGCTTCTTCCAACACAGAAGCCTTATCCATCTAAAACAAGATATGTAAAGAGTTAGATCATTGGAGAGTTTCTAGGTTAAGCACAAGAAACATCTTTTCGTTGACACATAAATCTCAGATTCTTTACATCTAAGCAGTAATTAGAGATTATTTTTGTAGAAGTAGCTTCTTTAGGAACGAGACTGGAATTCTAGACAGTTCGCTACCCTTCTAAGCGAATTCAGCAAGTTCGCTACTGCCAAACAAAATCCATAAGAGTTTTTCACCCGACTGGATGGAGTTCACTTGCCTTGCTTGTAAGGGTAGCGAACTGCTTAAAAGTACACCTCCTACTAATATCAGTAATTGCAAGCAATGAATGCAATGATTAATCATTAGAAGAAACCACTGGAATTAGATGTTAGTGTGGTGTTGGTCCACTTGAGGTTGAGAAATTTGAGCCCCGTCAACAACGGATTTGGAGTAAGTTAAGCCGTTTAAGAAACATCATAAAAAGAATCAAAAGTAATACCCTTTTTAGGTTAGGAAGAAGGGAAGACAAAGCAATCAACTGTCGGTTTAACTTTTCTCTTCTCTTTCTCTCAGCCAACACATGATCTTGAACCTGAGCTGGAGCCCTGGCCATGGTCTGAACCTTTCCTGTCCCAGAAACTTCACCAGGTTCTTTAGGGTTTAGTTCTCCAAAAGATATAGTGATAGTGTTGGAGGATGAAACCCTAGCAGCAGCCACGGCCTTGGGAGTTTGATGCATTGTGTTAATACTACTAGCCTTGTAACTATAACAAGGCGGTTTCATTTCAGTCTGTTCTTCAAAGCTAGTTTGAGTTTGTAAAGATCTTTCCGTAAAACTATTGATGTCATAATAATTAACATTTGGTTTATCCTCAATATCATATGGTTTGCTCATATCATCTTGATTCATGAACCCTGGATTCTCCATTTCCTCCAATATCCAAAACAAAAGATAAAGCATTATCAGGACTATACTACATTGCTTTTTCCAAGTAAATCTATAATAAGCATCGCGTCTATGTCGCTTACCAGTTCCGGTAACCACATTGACGACAGATCAAGGGCCATTCAGTTCTTAATGTGCTCAACTAACCTGCAAGTATAATCAAGCAATATTAGATCCAAAACAAAACCCTTGCTATATGGAACAAATCAAGAAACTTATAATGTACTTCTACAATAAAACTCTATAAACTAATTCAAGATCGAAGAACCCAACTGAAGTGGTTCTTATGAATTACTTCACCAAAAAGATCAAGCTGTAACCAGACTGGTGAAGCTGGAAAGGGTTTACCTTTAGTTCTTGAAAATTGTGTTTGTTTAAAATGCAAGCTATAGACTTTGTAAACTGTTGTTTATTCATGTGTAAAAGCAGCTTTCCTCCTCCTGCAGGACGTGACTTCCTATGTAGTTTCTTCTCTCTTTAGGGTTTAAGCACGTGCGAATTTTTATATTTTAATTTATGCATATGTTGATGTAAGCATGATTAAAGTAAGCCTAGGGGCCAATAACTTGTTATGGGCCTGAAGCTTGAGCTAGGAAGCTAGTGTCATATTTTTATAATATAGCAACAAAACAAAATACCAAAGGGATACAAATGAGAGTACTTGTGTAACTTAACAAACAAAACCGATACATATTTAAAAAGAAACAGCAAGTGGGAAGTACAAGAATTAAAATACAAGGACCAATCAAAAACATTATGTTGATCTGCCACAAACTACAAACCGAAACCAGGAAACTATAAATCTTAAAAGCAAGCTGATGGAGAGCAACACCACTTCTTCCAACATAAAGCCAGACTGGCTTTGTGATTAATATCTTCTATAATCTTTGAGTTTGTATACTTCTCCTTACCTTAACTTACGCATTCCTTCCTTTCAAAAAAACCCCGAATATTATATAAATGATGGCATAAAGCTTTTCCCCTGATTTTGTATGTAGATGCCGCCGATGTGATATCTATCACCATCTATAAATTTTTAGCTTTCCTACGATCTTTGACCCTAGTGCTGACGTGAATAAACACCCGATGAAAACATAATTGATGCCACCTCCAAAAAACAAACAGGGTCGTCCTCAAAAACGCCCAAAAATCCAGGGGCCCTAGGCGAGTAGATAATTTGGGCCATAAATATAGTTTTATTAATATAACTTTTTTTAATATACATATATTTTACTTTCGGGCCGGCCCTTATGGAGAGCAGCCCTGGAAATAAAGATGACAAGTTGCGTGGAAATGTCGAGCTACGATCCTTGGAAGAGCAATGGACACCCAAAACAAGGGCACCATACACTCTTTTTCCATGACGAATGGATGTAACATGGATATTGGATTTTGCTGAAATTAAATTCTGACCATTTAAACTCTATAATTAAACTACTTTAAGGTCAGTTACTATATATGAGCTGTTAACTTCCCGTTTTTTCTGCCATGCCGCATACCTCCATATATTATATGAAGAAAACCACAGAGAAGAAGAATTTCGATCGATTCTTCATGAATAGGAGGTTTAGTAGCCACTCCCTCATTATTTAGGGAGTGGTCGTTTCCATTCTAAACGCATATACGCTAATCAACGACGTCAACCTACAATCGTCCGTCTGTATGTGTGAAAAGAAAGCATGTTGCGGATAAATGACAGTTGTTTGATCTCCCACTGCGTCAAATAAAACCATACTGGATATACATCAAGGAGGAAAAATTATCACATATGCGTTTGCGGTAGATGGGAAGGTGTCCGAGTTGAAGCACCATTCCCCTCCAAATCTCTCCATTGCTCTCTAGTCTTTATGGCTCATAAAATCAAGGTATGTTACAAAGTATTTATGATTTCATCTTTTTTGTGGTGTTGAAATTGTGTTCGCTACTATATATGAACCTTGAATTTGTGTTAGACGGTGAGGTAAGTGAATTTACGTCTAGTGTATATGAACCTTGAACTTGTGCTACACTATGAGGTAAATGTATATACATACATCGATACTAATATCATATTGAAAACAATTATCCTTATTTGCAATTTAATTTGTTATTAGTTTTATATTGTTGATTGCAAAACTGTTCACATATAGTGTAAACAAAACAATAGCTATCAATCATTCTATTTCACATATAGTGTAAAGAAACAATAGCTATCAATAATTGAAATTAAGAGCAATTGAAACTTGACTTAATTTTAATTGTGGTGTTTTTGTTAAATATTCATTCAGATTGTTCCCTGTGGGAATCAAAGATATACAATATAGGAACTGTTTGCGTAAAACTAAAATAAACAATTTTATTAATAAGCTCAATACAGAAAAATAAAGAAAAGCAATACATTACAAGTACTGTTATAAGTAAAATAAAGAAATTGATTCTGACTAAACTTAAATAAAACTATTTTAATTTATTTAGGAGTTTTGTTTAATTTAAGTAAACTATAGGAAAATAATGAAAACTAACAAAACAAAGACAAGAACTTAAATAACTAGACAACTTGAGATTTAAGCAAGCACAATGAACAACTACCTAGGTAATAAATCCCTAATGACATGCATTTCTAACTTGACCAACCTCTCGCTAAAGATTGTTAAATCCTATAGTAATTAGGAAGTTAGGAATGTGACCCACACTCATAAGAACCTAAAAATCAAGCTATGAAGTGCAATCAAAACACACGTGAATGAAGTGCTAAGATGGACTTACTATCCCTAAGAGACACCGAATTCCTCAACTATCAAATTTGCTAAACTAACATCATTAACAACCCTCTAACTTTGAAGCTAGCTCTGAGATGATAAACCAATACCAGGGAAATAACTAGACGCGAATAAACAAATGAATCTAAACAACGAAAAGCTAATAACCTAGCAATCCCAAATCTTTTTTTTAATCATTAGGAAGGGGTGTACGATTTAATTAACGGATTTCCGAGATTTGTTAACTCGAATTATCTCTATCTCAAGTTTCTAGACCGAAAACTTAATCGATTAACGACCTATGAATGACTTTAACATACCTAGGGTGAATCTCTTCTTTCCAGACACATCAAAATTAACAACTAATCATAAATCGCAGCCAAACATAAGCACACATAATCATAATCAACAACATAACAAGGCAATTATAACATCAAATCATAATTTGGTCAAAAGTTTATCAAAACCTAGGTAGCATATGAATTTAGCCTCTAAAAATGTTCAAGATATCAAAACAGTAAGTTTTAGTAGCAAACATCATGTTCAAACACACAGGTTAAACGTAAAAGAATCAAAAGCTATGACTAACGGGTTGCACATGCTTCAAAGCTTCAAACGTTATGATTGCTTCTCGATCCAATCGTTTTCCTCCAATGGCAAATCACCTAAAATTAATCCTAGAGTCGTTTGGAGGTGAAAGAATGTTGTCTAGGGTTGAAAACATTCTTTAAATAGGTGAAAACACACTTTTCCGACATATATGATCTTCGCATGTCGCCAAGGAGGCTCCCCAAGTGTCTGGCGACGCGCCAAGACACTAGATAGGGACAAAATAATCATGATGGCAATTTGGTAATCTTTCTGAACTTTCTAAAGCTTTGCGCATCGCCTAAGGAAACTCCTCACCCGTTCGCGATGCGCCAACATGTTTTTTCCCCATAATTTTGTTTTCTTCGTAAAATATCCATTCTAACTTCGTTTTCCTCTCTGTTTTTTCTTATATCTTCGTATTTTAGCCCACCCTCTATCACATCATCTTCCAATATCTTTATTTTCAATCCATTTGCATCCTCCAAAACATGCCCAAAGTTAGATGTGTTTATCCCACCTGCTCATTTCTTCTCCATTTTGCTTGTTTTAGTTCCATTTGCACACGAACACCTACAAAATGCATTCCAACTATATACAAGCCAAAACAACTACATACAACCAAAAACCTATCTAAAAATATACAAAATTACAAAGGAAAATAGATATGTTTTGCAACATATTAAACATCCCCACAGTTAAACTTTTTTCTTCCCGGAAAAACTACAATGGAATCATAATCAGAATATTTGGTTTCAAAATCATTAGGTTACTTAATTACAAATTTAATCACGCATTAACTAAATTTGTCAATATTGTTATACACCTAAACCCAACCACCAAAAAATCAGACCACATATCATGCTTATCAGTTGAGTTCAAGTTAACAATCCATCTAAGGATCTCATACTTAAGAATCCACAGCTCTACAACCCAGTGGTGTTTCAATCATGGTTGTAAAAGTCCTTCCTAGGCTCCGAGTATTCGCCGTACTCGGTACAAGGTAGGTTGCCGATGCCCAAGTACTATTCGCCTAGGCCAATTACTCCCCGAGTAATCTCCTCCTAGGCCGAGTACATCCTGAGTCCTCCCGAATCCGACTAAGGAGCGCTTAGCAAATTTTGCAACCATGGTTTCAATCAAGCTGCAACCCGACATATAAGACATTGGCTTTAGAATATTCATTCTTTAATTAGCAAGCATTTACCTAGTGGTATTTCAGCTTAGTTGAGCTCAGCATATCATATGACACATAGGATATAGTTCTTGTTTATTTTGAATAGAATTTTTTTCGGGCATCACCAATTCCAGATTTATTTCCATAAAAAGAAAAAGGCGTGTCACTTAATGTAAAAGCATATTTGTTTTTAATTCTATAATAGTACCTTTTATGCTATTTTTTACCGTTTCAACTTAACCTCTCCTAAGATAAGAACCCACAAGATTTCATGATTAATTAGGTTTATTAATAACAATCCTATGAAACCCTTCAAAGTTGGATGGGCTACCAACGCATCCCAGATAAATGTGTTTTCTATATATTTATCTTCTTATATATATATATATAATATAATTTGAAAACCAAAATCCCAATTTTACATATCATGTTCCATTTTAATGCAAATTGTGATTTTAGGACTTTGTTGTGCCAGACCCCATGTTGGCAATAACATACGACAAATTGTGGGGTCTGCAAAACACCCATAAAAGTAAAAGGGTATGTGTAAGAAAAAAAAACATTTTAAATTATTCTTTTTAATGACTACATTTTTGCTTTGCTTAACTCGTACGTTATCACACAAAATTCAATTTTGAACGAAACCAATATCGAAATGTAGAAAAAAAAAGAACATCGCAATGGTATGTTCAGAATTTTATAAAACAATATAGTTTAAAAGTTATAAACAAACAACAAGAAAAAAGACAAGGTTATGAGTGTCTACTATGTCAATGTGTTGTTGGTCAAAAAAATTAAAAGAGAAAACATATGGGAAGGTGGAAGGGTCATCTTGTAACTTTTTTAGGGGTATGATGTGTAACTTTCAAACGCATCATTCTTGATAGAGACAGAAGCATAAACGAGAGATATAGAAGAAGTAGAAAACTTTTTACTAGTAGAATTAACAAAAATTACATACCAAAAGAGTACAGACCTACTACTAGACAAACTAGACACGAAGTTCTGGACACTAAGTCCCAAACACAAAGTTTACACATACACACACTACATGTCAGACCCTCAAATTCCAAACGCGGAGTTTACCGCGAGGCTTGTGATTAACCAGGATCTAGCCACTAATCATGTTGAACCAACCATTTAAAATAATAAAGGCATCACTATCAACATGATTAGCTATAAGGTTTTAATTTGTTCAAAAGACAATTTGTGTTGCAGTGGAAAATAAAATTAAAAACCAACAGGAACTTAAAACTACAAGTTAAGTAAATGTTCAAAACAATACGTTTAAATGAACCACCCACTCTGGCTGATTGCAATGCCCGTCCAAAGTTGTACCTACTTACCTGCAAAGCATGCAACTACGTGTCAACAATAAAGTTGACGAATTCACAAAATTTGAGTCTAGTAAAAGTAAAGTTCACAACGTTCTAATTTAAGTATGACTCGGGTAGCTAACCCTCATTATATGACTAAACTGTCTACCGAATGCCGACGTTTCGTTTGTGCCCTCAATAATGTCTATCAACATTAAAGCAAGAGTGAAGGTTAGAAGTTCACGCCCGGCCTCCAGCACGGTTGAGGTTTGTCAAACCTAATAGCGCTATCAACTAATACCATGCGTATGCCCACCAGGAAATCTAATCGGTAACATGTAAGGACTTTCATGATAGAGTTTTCGTTTAGTCTAAGTGTACTATCCACCTCCAGTGGATAGCATGTTTCAGTGGTCCACACAAGGGACACGCGCGTAGCCCAAACCAGGGATACCGTAAAAAGTGTTGTCCAAAACCAGGGACGCATGCTTTTAGAAAATAGTTGTGAACTCACCTTAGTTTGCTTGGTATTAAACTTGAAAGGTAATCAGGAATTTCAACTTTTTCCTGATATATTTACCGTTTCAATTAGTTCAATTTATGAATTCCTACACGTAGTCTAACACATAATCACCGAATCACGTTGTCGTACAAATTACACGTTTAAGTAAGTTAGAGTAAGTGATTGCCTAATTCCATATAATGCATTCATAGACACCCGTTAACGTTTCCAATAACATACAACACTTTTGCAGCATATAATCATATTTAACACGTTCACACATACTTTGAGCTTAATGCAGTTTCATGTCAGTTTTAAGGCAGTTTTTTCGGAATTTATTTAAAATAATAAACAAACTCATTAAATTATGATATTTTAACACAACGTGCCATTTAGTTCCCGAATGCTTGTGTATTTTTTCCATAATCTGAATCTTTACACAAAAATCAATAAAAATCATTCTCTACACCTAGGTCTGATCTACAACTTTCTGATGACAGTTTACGCCAAAAATCATTTAAAAATTCTTGTTTATTCTTTTTACAAAATTCCAGCTGGAGATTTCCATGACCTTCTGGAACTTCCTACAGTAAAAATTTGAGATCATAAATCAATTCCTACATTGAGTTATGACCCTCGTAATGGGCTACAAATTCTGACAAAAAACGCAGCCTGAACCTTTGACACGAAATAAATCATTTAAAATACAAACGACATCGAAAAAATGAGATTCCAGTTGGGTTTGAAAGGTATTTCCTGAAAGTTCATCATGAACTCAATAAACATGGATTTCGTTAAGTTTTGACCTCGTTACAGCCAACAACGGTCGGCTGTAAAGATTTGGACAGAATCTGTTTACTTTCAGCTCTTCCCAAAAACATGTTTATGACCTTGTTTACCCCAAATCCGACCCGTAATCATGCATAACCCCAAATACATCAGATTAAAACAACCAAGTATCATCAATATCAAGTTATAATCAAAACCCTAATGTTTAACTCATGAGAAACATCAAAATTGATCAAGAAAACTTACTTGTAATTGTTAAAGGGTATTGAAATCGATCAAGCAAGCCACCTCTTGAAAGATCCAAGCAACAAATCAAAGTGGAATGGTGTTTTAAAGGCAAATTTTCAAGATTATGGTGGAGGTGGGGCTGACATATGTATTTTGGGGATTTAGGGTTAGGTTATGTATTTTTTTTAACTAATTAAAACCCATGGGTGGACCTTTTGGTGGGCTTTTGTAACTTTTGGTTGCCCTTTCTAGCTAACACAAGCCCACTAAACCATTTTTACTACTTTAATAGCTCAAGTCTATAAAAATTAAACCCACTAGTTTGTTTACAAGAATAAATATTTTTATAACGCTAGATCACACAAAAACGCACATTGTTCGCAATTACGAGAAACAACTAACAAGTAGTCTATGTAATCAAATAACATATAATTCCACTCAATTATATTATTATTTCTATGTTTGCAATACTATAACCATGTTTCACCAATGTTCGGTGTCAGACTTATGTGCAGTTTGTTAATTCGGTTGATTCGCCGAATTATTCTTACGTGAGTGTTCATGTACTAACTAACACACTTAACCAACCAATATGAAGTGAAATGCTATAATGAATGTTTTAATTCATGTTAAAGATAACGGAGTTGTGCTAACGGAGTTAACCTGATAAATCTAAGTTGTCACACTACATTTCTCTTGATGCATTTCAATGCTTGAATGAAATATTACACAAACACTCCTGGGTAACACATGTTAAACTCTCCAATTTAGCTAAACTTGCTAAGTTAGCTAAAGCTATCCATTTTAGCTAATCTTGCTAATGTCTAAACTCACTAACATTATAGCATGTTTAGCCAAAAACCAACTAAGGGATGTTGGTTTAGCTCTTAATTGAGACTCTTAATGGTTCAGACCTCTTACTAATTCAGCAATTAATGGTTCGGATTGTTTGTTTCGCGAGCTGATGTCTGAATTGTTTGCTTCTGAATGGTTAAGCATTATATTGAGTCTGAATGGTTAAGACCTCTAATCTGAATTGGTCAAACAATTGCCTCTAAACAATTAAGCGTTATACATGCTCTTAATCGTTCAGACCTCTTACTGATTAAGCACTTAATAGTTCAGACATCTTATTGGTTCAATACTTAACCATTCAGAACTTACCAAACAACCCCTAACATTTGTAGATTTGATGGAATTTCTTGGCAACAATTACCAGGCTCGATATTGTACTTACAGATTCCCCCTTAACTGTTACGGTCAATTATGTCCAACACTGATAATACTGCATCAAAAGACTCCCCATTCTTCTCTAGCAAGACAGGATCTTCTAGCACTACACTATGACCTTCAACCCTTTTAATTCAAGACTTGTTGTCGATCAATTTTACACAACCGCTTTATGAAACCCGATGAATCCAATATCAAACAACGTAAGTCTCCCCCTCAACTTTAACCACCTTCGAATTATAAGCTATTGAGAACCAATCACATAAGGTATTCTCGCTCGATCCTCTAATATTCAAACTTAACTAACATATGATAGAGAAGTCAAGTTATATGATTTAATTTTGAATAAAATCTTCTTTTATTTATTCTTAATTAATATCTAATATTAATTATAAAGCAGATGCATGTACAAACTAAAACCAACAAATCCTTCCAGTGATCCAATTGCAATTCGTATTAACTATTAAGAAACCATAGGGTGTTTTTCGAGAAACTAACCTTTGACAAAAAATCGAAGCTTCACACCTTGAATCAACGAATCATCATACTAGTTGCTGTTTGTTCACAACCGGGATCCCTAATCAACCTCTTAACCCGTATCTTGAAACTCGAATACCCGAATGTGTGACCCGAGAATTCCTAACGGTCAAAAGTTAAACCTAGTCAAACAAAAAGTCAAACTGGTAAAAAACGTGGTTGGCCCACTACCCCGATAGTCCGCGACGACAGAGGTGCGACGGGTGGCTATAGATGATCGAGGGTGTGCGCGACATGATATAGGGTCTGCGGTGTCCAGCGACGACATGGAAGGAGTCGGAGGTTGTGGTGGTGGTTAGTTGATTGTCTCACAAACTTGCTTTCGTGTGTTTTGGTGAAACGCCCTAACTTACTCTATATGGAAGTGTTCAGTTCTTCGTCTAGCTTGACCAATCATCCGTAACGTTACGATAATCACCTACATCACGAAATTTAAATGTTAGTTATATAGTTTATGCAACATATTAAACATAACCTATGCTCGAAAACATGGCCCAACAATCAAAACAAAAAAATTTTAGTCGACTCCGCCGTAAGCTACGGTTGGCCACCATAGCTTACGGTCTGAGCTTCCTGATTCAAACAACAACAACCTACCGTAAGCTACGGTAGGCTACCGTAGCCTACGGTGGTTTGCTGCAGGATCTTTCTCATTTGCTGTTTTCGACACAAAAACCATCGTATCTTTTAGATCGCTTATTCGTTTAACCTCCTGTTTCTTCCTACATGATCGTAACATGATCCTCTACCTTATGACTCAAAACCCAAGATCTGGATTAATCATACTTTTAACTTATAAGCCTTGGGCTTATTATTTATTACGAAATTATTGCCCGTTTATAATTTTATTAAACAACTCATTTGACCACGTATTTTATCTAAATCATCATTTTTATGATTGCACCCATCCCTCGAGGTAACTTTCTTGTGTTTTACGTATCCGTTACTCAGTTTACGCCTAATTTCCGATTTTACCCTTTTACCGAATTTAAACCCAAGTAGTCGTTCATACCATTCTAGTATATATCACGACTTAGTTTGACCCGTTTGGTTGTTTAGCGAAATCCATTGTTTTTATTCAACCAACCTTTATTCTTTATCATTTTGACCCATTGTTGCTTTAGCGAAATCTATCGCTTTTATTCAACCAAACCTTTATTCTTTTAATCGTTTTTAGTGAAACCCATCGCTTTTATTCAACCAAACCTTTATTCTTTTATCTTCTTTTATCATTTTGACCTGTTTGGTTGCTTTAGCGAAACCCATCGTTTTTATTCGACCAAACCTTCACTCTTTTATCATTTTGACCCGTTTGGTTGCTATAGCGAAATCCATCGCTTTTATTCAACCAAACCTTTATTCTTTTATCATTTTGACCCGTTTGGTTGCTTTAGCGAAATCCATCGCTTTGAATAACCATATTTCACAAGTGTTGCATCAATAATCTACATATGATATGTTTATATAAAATATAAGAAAATTTTACGAAGCATAAGCCACGCACCTTAAAGCTTTCCTTTCAAGCATGCGTCCGTCCCGTCTCGGCCACTTGACGCTTCACCCAATTTGCCTATAGAGTTCAATCCGATATATCGTTTAGAACTCGTAACATAATTTAGAACACGCGTCATATTCAAAACCTCATTTACTTGATTCTTACACACTTCTCAAGTATTCTGGATTATTTAAACATTACATTAAATGTCTTGTGGGCAAGATTATATATTACCTTTATCAAGCCTATGATTTATCTAATAGCCATGTATCCATATCCTTTCAAACCTCTATGTTTATTATGTATAACTAAATCTAAACTTTACATTATAGCCTCACTTCTTCAATTTTCATTATCAAAATTACTCATCAAAGTCCATATAAACATGGTATTTCAGCAAACTTACATCATTGCATTCATAATTATATAATCACTTGGGGCTTTGTCATGCAAGAACATAACCCACTTCTTTATATAAAGCATAATAATCTCTACTCAAAATTTCATAAATTTATCATCTAATTTCAGTTAGGATTATGATCCTACACTTAATTTACATCTCCCATATGTCATAGCATCAATTAAGCATCTCAAGAACACTAATCATCCAAAATTAAGTATCACTAAAATTAAAATTACAACTTACCAGATGTTAGACAAGTATGGATGATCAATATTTTTAACTCAACACCACTAAAGGTCCCAATTTTCCCTCCAATTTGATCACCTCAAGAATTAGGGTTTTGGTTGGTTTTCTTCAAGTCTGGTCGCACACACACACTTCACACACAAGAGTGTGTTATAATTTTTTTATTAAAACAACTTTCACCTCTTACAATTTTTAGTCCCTCATGTTTAGTTCATTTTAAAAAGACCCAATTCAAGGTTTTATTTTTATTATTTAACAACCCATCACAAACTAGGTTAAATTCTCTAGTTATATATATATATATATATATATAATATATATATATATATATTTATATATTAATATTTTGGGTGTTACATTTGGTACATCCCCAAAATTTAATGAGTCCCTCCGTAGTGGAGCGTTATATAAGGGTGAAAATGGGCATGTCTCCCCATAGCGTCGGGGAACATCTCCCCCTTCGGCGCTTGGGTTGAAATTTGAACCTCGCGATAGTGATAACGAGTGAAGATGGGGTTTATGTGAGTGAAGGTGGGTTGAGAAAGGTGTTTTGTGGGGTATGTGATGGAGGTATGTGAGGTTATGTTTGAGGTAAAGGGGGTTATAGGGGTGACCACTACACATGCCCTGAAACCAAGTATTTATAGGTACAATACCTATTACACTTTGGCTCAAATATTACCACCTAATATTTATCTAATAATTATTTTTATTATATATTATTTATCTAGTAAATAAGTTATAGTGATCTCCTAACATTTTATTTGTCTAATAAATAAAATATATGTTATTTATCTCATAAATAATATTCATCTACTTCTATTTAATTATCTTCAATTAACTTTTAACAAAATAAACAACTAAATACATAATTAATCATTTCGTACACAATTAACTTTGTGCATTTGTGAACTATAATATTTATTATTCGTTGTTCGTTGTCAAAAGTGTAACTCTTTGGTTCGTACCTCGTTAGTAACGTTAAAATAATCCTGACTCAAGCATCTCATATCCAACATAACCGGTCTCTAAATTCGTCTTTATTGTGGTCAACTGATGTCAGACACATGTAGATATCATTTTAGACATATCAACATTTATTTTCTTCATCTTTAATTTCACTTGCTATAACGAGTGACAAAACCATATCATTCTAAACCAAATAAATACCGACTAAATTCCCATCACATAACGCGAGAATCATAGTAGTTAGAAAGATAATCAATGAAACATCTAGACTAGCCTCTATTTTTACTTAAAAAACATAGGCAGTTATAGGCCCCCTCACTTTGTCCCATATCCTCATGTTTATCAAATTTCCATTACCTTCTTTCTGCAAACACACCCCTAAAAATGAACTAAATAAAACATCAAGATACCATTTTTAAAATCAACCAAAATCAGAGCCCTATTTACGCAATTTCCCAAATCTCTTCGTCTTCTTCTCAAATTTCCCCATATTTCACACGCAAATCCCCTGTTCAGAAACTCCATATTTGCCCTCTCAATCCTTCTGGTAAGCTTCTGAATCGATATGTTTGTACGATTTTGTTTTTTTATTTATTTATTTTGTGTAATTAATCCCTTTATCTGTCTCGATCTGAAACATTCATGATATTTTCGTTGTTCTTGGTCGTTTTTGGATTATGGGTATGTGTTTGGATGCAATTAGTGTTGAATATGTAAAAAGATTGTTAACCCATTAGAGATCAGAAGGTTTGAGTGGATTTTTAGATGATAATTTGTTGAAATGATGTTAATTTACTTGCATTTGGAGTTTCCTGTTGTGCACTCTGGTGATTTAGTTATTGTTGAAGTTGTGTTTTGGTATCTGTTTTTTTTTTTCTTTTTTTTCTAATGTTTGGTGGATTTTTGTTATGTTGTTTGGTTCGAATTCGATGCCGGATTCGATTTTTTTTTAATGTGTGTGTTTATTAACTTCCTGTTAGAATATAGTTGTTAAGTTTGAAGTTGGTAGATCCTTTTAGTCAAGAGTCAAATGTGGTTTATGTGTGAGACATATATGTGTAATTGTGTATAACTATAGGAGCATATGGATTACTACAATTTGAGTTATAAATTCTTTTCGATGTTGTATGTTAATTTAGTAAAAGGGAGTTCCAAGCCGACTAAAATTATTTATGACTGTTACATTGTTTCCTACGTTGGGGATTTTCTGGGAAAAAATTGCCGGGTATTCGTATTGCAAATAATATAGATCTTGAAGCATTGTTACATGACTAGTTAAGTGTGCGCGAGTGAGAAGGATATGTGTGCGCGAGTGAGAAGGGGGTGGATATCGTAAATTTGAGAATTTAAGATGCGCATAGACGCCAATGATCTCTAGATCAAGTGGTGGAAGGTTTGCATTTCTCTTGAGAGATGCAGGTTCAACTCCCACTTAGTGCAGAGTGAGGCACTGGTGGACAATGATAGGAGACCCAGGGACATCTGGGTTGGATCCTTGAGCCAAACG
Source organism: Scalesia atractyloides (assembly GCA_947069175.1). Taxonomy (NCBI): domain Eukaryota; kingdom Viridiplantae; phylum Streptophyta; class Magnoliopsida; order Asterales; family Asteraceae; genus Scalesia; species Scalesia atractyloides. The sequence continues at coordinate 2,782,281 of CAMTDV010000022.1, forward strand.
GGTTTTACTGGTAATTTCACCGTTGTGCCTACGGGCGGGTGGGTTACTGGTTTTTCCCCAGAATTGGTGGTGGATTCGGGTTACTCTCGGAGTACTCCGTTTGTCCAGTGGGTGCCCCGAGAGCGCTCGGGATTGATTCTGTTGGCCGTTCAAAAAAAAGATGCGCATAGACATACGTACTCACATTATTAACTATGAAGTTTCGAACATATCTCATATACTCCTTCCTTTGATTTTTGTTTCTGTTTCGTCACCTATATTTTTCTTTCGTAATCTATGACTTTTTTTTGTTTCACTAAATAAGCACAGCATAGTATTTTTTTTGACAATGCTAGATATAATTTTTCATGTTGCTACCACTTTTTTAATATGCAAGTCGTGTGTGGCCTTTTGTACATTACTAATTATTAAGTTAGTGGCCAACATTAGTAAACGTATAAGATTACGTATGTTTGTACTCCCTAGTCCCTAGGAAATAAGGATAACTTTTATGGTTCTATCATATTTTGTGTTACTTTTGTCAAATCATCTCAATTCTAAAAACTTTGACAGACATTACATTGCATCATTCAAGACTATAGCACACAAATTTCTTAAAAAATCAGATCAAGACCATCAGGTAATCCTATTTCTCTTTCAAAGTGATCTACCTTATTTGGTTCTTCTCATAGTTTTCATATGATTATATGAGGCATTTTCAGTCGATTAAGTTCGCATTTGTGGGACCACTTGTTTTTCCTCTTAAGTCAATCCACTCTCTTTGGGTAAAAAGTAAATGTAAAATTTGCAGTGAGTGCATAGTTTTTAATGGCGAATAGCGACAAATAGCGATAAGATACCTATATGCTACATAGCGAATAGCGATAAATAGCGGGCTGCTATTTTCTAAATAGCGATACACTAGAAAAAAATTAATTTTTTTATATGTATTAATGTTATATCAAAATACCCTGGCATATATGCTATTTTACATGTATATTTAACAAAAAACCTAAAATCCAGCTATTTTATAGCTATATTTAATTGCTATTAATATTAAATAAAAATAAAAAATAAAGTGTCTCTATTCTTGCTATCCATCGCTACAACCCTAATAGTGACACTATACCTATACACTACGTAGTGCGCTATAGCGATCGCTACGATCGCTATTGACAACTGTGAGTGAGTGATGCATCTGGAGAGCCACACAGACAATGATTTGTTGAAAATCAAGTGTCTTGACATAATGCGTTAGGTTAATGTCACATGGATTCGAGTGGGCTGAATCTTTTCCGAACACAGGTAAACTATGCATTTGAATTACATAAGGGCCTGAAAGCGATCTGTGAAAGTATCATGTAAAGCAAGATTTGTTCAAATCGCCATTTTTATAAGGGTCACAATCAAACCACTCCCGAAAGATAATTCAAGATTTTAATCCAGCCATCAAAATAATCATTGCCATTTCAACTCATTTTTCCTGATATCAAAACTAGGGCTGTAAATGAACCGAACGTTCAGCGAACAGTTCGTGAACCGTTCAGCGGGATGTTCGTTTAAGTCCGTTCGTTTAATTAATGAACAAACACGAACAAGATTTGTTCGATAAGTTAAACAAAAGAACATGACCAGAGGTTGCCCACATTCGTTTACATTCGTGAACATTCGGTAATGTTTTTATTTATGTTTGCTCGTTTAACTTCATTTGTGTTCATTCATTTAAAGGTTTTCTTATTTTGTATTTTAATTTTATTAGTCTTGGCTTTTAAAATTTGAAAACATAGTTGTGCTATACGCCTCGGCCAACATCTCTCATTTGATCATTTCAATTTCGGTTTGTGTTAAAAGCTTGACAAACTTCTTAGTTTTTGTGTTAATTATGTTAAGTATTTATTTATTTTTGTTGGATCCTTCGTAATATTTCTGATGAAAAATTGCAGATTGTATTTTTAAATGAATATATAAACGTCGTTTGAGTTCATTTATGTTCATGAACATTTTTTTGTGTTTGTTTTCGCTCGTCTGCGTTTGTTAAGTGTTCATGAACATGTTCATTTTCTTAATAACGAACACGAACAAAAGATCTCGTTCATAAGCGTTCATGAACCGTTCATGAACATGATCATTCCATAATGAATGAACATTTTTTTTGTTTGTGCTTTTGGAATCAAACGACAACTAAGGATATCATCCTGCTGTTGTAGGTACGTATAATTTCATTACGAAATCAAAGCAAGAATTCGGATTATGGAGCTAAATTCCATCAAAGATGCATTTGATCGTGTCACAAAGAAGCAAAAAGTATCCTCTTCTAAATCCCAAGAAGCCATCGAACAGATAAGCCAAGAAATCGATCTCGCATTATCACGAATACAATCCGCAACTCCTCAACCCGACCACAACTCGATCCTTATCGAATTAAAAGCGAAGTTAAAAGAAATGGCTCCACTCGGTCAACTAGAAGGGCCTCAAAAGGAACTGAATCTCGCTCTGAGCAAATACACAAAGCTTCTCGAGAAACAATTCAATCCTGATATATCAAAGTCTTACCGAAATGTTGACTTTGACTTCCACACGGTCAACCAGATAATCGCCAGTCACTTGTACCGCGAAAACATGTTCGATATCGGTGATTGTTTCGTGAACGAAGCGCGTGTAGAAGCGGTTGTCGACAAGAAAACTCCTTTTCTCGAAATGTATCAAATACTCGAGTCAATGAAATCTCGAGACTTGGGTCCTGCGTTGAAGTGGGCCGCCGTTAACCACGACAAACTTCAACAAAACGGGTCCGACATCGAACTTAAACTTCATCGTCTACAGTTTGTCGAGATTCTTCAACATGGAAGTCGAGATGAAGCGCTTAAATATATCCGAACGTATATCGCTCCTTTTGCTAACCAGCATTTTCCGGAAATCCAGAAGCTAATGGCATGTATTTTATGGGCTGGAAAGCTCGAGTCATCTCCGTATACAGAGCTTCTCTCACCAGCCCATTGGGTCAAGCTGGCCCATGAGCTAGCCCAACAGTTCTGCAATCTCGTGGGCGAGTCTATTCAAAGTCCGTTGAGCGTGACGGTTGCAGCCGGAGTTCAAGGGTTACCGACACTTTTGAAGCTGATGAATGTAATGGCGGGAAAGAAGCAAGAATGGCAGTGCATGAAGCAGTTACCGGTCCCTGTCGATTTGGATCAAGATTTTCAGTTTCATTCGATATTCGTGTGTCCCGTGAGCCGTGAACAGGCTAGTGAAGACAACCCGCCAATGCTGATGTCGTGCGGGCACGTGCTTTGCAAACAGTCAATAACGAAGTTGTCGAAAAACAACAGCACAAGGCCTTTCAAGTGTCCATACTGCCCTACTGAAGTACAAGTGGGGCAGTGCAGAAAGTTGTGCTTTTAATTGTTATTGTTTTTCTTTGAAATGTGTTTATGAAGTTGGGGTATGAGTTTGAGAATGGAGTGTTTAACTTAAGCTCATGGTGGTGTGCTTTTTCATATTTATTGTATGTAAATATAAATTTCATTTCAATGGTCATGTGTCATCTTAAATTGTTAGTACAATATAAAACATTGATCAATTATCTAAATTTGCTTTATAAAATGTTATTAGGATATCTTTAATTCTTAAACCATTTGTGTGAATGGTTGCCAATCATAACAGCCTACTTTACTCAAATATTTATGCTATGATGTTAGTGAGAAATGTTATTGTAGTTTAGGGAAGATGTGACGAAAATGTAATCAAGTTTGCTGACTATTTTAGTTAAGTTATCCAAAAAAAAAGAAAAAAAAATCTGTAAGTAACTAAATTTTAATTTAGTGTTCTAATACTATTTTTGGTTTGAGAAAGCTAAAAGGTGTATTGACTTGGTATTAAAGAAAAAATGTGTATTGTCAATGTTTGTATGTATATTATCGAGTTTGTGTGTATCCTTTTGAAACAGAATTTTATGAAGGCATTTTGTGATTCACCATTGTAGACCTTTGCATCAAAACCATGTATTAAATTAGCATAATTTGATGGACACTTGTAATGTGTTTTAATAGGCATGTATATAATGGTACACTAATATAAGTTTGATGCATCATTATAATGTAATTTAAAGCGTTGTTGTAACCAACGGGCATCAAGCTTCACTAAAAACTTCATTATAGAAAAATAAATAGGATAACAAGACATGTTTAATTAAGAGGTATAAAGTTTTAGATTTTTCAATTTGTTTAAAAAATTAAGTATATTGAAGTTATTTGAGATTGAAATAGTTAAAAGAAGAAGTTATTATTATAGTATGCAAAAGGCCCTTAATTTGAAATGTCATTATAAAGATACCATTGGTTTTTGTCCTTTAATCGGTTGGTGCTGAAATAAGCCATGGTCAAACCAATAAAATAAATGGCTTAGCACAAAAATAAATAAGATCTTTAATAATTATCAGATTATTTGAATTTATTATTTAAACAATATAAAACATATAAGTTTCATATTTTTGTGTTTTATTGTGAAACAACAGTTTATTAGCCACTAATATATATGTATATAAACATGAGAGCTAAACTATGAAATCATGTAGAGAATAGAACATGAAGAATTCTTATTCATTCATCTAAGATCATATACAAATATCATTATATATAGGCACTCACATTAGTACAATAGTAAATAAGAGAAAGGGATTATACATGTGGAAGGTCACTACATAATGGATGCATTCATAGATAGGGGTTATACATGTGGAAAGTCACTACATAATGGATACATTCATAACACTCCTCCTTGACTATCCACATGATGGAATACTATTCTTTAATAGCTTAATGATGTTGCCTCATTAAAAACCTTGCTAGGAAAACCCAATGGGACAAAACCTCAGCTAAGGGAAAAAGAGTGCAACGCGTATTGTCTCCCCCTCAATATAATATGTATCATTTCAAGTAACAAGTGCCAATCTTCTATGAAAGTTGTTGAAAAACTTTTGTAGTGAGTGATTTGTCGCTTGATGTGCAATCTATTAATGAACTTGATGTATGATCTTCATGTAAAACTTTAATTACCTTCTGTTGTAAGTAGATACTATAAGATCCATGAATGTGTTTTGTTATAATCCCTGCATTTACAAAACTAACCAAACTTGTTGATGGGTTAGTAAAATATGAACTCATACCTTTCGTACCTTAAGGGTATAGAAAATAAATGTTTTACTCATTTCACTATCCTCTCGTACACGAGTTAAATCTTGCCAATGAATTTAATTGTATATGTTCGTGTATAGCTAGCAAGATATATTAATACAATTTATATTAAATTATGGTACTTCATGACCAAGGATCTTTGCTTCTTTGATAGAAGATATATCAAATATTTGAACATCATTAAATGTACTTACACCAAAAGCTTTGTCCATATGAAAATGTCCAACATTTTCTAGATGTATTATGATTGATGGATTATAATATAAACGTATGTCCTACGTATCGAGCCATAAATTTGCAATATTGTATTTCAGTTGCAAATTCTTGCTTAAATGTTTGAGCTCTTTTTTTTCTCTTCGGGAGATTCAATGACATCATCAACATATATTGCAATACTTGTAAACCTCATATCGTTCTTTTAATGAAAACAAATGGACCAACTTCACCATATGTATTTCTCGTTTTCGAGCTCACTGGTGAGTCAATTATATCATATTTGACTCGACTATTTTAGTCCACACATATTTTGTCAACTTCATATAGTATGTTCTTGAGGTTTTGACATCAATGCTTCTAGCATTATCAATCCATGAGGGAATTTGTTCCATCTTATCCATATATGCATGTGCTTTCACTCTTCAGGAGTTTTGCTATATAAATTTGCTCATTTAACACATAGATATCTATATCATGTAAAAGTGTCATGAACACTTGCTTTTATCTCCAAAATCCATATTGTACCATGCGTGTACACTATTTATTGAGATATCACAATCACTGGGTACAAGTTTTCAATATATGTTTATTGGTGCACAAGAATTACATCGTTAAGATATTTTGATTCACCTTTAAAGAACTCAATTGCTTTAAGAAACTCATCAGGAGTTCAATCGTATTCAAAAATGAATCTGTATACAACGATCATATTGTTCTCGAGAACTTACTTTACATGAAATACATAATTTAAATCCTTCAAGGACTTGTATGTAAACTTTAGTATCTAAATGATACATAACATTTATAAGACGCATATCAATTCTCTCTTTATATTACCATACTAATTAAATACTGGAAAGCTATGCATCCACCACTAGAGAATACGTCTCCTCATAATTAATCATAGGTCTTTGCGAATCCTTGTGCCATCAATTGTTGATCCACATAAAAGACTAATTATATTAAATATATTTTACAACTTTTTTATGGACTACTGGCCCGTAAGCTTTCCATTTCAATAGAGAATTCAACTCTGCCTCATTTGCGTCGTTCCATTTTTGGCCAATCATTTCTTTGTATTTATTTATAGGTAGATTCTAAATCTTGATCCTCATCATTTCATCTTTTCAAGCGCTAGATATACAAAAGTATAACGACGTCGATTTGTTTCGATTCCATACACTTCTAGACATGATATAATTTACTAAGAGCTCTTTATTTTCAGGTACCTAAGGTTCTTCCAGAACCATAATGTCTAATGTCTCTTCAAGAAACCTTTTTTTACTATTACCTCGACTTGGCCATCTTCTTCATTACTTGCTCCAATTTTTCAAGAAATTTTTATTTTCTTGGAATCGACTAGTCTACCACGCTTCAAGCGTGCAATAGACTCATTAATATATGGTTTGCCCTACTAGGACAATTAACTTAATTGGAGCATTAGCAGTTGACTACGTGACTTACTTAGTCACTGTATCTAGGTCAGTAAACATGTCTAGTGATTGATTTTTTAATCTAGGTAACGAATTATCTTTTGAACTTCTTGTTCACACAATTTCGTTTGAGGATCAATGATAATTTATGCATACCCATTCCTTTTTCAACTGCCATTAATCTCCCTCTAATGTTGAAAATATTAATTTACTTAAAGTAAGATTTAACAAGCCATACATAAATCTCTCGTTAATTGCTCTAAGTATGTAATAATAAATAGTATTTTCATCCAACATATATTCCCAACATTATTTGAGTTTCAATCTTTATGTGTTGTGGTGGATCAATTCCAATGTATACCGCATAATAAAAAGTTTAATTGAAAATATTTGGTTCCTGACCAAAACCAACTATAATGGGGATAAACTATTACAACATGTTGGCTTGATGTGAAATAATGTTACTGCATGTAAAATCACATGTGCTCAAGTATGAACTTTTGCCTTCTTGATTATTGGCTTTGCAATCAATTTGTAGACATTTGATCATCGTCTTCAACAAAAGCAATTTGTGTCTTAAGCATTTAGAAAGTTCAATACTTATTCCAATAATCATTAGTAACATGGATACTAAATTCAATGTTATAACCACCATAAATATGATAATATGGAATAATATGCTTGCTATCTCATTAGCTAAGCTACACACAACTTCAAGTTGTAAATTTGATGACCATTTAGACGATGCATCGATTTAAAAACACTAAACGGTATCATGTTTGGATATATACATCCTTCATTCATTCCATAATATTTTAGGGATTTATACCATTAATTGGCAAATAAATAATTTCCCTTAAGAGCAAATATAATATGCTATCAACTAGAAGAATCTTCAAGTTCTTCATTATATTTCCTACATCATCATTGACTCGGTGTGGTCTAACCGGTCATACCAATAAAGTAAATAATCATGATCCATAAACTTATGGTTTATGATATTGTATATGTATTACTTGCACGTATGTAATACAAAACATAAGATATGAAAGAATATATTATAACTTCAAAGTTCAAACCATCGTGTTATGTAATCACTAGTTTACCACTTTTGGTGGTCGATCTCATCATGACTATCATTATAATACTGATATTCGATCTCATTATTAGCTTCACTATCTTTTAATTTTTGATAGTTTGATCTCTTATTAACATGATGATTGTTGCACTTCTAATGGTCAATCTCATTATTAATATGATCATGATTACAACTTTCTCAATGATGCCAATGATCAATATATATTCATTTCATGAATCAGAGTAAAACCATACAATTTTACGGTTTTCCATTATTTTCTCGAACATATAGATATATAGTCGTTTCAAACCGTTTATACCCTTTAAATGATATTGCTACTTCAGGAGTATATTTGAGGTTTGACAAACAAAATTTGTTTTATCCGATTTCCCTTATAAATAAATTTCTCTTCGTATAACGTCAATTGAGAAGTAATTATATGTCTGAGTCATATAATATTTCTTTTATACTTGATAATTAGATACAAGGAGTATGACACTTTGGGTGTCAAATCGAAGCATATTTCTACTTTTCATGAGAATGACAATAAACCACAACTTTGGTTTAGTCGTTATATTCGGTATTATCGATGTAAAGAAGTGATAGCATATAGAATACAAGGTATAGATAGCAACAAATCATACAATACATGACCTTATAGCATGTCATCATATAAAAACAACTTATGATGGCCTTTATAAAATAAGAAACCTTTTTATCACTAATAAGCAAACGCATATAATTTATGTAACAACTTATTATGGTATAACCAAACATAACATCTTATATATTTTGAACACTTACTTTAAAACTTAAACATATATCTCTTTCAAGTTCTCAGATCATTTATTACTTGTATTTGAAAATTTTATTTGAAAACTGTAATACTAATAAATTACATAACATACTCATTTTTTTTTCTTCTCAAATATTGATATTTAAACAACTGATGATATTATATAAGCAATCTATACATTGTACATATGAAGCAATAGCAATAGTCACCATTTTATACTAGCAAGAGTAATAGTTAACATGCAAATAAATTGTTAAATATTATGACATGGGATAATGAATGCATGAGATGTACCGACATCGCTAGAAAATGTTTCTCTAAAAACAACTAATGATATCTAGCAATATTAATCTATTGTATGAATTTCTTATATGCAAAATTTGTTATAGCATTAACCTTAGTATAAGTACCAAACGGTATTCGCATAATCATGTTATAACAACAACAACAACAACAACAACAATAATAATAATAATAATATATTGCATTATAAGTTGTATAGTTTATTTAAAATTAAATCAATTGATGTTTATAAACAAAGGATTAATATCCAATTAGCACTACTCACATAACTTATTTATATCTAATTATATAAAAGTCTTTTGGCATGCTATGTATTAACAATGACTAATAAAAATAATTAATTACAGCATTCATATCCATTTAAATTATAAACTACACAAAATAAAAATCTAGTACATACAGAATGTATATATTACCACCAATACAAGCATATACCTAATACGATTGCATTGTTTAGTCCATAAATATTGAGTTCCATACTTTGTAATATTGAATATTTAATTTAATTGTTTTTCATGGGTTCTAAAAGCACATATAATATTCTCTAGATTGCAAATTAACTTTCTCAAATCAAAATAATTCAACTTATTCATTTACAACTTAACAAGGTTAATAAAGAAGCATAAATATATGATTATGGTGGCTCAAAGAATATGTAAATGAGCATCACTAGATTGTAAGAGTTCTAAACAACATATATTAAATTAACTAATTAAATGATAATCCAGCCAATTTAAAATAATAGAAGGGATCATCTGTAAAAGAGAAAAATAAAATAAATATTCGTAATATCGTCGTCAACGAAAACTAAAATTATTCAATTAATAATGAGTATTAGAAAAAGATGAATTAGTCAATTGTAACGTTAATTATGACGTAACATCTAAATCCTTATGAATACCAACATGCTAATATATATATATATATATATATATATAATAACTTCTAAAAGCAAATGAAAAAATATATAGATAAGAGTTCAATCATAAGACTATATTCTAGAATTTATAGTAATGATCAGTTTAAGTTTATATATATATATTAATAAGTGTCACCAGTAAGATTGATGTATCATCATCAAATACAATATGAATAATCATACGAAGAATCATACCTTTATTAGTAGATATAGTTGCATAATTATTGGGTTGCTTTCTCAACGTGCGAGATTGAGTTAGGTTGGAAAATAATGCACATCAAAGGCAAGGAAAAAACGGATACAAGGGTGGCAAAACACATAGAGCACGTTCGTGTTGATAACGTGTTATGAAACAACGGTCTATTAGCCACTAATATATATGTATATAAACATGAGAGCTAGACTATGAAATCATGTAGAGAATAGAATATGAAGAATTCTTATTCATTCATCTAACATCATATACAAATACCAATATATATAGGTACTCACATTAGTACAATAGTGAATAAGAGAAAAGGGTTATACATGTGGAAGGTCACTACATAATGGATGCATTCTTTCGGGTTAGACACGTAGCTCAGTTGGAAGAGCTGCGTGCATGCAACCAAGAGGTCCCGGGTTCGAGCCTCACACACGCATGCTTACCACACCAAATAAACCGGTCTGACACGTGTCAGACTGTCGTTTTTTTGTAATTTTTTTATTATTTTTTTTTTCTTCTTTCTTCTTTTTATTTTAGTTTAGTTCCATTTTATTCTATTTTGTTTTTACTTTTCTATTATCATTTCAATGTTTTAATTAAAAAGGGGTTTATATTTTAAAAACACATAATTATAAAGGTTTTAATGTATTAATAAAACTCACAAAAATAATCTAAAAACTTAAACAAAAGGTTTTAACCTATATAATAGCTTGTTTATTTACGAACTATCGCGATATTATTTTTAGGTTAGTATCTCTTCGTCGGTTAATTCCACAACTCGTGCGCTCTCTTTACCACTCAAGAATACGCACACAAGGTGAGTGAATCTTTACAAATTCGCCGTTTTAATCACGTTTTGGGGTGTATCATGTGTCGTACCATCTCTTTATTTTATTTAACGCTTGTGCTAACATCATTTCTTGACCAAATATGTATTGTTTGTTATGTGGTTTATATGTGGATACATTTTATCATTTCAGTGCAACCATTTCATTAGGCCCATCAGTTCCTCGTAGGATACAGGTTGAGCATCAGGTGCCTCATTAGATCGGGTCCGTTTGATTGAGCCTTGATATCACATGCATCATCCATTATGTCATATGTTCATATAATGTGGTTTGTGATATGTTACATATATACATTTGTTCACATGTGATTTATGCACAATCTTATTTAAACAATAATAAAATTTATTTACTTAAATGTTTTATCAAGGTTCGCTCGCCAACTTTTGTAAACCCAAACTTCTTCTGTTTTATGCATGATACAGGTGATCAAGTTGAGGAAATAAACACCTAGGATGGCCTTAGAAGAATAATTAAGTTACTTTGTTTTGAACAATCGTTTGTTTTATTGTTTGTGCTTGTATGAAATTTTGTGTTGGATATTTGAATTTAATAAATATGAAACTTGTTAATAAATATCATGAGCTTTGGTGATAACCCAATCATGCCCCGACTTTTATTCCGCTGCGGGTTGAGGTGTGACAGATTGGTATCAGAGCTTGTGACTATAGGGATATAGGATAGGTTATTAGACCCTTAGAGCCAATACTATAGTTGATTAGATTTTTGATTGTTTATGTGTTACATGCAAGATTCATGATGTTTATATGTTTCATGTTTATTTTCACACACAACATTATGCAAGCACTCTCACACGTACATGTTAATATGCTCATCATAGTTCATATCCTCATAACGTATCATATCTATGAAAGCACACACCTCACGATTTCACAATTCCCATGAATTCTTTTCAAAGATTTTTGCAGTGTTTTCATAATTTTCAAATCACATCAAAGTGAGTTTTTATGACGGGCATGTAGTAACTGGAAGGTACGAGTACCGGTAGTCGGAACGTCCTGTCTAGGCTTTGCATTCGTATAAATCCAAAATAAAGGACCAGTTTGCCTACCTGGGGACTAACGATGAGAGTACGAAGGACCTATTAGGCCAAAGCATACTATACCAAACGTCGTGTGAACTAACCCCACTTTGAGTTGTCATTGTGTCTACACCTGGACACCCTCCGACCTTACATCTCACAATCATGTTTTACAATTTTCATTCGGGTGATGCGAGTGTTAACCAGCCGACACCAATGTAAACCCTACCAAGTCCAATAGTCATGGGGTCCCACATGACTATACAGGCTATGGTATGGGAGACATTTAGAGGCCCAAACACGAGCAAGCCCAAGACATCCAATGGATGTAGTTAAGTTATTTTCAATTATTTATAAATGTTGTTTTCATTCCTTTTTACGACACATGACACCTAGAAAATTCTCAAACTCACAATCTCCCTGCATATATTCCTGTAGATGTCTTCTAGGCACTTACGAGGAGGTAGAAAGTCAGGAATGTCGAGCGAACGTTTGGCCACGCAAATTGCTCAACAAATGGCCGCAGTACTTCCTGACATCGTGCTACAAGTTCAACAAGCTCTCACCGCAAATCCCATCAACCCTCCGAACCAAGAAGATCAAAACATCGCTAACCCTCCTCCCAAAACCACTAAATGCACCTACAAACACTTCAAGTCCTGCGATCCCCCAAAATATGAAGGGACCGAAGGTGTCACCGCTCTCCTCCACTGGTTTGAGGAGATGAAAAACACTTTTCTCAATTGCGACTGTCCTGAGGATCGCAAGGTACGTTACGCAACTGGAAGATTGTTTGGGGTAGCCCTTACCTGGTGGAACACGGAAAAAGGTAAGCGAGGTGTGGATGATGCCATGGCCTTATCATGGGAGGAATTAAGAGAGATCAAGACAAGACGCTTCTGCCCTAGAAGCGAGATCAAAAAGCTTGAAGATGAGTTCTATTATCTAAAGCAAAAGGAAGGGGATCATACCTCCTACAACAAGAGGTTTCTTGAATTGAATCAAATGGTTCCCAATCTGTTCACCCCATTATACCGCTTAAGTGAGCACTACATTCGAGACCTCCCCTCGAAAATCCAAGATTCGGTTTTAAGCACTTCTCCTGCAACACTCGAAGCCGCAATGGAATTAGCAACGGAACTTACGGAAAATCGCATTCGTAATGGCGATTTTAAAGATGAAAAGAAGATAACGACTGTTGAAACCCCAACTCTAACCCCATCTGGTTCCTCCTCAAAGTTTTCTGGTAAGAGGAAGCGAAATGGCAAAAACTTCGCCGTCACCCAAACCAACTCCCCTATCATTGCTGCTCCAATCACCCAAGTTGCCCCTCCATTTGCACCATTCAAAAGGCCATATACTGGCCCACACCCAAGGTGTAACCGTTGCCAATACCATCACCCTCCTGAAAACCCTTGCCAACATTGCACAAGTTATGGCCGTGCTGGTCACACTATCCAAACCTGCCGTACACTTCAGCGATCAAACCGCAATCAGCCTCCAACCCAAAACCAAAACCAAATGGTGGGCCAAGCCCAACAACCCTTACTTCTGCCACCTGCTCAACCCATGGCCCAACCTTACTACCAACCCAACTATCCCATGATGCAACCCATAAGAGCTTGTTTTAACTGTGGGCACCCAAACCACTTCAGAAATACTTGCCCACGCCTGGTGTGTCACACCCCGACCCGCAGCGGAAAAGGTGATCGGGGCATGATTGGGTTATCATCAAAGCTCATGACATTTATTATGCGTTTCATATTCATTATTACAAATTAAATGGAGAATTACAATAAATGTTACAACATGTTCTAACTAACAATCTAAACTTCTTGTTCTCTTCTAAGGCATATCCTATGTTTTCCTTACTTCAACCTGTACACCTGTATCATGTGTAAAAGGGTTTTTGGATCAACATAATGTTGGCGAGTGAATCCTATGGAAAACATTTGAACAAATTTATTTAAATTGATTATGAAATATGTGCACAACCAAACATGAGTAAAATTAGATGTAAACTTAATCAACAATTATAAGATATTAAGTGAGACACACATGAACAATAATGGAACATTTAGAGGCACGCGATGCTCAACTCGTCTCTCACGAGGAACTGAGGGGCCTAATGAATGAATTGCATAACCATGATGATATGAATGACACAACTACAAACAATATAAACTCAATGATATACACATAAACAATAATGAATTTGATTTGTGGCACGCGTTGTTCAACTCGTCTTCCACGAGGAACTGATGGGCTTAATGAATGAGTTTCATATAATTTAACAAAAGGAAATAAGTAATCACAACAATATAAACAATCTAAGTTTAGGTCATGATGTGGTATGGCACATGTTTAAATAAATAAGTTAATTATTTTCATAACACATGACACACCCCAAAACGTGTAATTTAAAAGGGGGAGTTGTAAGATTCACTCACAGTGGGTGCGTTCGGTTGATGATGTTGAATGCACGCGAAAGTGGTTTTAATCACGAGTGAGTTTAACCTAGATAAATCGCATTATGGTTTGGTAAGTAAACGATTTTATTAATCTATTTTAGTAGGATTGTTGGGTGTATTTTTGTGAGTTTGAGGCTATTTTCTAACCTTAAAAATGTTATTTTTAAGTATTTTTAATTGATTTTTAATTAAAATAATTAAATAAAATAATAAAAAAATTTGATTTTTTTCTGACCGTTGACCGGTTCGAATCGGAACACAAGTGCGCTGAGTGAGGCTCGAACCCGAGACCTCCCGTACGCGTGCACGCAGCTCTACCAACTGAGCTACGTGTCTAACCCGTTATATATCTGATTTTAATTATATATATATATTAATTAGTTTAAACCGAAAATCATTTTATTTTAAAAACAGTTTAAATCAATTCGGACGTGCACTCCACAGGTCTCGAACCCGGGACCTGTGGCCTAAACTAACACACAGTCCACCGCTGGACTGTGTGTTTAACATGTTATATAACTCGATTATTTTTATACTTAAATACAAATTAGTTATTTCCTTTTCTGCCTTACTTAAAAAGAATAGATAATTGTCCGAGTCGGTGCAGAAGACCGGACTCGAACTCGTGACCTGTGATATAAACAAACACACAGTCCACCACTGGACTGTGTGTCTGACTTGATTATTATTCCGGTTATTAATATACTTAACATATACCAGTGGCGACTCCGGTTCAGTTTAACAAAAAAATGATTTTTATTAAGGCAGCGTATGTGAAACCGGATTCGAACTCGAGACGTTAGTGTTTATTGTGCACACAGTCCACCGCTGGACTGTGTGTCTAACCCGAGTAATATCCTGATTTTAATTATACATATACACTACCGAAACATCGTCTTCCTCATCAAGATATAACCAGAATTCGAAAATCGACTGGTTCAAAGTCTTAATCGTTTTCTTTAGTGTTTTAGGTTAATTATAGATGATATATGAGTGAAAAGATAAAGATATTAGGCGAAGAGGTATACCGACTGGACCCTCTGTTTTCCGGCAGAACTCCGGCGTCAGCAATAAGCTCCGGCGTCAGGTGTCTTGCAGCAGCGAGTCTCCGGAAAGCTTGGAAAAGGTAAGGGTGACTTCGGTATAAACTTAGGAGGTTCAGTAAGGCTCGGCAATGGGGAAACCGGTTTTCCGGCGACGAACAGATTAATTCCGGCGAGTGGAATTACGCCGAGAAAAGGTGTGGTTTTAAGCGAAAAAGTTTGCAGTGGGTTGTGGGTGAATTTATAGGGTAAATCGTTGATGTATTTGGCCCGATTTCCAACTGGATTCATTGATTTAAATTTCTCCGGCGGTTATAATTTTTGGTCGCGGACTCAGACGTCGGTTATAACCGATGTCTTGTTAATGGTTTACGCTATAACGTAAATTGTCGTTAAAAGCTCGCGAGTTTACCGGGATACCGACGACTGAACTATTGGGCGCCGGTTTTGAATTTGTAACGTTACTTTATGAATTAAATGATTCTAATATTCACCAAACAATACAAGTGGCGCAGTGGTTTGTGTGTGTGTGCTAAGTCTGTTTGATGAGCCGGTACAGACCCGGGTTCGAAACCCGGCAGAGTACTTTTATTTTTATTTTGCGATTTTCAACAGTTTTTCAAAAACTAAATATATATTCCCGTATAATAATCGATTACGTATCGTTTAAAAATATTTTGGGCATTTAATTCGCAACGAAATTTTTGACTGACTGTTCGGTTGATAAACGGAGCGGGTTTGGTAAATCCGTTTTTGACGGATGTTACATGGTGAACATCATCAATGCCCAAGCCCAAGCAAACCCGGTGAACCAAGCTAACCAAGCTCCTCCACCTGCTAGAGGAAGGGCCTTCAATATCAACGCCAACCAAGCAAGGGCGGACAACAATGTGGTCAACGGTACGTTCCTCGTAAATGGTAGTTATGCATCCATATTGTTCGATACTGGTGCGTATAAGAGCTTTGTATCCTTAGAATTCGAATATATTCTCGACCTAACTCGTGTTAGTCTCGCTGAATCTATCACGGTGGAAGTTGCTGACGGAGAACCCATTTCGTTAAATTTTATCATACGTAATTGCACTCTTACCCTAAATGATCACAACTTCTCGATTGACTCATTCCTATGAAATTGGTAAGTTTCGATGTTATCATCGGTACGGACTGGCTCAGCCAGCATCACGCCGAAGTGGTGTGCCATGAGAAGTTCATTCGTATTCCTCTCGACAATGGTCAGACTCTACGTATCTTTGGAGAAACTCCTTCGAAAGGGCTCAAATTGATGTCCTGCCTTCAAGCTCGAAGATATCTTCGCAAGGATTACGTCGCATTTCTAGCTCACATCATCAAGAAGGAAGGTAAAGAAAGGAAGCTCGAAGATATCCTGATCGTGAAAGAATTTCTGCAAGTTTTTCCCGACGACTTTTCAGGACTTCCTCATGTGAGAGAAGTCGAATTTCGAATCGATCTTGTGCCTGGCGCCACACCAGTCGCAAAATCTCCTTATAGGTTAGCCCCATCCGAAATGCAAGAGTTGGCCAGTCAACTGCAAGAGCTGATTGCCAAAGGATT
Organism: Scalesia atractyloides; assembly: GCA_947069175.1. Classification (NCBI taxonomy): domain Eukaryota; kingdom Viridiplantae; phylum Streptophyta; class Magnoliopsida; order Asterales; family Asteraceae; genus Scalesia; species Scalesia atractyloides. The sequence continues at coordinate 2,799,375 of CAMTDV010000022.1, forward strand.
TTACGTCCTAGCTCGTCGCCTTGGGGTGCACCTGTTCTTTTTGTGAAGAAGAAGGATGGAACGTTTCGCATGTGCATTGACTATAGAGAACTCAACAAGATGACTGTTAAGAATCGCTATCCATTGCCTCGTATTGATGACCTTCTAGACCAACTTCAAGGCGCCACCTGTTTTTCCAAAATCGACCTTCGTTCTGGTTATCATCAGCTTAGGGTGCGCGAAGAAGATATCCCAAAAACTGCTTTTCGAACTCGTTATGGTCATTACGAGTTCATGGTGATGCCTTTCGGATTAACCAACGCCCCCGCTGTCTTTATGGATTTAAGGAATAGGGTATGCAAACCCTATCTCGACCGTTTTGTCATAGTCTTCATCGACGATATCCTTATCTACTCCAAATCAAATCCGATCATGAGCGGCATCTTCGGCTCATTCTTACACTCTTAAGAACTGAAAAGCTTTACGCTAAGTTCTCAAAATGCGAATTCTGGTTAAGAGAGGTGCAATTTCTTGGTCACGTTGTCAATGACAAAGGGACTCATGTCGATCCTTCGAAAATCAAGGCAGTACAAGATTGGCAAGCGCCACGTACCCCTACCGAAGTTAGGTCATTTCTTGGCTTGGCTGGTTATTATCGACGCTTCATTGCCAATTTCTCTCGTATCGCTGTTCCACTCACTGCCTTGACTCACAAGGGGAAACCCTTCTTTTGGGGACCCAAGCAAGAGGAGGCCTTCCAAACTTTGAAACAAAAGCTTTGTGACGCACCTATCCTTACACTCAAGGGTTGCGATGAGTTTGTGGTTTATTGCGACGCATCAGGGCAAGGTTTAGGCTGTGTACTGACGCAAAGAGGAAAGGTGATAGCCTATGCCTCTAGGCAACTCAAAGTACATGAGAAGAACTACACCACCCACGATCTGGAACTTGGAGCCGTCGTGTTCGCTCTCAAGATATGGAGACATTATCTTTACGGTACCAAGTGTGAAATATACACTGACCACAAGAGTCTCCAACATATCTTCAATCAAAAAGAGTTGAATATGAGGCAACGAAGATGGGTCGAACTTCTCAACGATTACGACTGTGAGATTTGGTATCATCCTGCCAAGGCAAAAGTGGTGGCTGATGCGCTCAGTCGTAAGGGTTATGCGAACTCTATCCATCTTCTATGTTCGCAAATTGTAACCGATATCAAAGATCGAATACGGGCAGCTCAACATATCTCTGTAACGGAAAATGACGTACGCGATGAGCTGTCATATGGAGCTGAACTCAAAATCGAAACCAAATCCGATGATATTCTATACTATTTAAACCTTATTTGGATCCCCGACCGCGACAACCTTCGTGATTTCCTCATGGATGAGGCACACAAAACACGATACTCTGTACATCCAGGAGCCGATAAGATGTATCAAGACTTACGATACACCTACTGGTGGCCAGGCATGAAGAAGGATATCGCTGTTTTTGTTTCCAAGTGCCTTACCTGCTCCAAAGTAAAAGCTGAACATCAAAGACCTTCAGGACTCCTGGTCCAACCCGAAATACCTGTATGGAAGTGGAAAAACATAACCATGGACTTCATTACCGGGTTACCTCGCACCTCCAGTGGGTATGACACCATATGGGTAATCATTGATCGTCTCACAAAAACAGCTCACTTCATTCCGATTCGCGAGGACTTCAAGAACGAGAAGTTAGCTCGTATTTACATCAACGAAATCGTAAGCCGTCATGGTGTACCATTAAGCATCATTTCAGACAGTGATGGTCGTTTCACTTCACGCACATGGCGAGCCGTACAAACTGCTTTGGGTACACGTTTAGACCTAAGTATCGCCTTTCACCCTCAGACTGATGGTCAATCTAAGTGCACCATCCAAACCCTCGAAGACATGCTTCGAGCATGTGTCATAAACTTCAAAGGGAATTGGGACGCACATCTACCGTTAGTCGAGTTTTCATACAACAATAGCTATCATTCAACTATCGGCATGGCTCCTTTCGAAGCTTTATATGGGCGTAAATGCCGATCTCCAGTATGTTGGCACGAAATTGGTGAAGCGCAAATCACCGGACCCGAATTGATTCAAGAAACAACCGACAAAATCATTCAAATTCGAAACAACCTTCTAGCAGCTCAAAGTCGTCAAAAGAGTTATACTGACAAGCGACGAAAGCCTTTGGAGTTTGGCGTTGGTGATCAAGTACTTTTGAAAGTATTGCCGTGGAAGGGAGTGGTTCGTTTTGGCCAAAAGGACAAGCTAGCACCACGCTACGTAGGACCTTTCAAGATACTCGAAAGAGTAGGTCCTATAGCATACAAGCTTGACCTACCAGAAGAACTTAACAGAATTCACCCCACATTCCACGTATCAAACTTGAAAAAGTGTCTCGCCGACGAAAACCTCCATATCCCACTAGAAGACATTCAAGTTGATGAATCAAGGCACTTCGTTGAAAGACCAGTAGAGATCATGGATTTCGGTGAGAAGCGTTTAAGGCGAAGTCGAATTCCAATCGTTAGGGTGCGTTAGGAGTCAGAACGAGGGCCCGAGTTTACTTGGGAACGTGAAGACTCAATGCGAGAAAAATACCCGCATCTCTTTCTAGTTGCAACCATTACTTAAATTTCGGGACGAAATTTCTAAAAGTAGGGGATACTGTAACATCCGTGTAAATCGGGTTTCGAAACCCTGCCCCAAATTATCAATCAAAGTGTATTTCTTTATGTCGGTTGATTTTAACATGTTTGTTTATTGTTTTATATATTACAATTTATATATACATATATATATGTATATTAATAACAAATGTTTAAACTAATCTTAATAAAATAAATAATCAATCAAATAATTAAATAATTATAATGAATAAATGATTTAATAAACTTAATAAATTAATAAAGTAAAGAAAGAGCCAAAAAGGGTGAACCGGGGATCGAACCCGGGTTCCCCCTATTTCACACACACCACAAACACCGCTGGACTGCACACACAAGATTGGTAAGTTTAGAAATTTTAAATCCATTAAGTTGAGCTAAGTAAGAACCTGCAAATCAGATCCTTTTCAGGCACCTTCCTTCTTCACTCGAAATCTCCGACAACTGGCTTGCGGCTATTCTTGGCAACCTTCAATCAAGCTAGCTGTCATCTTCAATTTCGCGATCAAGTTTCCATAAAGCCGAATAAGAAACCCCTCTTGTTCAACTATAAATAATGGACCTCAAACCCACTCCCAACTCGCTCAAACATCTTGAAAATCACCACTACTCTGTCGTGATTACTCCTGCTGCCGGAATTCTCCTGCTGCCGGAATTCTCCTGCTGCCGGAATTCTTCTGTTGCCGGAATTCAGCAGACACCGGAGCTAAGCCAACGCCGGTTCGGTAGACTCCCTGTTCTTTCTCTTATTTATTTCAATTATGTATGATCAGAATCAAAATGAACAGATTTGGGCGGGTACATATGGTCGGTTAAATTCAAAACGAAGAAGATGATGTGCTGAGTATATTTATATTTACTATAATTGAGTTTATAGTCGGGTTAAGCACCCAGCCCAACTGGTTGGGCCGGGTGCAAAACCAACGCATGGTCGCTGGTTCGATCCCACGCACACACCCGGTTCAATTGATTTAATCACCCTTTTTAATTTAACACATCGGTATAAACCTATTTAGTATATAAGTATAATTAAACTTCAAGAATAATTGGGTTAGACACCCAGCCCAGTTGGTCGGGCTGGGTGCAAACTACAACAGAGACCTTGGGTTCGAAACCCTTGGTGCGGCCGGTTCAATCCAATAAAAACCTTTTTAAAATTTAATAAACCTAACTTGTGTATAAATATAATTAAAATCAGTTTCTTTCGGGTTAGACACGTAGCTCAGTTGGAAGAGCTGCGTGCACGCAACCGAGAGGTCCCGGGTTCGAGCCTCACGCACGCATGCTTACCACACCGAATAAACCGGTTTGACATGTGTCAGACTGTCGTTTTTTTGTAATTTTTTTATTATTATTATTTTTTTTCTTCTTTCTTCTTTTTATTTTAGTTTAGTTCCATTTTATTCTATTTTGTTTTTACTTTTCTATTATCATTTCAAGGTTTTAATTAAAAAGGGGTTTATATTTTAAAAACACATAATTATAAAGGTTTTAATGTATTAATAAAAATCACAAAAATAATCTAAAAACTTAAACAAAAGGTTTTAACCTATATAATAACTTGTTTATTTACGAACTATCGCGTTATTATTTTTAGGTTAGTATCTCTTCGTCGGTTAATTCCACAACTCGTGCGCTCTCTTTACCACTCAAGAATACGCACACAAGGTGAGTGAATCTCTACAAATTCCCCGTTTTAATCACATTTTCGGGTGTATCATGTGTCGTACCATATCTTTATTTTATTTAACGTTTGTGCTAACATCATTTTGTGTCCAAATGTGTATTGTTTGTTATGTGGTTTATATGTGGATACATTTTATCATTTCAGTGCAATCATTTCATTAGGCCCATTAGTTCCTCGTAGGATACAGGTTGAGCATCAGGTGCCTCATTAGATCGGCTCCGTTTAATTGAGCCTTGATCTCACATACATCATCCATTATGTCATATGTTCATACAATGTGGTTTGTGATATGTTACATATATACATTTGTTCACATGTGATTTATGCACAATCTTATTTAAACAATAATAAAATTTATTTACTTAAATGTTTTATCAAGGTTCACTCGCCAACTTTTGTTGACCCAAACTTCTTCTGTTTTACGCATGATACAGGTGATCAAGTTGAGGAAATAAACACCTAGGATGGTCTTAGAAGAATAATCAAGTTACTTCGTTTGGAACAATCATTTATTTTATTGTTTGTGCTTGTATGAAATTTTGTGTTGGATATTTGAATTTAATAAATATGAAACTTGTTAGTAAATATCATGAACTTTGGTGATAACCCAATCATGCCCCGACTTTTATTCCGCTGCCGGTCGGGGTGTGACAAAAATAGTGATAAGTTAGACAGATTAGGGAAGAGGAAACTAGCACTGTTTAAACCACTGAGACAAAACTGTTAAAACGACCAAACCATAGAAAGTAAAACGAAATTTAACTCATATAGAACCACATTTTTATTTCTGAGCCTAAGACCGTGTCTTGCGCTCTTTTTTTTACTTTATTTTATTACCATGTTAGAATCATATGTATTACACGGCTTGAGTAAATGTAATGTTATATTTCTAGTAATAAAAAAGTTATGTTTTTAAAAAACTTGTGTGTTAGAGCATTCACATCCATCCCTCACACCCAACCATATAAGTTTACTGAAAGTCATATTTTCCTAAATGCGTTTCTCACATTTATAAAGCCTCTCACATCTCATTTCCTATATGTATCTCTTTTTCAATTAGATAATACGTCTTTATTTTTATTTTTATTTTCCACTCACATCCGCCCATAAAATATATTAAAAAAGTACGGAGGTACATAGTGAGAAACAAATTTGGGGATTGGTTTGTTTTCCCATAAAAGTATAGGGGTTGTAAACGGTTAATTGTGTGATTTTCATGTGCTCCCAGCCAACTAAGACTAAATCATGTTGGTGATTTAAGAGGCGTGGCGTGTCTTATGAACAAAGAATCTCTCATAACCACGACCAATATGTGATTTGCGTAGAGTGTTACAAAGGTCAATGTTAATATTCTCAGTTGTTGGTATCGTTACAATCACCCCCCCCCCCCCAGGGACTCATCATCATCGATGAAGTTTGCCCCACTATCACGAACGACAAAGGTTTGCCCAGAGTGTTACAATGTGCTCCTAGCCAACTAAACCCAAAATGCGTTGGTGATTTAAGAGGCGCAATATATCTTATGAACCAAGAATCTCTCCTGACCACGGCCAATGTGAGATTTGCCTAGGGTGTTACAATGGTCAATGTTAATCTTCTCGGTAGTCGGTATCTGTATTTGTACCAAAATTGATATAGTTCATTCAATTTTGGTATGGTTCACTACGGTGGTGTTATGGTATCCATTATTAAACATGAAGCCATCAAATGAATGCAAATACTGTTACTGGTCTTGTTCGATATGGTAGTAATACGGTGTCAGTTTATTGAAAGCAAAAAACAATATTAATATATACCGGCACCGATATTGATGTTGCTCGGTCGTTTCAGTTAAGTTTGGTACAATACCGTCACAATATCTATTTTTAATAAAATTTATATCGTAATGTTAAAAAAAATTAATACAGAACACAAGTTATTAAAAATCAAATTAAATAATAAATAAAATATTATTAAAAAATAAATTAATACATCAAGATAATAAATTACTATTCAACGGTACGATATCCATTTTAAATAAAATTTATATAAGGAGAATCATTGCTGCCAAGTTAGATTTTTTTTAAGTTAACGGGCACAACTTTTAATCAAAAAATCAACAAATAATTGAAGAAGATTACATCACTATATATTTATCGTGACTTTCTATTCATATATACTAGGTTGTTTCATCGCGCATTGAGGAGGTACGTTATTGCGAGCATTCGATCGATATCGGTTAGGTTCGTTATAGTATAATGCATGCACTCAGTATAAAATCAACATATGTTTTACATCGGCCGTTTTTCGGAAAAAAACGAACACCGGTATCGACAAACGATGTTGTCCGATCGGTATCGATCAGTTCAGATTGTCACAGTATTGGTAACGATATTCGTTTATCATCGCAGACAGAGTTGTATAAATGAAAATTATCAAAACCGAAAACCATAAAAAATGAATACATGTACATGTACCAATGTTGTTCGGTAGGATACGTCAGTTTATCGAAAGCAAAAATAATAAAAATAAGTAGTTGTACCGATACCAACCCCGATGTTGTTTGATCGGTTCGGTTAACTATGGTAGCGGCACAAAATTCATTACCAAACAGAAACCATACAAATGAGTATAGGTACATGTATCGATGTTGTTTGGTACGGTATATAGCGATACGATGCCAGTTTATCGAAAACAAAACAGTATACTAAAACTGGTTTATCAAAAGCAAAAACAATATAAATATATATATATATCGGTTTGGTTCCTTTTTCGAACGACAGCGACAAAATATCTGTTTTCAATAAAATTTATATTGCAATGTTGAAATAACAATAGATTTTGGTTTCAGTTTAGTAGCGACATAGTATTCATTTATAATTAACATATATCGCAATGTTGAAAAAATAAAATAGAACGCAAGTTATTACAAAAATAATCAAAATAATATATAATATATAAAATATTTTTAAAAATATTAAAAAGTTATTTAAAAAATCAAAATCAATACTAATGAAAACTTTGTTTTAATATAAAAAAATATAAATTACTATTCATATTATTCATACTCACTGTCTATTTATATATTAAATTCATTATTTTGTGAATACTTTATTTTAATATAAAAAATATAAATCACTATGCATACTTATTTTATACACTATTTTAATATAAAATATAAATCACTATTTATACTCACTTTATTTATATATATATATATATATATATATATATATATATATATATATATATATATAATATAAAATGAAATGAAATAATAATAATGAAATAATATATAATATTAATTTTGTTATTATTATAATATTTTCTACATTACCAATCTTGATTAAAAAAATAATTTTAATGCCCCATGAAATGAGCAATTTTTGCTAGAAATCACTTAATACTATATAGAATATCATGATAATCATTTCAAGAAACTAGAGACTGCAACTTTCATAATTTAAATTGCAATTATTGCTTTTATTTTAAGTTTAAATTTGAAAACATACTTCCCCACCACTCTAAACAATAATCTAAAAAGCTTTTGTATTAAAAAACTTGAAATCACCGTTTAATTGGGTCACAAGCTGCTCCCCATCAATGCTTGTTAAATTTAATTATTGTTTTACACCTTAATTAGTTTTTGACATTCTTTATGCAGCATTTGGGGCATCTGCATTTTTAGACCATAAATTCTTTCAAACTTTTTTATTAATTATTGTTTTATACCGTATTTCGGGGGTCAAAACAATGAATGAAGGCACAATGGACTCAAAGTGCTAAAAGAAGTTACAAAAATCAAATTTAAGAAGCTCCTTGTACTTTTTTGTGAATGCAAAATTAAAAAAATTGTTTTTATGTTTAAAGGAGTTAAAAAAAATAGATCTTGTCCATACAAAAAGTAATATAAGTTGGCATTTTTGTAGTAATCTGAAGGAATCGAAGTTCTAGTGAATCATTTGTAAATTGTTTGACAGAATATTCGTTCAAGTTCATGTATTTATTAAGTAAATGAATATGAAAAAGAAATTTGTTCATTTAGTTACACGAGAAAAAAAAATGAGAACACATGTCTCTTAGGGGAGTAAACGAGACGAGCAGAGCTCAAGCTTGTCGCAGCTCGTTTAACTTTAAGAGACTTCAGGCTCGAGCTCGACTCCTTTAGAGCTCAATTTCTAAAGATCATGCTTTGCTTGTGAATAGTTTTTAAACTTCAGCTTGGAGCTCGGCTCATTTATCATCTACTATCTATTTAATTATTTATTCTATACTATAATTATTCACACACACACTATATATATATATGTATGTATAAGTAGTTTTTGCCTCGCCTGCGTTGCGGGCACAAAGATGAATATCTCTCTCATAACATGTAAGTTTGTATTTCGGTTTTTGTACATACTACTCATAACACGATCTCAAAAAAATACATCAAATTAACCAATTAAAACAAAACGCTACCATACTTTTGCTAAAAAACTAAAACGATAGAAAGAATATAGTTTTAAACTGGGGGAAAATTGTAATCTTTTAGGACAAATGAACGTGTGTCATGTAGCCGCCTGACACGAATAAAAATTACGCTGAATCAACTATTAAAACAAAACGCTATCATAATTTTGTAAAAAAATAATAATAAAATAAAACACTACCATAGTTTTGTAGAAAATAATAAAAAAAAATAAAACGCTACCAAAGTTTTGTCAATTAAAAAAACTAACACGATGACATGACTATAATTTTACACTAGAGCAAAATCGTAATTTGACTGGAAAAAAAACTAAAACGATGGCAAAACTTTAAATTTGAACTGATAGCAAAATCGTAATTTGACAGAGAGGGAAAAAAACAAAAACGATGGCAAAACTATAAATTTAAATGGGCAAAATCGTAATTTAGTTGGACCAATGGCGAAATGTTAGGCAGTTGTCTGACACTATTCCCCTCCATCTATTTTGTATATATATTAAATTAAATTAAATATGTATAGTATCTAATTACTTTTATTGTAATTTGATAAGTAAGTTATTATATATATATATACACACACACAATTGATATATTTAATAAAGTATATATTAATTAATAAAAAAACTCGCTTAGGCTCGCAAACCGTCTCTAGCTCGATATATGAAGCACAAGCTCGGGTTAGCTTATTATATCAACCTCAATAAAAACTCGAGTTTGGGCACGAGCTCATTTAAGCTAGTCTTATTTCGAGTTTTTGGTGAGCCAACCTCAACTACCTCACAAACGTCCTGGCTCGTTTACACTTCTAATATTGTCTCGTGCATTCATTTATGTTCATGGATAATTGTATATGTTTGTTTATATACGTTCGTTTGCATTCGTCCATTCGTGTTCGTTTAAATAATCAGTCAAATTTATATATTACTAATATTGTTTTTAAACTCGTTTGATTTTCATTTTATTGAAACCTTAATTTGTTTAGCCAATGATAATATTAGAGAACATAGGGATAACCACAAGACTACATATTGTACTTCGTTCAAATACGTTTGTACTAATTTAACATGTAAATCCAACTCACACATCAACTTATTGTTTGATTTCGTTGAAACCTTAATTTGTTTAGCCAATGATAATATTAGAGAACATAGGGATAACCACAAGACTACATATTGTACTTCGTTCAAATACGTTTGTACTAATTTAACATGTAAATCCAACTGACACATCAACTTATTGTTTGATTTCGTTTTAACCAACATGGGTTGATTGGTTGGGATCATTATTACTACAGACTAAAAAAAGAATTCCTTTCTTTTTCAACTATATATTACGTGGTTGCTAATATTACTTGAGTTTAATATTTATTTTTCTCGTTAAATTTAGAAAATTGACAGTTTTAGTGTGCCTTGTAAGCTCTTTGACCTTTTAAAGTGAAGGTTATGGGTATAAGTCATGTCTGAAGTAAAAATGCGCTCTACGATAAGTCAAGGCTTTCAAGCAGTGAGTTTCTTCTAGACTTGTGTGGGCTGGGTCACCAATATCGGCTACGTTTGCAAATGTTAGTAGCCTTTTGTTATTCGCTATAAATAATATATACGTACATTTAATGATCTAATTGCTAATTAGAGTTCATGTCTTTATTTACGTATCATTAAGAGATTAGATAAGGATGGTGCATTATTGATCGATAATGGTGTTTTGACTTTTGAAACTCGTATTTTGACTTAATTTGAAAAATCTTCTTTTTTTAACAGCAAGAAATGATGTGTCAGGCATTGTGACCAAGATTGACTACTTGACCGATGCCAATTCTTTGGCTCTCTTAGATTCGTGGAAACCCGACCTCCACCCGCTCGAAGGCACGACAGTGGAATAATCGATAAACTTCACCTCTCATCCAAGACGAACCGGCGCCACCCGTATTCGTCGTTCACCTAGGTCACAAGAAACCCTCAGTCTTTCCCCAACCACTCCACCACTACCTCATTGGCACTTAATTTGAAATATCTAATGGTATATAGGCTTTATTTTAGATATCTTTATTTACTTAGGTGGGTTTGGGTTTGATTGACAAAATTATTAGAGTTTGGAATTAAGGTGTTTCTACTCTTAAGGTCAAGAATTCAAGCACCATAAAAAACAGATTTAGTGTGATTTAAGTTGTTAAAAAAATCTTTATTTACTTTTAACATGTTGAATGTAATGATGATGGTATGATTATTTATATTTATTTTACATACGTTCGTTTTTATGTTCGTGAACCGGTTGTTTAGAATATCAATGAATAAACATAAACGAATATAAACACACTCATCTTCTTAAATATATATATATATATAATTTTATATTCTAGAGATCTGGAAAAAGAAAATAAACTAATTAATGAAATCAACAAAAGTATAGCAGCTATTAACAAGAGAACCATCATATAAGATTATGATCATGTTAGGTGTTTTTTGTTTTATTTTCTTAGTGTTAGATTTTGTTGGATATGGATTAAATGAAATGCATTTGTTTCATTTCCTCTATTATTTAATTTATTGTTAAATCAAGCATTTGATGTGATCAACTAAATTCCATTATCCCAAATAAACCAAAATGTTGTGTATTCAAATCATCTTGGACTCCAGTTTTGGAATTTAGGAACATCCCATAAAACATAATATTAAAATAAAATGTGACTGTCCATTTTGTAGATTAGATTCATGTACTCATTCTATACATCTAATGATGATATACCCACAAGATGACATTCGAAAAGACATTTAATAATCATTTTTGTTGAAATCAATTATTTTAATAATCTTTTAATCATAAAAACACGTAAACTTTTATAACAAATGAAAATATAACATGAATCTATATAGCCTCATTTTATTTAGCAAACAGCAATCAATTGAAGCCAAAGAATTGTTGTGCATTGCACAAAGTGACAACTCTTTTTCTCTAGTTAGGCTATTTGTTATGATAACATGAAAGGTAAAAAAAATGTTGTTACAATCAGTTTCACATAAGCAAGAGTGGTTTCATCGTTTACATCCACTAACGTATGTTATGATTTTATGGAGGTGATGTGTGTAATGGACACTTGTAATTATCTTATTTGACAAAAAACAAAAAAGTAATTACATTTTGCCTTGACGTGCGAAGACCACCAGCTTTCTCCCCACCACGCCCGATAACGCCCAAGCGGGGCGGTGTTCCATGCCCCATGCCTACGTAACATGGTCACCATGCCCTTGTGCACCCTCCACAACACATATTTTTAGGTATCAAGTAACGTAGTGGAACCAACACACAACACACAAAATAGAAAATTAAAGCAAGAAGAACACGGCAATTTTGTGTGGTTCGGATTCAACCCAACCATTTAGCGTAGATTACAATATTTTCTTTGTAAGTTATAAAAGATAATTTGTTATTCTTTCTTGAATTATATTTTTATATACTTTAATATGCACCCAAAAAACTTGCATATTTATACTCTAATTTAATCTATATTAGGGTCGTTTCAAGATTTTTAGAGGCCCTAAACGAAGTACAAAGTCGGGGCCCTATAGAATTGGTATTAAGATTTGAAACATTGAATAACCACAGCGATGTTTCCTAACGTCGGCCTGAATTTCCGCCCAATCCGCAATCAATTTCACATTGGTTGCTCAAAAAAAGTCGCAAGTAACGAGGGTTGGATGTGTTGCGGCGCTGCTTTTGGATTATATTATGAAGCGTGCACGGACAATGTGGACTCCTAGAGTAAAATCCTAAATCATGGGCCTAGAAACGTTGTTTAAGTTGGCCAAAAACAAGTATAATATATGAAAAGAAATTTTTTTTGGAGGCCCTTGTTTTTTTGGTGGCCATAGGCCTTAGCCTAGGTTAATAAGCCCTGATTCATATGCACCTAGAATAAGTATCTTCAAGGAGAAAGATATGTATGACACATTTTGATTAAATTTTTACTAGAATCTAAGGGTTATTTTCGAATAAGTTTTTTCGATTTTTAATGAATTTTTTATAATACACAACTTTTGAAATGTAATTGATTAATAGTTATCTGATACATACTCATCAGGTTATGGGCCTCATCCAACGGGTATTTTTAATAAACTAACGGGTTTACCTAAAACCCACAGGCATACCCAATTCCTGATAGTAATTACCCGATTGATTTACCGAATTTAAGACAAACTTTTATAATCACGTATAAAGTTAAGATTACTCAATCTATCCCAAACCCCCTTCATTGCCATCTCCCTAGACCCCGATAAACAATTAATATGGCACTTAAATTTTGTTGACCCCCTACCCTCAACACCCCACCCACACACCACAAACATGTCACATTGTTTACTGCATTCATAGCTACATGTCATGATATACAATCCTTATATTGGTAACAATACAAATAATAAGTGACACATAATATAATTATCACACCTTAGTATCATAAATTTTCAAATCATCACAAAAATATTCGAAGATTAGACTATTGAAAACTATCAATAATCACAGGTAGAAGGCAAAAGGAGTCAACAGAAAGACAAGCGAAAATTGGTTCAACTTTTTTTACTTATGTGCTGGCTCATTGTGCTATTGGTGCCCATTCATGTTGGGTGTAAAGTTAGGAAGCTTTTATTTGGTAATTTTTATAAATTATAAATAAACACCAAATAAATAATGTTCATTCTGTTAAGTTTGACCAGGTTACAATGCAAAGCTTCATCTACACTAAGTTGTCATGATTGGCTGATTTATTTTTTTCCTTTTCTTCTCTTTTAGTGTTTTTGTTTTCTTTTTCATTTTTATCCCTCAACTTTCAGCCTTAACACTTAAAACATTTTAACTCTCTAAAAACTTTGTAAGTCAGTGTAAATTTAAGTTCATTCACGTCTCAGCATAACTTTGGTCAACTATAATACGTTATCATTAGATAGTATAAAATTCGAGTCACCTTACGTTTCGACGTCGCAACAACGCGCCGTACCATTCTTTAAATTTAAAAAACCTTATTTTCTTATGTTTTGATTTTTATATACGTGTTGGTACAAATTCAATTAGGTTCACTTTTTGACCTAAATTTCTTTCGCAAGTAAGCCGGGTCAAATATAACGCGTTTTCCATGCTTATTTTTATGTATGTTTTCGGTTGGTCTACGTTTTGCTGTAAATTTTATTCGGAAATGAGTCAGGTCAAATATATTACGTTTCATTAGACGGTATAAATTCAACTAACTTTACATTTCGAACCGCTGCAAATGCGTGGGGTAATTTACTAGTTTTATATACCAAACCTTGCCCCTTTTCAATTTTTACGAATCCCACTCCTCACTCTTTTCATTTTTATTTTTCTAGTTTTATAATTTTTTCCAAATAATAATTATATTTTAAAAATATTACATTTTATTTAATAAAAAAAGTTAATAACACTAATAAATTTGTTATTATACTATTAATCAAAAATTAAATGATTTATAGATATATTTTAATAAATATAAATTGTTAAAGAGTATATATGATGGTGGGGTATAATTTTGTGTATACCACTCCATATATTATCATATGATATATTGAAAAGCAATGCAATATAAATATTGTGGGGAAGCAACAGAAATCAAATCAGATACTTAGAATTAAACAAAAGAAGAATAATAAGATGTTGGTTGACATAGCTATAATACTTAAATAAAACGTATTAATATATTGAATATATCTGCAAAAGAGTTATAATTTGAATAATTAACTAGTATTAATGACCCGCGTTTTGTAGCAGGACCGTTAAATCAAACAAAAAGTAAACGTAAAAGATGATGAACCACAGATGCGCGTTATGACGTGTTAACTCACAAAAATTAGATCAAAATGTAAAACATAGAAAACTAAAAAATAGGCGTAAAAACGTTGAACCACACATACACGTTACAACATGTTTTCTAGCAAAATTTAGACCGAAACATAAAACGACAAATATGTAAAAGATAAAAATTAAATACGTTAAAAAATAAAAAGACGTACATAAAAATGAAAGTTGAGAGGTTAAATACGTAAGAAAAATAAAAAAATAAAAACCAGTCACAAACCTTTTTTTTTTGTTAAATTAAAGACGGATAATAAACAATTCAGATGAAAACTAAAAAATAAAACTATGAATCGGTTTAATTTTACAAAGCAGGCCAACTTAACTTATTATAAGCTCACAACCCGGTTTAGTAAGGCTATTCGGTGTGGGGGTCGTCCAGGCCCAGCGATGCCCCCCACACCATTTCTCCTGGGTCCGGCATCGTCTTCCGCGGCAGCCTGCGGACGTTGAGGTCGCAGCTCTTCTTTTCACACACACCTATACATACATACATATATATATTTAGCCGCATCTTTCATTTCCTAGTTCCATCCTCTTTGGGTCATCCTCACAACTATTCTACATGGTGCTAACTCTAACGTGGAGGGTCATCACCCACACTGAGTAGCCTAACTGTTGTGCACACTGCACAGTGTCATATTTCTTCCTCTATAAATCAAACTTTGTTGCATATTCATTTATCAACTTAAATCATCAAAAGCAAATCCTGTTAAAGCAGGCAAATCTTAGCGAAATGGTGTTTCGATGGCGCAAAGCTTTCTGGACATCACTTCCTCGAGAAGTAGATCACCATGAACATGTCACTAACGGTGATTTCAGTCCAAAACTGCGTTGTCGAACCACTACCGTCACTGAGAAATCATCGTCAGTTCCTGTAAGTCCAAAGCATCGTTGCAGAACCCGCAACAACCACAGGTTGTTTCACTGGTCATCAACTCCATCATCTCCTCGTTCTCGTTCTCCTTCACCTTCGCCGCTCTCTATCCTCAGATCACATCTACGAATCTCCATAGTAAGATTTAGATTCTATTCCAATGCCTCTTCGATACTACTTTTCATGTAATCAACATAGATCTCAGGGGCGGACCTACCTTATTGGTTGGGTAGCTGACGGCAGTTTAAATTTTTGAAAAATTTGACATTTTTTTTATTTCGTTACACGTTTTCTATAAAACGTTACCCCTACGAAGATTTTCTAGATCCGCCACTGTAGATTCACCGTACATATTCTAACGCGTGTCATTTTAAATTCGCAGAATAAGTGTGGATTATGCTTTCGGACGCTAAAGAGAGGCCGAGGCGTAGCGATTTACACCGCAGAGTGTTCTCACGCCTTTCACTTCCCGTGCATTGCAGGTCACGTGAGGACGAAGCAAAGCCTTGAATGTCCTGTATGTACGGTCACGTGGAAACACACGCCTCTGTTGCCATTAACCGATCAGAAGAAGGAAATTATTACCAAAACGAAGAAACAAAATCCGTTTCAACCAGATTTGAAACTATACAACGATGACGAACGGCTAACTTCGTTAACGCCTAAATCTCGGTTCAATCCGATTCCAGAATCGGATGAAAGCTGCGACGAAGACTCGATCGTGGAGTTCCAAGGGTTTCAAACCGACAGATTCAACAACAGTGAATTTAACGATAACGAGAAAGATGTGGACATACGATTGCTGCCGGAAGCAGCGGTGATCTCCTCAGGTCGGATCGACGAAACGTGTGCGATTGTTATGCGAGTAAAAGCTCCGGATATTCATTCGAACAGACGAGCCAGAGCTCCGGTAGATCTAGTAACCGTCGTTGATGTGAGCGGAAATGGAAACATATCAAATGAAAAGTTTCAGATACTGAAACGAACAATGAGGATAATAATTTCTTCAGTTTCGTCTTCAGATCGGTTATCAATAGTAGCATTCACTTCTTATTCAAAGAGACTATTGCATTTAAAACGGATGACAAACACCGGAAAACGAGCAGCGTGTCGTATTGTGGAGGCGATGGCGGTGGTTGACGGATTACCGAATGCAAACGACGCCGTGAGAAAGGCGTTGAAGGTGTTAGAAGATCGAAGAGATAGAAACACGGTCGCTAGCGTTATTCTTTTATCCGACGTGCGTAAACAGGCATCGTACGTGTCGTCCACCCGCCACAAGAACGTCGCGGTACATACGGTGAAGCTCGCGGCGGTTGACGACCACGTGGTGGCGAAAACCGTCGGAAGTTTGCTTAACGTGACGGTTCAGGATATGGAACTTCGGTTAGGGTTAGTTTCCGGTTCGGATCCTACGGAAATCACGGCGGTGTATTCGCACGTGCCGCGGGCAGTTGTGTTAGGAGCGAGTACGGTTTTGATCGGAGAAATGTGTGCGAATGAAGAGAGAGAAGTGTTGATTGAACTGAAAGTTCCGTCTGCGGTGGGGGTGTGCAGGGTACTATCAGTGCGCTGTAGTTACAGGGAATCAATATCGCAAGATATTATTTACTGTAACGAGCGTGCACTGGTTGTGCCACGGCCCCACACCGTCAGATCATCTAACCCTACAATCCGACGGTTGAGAAGCCTCTTCATCACAACAAGAGCTCTAGCTGAGTCGCGCCAATTAGTGGCTCGTAACGATTTGATTGGCGCATACCACATGCTTGTATCTGCTCGGGCTGTAGTGAACCGAATTGGCTCGGATTCGCGTGAATATGTAGTTGGTATTGAAGCCGAGCTGAACGAGTTGCTAAGGAGGAGCTCGGCTTGCATGGATGAAAAGGCTGATCCGTTAACGCCAACATCGGCTTGGCGTGTGGCTGAGAAACTGGCTAAGGTTGCCGTTATAAGAAAGTCGTTAAACCGAGTCAGCGACTTACACGGCTTTGAGGACGCTAGATTTTAATTAAAAAATGGAAATATTACCGAAATAAGCATAGTTGACCAACTTATCTTCGTCTTTTTTGTTTTGTAGAAAAATTCAAAACGAAAAAAAAAATTGTAAAACAGGATTGTGAGATTGAGAGGATCTTTTTTGTTTTGTAGAAAATTTCAAAACGAAAAAAAAATGTAAAAAAGATTGTGAGATTGAGAGGGTAAATAAAGAGTGTACCACTTGTTCGTTTGTGTTGTAAAATATTATATTTGTTTATAAGCAAAGGAAAATCATTTTGTCTGATACAATTATTCATATTGATTGTTTGCCATAGAACAATTACAAATATTATGATTTTGTTTGATTATCTTCGAGAGAGAGAATCCATGATGGTGGTAGCGATGTTTTTCTAGAACAATTCATCACCAAATTCCCCAAAATTAATTTAACAATTATATGAACTTTCTGTCATCATTTAACCATGGTCGTAAAAGTCGTTAGGTGTTACTTAGTCGGATTTGAAAGTACACAAGAAGTACACTACCTAGGTGGGAAGTACTCGGTGTAGACGGAGAATACTCGGCCTAGACAAAGAACATTCGGGCCTTAGCAATCTACCTTGTAGTGATTACTCAGGTAGTGCCCATCTTAGTGAAACCAGGGGGTGCACCTCCCCCTCCCCCGTAATGTTTCAATTAGAAGTACAAAATTTCTGTTTTTTTATCTGAAAATTATAAAATCATAAAGGATCGCCCCACCCTCCCCTCCCCCCTTGAAACTTTTGATCAAACTCCACCACTGAGTACTCGGCATTCGAAACCTTGTATTACAACCATGCAATTAAGTGATCAACAAATTTGATGGGGGTTTTGCACACAGATTTTGTGAATCTTGAGGCTTAGTTTCTCCACTCGATAAACTTATTTGGATAACAAAAATTGATTTGCCATTGAGATCGATTCTCAGGTGGCATGAGGTTTCATGGTGGTCTTCAATTTTGATTTGTAGATTTAGAATAGATCTTGATGACAATGAAGGATGATGGTCGATGATTAGGAGGAAAGAATAGATGATGGTCGATGATGTGGAGGAAAGAGTGGGTGATTTCTTTTTATTTATTCGAGTGTTGTATGAAGAGTATGCACATTATGCATATTAACATCCACCTAAGGTAAGATAACAGTTATACTGTTCTGTTTAATAGCAACATGTAACAGAGTTGGTGTAACGGACTAAAATTGCTATTATGAACGAAAACCAAAATTAAATATAAACTTTTTGGGTTATCTAATATGAAGTACATTAAAAGAAGAAAATCTGATGATATTCTGGTGGTAATCATTGTTGAATTCCCAATCAAAATATTAAATAATAACTAATAGAAGAACATTTCTACTTGTATCTTCTATAAGATAGGATATAAACAGAGTTTTGCATAAATGAAGAGCATCCTTTGCAAAAGTCGCTAATCGCTTCCTAGTTGTATTTGAGAGTGCTCGGAAGTATCTGGGAAGTACTCGGCCTAGACGGAGATTACTCGAGGAGTAATCAGCCTAGACGAACAGTATTCAGGCCTCGGCAGCCTACCTTGTAGCGAGTACTCGGGGAGATAAAGAGTATGTGGTTACTAAAATGTATATATCATTTTTGGTTGTAGGATTTTATTTTCTTTACATAAATGGGCATATTAATTATTTCACGCCACTTACACGAAAAAAGTAAACTGTTCATCCAATTCAAGGACCAAATATGTTACAAACCATCATCTGGACGACTAGACATACCACTGGACCATCCATGTAACCAATTCAGGGAAATTGGATATCAATAATCCCTAGTAGACGTCATTGGCCATTGACAGTCCCACTTTTATTTATTCCCACTCGCAATCCCACAATTCAAATATTTGGCCTCAACTGGTCCGCCGTTAAAAAGAACTTATCGAAGTTAAAAATTTTTCTGAATTACAGACTGACGTTTTAGAGCTTTTGATCAGAACGAAGATTCTATTCAATTAATGTAAAACTTAACTCGTAAGAGTGCTCCAAATGATGAAAGTGATGTTTCACTTCAAGTGTGTTTAAACTTTCAATTAACAAACTTAACTACGTTAGGTTATTTTTAACAGCGGACAGGTGGAGACCAAATATTTAAATTGTGAGACTGCCAGTGAAAATAAAACAAAAATGAATTGTCAATCGACAATGACATCTACTAGGATTATTTGCTTATTTAAGTATTGGGCTCCGAAGTACTTTTTTTAATATGGCTCGACACTTAAAAGGAAAAGAGAAACATGGCATGTGTTTTCTGTGTATGGGCCTAGAAGGATTCGGGCCACACCTGCTGTTTGATTGGGCAGCCTGTTTGTAGCCTTGTAGGTTATTGTAGGTACCACGAGAAAAAGGGTAGTGGGCCGACGTGAGAGCGTGTGGGGCCCAAGATCCGACCCATGACCATGAGTGCTTATTAGTTTCGTGTAAAATATGTTTTACAACTTTAGGTATCATGTCACACATTATAAGTTTTTCTTTTCTTTTCCCAAAACACGCTTTAATTTTTATTATATGAGCCGACATGCCACATTGTAAAATATTTAAACAGACATGAAATTATAATATATATATATATATATACTTTTAAGTATATATACTTTTACGTATATACACTTTTATTTTATTTCAATTTATATTTTATAAATGTACATATATTTATGCATCAAAAGGAGCCACAGTATACAGTTATAATTCAAAAAATCATCGTCATAGGACGGACATATAATTGGGTCCTAATATACACACACGCACTACTATATTTTGACACCCTTTATAGGTCACGTATTTTTTTAATTTTCAACAAAGGTTGTTGCTGTCATATTATGTTTGGCGACTGGGTTATATGATTTGAACAAGTCTATACGAGGAGTATAGCCACCTATATATATTACAAACATTTTATACAAGTTTTCTAAAAGTTTAGATAATTTTTTTATAAAAAAACATTGTTAAAGTACCAACTGTATATAAGAAAATTAAATATAAACTTGTTAATATTAGTTAAATATATTTTTTATAAAATAATAACTTAGTTATTTAATCGAAACCAAACTATCGTATAATACATAACCAACCAAACAAACTAGACATTGTAAACAAAACATTACAAATATAAACAACTGAGCAAACTATGTTGTATTATACTATGATTGTAGTGTAGTATAGTACAGTACATTACAACACAGTAAAGTATAGCCCTATAGTATGTTATGTTATGCGATAGGGCTATACCATAGCATACTATATTGTATTGTACCATATTGTGTTGTATCGTGTTATGTATAGTGTACTATATAGTGTGTTGTACTGTATTATATTGTGTTTTGTATTGTGCTATGTTGTGAAAGTGTAATGTATTGTACCATACTATATCATAATATACTATACTGTATTATACTATTTACTATGTTATGTTGTGTTGTATTTTGTTGTACTGTAGTATAGTATAGTAAACTTAATGGTATAGTTTGTTCAGTTGTTTATATTTATGATGTTTGTTTACAATGTATAGTTTATTTGGTTGGTTATTTATCTAACGATAGTTAAGTTTCGACTAATTAGCAAAGTTTATATTTCATATAAAAAAATATATTTATCCAATGTCAACTATATAATATCTAATGTTCTTATATAAAGTTGTTCATGTAACGACTATTTTTATTTTATAAAATAAAATAAAAAATTACCTAAATTGTAAAACAAACTTGCTAAAATAACATATATTGTATAACAATACTTGTCATATTAAAAAAGTAAAACTTTATATACCCTATATAGCATATAGTCCACTAGTCAGATAAAAACTCACACTTACAGCTCGGCCTTATAAGATTAGTGCCTATATATTTTGGGTCTATAGACCTATACGAGACGTATAGATGACGGTCAGATATGTGAATAACCAATAACCAAACCTGTATAATTAAATATTTCACTATTTTACTTTATTTGAAAGAAAGTTGAAACATGTTTGGCAATGTTTTTGAGGAGTTCAAACCAAGCTTAATCTTTGTGGACCAGGGCACTTTGAGATTGTGACCTGACTCTTGTTCAAAGTCGATTCGTTCATAAATGAGCCGAGCTCAAGCAAAGGTAAGCTTACTTGTTGTCTCGTTTAAGTTAAGCCTAAATTTTATTGTTTATAAGGCTAAAGAGTATAGGGGCATAGGTTGGGTCATCAACGGCCACGTAGGACCATTAATACATTGCTACATCATCCCCTTGTCTCATTCATCATGGTTGGCATTGATTAAACCATGACAACCATAGGCCTCTTTTCCTTTTTCAATTATTCTTTTTCCTTTTCAAAAAAATAAATTAAAATGAAATTAATGGTTTGAGTCATGACCACATCCTTAGGGTAGTGGTTTTGAATGATAGATTAAAAGTGGGTGACATGACGCTAATGTAGAGGGTCATGCTGACCATAAAGGCTATGACCAAACCCTATAGCCTAAGTTATAATCGAAATGAGAGTCCAATCTTAAGCTTTCTAAGACCAAGTTTTACATTAATCTAAACTAAGTAGCTTGCTTGTTTAGCTAGTATTCAATATCTTCAAAATAAATTTTGCATTCAAGTAAGCAAAATATTATTCTCAATAAGATTTGAAAAAAAAAAGATAAACCAGTTCCCTCAAGCATTTTACGAACCAAACTCAAGCTCAAGTTTCAGCTCGTTAATAAACAAACGAGCCAGCCCGAGCTTCTCTCGTTTAACTTAGACTCGTCCCGACCGTGAACTCCGGTGATACCCCCAATGTGGATGGGTTCTGCAAGCAAAAGATACTGGTACCTAATGCAATTTAAGTTGTACATTGGATTATATTTAACAAAAAGCATGAAAACCTGTCTACATTTTGATGGATTTGTATTATTTTACGTCCGTATACTGCTGTGCTGGGCTTCTGCACAACACCTGCTACTGCAGGAATTTTCAATATATTTTTACCAACATTAGTCCTTCCACTTTCAGTTTTTCAAAAACCCAAGACCTTTCTTTTTCTCTCTTTCCATGTTCAGTCCCTCAACTATACACAATTAAACACCGCCATCATAGACATCCTAAGCAGTTAATGCGGTAAAATGTCAGACATCGGTCAAGGACCGATAATCGGTTATCGCGGTGGGATATCGGTAATTTTAATATCATGCTAAATTTATATATATATAGCAATTAAACACTAACAATTCAGTATGCTCTCATACCATTGAAAAATTAACCTTTTGCAACTTGCAAAACGCAAACAATTGTATCAGGTAAGAACTAACTAAGACTTAACACACTAATATTTAACAATAACAACTAACAATTGAGACTTAATACACTAATAACAGCAATAAGAAGAAAGATAAACGGTAGAACTAAGAAGAAAAGTATTGATATCGGGAAAATCAGTGATATATCGGTCAATATTGCCGATATTATCGGTACTGATATTATAACCTTTATTTTGCACCCATATCTCAGCGGAGGACCGATAACCAATATATCACTGATATATCGATGTATCGGGGTATTAATTACATAGTAAACATCCATACAGTAATAAGTAATAACATGACTGGAGACAAGTGTTTTAAAATCACACAAACACACATTCATCAAAAGACCAAGAGTAAGGAGTCAGAAAACAAAGGTTTCCTATATTAATATCTCAGAAACATTTTACTCTTACTATTTATAGAAACACACACCACTTCCCATCAAAACATAACGAACGGCATTTCACTCGGAAGAGAAGCTAATTTCTGTTCTTTGATTTCTCCATAGCCCTTGGAGCTGTAGTACATCATTAAACATTAGGATTATATGTTTATATCATGTTAATATTATAAACAAGTTGCTCTATTAGTGTTCTAAGTGAAGGGTAATTCAGTAAGTTGACATTCAGTTGCGGTTTTCATCCGATAGTGGAGTTAGATAAGCTGTAAATGTGACGCATACCTAAACCAATTGCATCAGAGCCCTTCATGATCTTCAGCCTCTTGCAAGAACCAATGAACATACTGGCATCACACAAAGCAAAAAATAACATATTAGAAAGTAATCGAAATGATATATGTATATATCCATAACACCAGACCCGTTAAACAGGCAAAATGATTTTGGAGATATGGTGAAAAATACTTACTAAACAGCTGATGGCTCGTCTAGTGTTTCAATTCAAAATTGTATTACGGCAATGATCAGAAGCAAACATGTTAACGGTAATAGAACATAGATTTGACAAGAATATAGAACCTAACTATTATATACTAACAATTTCGAGAGGAGTATCTTTTTTGTAGCATCTGCTTTCACGCATACATGCACAATACATTCATAGATCGGAATTTACTACACAAGGATACATGACACTGTTGAAATTCGAATATCATTTTAATTTGTTTAAAGCACATAAATTTATTGCCCGAATCTCAAAACAATGGATTTATTAGTGTTTTATCCTAAAATACACGATCTTTTTTTATGAGGCAAATACCAGAAGTTCACATAAAAAGATAATTATTTAAGGTGGTGTAATTATATATGTTTCGCTTATGGGTTGATTACAACGTAAGAACACTCGACCATTATTGGGTTTAAATTTGTAAAATAGGTTAATTAAGTAATCATATTACAAGTGACTAAATATACCTACATGCATACAAATTAGCATGGATCCTTTTTTTCCTTAAGAGGAAACGGAATTTTTTTTAGTATATTAATCCGATAAATATACCTCCAATTATTCAGAATTTAATCTCGTATTCAATAGCAATCACATTCTATCAGTATTCAGTACTGGACCGTGAAGAATTTATATTTATCAAGAACACGTATCATGATAGCTATTTTAAATTTGAATAGAGGATCCATAGTTGTTAATGGCGAATGGCGACAAATAGCGATAAGGTACCTATATGCTACATAGCAAATAGCGATAAATAGCGGGCGCTTTTTATAAATAGCGATATATTAGAAAAAAGTTTATAAAAATTATATATATTATATTAAAATACCCTGGTGTAAACGCTATTTTACATGTATATTTAAAAAAAACCTAAAATCCAGCTATTTTATAGCTATATTTAATCGCTATTTATATTTAAAATATAAATAAATATAATAAAACTGAAATCCCGCTATTTATGGCTACATACCCTGTAGCGACCTTCAACCTATACACTACGCTATTCGCTATAGCGACCGCTATCGACAACTATGAGAAGATCGGTTCACTTATCGAGTTATACTATACTATTAACCGCTTGCACTCATCCTACTCATAGATGAAAAGCAATCAACAAATACGGCAATTGTTCTATTATATGAGCACTATTAATTACTTCAGCTACTTGATGTTGGCGCTCTTCAAAATGCCACAACACTAAAATAAGAAATAACGTTATTAAAGCGAAAAAATAGCGTAAGTTGCATGACACTTACTCCAAGGCACATCTCCGACAAGCATCCAGTCACCATCCTTATCCTCATACGTGAGCACATACTCCGATCCATGCAACAGATCCCTCAACTTGCTCTCACTCAGACTTTCCCTTCCGGAAGCTCCACATTGACCTACATTAAGAAAAAAAATATTGTGTGTTATAATGAGAGTTAATATTGCGTGAATATTGAATGCTACATAGACAAAAGTTTACATAGATTATAGAAACAACTCACCAATAGTGAAGCAGCTAAACATCTTCTCTAGGGCCGATGAAAGCTGTTGATAAGTAGTGTAGCTTCTTAGATCAACCTTCCTCAGATACGGAGCACCGTCCATGCTAACTTTCACAAATTGAGCAGCGGGACCCGGTTTTCCATCCACCTCATCATTATTTTTCGAGTTTGTAGCCAATATGTTCTTGCGAAACGATCTAACTGGAGGCCAACCAACTACCTGTGCCCTGCAAACATCGGTAGCAAATAATATTAGTCTCTCAATTTGATTTACTCATTAGTCGTTACATTTTCTCTATTACACTTACTTAGCAGCAGGAGGGTTAGAAGCACTGGCTTTGTTAAGGCTAGTTCCATAAGTTACATGAGTTTGTTCCTGCGGGGACACCTTTGATGTCGCGTCTTTAATCATCGCAGGCTGAGTTCCCGATGAGATCTTACCGCTTACGCTTGCGTTACCAGCAAACTTCCCTTGAACCAAAGATTTCGAACCGTCAGAATCAATCACGGATGAACCGAACATCCAATTCCCTTCACCAATGGTGTCAGAGAATCCTCTTTTATTTCCAGAAACAACAATCTTCTGCGAACCTAAGCAGATTCCTTCTTTAGAAGGCACCAATGGAAATAACGGTTTCTCATCAAGACAATCGTCTGAATCGCGCACAGGGGATTGAGATCCCGAAGACCGAGCCTCAGTTCAGTAGCTTTAAGGTTTAGATTATCCCTTTTCATTTCGGACATTCCAGAAACCGCTGAGCTGTCAACAGATGAACAATCTGATAATCCGAGATAATTCCGCTCGGTTAATCCAGGGCTCTTTTGAAAAACTGATTCCATACTGGAAGCAGAAGTCATTATGGACGCATTTCCCGGTGCATCCGCTTTGACGTCTAACAGAGGTGGAGTCATCACATCCAAACTTCTAGTAAATTCTTTTTAATCTGCTTGAATATCCAACTGTTAACACAACATATGTTTCAAAACTCCACTGATACAACAATTCATCCATAATCCAGTCACTTTAAAAAATTTATAAACCAGCAATCACACACATAGTCAAAAAAATAGTAATAATAAACAAATAAATAAAATATAAAAATAAATAAATAAATAAAAATAAAAGAAAAATTATTACAATATACCAGTGTATAAGTTCTGTATCTGACCTTTGGAAAAGGCAAATCGGTAGAAACAAAACAAAACAAAAAAAAAACTAAAAAGCTTCTTAGTATATGCATATCCGGTATCTTCAAAATTAAAGCTGTCAGTAGACTAAAATCAATCAGCACAATTTAAAACCCTAATTTACAAAAACATACTCAATCAATCAACCGTAAACTATACAATTTCAACATAAATCTCGCAATCACAACAAATTTCACGAAACAAATCAACAGAAAACCTAACAAACAAACACATAACGCTAAAACTAATCTCATAACCACATCGTTCATCTCATGCAAGCAAAAACACACAGCAAACAACATGATAAAACTAACAAACTATGAACACACTTTCATACTCTTATCAAAAGTTCAAAACTAGCAAAATCCAGATCTCATCGTTAATAAACTCCGATTTGTCAAACTAATAAGCTGTAAACAGAATAATAATCGGATACTTGAACGAATTTAACGAAATAAACGAATTATATGAAGCATTTTACCTGAAATTGATGAGAAATAGGAAATAAGTGACAGTTGAGAGAAGAAGATCCGATCGATGAGAACAATCTTCAAAGGAATTGAACGCAGAGGAACAAGATGAGGAGAGAGAAAGTATGTTTTAGAGAGAGAAAGAGAGTATTTTAAGGCCCCTCCATTAAGAAGAAAGCAAACAAAAGGTCTGTGAGCTGTGTGCCGTGAAATTCGGATTTTATGTAATAAGTTAAGAGTGAATATTATAAACAAGTGTGTTTTGTAGGGGGCAAAGTGTAAGATTTAGAAAAAAGTTGGAAAGTTTTTTTCTTTTAGCTTTTGAGTCCAAGGTTTTATAAGAGTGTGCTCTTTAGTCCTCCATGTTTAGTCCATGAGTTGGGTGTCAATGTAACAATGTTTAAGTTGTTACTACTTTAGTTTTTCTTAACTACAAATTTCTTTTAATATCTGTCTTCTGTGAGATTTGAACTAAAGACATTTTTTTCTTCTAAGCCCAAGTGTTTAAAGGTTTTGACTTTGCCAATGTACCACCACCCGATTGGTTTTTACTACTTAGTTGTATATTATACCTTTTTGGGTTTGTTTAACTATACAAGCCTGATCCAACGTTTTTGGAAGCCCTAAGCGAAGTATAAAGTTGAGGCCCTTGTGAGATTTGAACTTAAAAAAATGTCAATCAGCAATAGCAAATCGCAATATCAAGTCGTAAAATCGCGAATATCAAATAACAATATTGTTTTTTTATGGTTACTGATCAATCACAAATTGCACCATCGGCAGCAATTGATTATTCATAGTTTCTTCCCATCGGCACCATCGACAGAGGGACCTGGTAACTTATGGATTCCATAAAAAAAAATTAGGCCAATAATCCATTAAGTTTTAGGTGTATGCCATTTATTTGTTTGGGTCATTATGTGTTTGTTCAATTGGGTCAAATACACATACACATATAATATACGAATAAAAATTGAAGGCCCTTAGTTTTTGGTGGTCCTAGGTCTTCGCCTAGAACGCTAAGCCTATCGTTCAACCCTATAACTATCATTAACATAATAAATACGTATGAATAAATATGAAGGAGCTAGAAAAGGATGGATAACCCACATGAAGTCCATGAGGATTATTGATTTGATCACATCATGGAAAATTCGTACAATGGTTGTTGTCATGCGGGTAAATAAGCTTAAATTATATTGTATTTTCCTTAAATGTGTTTAAGTTAAAGTTGGTATTGTGACAATATTTCGTTACAAATTGTTGTTTAGACAGATGTTGTATATGTTAAATTCTATATGAATATCTTAATAAAAAAAGGCATTTCTAATTTTGATTTCTTTTCAAATCTATTGTTTGATGTTTTGTAGCAAGGGCGGACCTACCTTTTTGGTAGGGGTAGCCTCCGCTACCCTCTGGCGCTCCGGCGGTAGTGTAAATTTTGGAAAAATTTGACGTTTTTTCGATTTCGTTACCAAATTCTTTTAAAACGTTACCCCTATGAAAGTTTCATAGATCCGCCACTGTTTTGTAGGCTTGTAGCCACCACCTTTGGTTAAATTATGTTATCAATAAGTGACTAAGCATGAGCCATTATATTGAGTTTATAAAATACCTTTTGTTCTTTATATAAATAGGATATGGTTGTAGTGGTTTACCGGGCATACATCAATGAACATTTGGTTGTGTATTTAGTTATTTTATTACAATTGTAAGTACATATATTATCATATGGATTTACTCCACAACATTCACATATAAACAAAATATAATATAATCATTTTAAAGTAGAATAATATCTACAAAAGGATCATTAATTCATTCCATTACACATAAAGTATCTTATGGTGATGTGTACCAACCAACATACAACATACAAACATCCTTGAACACAAAGCCTCATTGCATAAATATGTCTTATCATGTTACGTGATTCGGTATGCAATATTTTTTGTAATCAAAGCTTAAATAGTTATCCATATTTTTTAAACACAAAAAACAATTTTTATATCAAAATACCCGATTTCTTTCGTAACATGTTTCATTTCCAGAACTAAGAACATATCTTTGATGTCTACTTATTTTCTATACCACTTTCGAAAGTTATAGCGTGAAAAACATAAAAAATGTACACGGTAAACCTTTATTGTAAAAAAAATAGATGATTTGTTGTTTAAAACAGCTAATATTACTTCTTTGTATCAAAAACCATGTTTGTATCGAAACAAAATAAATGGCACATAGAGGATGGCAAGGTTCCTTTGGTTGTTAGTTGATCCAATATCCGACACATTATTTTCTTTCATTTTTTGAATAAAATTAACTACTAAACATAACGTGGTTAACTAGTGAATCTAACATAGATGTGAGCATGTGTATATATTTTCGACTATATTCATGAGCCGATTAATTAACAGATAACTTGATTGTGTCAATATATAAAGAAATAAAAATATAAAAATCTTCTTTTTCTTAATTTTAAAACTTTTTGTGTTGAAAAAGATTAAAAGAAAATTGATTTTTAGATGTCTTAAATGAAAGTTAAAATAAAGTTTATATGTTTCTCTTTATAAATTTCCCTATAACAACTAATGCAATTTCTTTAAGCTTTAAAGGCATAGGATGAACCTGCCCTAGCTACCATAAACATTTTTTATTAATAAAAACATATCTTTGTAATCATTTGTATTTTGGTCACTACCATATTAATACCCCCAACATCATTATTAATAACCACATACTAGCTTTTGTTACCCACCACTTGAATTAAAAATTATGAAAACTATAGTAAATAAATATATTATATTGGTTTTGTAACCAATATTCAATATTCGTTTTATAAATCGTATATTATTCCATAAACTAATTGAGAATATTTAAAATATGGATAGTGATTATAATTTTTTTTTCTTTTTTTTTTAGATAATATTATTTTAGATTCAGAAAACTTGCCAAGTTAAATCAAAACAGAATGTAGCTGGTCAACAAGCTGCGCCGCCAATCCTTTCTGAATTGCAAACCCTAACCTTCCAAATACAAACCCTTGCCCCCTTGGGGTTGAACAATTGCTGTAGACGACCCGTTGAACCCTCGTCAAGAAGTGGATAGCTTCTGGCGCTAGGGAGCCAAAAGTATCAAAGGCAAAAGGGACAAAGACATGCTGGTTCTTTGCACAAGCTTTAGCGTGCTTATCCACTTTCTTTGATTCTGCCTTTCTTGCCGCTTGTCCAGCTACAAACCCGTTTTCCCTTAAGCCAACCAAAGGGGAAACCCCCGTGAGGTCTACACAAGCATGTTTCCCCCCAGCCCAGCCAAAGACGAGCGGATCCGCTGGTCGCAGAGTAGATCTCCCTTCCATAGGGTCCGTGAGGAAATTCACAGGGGCCTCTTTCTTAGCCGAAATCTCAGCTCTTCTTAAGATGTCCCACAAAGCATCACGCACCCAGTCGTGCCGATATTTGAACCCAGGGAGCTCTTTACAGTGAACTGCATGCTCCCCGTATTTATCCATACAAGCTTTACGACATATAATATGATATATGGATATGTTATATATATTTTTTCTTGACTTGTGAAATAAAGTGTGATTTTCACAAATAGAAGGTTTATATAAATATTTTTTATTAACAAACTCTCCTAGTCCAAAATACTTATATATCTATACTTACAATCTCTCTAATAATAATAATAATAACAACAACAACAACTTTCCTCTACAAGAAAAAGAAAACAAAAGATATAAACGGATAGTGTTGCATTTTTGTCTACACTTTCTTGCCTTCTTCAATTTGACAAACTCTGATAATTTTGATAGTACTCGTAACTTCATTGCGATGTATTTTGTTTTCTATGATGTGGTCCGAGTAGTTTATCAAGAGTTCGCAATAAGAACAAATTTACATATATATTTCGAGCTGGATTCGAAAACAATTAGAAATAATAATATTAAAATATCGCAAACATATTTAACAAATTTATTTCATATGTTTAAAATCAATCAAAAGAAATAAATAGTTGATATAAAAGACTAAAAGTGGACAAACTATGAACAGAAGAAAACAAAACCTAGAACTAACTAGGGTATAAATTCGAATAGAACAAACTCTCAAATTCTATACTAAAAATGTAACATGCTAGACTCTCTTCTCATTTTTATAGAAAAGAAATTGTTTACACTAAGCATTATTCTAAACATTACTTATATGGAATATTATTTTAGATCTTATAATAACCCAAAGCTAATTAAAGGAAAATAAAAAGTAGATGGGTATCACTTTCTCTCAATAGTAGATTAATTACTAATGAGTGACTTAGCATAAATAAGCATTAAATATGATATTCCCCTTACTTTAACATGTTTGTTTTAATCCTATTATATATATGTAGTTTTCTTTTGTATTTTTCTTGTTGTTAAACGAATTTTAACATAAACCTGATTTGAGCAGTCAAACTAGATAAACCAATAATATTGGGGTTTGCTGTCCAATGACAAATACAATACCTTTAAAAGCATCTAAGATTTGAAAGTCACAAGTTCAAGTCTTATAAGCGGTAACCGGTTGAACCGGCTACTATTTGTTGTCCCGGTATAGTTGAGCTTGGTATAAATAGGGTTCTGGTATAGTTCTCGAACCACTAGTATATCCAGTAACACCTGTTCAAACCGGCCTATCGGTTTAATCCCATGTTAAAATTTTGAGTTTAAAATAGCGATGATAGTATTTTCATCTTTTAAACGATCGTGAACTTAATTCAAACAACACTCTAATGCCACAAACCTATCGTAGACTTTTATTTAAAAAGACTTTGTTGAAGAATTAATTTTTGATTGTCGGATCATGTGGTTGTGAATTATTTTTTGGGTTGAAGTTGTATTTTTATGAAACTATAAGGTAAACTAATTAATCCGATTGAACTGTCTGGCACAACCCAGTACAATCGATTGAACCGTTTCTAAGCCCTACCTGATATGGTTAAAAAACCAGTTGAGTTAATTACTGTTTTCGTCCTTGTGGTTTGTCAAAAATCACTATTTCAGTCCATTAGTTTAAAAATTGCGATTTCAGTCCCTGTGGTTTCACTTTCGTAACCATTTCAGTTAACCTTGCAACCATTTCAGTCCCTGTACTTACAGAATAAATGGATTGAAGTGGTTACGAAAGTGAAACCACAGGGACTGAAATGGTTACGAAAGTGAAATCACAGGGACTGAAATCGTAATTTTTAAACTAATGGACTGAAATAGTGATTTTTGACAAACCACAGGGACGAAAACAGTAATTAATTCAAACCAGTTTTTAAAACATTGCTTATAAGTGAC
The DNA here is from genome assembly GCA_947069175.1 of Scalesia atractyloides. NCBI lineage: Eukaryota > Viridiplantae > Streptophyta > Magnoliopsida > Asterales > Asteraceae > Scalesia > Scalesia atractyloides. The sequence continues at coordinate 2,831,598 of CAMTDV010000022.1, forward strand.
TGAAATATGATTGAAAAGAAAAATTGTTAAAAAAAGCCTAAATAAACCAATAAGATTGACTGAAATAGAGTATTTATAAATAGACATGAGAAACGGTAGACAAAGTGTGAAGTTGAAGATTTTGCAGAAAAACGATGATAACAAAATCAACAAACTTTGATTATGTCTAACCAAAAAGGTCAAAATTCAACAAACTTTACTAAAACAACCCTTGAGTTACAATAATTGACAAAAACCCCCCTTGAGGTTAGTCCATATCCACACGTGTCTCCGTTCACATGTCAACACAAGCAGTATTAAAGTGGGTCCACCTCGTTCCCCATAGAGCATACGGGCAAACGTGGGAATTGAAAAAGATGCCCCCCTAACACATGGACAATTACTACTCTTGAGGGTGTTGATTGATTGTACCGGATTCAAAATTAAATAATATATACTTAGCTTTGGGTGGGTCAAATTGATAAACGATCGTGTTTGAGTTAGGGTTAACTCGTTTTAAAAAAGCCAGATTGTCTACGGATTGACCCGTTTTGTTAAAACGTTAAGTATATTTTTAAGACGGCTATATTATTTTTGTTTTTTACATATCCATTTTTCTGAATACTTATTTAGTCTACCTAAGTCTAAATTCATATCCATTTTTCTGAATACTTATTTAGTCTACCTAAGTCTAAATTATTTCTATCTTGGATGAAGGGGGCTTAATTTTTTTGAGTTAAATGTCTGGTTGGTCCTTGGTTTTTAAATATTGCAGACTTGGTTCTAGTAGTTCAATAATTACACACTTGGTCCTATTGGTTGTAATTTTTGCACTCGTGTGGTCCTTATCAATAACCTATGTTAAATTTCTGAGTTAACTCTATGTATAATTACTGAACTACCCTTAGTATTAAAAGCAAAAATAAATAAATAGTTACTTAAAAAACTAATTATAAAGTAGTCCTCACATGTTATTTTTTAACCAATCCTCACCCACCCCACCCCACCCTCACACAGATCTCTCTTTCTCACTGAGAAATTCTCCGTCAACTCTCCTTTACTCTGAAACCACAACCACAACACCATACATCCTTCACCTCCACCACCTTGGATTGCCACCATACATTCATCGACGAAAACCTGAAAAACTCGAATCAAATCCACATTTCACACTTAAAAACAACATTAAATGGTTGATTTTGATCACTAATTTCACATTCAATTATGGGTTTTCCGGCTATAATCGTCTTTCCGGCCATATTCCTTTTCCGGCTATTATCGTTTTTCTGGCGGGTTCGTGTGGTGGTGGTTGGGGTGGTGTTGGTGGTAGAGGTTGGGGTGGTGTTGTGGTGGAGGTGATACCCAGAAGCCATTAACCCAATCACCGATACTCAGTCAATCACACCTGCCGGAAACACTGGTTTTACCATCGCATTGTTTATCAACTGATTAAGTAGGGAGTCACGAGCTCGACGAATAGATCTGCCGGACGAAATTTTAGTTAAGAACCGGTGATGCAAGTAGCGGTGGCTTGATCGTTGTAGAACCACAAATGATACAGTGTTCTGATTTAAATATTAACTAGTTACCATGAATCAACGTTGATGGTGTAAGCACCTGTACCAATTTTCTTTGAATTGAAGGTTTGCATTTGGAAATCCCTGTTGTGGTAATATATGGTTTTCAACCTGTTGATGGTGGTTACTGACTTACTGAGATAGAGAAAGAGAGGAGAGAGAGAGAGGTGAAGAAGATGATAGGGTGGGCCATCTTTTTTTGTTTCTTATATATTACATTTAATTTTTTAATTGTTAAGGGTGATTCGGTCATTTAACATCAACTTAACTGAGAAATTTAACAGAAGTTAGTGATAATGACCATCTGAGTGCAAAATTACAACTATTAGGACCAACTATGTAATTAGTGAACCATTTAGACTAAGTTTGCAATTTTCACAAACCACAGGGACCAACCAGGTATTTAACTCATTTTTTTATTCAAAGTTGCTAAAGTTATTAACCAATCATTATCTGTCATCGCATATTTTTTTATCCAAAAGTACATGAATTGGTTGGGGTGGTGTTCTTGAACTACCTAAAGTAGAGTTGTCCAAAGTCCAAACCGTTTATCGCTCGCTAAAAAAATGGTCACTATTTGGATTAGTTTTGTAAACGAGTCAAGCACAAGCTTCGATTAGTTACTTTGGTGGGACATAACTACACACTTTGACGACTCAACGGCAGTGAATACTAGACGTTAGCCTTTTATTTTACGTATCATCTTATCAACCTTTTTAAAATTGAAAACGTAGTTGTATTTTAAATAAAGAATTTTGTTAATATCTTAAACAACTTTCGCCTTTGTGATCAGTAACTTCGACGAAGTATAGTTATGCACATCGCCTACTCAGCGATGATGAAGACTATTTTTTGTATCTTGCATTTATTGTCAAGACACGAAAAAATTTACTAAGGCATCCTATAACCTGTTAAGACACGAACATGCCCTAAAGGGGTGGAGTGTGGACGCCGGCCGTAGAGACGTGGTGTTAAGAGAGAGATATGGCTGCGAAATGCAATGTTTGATGTTTCAAAATTAGGGTTATGTTTTACCTTTGTTCAGACACGTATATCAAAACCCCACCCTACTTCCTATTTTTTAAAAAATAAAAATTATCAACATGTCTTAACGGGTGCTTAACATGTTAACGGGTTTTAACTTATTTAAACATGAAAATTAACACACCTTATCGTGTCCACTTGTTTAGCACATGAAACCTGTTAAGAATCAAACACAAACTTGTTAAGGTCGTGTCGTGCTTTCGTGTTCGTGTCTGAAATTGCTTTCGTGTTCGTGTCTGAAATTGTCAGATGTACGGATGATGATGAAGACTAGTAACTAAATTTTTATATTTAACTTTTTATTTTAGTATTTTGCGCATTTTGACTACCTGACGACGACAAAGACTGTATTATCTCTTTTTATTCTTTTATATTTGTGGTGAAGATCACAAGATAAGTATTGTGTAATTAAACCTAATATAATGATAAATAAGTTTTTTTATTTATAATATGTACATGTTTTCCGTTGAATCGAGCGAAGGTATTTCTACCGGTTTCTTTGAAGTGATAAAGAAAATCAAACTAATAAAAATCATTTTTGTATGTATTTAAAAATGTAATTGTCTAAATCATTTTTCATGGAAGAAGTAAAGAAGGTTGTTTGTCGTGTGGTTCATATAAATTCATCTGTCCTGATGGATTCACTTTAATTAAAAGGTGTACGGATTACTTAAAATTAAATACTTTTTACCTTGACAAAATTTTATTTATTTTCGGCTTTTTCTAAACGTTTTAAATCTTCTTTTATAACTTTTATTTTTGAACGGCAAGTTTATTTATTTCTTGTTTTATGTGAAACTTGAACTCAAGACACTCTATCTAAAAGTGTTTAAAGACTTTGACCTCCATTGATTATTTATAACCTTAATTCCAAAATCTGCTAGTCTTCTTATTGATTAGTGACTTTAAACCAATTAATCTTATTAAATTATAGTATAAGATTATTGCAAAGTTGTTGGTAATATGGTTGGACAAGGCGATTAATTTGGCGCTTAGTATATAACAATATGCATTTATTGAAGGTTGTGAAATTTTGGACGGTTCTTTATTTATCAATGATTGTTCAATAGTACAATAGTTTATGAATGATTGTTCAATGGTACAAGAAGAATTGATGATATTCAAGATTAATTTTAAGAATGCATATGACTCGTTATGTTAGGGAGTACTTGTTTAAAGTGATGGCATTTATGGGATTTAATGAGAGATGGATCACATGGATTTCTTCATACCTAGTCTTGTATTTTGGTAAATGGAGTCCTATGGTGGAGTTTATCCTATGGTAGTGTTTTTTTAGATTATTGGATTTTCCGCTGGATTGGTGTATATGCAGTATTACCTAGTAGAAATGAATATGATCAAGTGATTTCGTATGTGACACGATGATACTCCAGTGGTACATTCAAATTTGCTTCTAAAACATGATTGATTAAACCCCTTTTCCAAGACCTACCACAAACCCCTTAATGTCTTATGAGAGTAGAAAAAAAACGTGCTTAAACTCGCTTAAATTCCTCAATAATTTCACCAACACCACCTTAAATCCCCACCAAGTCACTTTATAGAGTTTACACGTAACCCACTAACACCACCTTAAATCCCCATCCATCTGTTTTTATATGTGTTTTAGGGTGGTCGACGGTGTAAGGTGGTGGTTGGATTCATGGGTTGATACTAAAATGGTCAAAGAATTTGTAGTGCACAAATCTTGAATCTTTATCATACATTAATCTCGATGGTTCGAGTGAGGTGGTGTAGAAGAACAGTGGAAGAGGGGGGGGGGGGGTATCAAGTGGTGTTTGTGGGTGAATATGACGGTGGTAAGAGTAGTGGTCTATGGTTAGGACGATTGTGGGTGGTGGTTTGGGTTATATGGTGTGTCAATTTAATGGTGGCGGTGTGTAGTTCTCCTCTTTTGCAAGTATTTTATCATCTTCCCACATTGTTTTTGTTTATAGTTTTGTTAATTAATAATGAATACCTTCAATTAGTTGATTTTGGTGTCATCCTGCTCATTGTTGAATTGGGTTTTCTTGTTCTTGTTGAATTTGCAAGAACAAGAAATGGGATACATATACCCGTACCAGTATCAGTATCGAATTTAAAATAAATCTGGGTACCAATTATTTTATCGAATAAATTTGGTTACCAATTAAGGTAAACTGCTTCTTTTGAAGAACTTCACAAAACAAAATTCCGGTTGCCTTAAATTTGCGGGTTCGTGAGGTCAGTGTTTCTATGGGATGCTGCTGTTCAAGCACATGTCGAAGGACAAGGATTGGAGCTGGATTTGCTGGTTGAAAAACCCAATGTCACAACTTTAGTTTTATTGTCTTCTTTGCTTGTTATATATTTTTTTTCTTTTTTGTTGTATAGCAGGAAAATCTTCTTGTGCCTCTTTCTTTGTGTTTAATATAACATTTGTACGGATACAAAAAGGGTAAAATCTATACGAGTGCCAATATAGTCGGTACGAGTTCCAAATAAGTACAACCGATACGAGTACCATTACAAATAGATAAAATCGATATGGTAGAATAACATCGATTAAACCTATTGAAATTCCACACAACACACACATCCGTACATATGTATCATGAGAAAACTCTATCAAAGGATTGATATTTGGGTTGAATTTTATTTGGATTTAGTTTTAGTGTTTATGTTTAATTTTTAGAGATTAGAGTTTAGCTTTAGCATTTAGTTTTTAACTTTTAGGCGTTAGATTTTAGGGTTTAGCTTTTTCAGGTTTAGGGATTATGGTTTACACTTCAAGGTTTAGTAATGGTTAGATAGAATTTTCTAGAGTTTTCTCAGTAGTTTTTTATGATCCTTACTATATATATATATGTATATGTTCCAAAAGACCTCTTCAAATTCTATATTTAAATTCAGTTTTAGTACCATTTTTACCGAAATTTACCAATACCATTATCAAAAGAAAAAATAATAAAACTTAGTATCAATAAATATATATATATATATATATATATATATATATATATATATATATATCAAATAGCTAAAATTGATACGAGTATAGATACAATACCGGTATTCAGAAAAAAAAAAAATTCTTATCCCTAAAACCAGTATAGAAAGAAAGAGAAAGAAAAGATAAAAGGGATGCAATATGTAAATTAGAAGGTGGGAAAAGAAAACATATGAGAAAACTGCCATAGGGGACAGGAAAGCGGCATTTTTTGTTACGATGCTGGCTATTGACCGAGACACTTAACTATTTTCTTTTCTTATTTCCCGTATTACCCCTTCGCCCTTTAAATTAAGATTATGTTTTCTGCATGCCAAATTTAGCTTCATCTCTAATCAATATTTTTTTTTATTTAAATAACCTGACAAATCGGATGACACATGCTATTATTGTGCTTCATATGTTACAAACTATTTTGATAAATTAATAACTGCATTATAGGTACATCTATTAGTAAAAATTCATAGCATATTCATATATGCTTAATATATGTATCGATTATAATATAATGCAATTAATATTTTAAAGCACCAATGTATATTTAAGTTTGTAAACAAATTAATCTAGCACAATGCTTAAACTAGTAACTAGTAATAAACAGGCTCAACTCTTACGATGTCAGAGCTAAATATTAATGGTAAATTGGATTTAAATAATCTGAACTGGCTTTTTTTTTTTGCTAATAATAATCCTAACTAAGTTTATTTCCGACAGTGGTCCCAACTTTTTCATTTTGTTTGTATAATGGCCCGACGTTAAAAATAACTTTACGAAGTAAAGTTTTTTTTTCGAATTACAAACCGGTGTTTTAGGGTTTTTGATCAGAACGAGAATACGAGTCGATTGATGTAAAACTTAATTTGAAACGGTGCTCAAAACGGGTTGATTTTTGTTAATTGGAAGTTTAAAAACCCGAATTGAAGCATTGTTTTCTTTGGTTGGAGCACTGTTTCAACGTAAGTTTACATCAATCGACCCATATCTTCGTTCTGATCAAAAGCCCGAAAATATCGATTTGTAATTCGGAGAAAAAAAAGTTAACTTCGTTATGTTTTTTTAACGACGGGCCATTATACAAACAAAATGAAAAGGTTGGGACCATTGTCGAGAATAAACTCAGTTGGGATTATTGGTCAGAAACAGTCAGTTCGGATTATTTAAATCCAATTTACCAATGGATACACCAATGAACATAAATAAACGTCTTCTCCATAACTCACCAAATGTCATTTGACTATTGCTATGTTTATTCAAGTGTGAGATATAAATGCATAACACATCAAGAAAATCACATGTTATAACTGAACTTTTAGAATAGGTTCAGTTTCGTATTTAGAGTTAATATTAGTTTTACTATACAAATTGTTTGTTAATTGATGCATAACACTTATCATTGTAAACTTTGGTTGTCAGACGTAGGTACTATTTGTTTTTTAAAATGTAAAATGTCTGCAGTCTACGGACCACATATGCAAACATCCGTAGAAGAAAAGGTGGACCAAACCTCTATAGTCTGCAAGAAGAAGGTTGTTTGTTTTTTAACGTATGGAAACTTATAAAATAAACCGGTGGTGGTGTATGAGGGGGAGGTGGGTGATGGTCGTGGTGGTGGATGGTGGTGATGGACGGCGGTGGGTGGTAGTGATGGACAGTGGTCGGTGGTGGGGGTGGTGGACGATAGTGATGGTTGGTGGACGATAGTGATGGTTGGTGGTGTTTAACCCTATATAGACCTTAGAAGATCTTATAAGTGGTTGGGATAAGTCTGGACCAAGAAGAACTTGCACAAACGTTTTTAATGAAACTTTCTTCAAAAATAAACAGTATGCAGATGACAATGTCTGCGCGTTAGAAGAGTCTGCGCAGATCTTTTAAAAAACACCACCTTAATGAGTAAGCAAGATTGTTAGTTTTGTAAACAATGATCATGTATTAATCAAGGCATACACTATCTTATATGTAGTTGAAGACTATGCAGAAGCTCAAGACTCAAGTTGCTCTTTCAAGCTAATATAAAAAAGACTTCAATAAGGACAAGCATAGTGTGGGTTATAAAGGCGCTATATCGGGCTATAACGCCCCATAACGTCGGGGTTATGGAACGTGGTCGTGATATGCATATTAGTGCCACCATTGGTTCTCTCTCACACACATATACATACATACATACATACATACATGCATGTATAATTGAAGGGTATAAACCCACTACACACTCAAGTTGTATAACCCTTCATAACTCCTCTTCCTTACACATTTGTTACATGTCGTATAATCCCACATATATGAGAATTATAAGGCTTGACCATTACACATGGTTAGACTACAAACATGCTTTGGAAGTTCAATGGTTGTGAGATCTAACAAAACTTTTACAAACCCACTTTATCATTTGAAAAGCCTTATTTGGATAATCTTCAATTGAAGATTTTGAAGTAACTTTTAAAAAGAACTTGTTACACAAGCTTATCTAATTTGCCCTATCCCCACCTTTCTTGGTTCTTAGATATGAATTTTTTTCATTAGCCTTTATACCCTAGTATCGTTGAATCACAAACACACACTACTCTATGATTACTGATAATCTTTTCTATGTTTTTCTCTTGGTTCATTTTTCCCATGTCATTCCTTTTTTCCCACACCCAACGTTTGTCAAACTCAACGTTTGTCAAACTCAGTATTCCATTGATCCCGTTAATCTCTCATCGACATCACATTTGTTTGATTTTTTTTCTTTGCGTTCATTTTTGTTAATGTTAGGTTCCGCTAGGTTGTATGTTTGCTCACAACCAAACCACCGCTAGCTCTTGTTTTTAATCATGTTTTTACATTAGTCTTCATGAAGCTTCAAAACAAGTGATGTTTAACCTAACAATCTTTAGCTAAACAATGAGAACCTATAGTTTGGCAACTATTAGGAAGCGAGTATCAATCAAACCAAACTGCTACTATCATAGTGTTTATTGGATTTATGTTTATTTAGGGATTTAAAAAATGAATTGTCTTGTCGAGCCACAAGTTGGATCAATATAGAAATGAGTCTTCTGAATTCAAGTCTTGTGCTCGATAGAGATATTTTGGGTCGAACAGTCTCGTATAGTTTGAATTTCAAGCCCGAGTTTAGCTTTAGCTCATGAACATCCATATGCTTTGAAGGTAATTTTGTTATGACATAAATATATATCTTTGTTATGACATGAATATACCCCACACAAATTGATTCAGATTATCAGATAAGAGTATATCTATCTAAATCTATCTGAATTTTGTTATGATCAACGCATGATCTAGAGGTCTAGTTGTATGGTACTTGCACACTTAAAAGTCGTGTAAGTTCAAATCCTTACACTTATTTTTTAATTGTAAAAGTTGCTATTAAAATATTTAATAATAATATAATAGGACACGAGGACATACAATCCTAAATTAATGCTTGATCAACTTCGGAAGTGAATTTTTTTTTGAACGGAAAATTACGGACCACCAGAGTATGATCGTGCCACCAGCGAACTATGCAATAATGTCTATACACCAATTCAGGAGGAAACCCAATAAACATTGGAAGTGAACTTGACCTCTTGATCATGCTTAACCTCTATCATATCATAGTGGATGTGTTTGGAGTAAGTTGAACACCTAGAACCGAAAAGAGGCTCATGGAGTAGGTTCACTTTCCAATAGCATAACATACATCTTCAAAATGAAATAAAAACCTAAGCATTATCGATCATATTTACCACATATCAACATGTTTTGAAACATCATGATTGTATATCCGTGCTTTCTTTAACTGCATTGCCACGCTCAAGCCTTACAATAATGCTAACACATCTCTACTTCCTTTTGTAAGGAATATAAATAGGTGCCTTTAAAACAAACTAGCTATAAAAATACGTGACCCCACCTTCATTAAGGTGTGACTAAACTCCAAACTGTTAGAATTATATATTTGTTGGTATCCATGTTTGACTTTTGAATGTCAAAGTAGGATGTGAGGTTTCAAAAGTGACCCCTCTCAAATTTGTGTTATAGATATATGGTAGGAACTCTCAAACCCTAAATAATTTCTTATTTTTGGATCTCTCTCTTGAGACATCGATGGTTAGGGATAAAAGAAAAGATGGTTGGGAAACTCTCAAACCCTAAATATTCAAGAAAGGTATTCGGATCTTGCTCATGTATGAGATTAATGATGAAGTTTGAAGGGCTATGAGACGATTATGGTATTAGCTGATACTTGTCTGGTAGCATGTAGGTTACGTATAGCACAAATCAAGTTGGTTTTAGGGCAAGTTTAAGATTAAGTTTTGGGTAACGAGGATCTTAATTTATGATAAGTAACAGGTATGAGACGAGTAGATCCCATACCCCGAGAAAAACCGTAAAGTAGACAAGTAACAAAGACCTGTCGTATATGAGATAAAATTTAACTTTTAACTATTGATATTTATTTTAGATCAACAAAACTCATCCTATGTCATCCATATCGATAGTTCCATTGGTAATACAACCACCTTATTTTAAGTTTGATTTGGTTAAAATAAGCACGACCTTGACTTTAAGATCTTACGTTCGTTAGAGATGGGCTAACAATCGATTAACCGAACTGAAATAAATGAATCATAAAAAAAAACCTACAGTTTGGTTTTGTACTATGAAAAGCCGAAGTTTACGGTTCGGTTTCGATTTTCTATTTTCTGAGAAACGAAAAATCAAACTAAACTAAATAATTGAAAAAACAAAAAAAAACATTTATTTTTTAATGTTTGTTAATCAACTTATGGATTGTACTTCTTTTAATGTTAAGTAATTTATAAGATATTAACAAATGACATTGCCCCAAACATTTTGACTTAAATGTGTAATAACCATTAATCCAAAAGTTTCATACCCCAATGAAAAATCGAAAAAGTATCAAACTGAATAACCGAAAAAAGAAAAAAACCAAAAAATAAAAAACTCAAAAACCAAATAAAATTAAACCAAACAGGATTTAAAAGGGTGTTAATAAAGCCATACAAAAAATCCAATATTCACACCCTCTATGTGAGTTGTATAGAATAATTTAACATGACAAATATTGAGTCGTATAATGTTATATGGTATGTATAGATTAAAAAATATAAGGTCATATAACATTATATACGGGTTGTATAACATTATACGAGTCATATAACGTTATATAAGGTTTAAGTCGTACAACCTTTTATAGGGTCGTAAAGTGTTATACGTCTCGTATACATACATAAAAAAACATTATCTACAATTTTTTTTATTCAACTTTATTTTATACGAACCGTGTAAATTTTCAGTTTTAGATTTGATTTTAGCCTAAAACCAATCAACCCCTAAAGTTTCGACTTTTGAAACTAAAAAATATATATGTGAAAAATAAAGATTAATTAAATGAAGAAAACATAAATTGGTAGGACAAGAGTGGCGGTAGGTGCTAGGGCCACAGTATGTTGCGGGACGATGGCCGGACAAGTGGGCCCACTACGGGATGTCAATCGCTTTTGCCGGTAACTGTTCATAACCATGGTTATATTAACATTTAAACATGGTTAAGTTGATCAACAAACCTTAAGTTACCTAAATCCAATAGTATTTAGACACGTATCCGCTCAACAATTCAGAAATTACAAAATTGGTTGCATCAAGCAGTTGTACCTTGTGCATTGAACATTGTTCGAAGATGTGATTGTGTGGGACCAGGTGTACGTATATATTCTTGGTCAAGTCTACATATGAGGAACACCTAGACGACAAAGGTGTATCAGCATTGGGGGTCAGGTCACGTGCAAGATGTACCAGTATATATATATATATATATCCCTATTCATTTTAATTTTTGAAGTATGCTATAAAAAACCATAGTTTAATAAAATATGTTAATTCAATTGAAAATGTAATATTTTCGTTTTTGACATGATCCAGGGTTGAGAGAAACGAAAAATTGAACCATGTTAATCAATCGCACCGAATTACAACCCAAACTAATAACTGACGGTTAGGTTTTGGTCAGTGGCGGTGATGAGAGTGTGTGGGGAGGACCTACGCATAGGACTCGTGATTTCGAGAGGCATGAGAGAAACGAATAAATTGAACCGTGTTAGTCAATCACCTATGTTATTTTTTTTAAATATCATACTAATAATAACTTCAAGAAAGGTCTTTTTACAAAATAATTTTTATTGTTTAAAAGTTAGCCCATTGAAATTAAAAAAAAATAATAGTAAAATATTATGGAATACATAGTACATTAATTCTAAACGTTATTGGTTTTGGTACTTTTAAAAAACAGAATATACTGTTCAGTTTCAGTTTTGTTTATTAAAAAAAAAACCCAAACCGAATCAAATCAAATCGCATTTTTCTATAATATGATTCATTTTTAGTGGAATATGGTATATTTTTACTATGAGATTTTTTTAACTTAAATATTGAAGCAAAGTTTTAGGGCCAAATTTATTATTTTGGGATATTATTTTTCGGCCCAAAATTTGGGAGCCTCGTTGTTAAAAAAACCAAAACTCGTCATGAAAACCTAAACTAAAGCATTTTTTAAAAATTCAAAAACTATTTTTTATTTATCTTAGGTGTTGTTTGAGCTCAAAACCGACCCAAACCAGCTCATACACATCCCTAGCATGCTCTCAACAAGACACTTGACTCACTTCATCTTTAATTTCATTTTCTATTATAAGTAATACAATTTAGGTTTGCAAAGTGCTAGATTATTTTTTTGATTTACCCTAAGGCATATATAGATACTTCCATAACTAACTTTTAACTATAAAACTTCGAGTACTACATAAACACGTATATTCCTTTAAACACGGTGCATTCATTGTTGCAAACCATTGGTAAACAAAAACATATAGTCAATTAATTGTTGATGTAATCGCCTAAACGTCCTCTTTCTCATAGTACATTTGACGTACAAACGTTTATTACGATTCTCTACTTAACATTGTTACGTAATTAACACATTTGTAATACATACGCACATTTTGGGTTTCAAAGAGGATAAACTTCAATTTTGTTGCATCATGAGAATGTAAGAAAGTTCTTTTCATACTTGAAATGTTACATCGTTAAGACCTAAAAAAGAAGTATATTTTTTTAAAAGAAAACTAAAAGTATTGTATTCAGTTTTTAAATTATCAAATAAACAAAAACGGAAGAAAGTTTGAAAAATTGTTTATTCACTTATTGTTGGACTTTAAAAGAAAAGTGATTTAGAAGTTAGAATGGCACTGGGCATTTGGGCTTTGTCATATTGATTGGGCTTTAACCAGCCTGATCCTAATGAATCACCATAGTTGACTACCTTTGACTTTTAGGATAATAACAATAATAACTAAGTTATAAATAAATGTGGACAACCAATATGTAAGACTCCTCGTTATCTTAGTTGGGTAAAGTTATTCTACAAATATTCATAAAAATAAGAAATATAGAAAGACACAATAGATCGTAAAATATAACATAATGACGAAGAAAAAAGACACAGTAAGTCACCAAAAAGACACAATAATGCAAATATAGAAAAACACAATGAAAAATAAAAAGACCAAATGATGTAAACAAAAAGTCTAAAATTTACAAGCGAAACATCTAAAACAAAAACCTAAAATCCCACATCGTAGGGTTCGATAAGACGGTTTCAATGTCACTTGAATGAGGTCAATCAATTCTGTTTGATACCATTCTTATGATTTTTTATTTTTAGGAGACTTTATCTTTGATTTTAACTCGTATTATTTTTATAATATTATAACCTTATTAATTGTGTGTATATGGAGAATGTGTGTACTCATATTATACTTGTATTATCTACTATGTTTTATACTTTCTTTTGAAACATTACTATTTCCTTTTCTAATATGAAAAGATACAATTAAATCTATATACTATATATGATCAACCGTACTTAAATACTCAAATATTGAAGACGTAGGTTCATAATTAGGAAAACAAAGTTAGGTTATAAGAAATCAGTGTTTGGTCTAGTTGTCAACAAGAGTGTATTATATCAGACTCATCATCATTATCTATTTCATTGGCGTATAACGACATAATCTCGTTTAGCCTTTCTCGCATCTGGTATTTAAATATCTCGTTTATCCTTTTTCATTTAGTATGATTAATTGAAGTGATGGTAACATTGTTTATATAATGATGTTTTTGGTACGTAGTTTAGAAGAGAATTTTTTTGTAATAAATGCTAATAATTAACTTTCAGTTACTGTTTGTTCACATCTATTTGTTAAATCTGCAATGTGTTTTATCATTAAGTTTTGGGGTTTGTATCAATGGCGTTTTAGATAAATTTGTCGTTTTATTTGGAAGTGAGTAATGTGTATGGAATGTAGGTTAACGCATGAATTTTGAATGGGGTTTTGCTCATTAGTGTTGCTTTTTGTATTAGAGCAATAAAAATACCATTTTACCCTTAGTGAATCACGTCCAAGTAATAAAGTTGATGTTATTTACGGAACGCCACCTCACCATTCTAATTCATAGATTGTTTTGATCTAACGATGAGGGGCGTTCTCACCGTTTTCACACTTTTAGGCGTTTTTCCTAATTTATCACCCTATATATATATATAGCTCTCACCTATTACTGCAAAGATGATATCCCTCTAGAAATGTTACAAGATCGTTTTATTAGTTGGATTAATTTCATACATACCCTTACAAACTTGAAATTTTTTATATATACCTAACCAAAACTAAAAATGTCATATATGCTCTAACAAAATGGTTAAAATATCAAATATACCCAATTTATTATGCAACACCCCAAAAATATTAAAAATATAACAAAATATAAAAATATACATACATACATACATACATACATACATACATACATATATATATATATATATATATATATATATATATATATATATATATATGTGTGTGTGTGTGTGTGTGTGCGTGTGTGTTTAGAAACATAATTAAACAAGCTTAACTAACTTAGTTATATGCTACATGATAAAATAATAAAACAAAGAAATTAAATCTTTGTGAATAAAAGCAAAGTAGAGGGACCAAATTAGGGCACTTGAAAACTAATTTGTTAAAAACAAAATTAGAAATCAAATACACACATATGTGTGTATGCGTATGAATGTCTAGAGGGACAGAGATAGAAGGAGCCCTAATTCTTGATAATCTTCCTTCAAATCCTTCTATTACAACTGAAAATTTGAATGATCTTGATACATGTTGGATGATTTAGAGTCTACTACATCATCCTATCATAAGGTATGTCACAATTTAGTGTTTAGTGAACTAGAGAATGCTTGATGAACACTAAGATTTACAATTCATGAAGAAATTGTGGAATCTATGATGAAATTAATAGTATTTCCTTGATTAGAGACAAGCTCTTGTTGAAAATAGTAAATCAAATGCTATGAATTAAATTTGAACTAATAACCATGTTTATGTAAGTGGGTTTTAGTAACATTATGAAATTATAAATTCTTGATGAGTAAATTGTGTGAATGCATGATGATAAACTGAAGCCTAAGTACTAAATCGAGTATTTTGACCATAATGGTTTGAATTAATTTCAAAACATGGTTTTAATGTTTCTAAAAAGACTTGTTAGAAGTTGTATGAGATAAATGCCTACAAGGTGTTTGAGAAAATGCTTAAGTGAAAGTTAAGTGTTTATAATATATACAAAAAAATCATAATGAGAATCTTTTGATTGATTAATGGCAAGTTAAAATGTCATCAAACAAGTTATAGATTTCCTAATGATTATTGCGTTGTACTATTTAGGCAACTCAAGTGGAACTCCGGAAACTCAAGTCGGAACGGAAGCACGCTTAAAAGGAAAACTGTGAGGTACGTGGTTTTACTGCATTGTAGTAATTCGTTAAATGATTTTATTATTGGTGATTGTTTGCTTGATGAAAACAAAGAATAAAGATAAGTTGGTTAATTCATAAGTGATGAATTTCACACGAACAACCAATTGAGTCAAAAGCGTAAACCGAGTAACAGGAACGCGGAATAAAATTGATGAACCCAATAAACGGGGTAAAAACTTTGAGGATGAGAAGTTCTTTGAAGGAAACAAAAGTAAGGCTTGCGTTTGGTTAACATTGACCAAAGGTCAAAACGATGCGGACGCTAACCGGGTAAACGGGAGTGCAAAAACACAAGTTAGAATAGCCCGAAGAACATGTATAATCGTAGGAAATTAACTCATACCATAAATATTGGTAAAGTGCCTCAAATGCCTTAATAGGCGAAACAGGTCGATTGACTATGTGTGTGAACTTGTTAGCGGCGACATGTGTCTTAACAATTAAAGATTTGAGTTAAGGATTTTGGGTTAATTTTGTAGGAAAATGTTTTATGAACGTTTAGAAATGAAGTTGAGTTGAAACTAATGAAAAATGGAAAAGTTATAAAATTTATCGTAAGTGAAATAATTACGAAACAAACATGAATAATCTGCAGGTACCTGCCGTAAGCTACGACATCATCCCGTACCTTACGACTAGCAGATTTTGGATTAAAAAGGGTGTAGGTACCGTAAGCTACGGTATAACACCGTAACTTACGATGGGGCTTTACTGGCTTGGACAGGATGAAGACACCGTAAGTTATGGCACCAACCCGTAGCTTACGGCAGGTTTCTAATAAAAAAATTTGTTTGTTGTTTTGGATATACGAGCCTTCCCAATTACGTTCGTTACTCTTTATAACTATTGCTCATATAAATTTTGATGATTAGGTGTTTGCTATGTGGTTCCGAATGAAGATCAATCTAGCGAAGAACCGAACATAACCAAGGATCAAGCTTCCGCAGTTTGTTATAATCATTTACTATTAACGAATGTCATTTAATTGCAATTATCTTTTATTAGATTGAAAAGCTTCTGAATACTTATGAAAGTTTGTAAAATTTAATATTTTGAACTATCTAGTATTGCATTATAACTAATATAATGCAAATTTTCTTTATAAAATATATGATTTTCAAGAATGAGTCTTACAAGTGGGTAATCAGAGTTTAAGGTTAAAGGTTATACGTGTTTGGTTCAAGGCTTGATCAAGACATCTGGTCAGAATTAATTATGAAATAAATACCACTGATATTATATAAATTATAATTGAAAGTGCATGGGAGGGGTGTATTAATACATTCGAACCTGGAAAATGCACTAAGCATAAATGGTTAAGACAAGTTATATACTTGGCCAAACCGAGAAGAAAGACATATATATAGTGCAGAAACAAACGTAGAGGATAAATTCTCATATAGTAATGTGAGAATAATGAAATGAAACTTTTACCAATTTATTGTAAACGCTTCTGATAAACGATGTCGAGTGGAAATAGCGATGACACGGTACCTTTAATTACCAAACAGATAAAAGAAAATATTTTCGAGGATCGGAAAAGCTTTAGAAGCTAGCCTACCGGGATTTATGGATAGGATACAAACAACAATTCTATCCGTAGTGGAAGATAGAATGAACGAACTGAAGGAGAATCTCAATCAAGAAAGAGACAAACATAAAGAGAAGAAAACTTGTCCTTATGGCAAGTTTATGGCATGTAAACCCCCAATTTATAATGGAGAAGTTGACCCAATTGCTTGTCAAAGATGGATAAGTGATATGAAGAGTATTTTTGAACGAACTCATTGCGACACAAACGATTTAGTGGTTTATGAAACTAGCCATCTAAGAGGCCAAGCTAAAGATTGGTGGAATAATCTCAAGAACGAACAAAGGGTTGAGGCTACACGAGCCATGACATGGGAAGAATTCAAGGAACCTTTCCTCAAACACCACAACCCTAGAGCTGTGATCAATAAAATAAAGGAAGGATTTATGCATCTAAGGCATAAGGGCGAAATGATCGATAGGTCACGGGGATATTACTTGACAGGTTGAAGTTTAGCGGTGAGTTGGTGAAAACTGAAGAACAAAAGGTATATCACTACCACAATATGTTGAGTGCTGAATATAGGGAGTTTATGACTCCCTCGAATTACAAGAATCTCACCGAGATTATCAATGTTGCACGAGAGCGTGAAATTGAATTGAGAAAACAAGTTGAAAGGGGTGAAATGAGGGGGTTAGACACAAACCCAAGCCTCACAAAGAAGCCAAAGATGATCGAGTCCTCAAAGAAAAACAATGCAAAAGAGGGATCTCCTAACTGCAAGACATGTGGTCGTACCTATCGAGGCGAATGCTATTTCAAGAACAAACCGTGTGTTATATGTGGGAAGACAGGACACGCGGCTTCAATTTGTCCGGGCAAGGTGTCGATATGCTATAAATGTTACCAACCGGGTCATAAGAAATCTGAATGCCCGTAGTTGGTAGAAAAGAAAGAGATACCCGACACAAAGACGGAAGTTCCAACATCAAAGGCAAGATCCTTTCACATAACTGCGGCAAGACCAAGATTGAACCTGATGTGGTTTCATGTACATTTACCGTAAATAATATTCCTGCACGCATTTTGTTTGATACGGGTGCGAATAAATCTTTTGTTTCACATATACTTACTCAACATGCTTCATTTACATTAACGAAATTAACTATACCTATAGAAGTAGAAGTATGTAATAATAAAAAAAATATTGTTTGTGATATATGTCGGGATTGCAAACTGAACTTTGATGGAGAGGATTACTTAGTAGACTTGATATCCATGTCAATTGGGGAATTCCAAATAGTAATTGGGATGGATTGGTTATTTCGTCACCATGCCAAAGTGATATGTTTCCGTAAGAAAATACACATAACATCTTCGAGCTGAAAGAATGCTATTATTTATGGAGAAAAGAGCTGTAAACCTATGGTATACTCGATAATGAAAACCCAAAAACTCAATGACAAATCTATGGGTGGGAATCATGGTCCCATTTGTCTATTTTTAAAATTATGGTTTCCATATATATAGAATCAGATCCCATTAAGTGATTTAAAAAGTTCTAACAAGTTAAAAGAGATAAAGTCGTTACCCATTTAGTTGAAAGACATACTCACTTTTCAATTTATTTAAGAAAATACTGCACATTCAATTTATGTAAGAAAATATTGCACATATTATGAAAAGCATAATGTAAGTAGGTGATAGACACAAAAATACTTATGAGAGTAAAATTTCAAAATATCAGTGAGTTTAGTTCATTTTTCTCATTTCAATGCAGAAAATAAACTTTTTTTTATTTTAAAGCAAAAATAAAATTTTTATATTTAGATACCTAAGGTTTCATATGTGTAGCCATTTCCATCCAATTCCCCCCTTGGTCATTTTCCTCAACTAAATGATGGATTCGTGATGGAGTTCATGTATAAAATGACGATTATACCCTTCATTTAAATGACGACAACGACAAAAAGAAGAGATGTTAATAAAAATTTTTAACCCGCTTTGCCAATCGGATGGAAATGACAACAAAAATGAAATATTAGGGATCTGATACAAAAGTTTCATTTTTGTACTGGAATTACAAAAGTGACATAAACTCAAAAACCACTTTACCATTTTACTCTACTTATTAAAGAAAATATCGATGTGAATAAATATTATTTTTCTTATATATTTGTTTTTTTAATTTTAATTAAAAGACGTTACAAAATCTGGTTTTTCTTCTTCTTTATTCCATGATTCCTTAGATTTGGGGCCATTTTGAAGATAGATTTTTAACGTACGTACATTTCACTTTGGGACCAATTTATAACCGACATAATACAAGACATCAAATATCATGCAACTGTGATTTCAATATCCAACTTGCTATATTATTTTTTAGATATAATTGTGCTATTAATTCGTAAGAATATCTGTATCTCTACATTTTTTTTAATTTAGAAGTGATGATGTTTCATGAACTAATGATGACATGTCATTTTCTTGATTATTTGGCATTCACTTATAGTAAGGATTTTGAGTCCGTACTTATCTAATGTCCCCAAACTCTAAAAATCAACTATATGTATGAAATTAGTAAAATTTCACGTGCGTTGCGGTAAGAAATTCAGTTGATATCGGTTTGTTTCGTTACCATATTGGTATGCTACTAACACTCCTTACGGCAAAAAACAGTTATGATATGTCTAGAAAAATATCGACACGTGTTTTTTATTTATCGAAAACCATAAAAACAAATATTATAAATCATAAAAAATTAATTTACATGTGAGGTAAAAAATAACATTCATAGCATTGGTATTGTTGTGAAGGTATCAATTCACTTTATTATGATACCGGTACGGTATGGACACTCGATTTAACTTACAATATAAAAATTGTATTCTAAAACATCTTATTTTCAACCAAAATTTATATTAGAAGTTATAAAAATGAATTTAAATGTACATAATTTAGTATAAATTTGTGTAAATATAAATTGGTTAAATCTAGTAAGAAATAATAAAAGAAAATTAAGAAGTGATAAAATTTTAATTTTGTAAAGAAAAAAGAAAAAAAATTGCAGCTTTCGAAATTGAACACCAAAACCCTGCTTTATAACCAATTGACCTTTTAACAATTCATCAAAAAAGAAAATCATATGAATTAAAAATAAAGTGAATAATATAATATATAGTTAATGTATGCGTAACTTCTGATTGTTATTATATATAATATAGATTTTAAAATTGTTAGCGTAGAGGTTTATGATCTATAATTATATATACGCACCTGGATAATATAGAAATCATAACATCAAAAACTAGTTTCACTAATGAAAGAGCTCCGATTTAATTATATGATTTGGGCCCCTTGAAAAGCTTGAGACGATCAGTGGTTACTATAAAAATGAGGATGTTATAATTCATACGAAAAAAAAACCTTAAAAATGGAGGTAGTCAAAAAACTTTTAACTTTTTTTTTTTCAGTTTAGTCGCTCATTGTCTCAATTGATTAGGCTATTGGGTGTAGAGCAGGGTGGTCCTTAAACGATGATCCGCCACGTAGGTGTTCACGTAAGCGGGTGTGAGGATGAGCTTAAAGGGGATTGACCTAGGATATGAGGATGTGCCTCAATGTATGTATGTATGTATGCTTGTATGTATGTATATGTATGTATGTATGTATAAAGAAGAAAAGTACAAGTGGGGCGTCGCAGGCGGCAAGGAGCCGACGGTTCCGGACGAAGATGACCCCAGGGGGGCAGTGTTTCGGCCCGTCGCCGCACCAAGACGACCCACGTACGAGGCCCATACCCTCTAGTCTTATACTTCACGGCAGCTTGTCTTTGCACGCTATAGTCACGTCATAGTTGTGTTCGTGAGACATCGCAAGTCTAATGGGTCCAAGCCTTTTTGAATTTCTATGAAACCACCTTTCGCCTTTTGAATATTCGAAAAAACAAGGTCAACAGGGGGTACATGCACCAATCAGTCTTAATCCCGATTGCTAAGTTTCATGTGCTCTAGGTTCAAGGTTTGATACAAAACTAATATCGAGAAGTGGTCTCACTGGCAGTAGTCTCTCTATTTCTTAGGAGTTAAGGTAAAGCTTTCTATATTTTACCTTTCTCAGACCTAACATTAGTTTTGCTATTGATTAGATTTACTGAGTATAATAATGATTATGATGCTGTTAAGTTAGCATATTAACAAATATGCTCATGTTAATTTGTTTCTTTGGTTAAAACCGAGTAAACTAACATAGACTTTGTAGTGCTTTTGGTTTGTTAAAGTTCATTTACGACCTACCACCTTGTGCTATTCATGATAGGCTGCCTTCATTTTGATATAACATTTTATAACTAACAGTAAATCCAATTCAACTAAAACCGTTAGTAAATTAATTTAACAATTTAGAAAGGTTTGTAACAAATTTTAATTTTATAAATAATACATAGTTTTTTATATCTTTATCATTTTAATATTACGATAAATAATTATATCTATTTTAACCTTAACCATATATTTTTTTTTAATTTTAACTTTTAATAATTTTTCCTTTTTTAATATTACCGATAATGTTGGTGCGAGTAGCGTATAACATTGGTTTAGTATTTTTCTTATTCATAAAATGACATCAATTATCCTTTTTCGTTTTTTTTATTAATATAACGTTTTATAAAATCCGAATATACCGTCGTCATATGTTTATTATTACGTACAATTCGTTAAAAACTCTATTCGAACAAATCATATATACAGTTGTTTTTTATCATCACAAAACAAACATATACCGATCAAACAACATCGGTACCGCTACCGTATTCGCTTTTCAGTTTTCTCGACATGACGATATAAAATTCGTTGAACACAGAGTTACATTCGCAATAAAGTATTTTTTGGTAATGTAAGTTATATCAAGTGTCTATACAATACCGGTACTGTATCACACCAAACTGATACCGACTGAATAATACTCTTACCACTACGTATGTTCGTTTTTACTATTTCCATACCAAATACCAATATCATACTTGTATTGGAAAGAACCGTAGCGAAGCGCGCTAATCCTATCAGTAAAAAAATATAAACTTCTGAAATCAAACGATATATTTAAATTAAAGATATTTTGTATTTTTGTGTTAACATATTTTTATAGTATTCCACAACTTTGATACATAGAAGTCAGTAAATATCCACCATTCTTCCGTACCATGGGGACACCCAGCTGGTACCCCCCCCCCCCCCCCCTCCACCCCACCCCCCTCTCCTCCCTCACCACATTCATCCTCAATTCTTCACCAACATTCTCTCAATTGTTGTCTTCTCCTCTCATGAGACAAGCAACAACACTACCACCTCTAAACACCAACCCACCACCAATTCAATTCAATCATTCCACCGCCTAATGGAGTCTCCATCATACTACCCACCCCGCTACACCATTCCGATTCGACTCACCCGACTCTAGGCTTCCCGCTCGGTACCGCCTTGCTGTTGATCGTGATCTTCAGCCTCAACGGCATCCTCTCTTGCTGCTATCATTGGGACAAGCTTCGGGACCTCCGCGCTTCGTTTTCGGATGCCGATGACTACGATCCATCCCCGTCTAAGCCGAGAAACGCCTTCTCGGTAAGTTGATTGACTCGGTTTGATTCGATTTGATTAAAGTCTTGGCAATTTGGGTTTGTATTAGGGTCGTGTTTGAGAATTCACGTGCCTGTATTTCCCTCTTGGTCTGAATAAATTGTGATTTTACCTCTGTTTAGAATTACGATTTTGCCCTTGGTTTAAAATTATGATTTTTTATCGGTTTAACATTGTAGGCTTGCAAAAGCTACAACGATGGTAAGACTATAATAATTCGGGCCAAAATAGTAATTTTGACTAGGGTAAATCGTAATTTGTTAAAAGCTACAATAATGATAGATTGTAATTTTGAACTAGGGTAAAATTGTAATTTGGCAAAACTTACAGTGATAACAATATTGTAATTTTGAGCAAAGTGAGCCCCTAAATATTACTTATATACGACAAAGAAAAATTAATAATCCAACAATAATTGTGATAAAAATAAAAAAAAACTATTATTATAACAAAATATCAACTTTTCATAGTTCAAAGAATCATGAGACCCTCGGTAATGAGGTCCATTATTTGATCGTACCTTATAAGTCTTGACCACTACACATGATCTGAGGCTCCAAGTTTTCACAGTTTAAAGGATTGTGAGGCTTCACTAGCATTATTGGAAGCAAATACGACATTATTTCATCGCACGTTTTATCACCCGAAATCTTATATTTTAAAAAGTCTAGTGTTTTAACTAAAAAAAATATTTTCAAATTGGGTTAGTGATATTGGGTTTTAAACTTTATAATTTTATTTTAAAATATATTTATACATAAATTTATTTCAAAAGAATAAAATAAAAGGTTTTTTTCAAATTGGGTTAGTGATATTGGGTTTTAAACTTTATAATTTTATTTTAAAATATTTTTATACATAAATTTATTTAAAATAGAATAAAAATTTGGACCTATACGGTCACACGACCATTTAACAGCCGTGCAAGTTGATTGATTTGATTTAGAATTAACGCGTTTGTTTTTTAACAGGAAGCGAAAAAACCGAGAAGCAGAGTTTTCCGGTGGTGATGTCCGTGTGAACCGCCGAGGCAAGAAACGGTGATTGTAGAAGAAGTTCATAAGGTTCAAAAGCCACCACACGTTGCACTCACACTTTGCTAAATAACTATTTTTGTATATATTTTATTTATATAAATATATAAATATTTGTTTTATTGAAATTTATAAGATAAGTTATAAGATTATTCTTTTTTTTACACCTTTATATTTACAAATTACTTTATGCCTTTTCTGCTTTAGATATATTTTGTGCCACTTTTTAGGCCTTTAGATATTTTGAATTTTTATGAGTTTTGAGTGGAATGTCTTACCCCACTTGTTGCGAATTAAATTTTGTATTATTTGATGGAAAATCATGAAATGATAGTTTTTTTTTTTGTGGTGCATTGTACTTTTTTTTTAGTTTGGTAATAACAAAATTATTTCTATAAACAAGAGATATGTAACTTGATCTTGTTATGGCTTTCATATATTTGTAATAGACTAACTTCTCTTTGATTTCAATTTAAAGTTATATGAAACAGGATTTAATTTGAGGCATAAGGTTTTTAACTTGATACATGAACACAACTCGTATAATATAATATTAAAACTTAGAATGATATGTACAATATACAATACATATAATATAAACCACAACACCTTTGTATATATGTATGATATAAATGATCTTATTTTAGGTGCTTATTGTAACATCCGTCAAAAACGGATTTACCAAACCCGCTCCGTTTATCAACCGAACAGTCAGTCAAATTTTTCGTTGCGAATTAAATACCCAAAATAATTTTAAACGATCCGTAATCAATTATTATGCGGGGATATGTATTTAGTTTTTGAAAATCTGTAAAAAATAACAAAATAAAAATGTTTTACTCATGCCGGGTTTCGAACTCGGGTCCCTACCGGTTCAAACCAACACTTATCTCTCAGCCGACAAACCACTCCGCCACTTTGATTTTCTGATAAAGAAAGGAATCAATTAATTCAAATATTAAGTTTCGGAAATCAAATTCAGTTATTGCGCCCAAAATAACAGTCGTCGGAAATCCCGACGACTTCGCCGATTATTTACGTTTTCGCTCAAAGTAACCGATAACTTAACTATTACGACGGTTATAACCGACGTCTGAACCGCGACATCAGCCATAACCGCCGGAGTACGGTTGACTTCGAATTAAGACCGAATTCAGACCCCATTCATCCCAATACTACCCTATAAATACAACCTCAACTCGCCAGAAGTCTTTCACACTCAAATCGCACCCTTTCTCGGCGAAAAATCACTCGCCGGAAATATTTGATACATCGCCGGAAAACCGTATCATTAACCTTCGAGCTTACTGAACCCCCTAAACTTTCACCGAAGTCACCCACAACCTTTGCAAGCCTTCGGAAGACTCTCTGCTGCAAGATACTTGTCGCCGGAAAAAGATTTCTTCCGCCGGAGTTCTGCCGGAAAACAGAGTAAAACCAGTCGGTACTTTTCACGCCTAATTCCTTTCCTTTTTACTTTTATCTCGTCTGTAATTGATCGTTAAACGCTAAAAGAGCATGAATCAACCTTTCGAACCAGTCAGTCGTCACTTCCGGTTAAAAACAGTGAAGAAGACGACATTTCGGTAATGGTTAAGTATAATTAAAATCAAGTTATTTACCGGGTTAGACACACAGTCCAGCGGTGGACTGTGTGCACTTTTAACGCTAAGGTCACGAGTTCGATTCCGGTTTCACACCCGCCGCCTTGATAAAAATTCTTTTTTTAGCAAACTGAACCGGAGTCGCCTTGAGTATATGTTAAGTATATTGATAACCGAGTTTATAACCAAGTGCGACACACAGTCCAGCGGTGGAGTGTGTGTCCGCTAACCCACAGGTCCCGGGTTCGAGACCTGTGGAGCGCACCGGTCTTGTGATTTATTTCATTTTTAAAATAAAAGGATTTCTGTTTAACTCTAATTAATATATATATATAATTAAAATCGGATATATGACGGGTTAGACACGTAGCTCAGTTGGTAGAGCTGCGTGCACGCGTACGAGAGGTCTCGGGTTCGAGCCTCACCCAGCGCACAATAATACGCCTTCCGAACCGGTCAACGATAGTCAAAGTCAACGGTCAAAGTTAATGTAGCAAAAATAAAATATTTTTTTATTATTTTTTATTTAATTATTTTTATTTAAAATCAATTAAAAATACTTAAAAATAACATTTTTAAGGTTAGAAAATAGCCTCAAACTCACAAAAATACACCCAACAATCCTACTAAATAGATTAATAAAATCCGTTTACTTACCAAACCATAATGCGATTTATCTAGGTTAATTTCACTCGTGGTTAAAACCATTTCGCGTGCATTCAACCTCATCAACCGAACGCACCCAATGTGAGTGAATTCTTACAAACTCCCCTTTTTATTCATGTTTTGGGGTGTATCATGTGTCGTTTAAACTAATTCTCTTATGCAAATTTGTGTTATACCATTATATGAACTAAACTAGAATGTAACTATTATTGGTTGTGATGTATTCATATTGTCAATGTTGTACATTAGGCCCATCAGTTCGTAAGAACAACGCGTGCCTCAAAACTCATTCATTAGGCCCATCAGTTCCTCGTGGGAGACGAGAACAACGCGTGCCTCAAAACTCATACATTAGGCCCATCAGTTCGTAAGAACAACGCGTGCCTCAAAACTCATACATTAGGCCCATCAGTTCGTAAGAACAACGCGTGCCTCAAAACTCATTCATTAGGCCCATCAGTTCCTCGTGAGAGACGAGTCGAACAACGCGTGCCTCAAAACAATTATTTGGTGATGTGTGTTCAATATTCGATATTATGTGTTGTGTGAATAAACTTACATCTACATTTACTCATATATGGTATGCACCTTATTTATAATCAATTGGATAAACTTGTTCAAATGTTTTCCATAGGATTCACTCGCCAACATTATGTTGATCCAAAAACCTTTTTACACATGATACAGGTGAACAGGTTGAAGCAAGGAAAACATAGGATATGCTTTAGAAGAGAACCAAGAAGCTTAGATTGATAGTTAGAACACGTTGTATCATTTATTGTAAATTTCCATTAAATTGTATTAATGAATATGAAACATATAATAAATGTCATGAGCTTTGATGATAACCCAATCATGCCCCGATCACCTTTTCCGCTGCGGGTCGGGGTGTGACACTTATGAACTAAGAAACAAGTAAAACTTGTTTTTATTTAGTGTTCAAACAAAACAATGTTTTATAAAATCAGATTTATAAACTATAATGCTAAGTTTTAACAAACCTAAATATGACATTTAGAGCATTTGCAATGGATCTTTTATGCATGGTTGACAGGTTGGCATCGTCAGTTTCCCAGACGATCGCACGGACATGAATGAATGCGCTTCCTCCCTCTTTGACGCATGGTCAGGGCTGCACCTTCCCCAGCTCCCACTTCGAACACCCTTAGGTGGTTTTTGGTTTCTTTGTTTCGTAGGGAAGACTTCACGCTTGTTTTATATATTTAACGGGTGATTGAAAACCAAACAAAAACGATCAAAATAGTTATACATTCTCTCTATCCGATGTTCCAACCTTTATAATAAGTGATTAAACTTTGTAAGAGTAAATTTGACGTTTATATACTTTTCTCCTCTTAAGATGCAACAAAAAATTGCCATACCTTCTCGTAAATTTATCATTTTTACAAGCATTGGTAATTTGGAATCAAAGGGTTTTTTTTTTCCGTTATATGTTTAATTATATTCATATAATAGTCATGCATATGCATAATTCTTTATCGTTATTATTCTTAACACTTCTACAAACCGGCTCACCACACGGTTTGATGTGTTTTTTAAAAGGGATATTGGATTTAAATAATAATAATTTTCATCAATTGGCCAATAACACTTCTAACTTTGATTTGTACAACACCACTCCTAATTTTCAACTTATTTTTCGATATCTCTCCCAGACTAACCCAACACTAGCCCAGTTTGCTGACGTTAGATGCCACATCACCAAACCAGTGTCACATCATCAAAAAAACCAAATAAGATACCACGTCAGCTACCACATCATCAAAAAATATCACGTCAGATGTCATGTCACCCCACAATTGACACATCAACAATAAACTAACTGAGTTAGGGTTAAATTAGTTTGCGAGTGATATCAGAAAATAAGTTGAAAGTTAAATGTAATATTATACAAATTGAAAGTTAATAGTATTATCAGTTAATTAATGAAAATTAAGATTATTTTAGTTCAATGTCCCTTTTTAAAACCGCAGTAGCTGTCCACTTTTGTCCCCATCTCTTGAAGCGATGACATTTCAACAAAAGATATCTATCACATAAATAGTTCTTTTGAGTTGAGAATCTACCAATTTTTTCATAACTAACTTTCTATTTTATATCTAAATATTGCTTAACCTTGTATTTAACAATAGTATTTCAACCAAATTACTTTATAATTTTATAAAGAAACATAGGTCATATGTTTCTCATTTTGTAACAACTTGGAGGTTATCACTATTTACATTTACATTATTTTGTTAACATAAAATAAAAACCACGTAACCAAACATAAAAACTCTTTATGTAATTAACTCTCTTGTGTAATGTAAATACACATAATAAATAAAATCTAATAATACACAATGTATTATTATTTATTAGTAAACAGTCAAATCGGATATCATGGGCGGACCTACCTTATGGGCAGGGATATCCTCCACTACCCCTTAGCGCTCTGGCGATAGTGTAAATTTTGAAAAGATTTGACCTTTTTTTGACGTTTTTTCGATTTCGTTACCCCTTTTTTATAAGACGTTACCTCTACGAAAATTTTCTAAATCCGTCACTGCCGGATATCCATTTTGAAAAATAATGCTTTGTTGAAAGATATTTTTATTTAGATGAAAGCTGAAAAGGACTTCGATCCCTCCAACACGAATATGAAAAGTAATCATAAAATCCCGTCAAAGACTTAGCGGCCTACCATTAATTGGTTGTTTTAGTAACCATTATACTTGATATATATTTAAAACTTAAATTAAGGAGTAAATTATACATATTCTCCCTTATTTATATACCAACTAGGTTAGCTACCAGTATGATATACGGGTTGAACAATTTAAGTTGTATAAGACAAAAAAACAACTTCATGTACCTATGAGATGTATTTTGTTAAAATGATATCTCATTTATTTTCTAATGTTAGTTTTTTCATAAACGGCTTGAACCTTTTTAATTTTCTATTGTTTGTCTTTACATCATGTGATCGTAAAAAAAATCGCATTTTTGTTTTACTATTTTTCACAGTTTGATCGTCGTTTGCTTATTACTTGACACAGTTTTACGACCCATTGCTTATGTATATATAATGTTTTAAATAGTCTCTATTCATCACTTATTTATTTTATCTTATCCTTTACTCAAAATCTAAATTTTGCAAAGAAAGCAAGCATAACATTTAACTTGTCTTTATTCCGTGACCTAACTTATCTGTCAAATCAAACAGCCCTCCTCTTTATTTTAATTTTTACAATAATAAATTCAACCTAAAAGTATGACTATAAATGAATGAAGGAAATGTCTTTACATCGAGTTCATGAATAGGCTTATATGGATGGATGAGATCAAAGCAACCCTAAAGAATAAGTCACACAAATTGGAATATTACTAAGATAACAAGCTATTTTTCTTAAACCCTTTAAAAGATAATTTCATATTATTTTTTCATGGTTTTGTCATGTCATCTAGGTTATGCTTGTCATTGTAAATTTATATAAAAACAGATTTATGATGACATGTGTTTAGCACAGGAATCTAGTGATGTAAAATCCTAATATAAATCACAATTTGATTAGAACGGACCATGTTTTGTGAAATCCTATGTATTGATTTGAAAGTTTGGAAACTCATCATTAATTGTTCAAATTAAGGATATGAGAAGATTACGTTGATAGTTTATGTATCGCCTTTCAAAAAGATAAAAAAAAGGTGAGCCCACTATGTATGGTGTATGGAACTATCTAAAGTCTCAGGTTAATGATTTTGTTCTAGTGATTGAAAATGGTGATCAAGATAAATGATGACATCAAGGAATAGTTAAAGATACACTCTTGGAAGCCAAGGAATAGATAAAGATACACTCTTGGAAAACGACCACCATCCCAAATCGTATAATACGAAATCAAACCAATTTTCTTTTCTCAAAAATCATTGTTGTAATTTTTACAGGTCGGCTGAGGCTGCTTCATGATTTCCGCTTCCTATATCACATGTAAATGGAGTATTCAGAATCTTCAACGTCATCATCCTCACACGACAAAACCCATTGATAGCGACCCAATTAATCAACTTCATCATTCCCATTTTCATCTTCTTCAATTTTTATATATACCCACTTCATATTTCCTCACAAATATTTGACTGCTGCAATCCACTTTCTTGACCATTTCAACCCTTAAAGGTACGATCTTGACTTCATATGTTGTCACAATTTTGAATTTGGTCATTTGTGATTTGAGAAAATAATCAACTGATTCATTGAATTCTAGGGTTTATGTTTTAACTAAATTGGAACTTTCTTGACTGTTTAAGCTTTATTGGTGTGGTGGTCGTTTTCTAGGGAGGGAGAGAGAAGAGAAAGAGGATGTATGTGATGGCAGATGGTGGATTAGGGATGGTGGTGGTGGAGCTGATGGTTGGAGACATGTCAAAACACACACAAATGGATGTTGTTAACAAAATTGGCTTTGTCTTAACAGTTAGTGTGTTTGTTTCTAAGCAGCTGGTCACGGGTTCGAACCCTGCCAGCTGCAATGTTTTTCTTTTAAAAAATCTAGCTTAAAAAAATAAAAATAAAAGAATCTTTATTAAATGACCATATTACCCTTAAGCTAACCACATTTTTTAAACTGGGGTTAACCTTTTGGACTTAAATGACACGTTTCTAGAACGTCAGGGAGGAAAATGACGTATTTTTTTAAAATCGGACTGAAATGGCGGAAGTGAACAAACAAAGGAACGAAAATGACAGTTAACTTTTTTAAGAATTGATCAGCAATTGAAGCCTTGCACAATCGTGCCATTGTTGTTCATCCTCAACCCACATGACACTCTAGGCCTCTGTTTAGGGAGAACAATAATTGAACCGTTAATCGAAACCAAACTGAATACCGACAAAAACGAATCTAAATTAACCGAAACTGGATAAACTGAAAAAATCATATACGCTTCGTTTGTCTCACTTAATTTTGTGCTTCGTTTGTCTCACTTAATTTCGAAACTTCTTAACATGTATAAAAAAGGTTATACATAAATGAAAGTTGAGTGACTTTAAGGGGAAAAAATTTTTGAGTAATTTTAGTAAGACGCTAATAAAATTTGGTTACAATTACGTGAATATACCACTTCTAAATAATATATTACCAACTTTATAAGTGTGAAATTCCTATTTTTTATAGGTTTATTGTTAATGCTATATCGCTTCTGCGTTATATTAGCAAATGTTGTGGAATATTTGTAGTTCTAGACTTTAAATTTATTACACGTTTATTATATTAAAAAATGACTGTTTACATTTCCTTGACCATCGTGTCACATAAGCCTACGAAACCTTCCACTCTTTCAACAACCTTTTTTGACAAATTGCTTAGTTACCTGGAATCAAGATGAAACCTTTGAAATCCTGCAGATTTTTTAACGGGCCGAATTCTCTTTAGAATTATCCAAAATAGATAGTTTTATCCTTAATTAACCCCTCTTCATGATTTTAAAGATAACTTAAAATATGTACTGGATATAATATTAAAAGACCATATAGTTAATGAACATATATAACTTGTTTATGAAACACTTTGTAAAAATTGGGATCCAATAGAACATATATGAACAATTGTAAATACAAAAATATATTGTTGAGATTTGTTATTTGTTAGGTTATGTATAATGAGTTTACTTGTTTTTACCGTCACACGACAAAGTGTGTCATATCACCGTCACCTATGCATGAATTCTCGCTCACTTTATTCTACTTTTACTGTGTGATGATTCACATGTTTTTACTATCAACCATTCATTAAAATAACATTTAAATATAAGAAATTAAAAAAAAACAAAGGATGTGACTGGTTGCTTTCCATGGGGCCCACCATTCTTCCCTCTCGCACGCTCGTTAGTCAGTTCACGCCTACCACCTTTACACCGTGGCTAACGCCCATCGGGCAGTGTTTAACGTTGGGCTAACGACCATGTAAGCGATGCGTTACCCCATTATACTTAGGGCTTACAAATGAAACATATTTAAAAATTAACGTGACTGTTGTATGGACAACATTACATATCGTGTTACATGAGAAACAAAACACTATCTTTTCCACACTTTATCCTTGCAAAGAAAATTGAAATCTTCTATTGATTAAGATTATAATTTTCATAAAACATTCAGATTCCATCAACCTATATGTTCCAATCAAGGCACCAACCCTAGCTACACTAAACTATCCTTGCAAAGAACATTGAAACCCTCTATTGATTGAAATTATAGTTTTCATAAAACATTCAGATTCCATCAACCTATATATATTCCAATCAAGGCACCAACCCTACACTAAGCTATATGTTGTGACGAACCACAAAAGTATTCATCCATACTTTGTATAGATTTTCTTGTTGTCTACATATTATTATGACATTTTCTTGTCCCTCTTGATCTATTTTAATTATGATATATTTTAGTTGTATGTTGTGATTTTTGGAGCCGTGGGTCTTACTGGAAGCAGCCTCTTTATCTCTAGGGATAGAGTTAAGGTTTGCTTACATCTCACCCTCCGCAGACCCTATCGATAGCTTTGTTATTTGTGGGATTTACTGAGTTTGTTGTTGTTGTTGTTATTGATGTTTTTCTTCCAAATTATCTTTAAATATAGTGTATATCACAAACCCTATCACCATTCATGATTTTATGTCAATTCATCCACAACACTTGGTTCCTAATATTATCAAATTGTCCCTATTACATGATACGAGATATGTTGCCTCAAATACAACCCCCTTTTAAAAGAAAACATGTTCTAACGTTTATCGCAAACAAATGGAGCCCGCTTTCTTGACAAACATCGGGCGTCGCGGCCTTTTTTATGTCCATGTCTAATAGCAATTTTTTTCGAAAAACATAAAGATCCTCTTTCTTTTTCTATGAAACATGATTAGATTATTGTTGTGTTAGGGTTTCCATAATTGAAATAGTTGTTGCTTTTTAGGCATCTATGATTGAATATAATGTATGTTGGACTCCACAGGTCAATTTCTTTCACCCTATTCTTGTCATATATACACCTGTTTATATTTTACAAACCCTTGTATACATCCAACATATATAGATAATATGAACATATATAATCTGACAACATTCTTTTTCCTCATGGGTAGGGCCCACAACTGCATTCTTATATGATAATTATATGAAAGCATTCTTTTCCTGTTAATTTGTTAGCATCTTTTTGTACTTTACCTTTTCTTTAAACCAATGAGGGAATACTTGTCCTTGTATTATTAGATATCTAAAGTTGTTGATGTTGATGGCTTTGGACAATGGATCCAACAATGATTCATTAATAAACTAAAACTAAAAAGCATAACAGCTTTATCACAAAACAGTCCAAAATCTGGAAATCTGCAAATAAATTAACAATCCTTGATCTTCTTCATCTTGCATTCATGTTTCTTTACAAACATCTACCTCCATAACCTGCATTTCTGAAGAGGAGTTGCTTCATTTCTTCACACCCGATTATCGACAGATGCTCTTGTGCCTAAACAAAGTTTATTAAAACCCTTACAAAAAGTTAATGGAGTTGAACACTATAGTGACGTTTAAGACATAACTAGTTTTAAGTAGAGAACTGCGATAACCACATCAACGCTTATACCTTTAGCTTTAACTGTGTTACATAAGACGGTTACAGTTTTCTATGTAAATTGTTTATGTATTGATGCGCCCCGAAAATACTATATGTGGATTTGGATAACACTTACTTCAGAACATGAAGCTTGAAAGGCAAAATCATTGAAACAGCTGATGACACATTGTTGCATGTCTAGACCTAGTGCTTCAACTGTGTTCAATGTTGATAACAACAATCCTGGTTTAGTCGAACAACAAATCTGGATCCGGGTATCCGAGTTTCCCCTCTCTACATTAAACTGTAAAAATTTGTTTCACAAAACCTATCAGTTTCTGTGTGTTTTTAGTGTGTGTTTGTGGTGTAACTCAAATGGTGGAATAAAAACAGTACCTTTGGGGGATTTTTTGCTTGTGATTCATTCATGTTGAATTCTCTAACACCTCTAAACAATTTCATATGATCCATATCAGATTCAGTATCTTGTTCTTTCAAATCTTGAATCTTTTCCAAGAGTTCTTTCATGTATTCTATAGTGTCCCCAAGTATTGATGTTCTATCCATCTGTTCATTTAAAAAATCATCAAGAAAAAGATCAGTGGAAACTAAAAACAAACAAACAAGCGTACAGTAAACTATTACTCATAGCAAGCTATTAATAGGGTCTGAACGAGGGTAGGATGAAGGCGAACCTTTCCTCTATCTTAGAACATAGAGAGGTATTGCTTGTTTTACCTTGCTTATCTTAGGAACAATTGATCTAAGCATGGAAAGCCTGTCATTTAACCGTTTTCGCCTTCGTCTTTCCGCCATTAAATTCTTGGAAGGTTGTCCTTCAACTTTCTTGGACTTACTACTCTTCTTTTCCTCATTCAATCCCATGGTGAAAACAGTTGGGAGTTTATCATCATTGGAAACAACATGATTCTTGTGATCTTCATTACCATCATTGTCTTCTTCTTGTTCCACCATTGATGGAAACATTTGTTGGTCATATGAAGAAGACACCCACTCGTTAATCGGCATAAACGTGTCGAAACATGGTACCGAAGAGTAGATCAATTCGTCGTTGTAAGGGGATTGGAAATCAGGTTGCATGGATGATGACATGAGTTGTGAAAATGAAGATGAGTTTGAGAATGATGATGAAGAAGGTAATGGTAAGAAGTCATCTTGTTGAATGGGGAATGAGTGAGTGTGATCAATGGTGGTGAGTTCTTGAGAATTAGAAAAGGTGGACCATGTCTCCATGGTTGGAGCCAAGAGATCTTCCAAGAGACCTTGTTGACTAATGGGTTGGTGCATCTCTCTCAATGTGTGGCTACTGGGAAATGCTTTTGGCTTTTATAACAACAAGTGCATGTGAGTTAAGTCTAGTGTGTATATTAAAACCAAGCCATCATAGCAATGGAAAGTTTGGTTTTTATTGTAATGAACAAATTTGTGAATACACATGTGACAATATCCATGTCACTATTAAATTCATTAAGTTAATGCTATTATGGTTAATAAGATATAACTTGTCCATTAAACTTGCAAACCAACATAGAAAATCGTGTCCAAATTAAATTCGAGCAAATCTAGGTGATCGAAAATCCATCGATGTTTACCAATCACCATAGAGGGTTAGCTTAACAAGCTATACACCAGCTATTCCAAAAGTGCTCAGGCGTTGCTTAGACCGAGTGTTATGGTGCCGTGAGCAGTAGTCGCTAGCCACGCGACTTAGTGCTTACAACCACTTCAAAATATTTGGTTTTATCGAAAACACCGATTTAGTTTATCATGTCATCAGAGATGATTTTAGGATATCTTGTAAACTACTAATAAATGAATGCAATCTAACACTAATTTCATTTATTTATATGATAATAACGAAACAAAATATTTACAAAATAGTTGTATTCTTCTAAATTTTTTCTTTCAATCTATGGTAGGACCCTTCTGAAATTTACGTAGGTGACCGTGACATTTCGTTTAAAATTGTACAAATATTCCATTCTATTTGACAGCCTACTTTGGTTTACATGAAGAACACCAATTATAATTATTTGTACATCAAATTGAACATGACAAAATAAATACGAGAAAATATTAGTACGGATAAATTTCTCAGCACATGGAGTTAGGTCCTATACAAAGGCCATGCACAATGTTTGGTTTTAAACCGGTTTTATTCCTAACGTAAATAGGATGCAAAGAAGTATACAATCTATGTAATTACTATCTCGATATATCACTGATATATCAGTTATCGTTTCTCTGTCGAGATATCGGTTCAAAATATCAGTACACATAATATCGATGATATTGACCGATATTTGACCATATATCACCGATATTCCCGATATCAGTACATTTCTTCTTCGTTCTACCATTCGTCTTTCTTCTTGCTGCTATTAGTGTTTTAAGTCTTAATTGTTAGTTTATACTGTTAAATGTTTATGATTTAAATCTTTCTGAGTGCCTACTTGCTACAGTTGTTAGTGTTTTGAAAGTTGTCAAAGGTTAATTTGTTAATGGTTGGAAAGTATACTGAATTGTTAGTGTTAATTGCTATATATATAAATTTAACATGATACTAAATTACTGAGATTCCACCGTGATAACCGATATCTCAAATATTAGTCCTTGACCGATATCTGATATTTTACCAAATTAACTACTTAGCTTTTAATATAGAAATATTATATATTTCTTATTAAAAATCATAACATCAAGACACTTTTATAGGAAAAATTGAAGATTGATAGCCAAAAATTAAAATAAAATTAGAAATTTAATGTATGTTTTAACAACATACACAAATACACAATTCACTTGTTTTCACAATGGTTGTTTGTATAACGCCGGGCCGTTTCCAATTTATATGACTTAATAACATACACAATTCACCTCTTTAAACTTTGTGGATTTAATTACTTAAGTCAACATAATTTTACCAAAAAAGTGTTTATTTCTTTCTAGTTGTTTCTTTAACGAGTCGGTTGAACCATATTCAGCTAGGGCTTTGGCTCGAAGTTAAATGGGCCAACTCATTTCAGCTCGTTTATTTGTAACGAACTGAAGTTTGAGCTCAAGTTAAGCTCGTAAAAAGCTTGAGTCAACTCATTTGTCATATCAATGCAAAATTTATAAATGGATTCAATACGAGCCAAACGAGCGAGCCAACAAGCTTATATTGATGTAAAATTGGGCTTAGAAAACTTAAAATTGGACTCACGTTTTGATATAACTTAACAAATATAGGTTTAACTTAAAAAAAGTTAGCTCAAGCTCGACTATAACTGTTTAAACATACTTTTATCTAGTGTTGCTAAGAATATACGTTATGTAGGGGTTTCAAAATGGGGCGTTAGGCGACATGTGGACGACACGTAAGCAGGCGTCAGAAATGGGCATGGTGCAAAAACAAGGAGTGTGAGATGGAGCATCGAAAAGTGACATTATTCGACACGTGGCAGTGACACACACTTTTTGTTATTATTTTATTTTCAAAATTTAGAAAAAAACTTTAAAAAATAACATAAATTCAAAATTAAATTACATACACATTAATCATCCTCTTCGTCTGTCGTTTCGTGAAACTCCCTATACCGTGTGATCTAACAAATAAATTAGTAATCTTTTACATGGAACCCTAATGTACGGCCATCGTTTTGTGTGTTGTTTTGTTGCTCGTTTTTTAACGCCTTTTGTTAAACTAATAAATTAATTAGACTATCGAACGTTAATTACTTTTTATATATATATGAAAATAAATCCAGGATGCTGGTGGTTTAAGCCCACAATATTGGAGCAGAAAGCGGTTTAAGTGGGTTCGAGTTTGTTCTTTTAGCATGTGATTTACACGACCTTTGACACTGACTAACGTTGTCCTTACTTGTTTCATGTGCATCCATCATTGTACCATCAAATCATTTCATCATCTATTACCTTTTTCTTTAAATTATATTAAGAGAAAAATAACAATTTCTTTTACTCCAACTAAGAAGAAAATACAGAATACTGACTAGTTTAAAAATTAATATTCATCCTATTGAGTTTAAAAAATCGGTTATAAATTATTTGGAGTTCAAATTAACCAATCTATGCTTTTAATCATATAATTTGAATGTGATGTAACAGCTAAGTTTTACAATGGGTCCGATTCGGGTCGGCTATTGATAATTCTAGTCTCATACCCGATTGTAAAACTTCAGCGCACGGGTCAGATATCGGGCACACCTGTGAGCATCGAGTATACACATTAGTTTCTCAAAAATATATGTTTTGGGATTTCAAAGTACATCTTTTTCTTTAACAATTACAATAAGTTATAATATTACAATAAGATATGATATGTACATATCATAATTATATAAATTTAGAAAGATAATTTTGTTTTAATATATATATATATATATATATATTTACAAATAGACCTAGCGATGGCAATGGGTCCAATTTGAGTCGGGTATTGATAATTCTAATCTCATATTCGGTTGTAAAACTTTGACTTACGGGTCAGGTATCGGGCACACCCGTGAAGATTGAGTATACACATTAGTTTCTCAAAAATATATGTTGGGATTTTAAAGTACATTTTTTTTCTTTTACTATTATAAATTATGTATAGTTTGTATTCTTAACAATTACAATAAGTTATAGTATTACAATAAGTTATGATATGTACATATCATAATTAATTTAGAAAGATAATTTTATATTAATATACATATATATATATATATATAAAGAAAAAGTTAATGAAACTATTAGAATGAATAATTATGTAACAAGGGTCAGGTAAAAAAAATAAAACTTTCGATTTTTTAGAGACATGTTTCGGTATATTTAGTTTCGAGTTTCGGATAATTGAATCTAGTATTACCTAATTCCATACAAACATTTTTTTTTAATTCCATACCCATCGACTTTCATGCATGTCTGACCTAAATGTTTTGGGTTTTTGGTATGCTTGTCGGACTCGGTTTTTTTGCATCGCCCCTTGATAACAACCTATGTATACCTTTTAATCCTATAAGTTAGTATTATAATTAAATACCAAATTCATTTATTTATGGTTTTAAAGACGAAAGAAGGTAACAAGATAACAAAAATCAACCCAATGAGCTGGTGGTCTCGTGGTGAAGTGGTAAGGCAGAGACCTGATATTCTAAGTAACCCAGGTTCAATTCCTGCCATCTTTATTAGTTTCTGCAGTAGCTGGTGATGATGGGAGAACAGACGGAGATCGCTAGTTAGATCCTTGAACCGCGTGGATTTTATTCCACTGCACTTTCGTACATTTGGGCGAGTGTTCACGGGCTTTAACCCTAGGTATTGTGAGCTTGGCCCAAACCACGCTCACCTTCCACATCACTGCCCCTAGGGCGCGAACAGCATTACGAGAGTCCTCATAAAGGGTGTGGGGCACATGGCATTGCTGGGCTTGAAGGCATTTGGAGAGCTTCTGGATTTTTATGTTAAATATACAACCAATCATATCTAGCCACCTCAACTCAATGACCACATTTCTAATAAGCACTAACAAAGCCCAGAACCTCCCCATTTAGAGTCCCTTTCTACCAAGCTCACTGTAACGCCTCGTTTTTTCATACTTTCCATAATTAGAAAGTTTTGTCTTGTTTTTTTTTTGGAAACTTGTATTCGTATTTATTTTTCTTGTAATCCGAGACTTGAATCATAATGAAACTTATACTTGATACTTACTTGTCTTATATGCATTTAAACGTTGAATACATGCAAACTTATACTTATACGCACGTTCACTTTCGATACTTATTCATTAAATGCTTAAAATATGTAAAAATTGGCAAATAAACAAGTTGAAGGGCTAAAAGTGACAAAAACCAAGGAACCTTTTGGAATACCTTGCCTCGCACCCCGCGACCGAGACCCCTGAAGCATCTCGCGGCTCGCCAGACCTGTCGCGGCTCGCGACCGAGAAGTCTAAACTCTCTCGCGGCCCGCGAGAGGACCTGCGATCCGGAAGAACTCGTTTCAAGCTCATGGATTGGCCAAGTTTGTGTTTTTCTCATTAATTATCCCAACTAACAACCTCCCCCATTTTACCCATAAATACCCCACTCCCCTTCACTCTCAACTCACACCTAAATCTTCTCTTCTCTTCTCTAAAAGCTTTAAAAAGCTCTTTTCTTCTCTCAAAGATCAAAGCTCCTAAAAAGTGAGTTCTAACTCACCTCTCTCTTTTGATCTTTCCTTTTTCTTACTACTTGGAAATACCTTTGGAATGTTTCCATAAGTCTTCCATGGAAGACTAGCTTGGAACATCACCATGTCTAAGGTCCCAAGGGTAACGACTTTCTTTTGGTTTTATTAAAGTTTTACCCACAAGTGTTGTATCCTTCCAAGCTTGTTCTCGAAACAAGACTTGAGTTGGTAGAGTGTGATCACTTGGAAGCCTTGGCTATCCTAACTTTGATCCACCACCTCATTTGATGTTTTCATTTACTTTTTGTCTTTTACTTATATGATCAAACGTACTCATGACCATCCTTGTCGTCCTTGTGACGACTTGTGCATTGGTATACTATACGAGAGGTTTTAAAAGGAAGGTTCTCCCCCTACCTTCATGCATGACTTCTATGAAATTGCGTGATGTTTATGAATTACCTATTGTTATACTATATAATATATATATATATATATATATAATACTAACCGAACTCTTGATGGTAATCGAATGATTATCCGTCATGGTACTAGGTTACATCACCTAAGTACTTAATCTCTCGTTACGATTCTAATGGGTATCCTAACCCATGAAAACACACCAACCCGAATGGGTATCATAGTGTCAAGAACGAGTATTAAGTCTAGGCGATTACTTTTTCGTATACATACTTTCTCGCATTTGAATTTTACAAATCCTCCGTGTTCGAATACTTACCAACCTAAGTTCTCCTCTTGTAGGATAACTCGGCGCTCATCCCACCCGTCAACCCACTTCGCGAACTCGTCAAGTTTGAAGACTACGCAAAACCGTGAGTACACTCGACCCACTTTTCGTTTACAACACTTTTGGGTGTAACATACCAAAACCACAACACTTAAACTATATGAAATGCACAAAACAATCCTATACATATGAATACTTGATACGCTTACATGATGCTTATATCTTGGATATTCTTTATGTGATACTTTAGTCATTAACTTGTTTAAAGCCTTCGTTTGACATGTAGCGCTATAGGAAGTCACGCATCCCCCTCCATCGCATAAACTTGAGGCCATGTTAAAACAACGTGTTTGCGTTAAGGGTTTGGCTCGTAGTATTGCATGCCTTGTATATGCTCTCGTAAAATCATAGTTGCCATGAGGATTCGTTTAAACGTTAATCGTATACGTATGCTATGCTTAAAATTGTGTACTCGCCTTTGCTTTTGCATTGAATTGAATTTTAAAACATGGTACAGGTTGATGAAGAAGATGCTATGAAATCAAATAGCAAGTACTTAGATACACACAAGTAGACGTTTAGGCTAAATATGTTGTATCAATTTTGTTGTATTGTGTTATTTGTATTTGCTTCGATGTTGTACTTGACAATTATTATTGAAATAAAATTTGGCTTTAATTAAATATTGTCATTATTAGTATCGTGAGCAATGAGCAATCTATTTCGTCTCACTCCGATGTTTCCGCCATCGGTTGGGGTGTGACACTCACATGGCTCCACGTGACATCATTTTGTCTTCTTAAAGCCTTCTATGCTATGTGTATTGATTTTACCTGTTTTCACTGTCACGTCAAAGAGTGAGTAGCACATCACTAGCACGAGCTCTCACTCACTTTTTTTCACCTTAAGTGTGTAACAAGTTTCACTATCCTCACCCATTAAAATAATGTTTACGAAGATAAATTTGAAAAAAGTGGTGATGATTTATTGGTTTCTTATTGGTTAAAAAAGAAAAAGATGTGTCCCATGCATCTTCCCCATCTCACGAGCATGATGTAGTTCACATAACCCCTCATAACGCCCCATGAGGCGATGTTTCATGCCCTAAGCTTTTGTTACATAGCAGGAGCGTTACCCTATTACACTTAGGCTAGCCATTGTAGAATAACAAGGCATGACACATCAGTTTGGTAATAAGCGAAACAGCACGCCGCCTTGTTATTAGGGGACACCAAGGGCACCTTCGCCAACCCAATAATGGGCGCTAGGCGAATGAGAGTTGGGGTCCACCCCCTTTTGACCAATCAAATTATTTTCCTTCTTTTTTAGTTTTAAATTTATTGGGTGTAGTTGTTGGTAGGGGTGTAAACGAGCCGGACCGAACCCCAGCTCAACTCGGCTCGTCATGTTTTTATGAAGCTCGAGTTCGGCTCAGTTCGAGCCTGCTTATTTGAGCTCGAGCTCTGCTCGTGAGTAAAAACCCAAAGCTCGAGCTATTTTAATAACAACCTCAGACGAGCTAAAAATTTGGCTCGAGCTCGCTTCAATATCACTTAAACAAGCCAGAGTTCGGCTAGCCAATGTTATTATTGTTATTATTATATTATATATAAAATAAATAAATTTTTGTTTGGACTCAACGAGCTTTGTATATTTCAGGCTCGAGCTCGGGCTTGTTAAAGCTCGACTCGTTCAAGTTTTTAACCGAGCCGATAACAAGTAGCTCTCGAGCCTTCGAATTTGTTTACACCCCTAGTTGTTGGATAGTTATTGCTCAATATCCTATATAGTGATGACAATTTAGTTATTTCAGAAAACATAATTTTACCTTAAAACCCTGTCTTACAAGCCCATAACACATGGTAGCGTAGACTTAAAGTAAAAGCAAAATGATGAACAATGCGGCTCTCGCACCAAGACGACATGGTTCACAATCACCACGTCAACTACTTGTACGAATAAATCAAGGTTAAAAGGCATCACTACTTAAAACACTTTTTGCTGGATTAGGCGAATATATCACTTTATTGTTTTCTCCAAGTTACACCTAAAACGAAAATTTAGTGAACAGGCAACTTTTTTTTTTTCAAATTAATAGACATATTTTTGGTATAATAAAATCTTGTTATGTATGTGTATAATATAAAGACGTACTTGATAAAGAATCAACTATAAGTAAAAATCTGTTAGAACCTTATGACACTTGTAATTAGTTTTTTTTTATTTTAAACAACAAAGAGATTTTAATTCCACCGAAGAAACCAGAATCTAGAAAACACCTAAGAGAAAAAACAAAATAAAAACGAAGAAATACAACAAAAAAACCAAGCAAAAACCCAGTATTCACCAAGCCTAAGTCAGTATAACAGTAAAGATAAACAGTAATCACTCACAACCACCTTTTATAATATAAGAAACTGACTAACAAATATAAAAGAAATCAGATGTGAATGCTTTAAGAGCATCCACAACGCTACTCATGATTCAAAATCCAGACTAGCCTAGTCAGAATGTCATATCATTCCAAACCACCACCATTCAAACCATACTTTTTTCCCACAACACTAAGGCTGGGTGGTATGGGACGCCATTGTCCATCCACCTCAACCATTTTCTTATCAATAGCCCCCTACCATACCCCCGACGTCATTCAGGGGAGCTATTGAAGCCTCATGGTTGCAATGGCGGAGAATAACGGACGAGAATTGTGGGCCACACGCTAACTAGCCGTTGAATATGGGTAGTTTCTTACAAAAATAATTTTTTAGTAAAAACTCATATATAACACACACTCTCACAAAACCACTAAAATCTGTGGTTTTTTTTTAGAAATTGTCTACAAGTCCTCAGACTTCATTCGACTCTCCAACCAACTTGGGGACGCTTGATGATTTGCTTATAGCTGTGGCCCAAGAGGCCATTCAATTTTTACAAGACGAAGCCGAATAGTCACAATCACGTACTAGAAAATCACACCTTGAACAAGATTGAATTGGTGCTCACAACCGTTCGGTGAGTGATTAATTTTTTTAGAGTTGTGGGCCACATGCTAACTAGCCGTTGAATATGGGTAGTTTCTTAAAAAAATCATTTTTTAGTAAAAACTCATATATAACACACACTCTCACAAAACCACTAAAATCTGTGTTTTTTTTAGAAAATGTCTACAAGTCCTCAGACTTCATTCGACTCTCCAACCAACTTGGGGACGCTTGATGATTTGCTTATAGCTGTGGCCCAAGAGGCCGTTCAATTTTTACAAGACGAAGCCGAATAGTCACAATCACGTACTAGAAAATCACACCTTGAACAAGATTGGATTGGTGCTCACAACCGTTCGGAGAGTGATTATTTTTTTTAGAGTTGTGGGCCACATGCTAACTAGCC
Source organism: Scalesia atractyloides (assembly GCA_947069175.1). NCBI lineage: Eukaryota > Viridiplantae > Streptophyta > Magnoliopsida > Asterales > Asteraceae > Scalesia > Scalesia atractyloides. Next base: position 2,875,484 of record CAMTDV010000022.1, read on the forward strand.
GTTGAATATGGGTAGTTTCTTAAAAAAAATCATTTTTTAGTAAAAACTCATATATAACACACACTCTCACAAAACCACTAAAATATGTGGTTTTTTTTAGAAATTGTCTACAAGTCCTCAGACTTCATTCGACTCTCCAACCAACTTGGGGACGCTTGATGATTTGCTTATAGCTGTGGCCCAAGAGGCCATTCAATTTTTACAAGACGAAGCCGAATAGTCACAATCACGTACTAGAAAATCACACATTGAACAAGATTGGATTGGTGCTCACAACCGTTCGGTGAGTGATTATTTTTTTTAGAGTTGTGGGCCACATGCTAACTAGCCGTTGAATATGGGTAGTTTCTTACAAAAATCATTTTTTAGTAAATATATAACACACACTCTCACAAAACCACTAAAATCTGTGGTTTTTTTAGAAAATGTCTACAAGTCCTCAGACTTCATTCGACTCTCCAACCAACTTGGGGACGCTTGATGATTTGCTTATAGCTGTGGCCCAAGAGGCCGTTCAATTTTTACAAGACGAAGCCGAATAGTCACAATCACGTACTAGAAAATCACACCTTGAACAAGATTGGATTGGTGCTCACAACCGTTCGGTGAGTGATTATTTTTTTTAGAGTTGTGGGCCACATGCTAACTAGCCGTTGAATATGGGTAGTTTCTTAAAAAAATCATTTTTAGTAAAAACTCATATATAACACACACTCTCACAAAACCACTAAAATCTGTGGTTTTTTTAGAAAATGTCTACAAGTCCTCAGACTTCATTCGACTCTCCAACCAACTTGGGGACGCTTGATGATTTGCTTATAGCTGTGGCCCAAGAGGCCATTCAATTTTTACAAGACGAAGCCGGATAGTCACAATCACGTACTAGAAAATCACACCTTGAACAAGATTGGATTGGTGCTCACAACCGTTCGGTGAGTGATTATTTTTTTTAGAGTTGTGGGCCACATGCTAACTAGCCGTTGAATATGGGTAGTTTCTTAAAAAAATCATTTTTTAGTAAAAACTCATATATAACACACACTCTCACAAAACCACTAAAATCTGTGGTTTTTTTAGAAAATGTCTACAAGTCCTCAGACTTCATTCGACTCTCCAACCAACTTGGGGACGCTTGATGATTTGCTTATAGCTGTGGCCCAAGAGGCCGTTCAATTTTTACAAGACGAAGCCGAATAGTCACAATCACGTACTAGAAAATCACACCTTGAACAAGATTGGATTGGTGCTCACAACCGTTCGGTGAGTGATTACTTTACTGACAATCCATTGTATAATTATGAGCAATTTTGACATCGCTTTCATATGAGTTGCCTTTTTTTGCGAATTAGTTGTGATATAGAACGTGCGTATACATTTTTCAAATAAAAAGGGATGCACAAGGTAAAGTCGGATTCTCTCTGTTGCAAAAACGTGCGGCCTCCATTCGACAACTAGCATTCGGAATGACGAGTATTTAAATATGCGGCCTCTATGACTGGATCGCCTGATAAATAACGAGAACGCCAACGATGACGATGGGTAGATTTTTTATTATTTGGGTGATTTTTTTTAAACTTTGTATTCTTTTAGTTGTTTATATGGTATTTTATTTAGTTTAAGTAATATAATACAAAATTTCAAAAAAAAATATCGAGTAATGATTGGGAGGCTTTATTTGATATCGTGGGCTTTATTGGCATGGTGGAATAAAGCTACCTGGTTGACATGGCGCCGAGGTGACGCAATGGAGGCCCTAGGAGCTCCATTCCACACCATGCAATCTAAATCACTCCAAACTTTCACCTCATTATCTACCTCATCACATAATTTTCCTTTTATTTAAACTATTTTTAATCTATTTTTAATTTTTTTACTTAATGATATTCTTTTAAATATTAAAAAATTGGAAAAATAAACTTAAAACCTAGATAATCCATATAATAAAACACACACGGTTACAACAATTTAAATAAAAAACATAATTAAAACCTAAAAATAAAAAAATACATTTATTAAAAACCAAACTTAAACCTAAAAATTAAAAACATACAAACAATAAAAATAAAACAAAGTTAAGGCACTCCATGTTTTTTCTTAATTCGCTCACGAACTTGTTCGTGAATTTGAAGTCGAACCAGGTTCTGCTCGAGCAGTCCATAAAGAGAATGATATAGTCTTGATTTATACGAAATTGGTCGAGTCGACCTTTGAGCCCATCCATCATTTTCCCTTTTTGTTCCCATGTATTGTTGCATCTGATTTTCACTGGGTCGTCTTCTTTAGGAGCCAACACCTCCTTTTGTTTTGATCCCCTCCTCGATTCCACCAATGTCCTTTCGGGCCCTTTGAAAATTTGGGCTTTGAGTGACGGCACGGATTAACTGACCCAATAGCCGGCCCAGAACCATGATATTCTTGTACTTGTCATCCAATTTATTTTTCATTTTTATTTCAACCCCTAGTATTAGTTTTATTTTTTAACCTCCTCGATACCTACTAACTCTTCTATCTTTACTTACTAAACCAATTTCTCGATACCTACTAACTAACTCTTCTATTTTTACTTACTAATCCAAGTGAAAAGAAAACAATAACTTGGCCCATATCAACATCGAAAATCAAGCCCACTAGACTTTGTGTAACACTTCATGGCCCTTGTCTAAATTTTCATCAAAACACATTTCTTTAAAAAAAACCGTTAGCAGCTCACGATCGAAAATTCAAGGTTTAACTTTCTGCTCGAGTCGATCGGGGGCCTTGCTTGCGAGGACAACCTTCTCGGTTGGAGAAGACCCTTTCAAGCGGTTTATTTCGGAATAATTTTGAAGGGTGTTTGGGATTGTTTATTATACCTCCTTTGACTTTTCCCAAAAGTTAATATTGTGACTTATTAACTTATCCGCTCACAATATAAGCAAACCCAAACAACTTTTTGACTTTTTGAAGTATCTATCAGTAGGTATGATGAGGACTTTGGTTATACGCATGATGTATGGTAATTTGTTGGGTATTTGTATGAGGGCTTGTTTCACGCACAGAGATGATGAATGATGGTGGTGGGTGGTGGTGGTGGTGGTGGTATAGTTTTGATAATAGGATGGGGGATATGCATGCGAGTAATGAAGACTAGGTGCATGTGTGAATTGATATTTGGGTAGACACCATGTGGTTTGTCTATTTGCATGAAACTTTGTAAATTAGAAATAAATGGTATTTAGGACCCGCGGCAGGGCTGTTAAATCGAACAAAAATAGACGTAAAAACATTGAACCACGCACTCTAGTTGCGGTGTGTTAACTTGCAAAGCTAAACCAAAACGTAAAAGATATAAAAGAATAACTAAGTCGACTTAGAACTCCTGTCTTATGATATGAAAAATATAGAGTACCAAAGTAAAAGTAGAAAAATAATTCGGATTAGAAACAAAAAAGAATGTGTGATAGATTTGTAAAACATGTAAAGTTTGTGGTTAAAAGTAAATAAAAGTAAAAAAAAAGTCAAAAAATAAAAGTAAAAGCAAAATGAATAATAAACATGTAACACAAAGAAAAGTTAATAAATTATAAATAGGTAATTATGGAGATTTAAAATGGTAACATTCATGTGGTGTTACTTATGTGAGAAGCATGTAAGCATGATATAAAATAAAAAAAAAAGAAGATTTCTCCGGTAGTTTTTCATTAGAATGCAAGATAATGGGACGAGTGGGTTGTGTCGATGTAAGTTGTAACGTGTAGGTTGTTGAAGCTATTCTATGTTTCACCCTTATCCTCGATTCTTTAGCTTTTGGTGGTGTGTATATTTCGATCCAATGAGTTTACATAGTCCATTTCATTTTTCCATTTTACCTTTTTGGTGTGTTACATGTGCCGTTATTCAAATATAATTTTCCATTGATTAGACCATGTACAATTCAATTACTTTATGGCTTGTATAATGTTTTATTATATTTGTATATACTTGCTTGGTTTTCTATATTACTTTATCATATCAGTACATTCATTAACTTTGAACAAGCTGAAAGGGAGTACATGATAGATCTATTGGCTTTACAACTCATCCCCACTCCTTGGCCTTTCTAAGGGGGTTCCTTTGGGGATGATTGATATCAACCATACCATTTTTAAAAAAAAAACCCTTTGGGTTTCATACTAGTTAACTAGGTTTAAGTGTACATTTGTTTTGTCATTTCTTGTTTTACAAATTGCTTAGACAAATACTATACCATATATACCATTTTTACCATATACATATGTTTATACCCATGCCATATATACCATATTTACCATATACATTTGCTTATACCCAATGTATGTTTACCAACTTTTCAAAATTAACCTTTTATTTTCCACAAGTTTAAGGTGATAACAATTGGTGCTATTCCAAGACTTGCTACAAATAGGATGTTTTTACACTTACTTTAATTTAATTTGAATTTATGTCTTTCTTTGTGAACACATTTTTTCTCCTTTGTTGATATTTAATTTGAGTTAAATAAATATTTAAATTTTAATAGTTTGATCATGTGCTATTGGACAATCTATTGTACAGCTTCGACATTTTCACTGTCTGTTGGCGTGTTACAGATTTCATGGTTTTTCGATCAGTGTCGTAACAAACCTAACCGATACCAACCGAACAACCACCATCAGCATCTGTATTTTCGAAACCGGTATTCGTTTACATAGTTTTAGATCAATGTAAAACATTTTGTCAATATTCTTTTGGGATGTACTGATAACGGACCGAACCAATACCGACCAATACAGAGTGAACAACATGAGTACCGGTATCAGTATTGGTATTTTGTTTCATGATTTAGATCGATGTAAAACATATGTCAGCATCCTTTTGGGCATATCACGTCTTTAGTTTTTGGATTTTCACTACGACATTGCAATGTATTATGCATTAATATGTTACAAATATAACTTGTTTGATGGCATGTTTGAGTTTGTACAGGGGTGGGGATCATTGAAGAGTTAATCCTGTTGGTTCGGGTAAAATTAAGGAGTGAGATAAATCAGATTAAAAGATAAAGTTGTGTAAGCTGATAAAGAGAAGGAAAAAATTAATATTAGTTAGTTGTTTAGAGATAATTATTAATTTGAATTAATAGGTTTATCTTGTTATTATATTTATTGGTTAATTAAGTATTAGAGTTGGTATTGTTTTGGATAGCTTGTTTAGTAAGTAATTAGTTTAGTATAAATAGATGTGTTAAGCTATGTAATTCTTTGGTTGTTTTGTTTTGGTTTAATAGTAATAAAGAAGGAAGAGTCGTGATCGAGTCGATCACAAAGAAAAATTTTTAAACATAGTTTAAGATTGTTTTATATATTTAAAAAAAAGTTATATTTTAGAGCCTGTTTTTTCTGCTCGTCTAGGGCACTGGGTTTTGGGGACGGCGTTGAGTTTGTAATAGGTTATGTAACGAGATTATTAACTCAAAACCCATCTAAAGTTATATTTAGTTAAAATTTTGTTTAATAGTAAAAAAATTGAAAAATAAAATAAGAAAACACTAGATATAACACATATAAAAAAAGATTTTCATTAGAAGATCTATTCAATTATTTTGATAAGGATATTAACAAAGTAAAGAATATATAGGATGTTCTTTCATCCCATCTCAAACAAAATAAAGTGGGCAGCAAATTTCGCCCATTTAAAAGTTACACTTTAACCGCTTTACTGTTTTACTTTTAGAAAAGTTACAATGTGGCTCTTGTTGTTATCATTGTTGTTATGTTATTAATAATCATACATGGTAAAAGCTTATTTTTACATGGTATATATGGGTCGTATAACATTATACGGCCATTATACACAATGTAAAAATAAGTTTTTACTTGGTCGTATACAATATATACGATAGAGTTATACGGGCCGTATAATTTTTTTTGGAGTTAATATTCACACATCAGGGTTTTGGTTTATTCATGTCAAGTTACATGGGAAATATTCAATACCTACCCCGTCAGGACACTGGTGACAACCGACACGGCATACACCAGTAGTGAGCTGGGAAAACTTTTACAAGAAACGTATAATCCAATATCAGAAGATCGTTGATGAATACAAGACGAGGGAATTCGTGGATCCAGGTTGTCTATGAATTTGAAATCTTAACACATACCGACTGCGTTTTCGTCAATTCCACATACCGGTAAACAAGAGAAAGTAATTCGTAGGAATCAGCCTCTCTATCCTTTATTTTACCTATAATTCTCAATCAGTCATTAGTCTAATCATTCTCACTTTAAAAAAATATGCTTCTAATACCTAGATTCACATACAAATTTGCATAAAATCACTAAACTAATTCATTTCTTTTACTTTTCAAGATTCACGTACAAAATTTGCATCATCCTTAGGGTTACAAATCACATCCATTGTCACGTTAAATTAACAACGAACTACTTTATCTTGAGTCCATACATGCATTTAATTCCCTCACATCGTTACGAATTATCAACACATGAAATAAGATCATGTTTACTTTGCTTTTGCTTTATGTATAACTGTTCGTTTGTTTCATGTTTTGACAATTTGTAATGATGTGAGGGAATTAAATACATGTATGGACTCAAAATAAAGTAGTTCGTTAGGACTCAAACAAACGACTAGTTAATAAACATAAAGCAAAAGCAAGATAGCTTGGGCCTTAAGTTTGTAATTTGTGAAACAATGGATGGAGTGACGAAGGAATGTAAGGAGAAACGTTGGGATTTAAGGACCGATGATGAGGAATGTAAGGAGAAGCATTCGGATTCAAGGGTTTAGACGTCATGGTTTGAGTAATGATGAGGGTTTTTAGAGAATTCTTTCTTTTTAAATTAAGTTATAGTAGTCTAATATATTTAGAGAAGAAAAAGGTAAATACGGAAAGAAAAGGAATGTCACGCGGGATGGGTACATAAACCACCAAGGAATGTATATGGAAACGAGGGCTATGGGAACGGTGGTTATAGAAGCTATCAACGCGGGGATGGGTACAGAAATCATCAAGGGGATAATGGATATGGAAACAACTACCAAGGCGGCAGGGGACCGGGTAACTACCACCCACACCGGTTCTCCAATCCCAGATCAGTGTTGTTTATCACCCTATGTGAGCATTCGAAGCCCGACAAACAGTCTTGCAATTAGTCAGCAATCATTATTTCTTAATGAACTCAAATTCAGGAAATTGTTATTGGTATATAGTTATGTAGGGAGGTTAGTAAATTTTCAGATTTTAATGTTTGTGCTATGTGCTTTTATATATGTTGTTACCTGATTTTAGTCAAATTTGTGTACAGGAAAAAGCTTTTAGATGTAGTTTCTGTTGAAGATGCCATTAAGATTAAAAAAATGAAAACATTGTCAATGCTTGATTTTGAAGATAAAGACAGAGATCCTCCATTAGTGTTTTTCTGTAAGATAATGGTGAGGAGGGGATGATGAAAAGTTTGAGTTAAGGTGACTAGTAGACTACTGGTGGTGTCGCCTGGGTGAAAAGGTAATGATAGATGTCAATCAAATTTCACAAGGCAATTAAATCTTACAAACACCATCTAAATACTTATATAATATTCTTCATATATTAAACATAAGATAAGTAAAATATATTCTTCTATTCATTGCTTCACTTGACCCGAAAGATGATAACTTTCAACAAAAAAATTATAATAAAACTTCAAGCATTCTGAACCATAGCTGCATCGTATAACATTATATTGCTTATGTAAAACAAAAAAACATTCCACTGCATACATTTTTGTGCAACAAAATTCTATAGGGGTCCCATATACACATAGAGATATAAAAATAAAACATAAAGGGCATGAAAATAGAAGGAACCTTATTGTTATATCCTACCTCTCATATATTATGTGCTCGGTTGATTCTTGAAATGTATTTTCTATTACGACAAATTAACAGATATCAACAAGCTATATGTTCAAACTTCAACATATAATTAGAAAAAATGTCTATTGACCATAAAAGTAACAAAAATAAATGAGGCTTAATTAGGTGAATTTAGTTTTCTACATGTGTTTTATCATAAGTGACTACATTCCCTTTAAACGAATTCATAACACTTAAAGTTGATTTTGTTTGCAGATCAGTAATAAAAGACCTTTGTTACAGTTGAAAAAACTTATAAAATATTGGAATTAATTGGTAAAGAAAGGGGGAAAGTTGAAACCTGCTGCAATGTCATAGAGTTGGACGGCGATGATGGTTTTGGGAATAAGCATTGAAAAGTAGATATGTACAAAAAAACCGGTTTTAAAACTGAAACCGGAAAAAAATCGAAACCGGTTTTTCTAACCGGTTTTTTATAACCGGTTTTATAACCGAACCGAACCGGCGGTTGTAAACCGGTTAGAGATCTTGAGCTTTGAAACCAGTTTTAAAACCGAAACCGGTTATAAAAGCCGGTTTAACCGGTAAAAAAAACTGGTTTTTTGGAATAAACGGGTTAAAAACCGGTTCTAACAGGTTGGACCGGTTATTGTTTTGAGTTGAAAAAACCGGTTAGTAACCGGAACCGGTTATAAAAAAAACCAGTTTTTTTTTTAAGAAAAAAACCGATTTGTACACCTCTAGTGAAAAGTTGAAGGTTTAGGCTTTAGACATATAGTGAATTAGGTTAATGTTATAATTCATGCGTTGCACTAAAGTTTTAATGATGAGGTGTGGGCTAGCGGGGCAATTCTCTACGAACAATTAAAATAAACATGTTAAAGCTTATTTGGATATCTGAATAATCCATTTTTATAATTTTGGTATCCAAATCTAATTAATATATCCGGATAATTAATTCGGATTCGGATAGATTGTAATGTAATATTCTGTAAGTATGTTGCTAACTAATAAAATAATACTACTAATAATATATGTAATACAACGTGATGTAATTTAATGTAATAATAATAATAAATAAATAAAACAAAGTTTTAAGTTCTATCAAATAGTAAAATAATCAAAAGATTTAAGTGTAATTTTTTAAAATTTCATTGTGGCCAATTTTCAAAAGCAAACAATGTTTATAAAAAATTAAACTGGTAAAACTCAAAGTAGAGACCAAAGTTTCAAACGACACCGTCTCTTTAATTTACTCTTTACAGTTATTTTTCGGTTAGGTTAAAAGTAACCCCCTCTGTCACATGTTATATCCTTCCCCTTAAATTTTTTTAATTATATTTACCCCTTTAAAAATTCTTTTGTTTAGGAATGTTGTTATAAGCAATACCAATTTAGCAAACCCCCTTAATGGATTAACAAATAACAAAAGAAATTTGCTGGGGATAAATAGCTGAAAGATCATTCGACCGTGTAAAGCAACATAAGAGTTAGAGATGGGCATAATAACCGGTTCCAAATCCGACCCGGTAGAACCGAACTGGACCCGGTTCCAGTTCCTACCCGACATAAAGTAGAACCAGTTCCGGGTTCAAAATACCCGATGGTTCCTACCCGGTTCCACATTTTTTAATTTTAATCGGGTCGTACCCGGTTCCAAACCGTACCCGGTTACTATCCGTACCCGGTTCCACCCATACCCGGTTCCGGTTCCTAATAATTAGTTATTATTAATGTTTTTAGTGTAACTAATTTATTATCAAAGAATAAAAAAAACATTAAATTTACTAAACTCACTAAACATTAGTAAAAATTAAACATAATAAACATCTCCATATGACCGGTTTCCCATTGTACCCGTAACCGGTTCCACACAGTACCCGTACCCGGTTCCGGAATACCGTACCCGGTTCCAAATGGTTCCAGATTCTGTTGTGTAAACCCGGGTAGGAACCGGACCCGGTTCCACATCAAACCCGGTTCCATTGTCAACCAAATGGAACCGGGTTCGGTTTGGAACCAGTTCCGGGTATTAAGAAAACCCGATTATCCCATCTCTAATAAGAGTCAACACAAAGTAATTTATCCTTTTTAACGACAAATTTGAATGAGGAATGAGCCACTTGAGTATTATCAGATCATATCTATCTCCACTAGGTAATAATGATTATACTCAATTCAGGAAGAAAACCAAATAAATATGAGAAAAACCTCTTATAACAATCAAATCCAGGACCTCATGGTCCTTAATCATTATCTCACCCCAAGATGTCACTAGGCGAACATCAAAGACTTTATCTAATGTAATTCATTTATTAGGCTACACATACGACCATTATTCAAGTGCTACATCCCCACCCCTATTTAATCATGGTGGTTTGCGTGGATTAAACCATGAACAACAATTCCAAAATTTAAGGAGGCTCCTTTAGACAAAAATAAATTTAAAGAAAATAAAGAGGATGATAGTTTGGGTCATGACCACATCATATGGGTGGTGGATTCAGATGCTCGATGAGATTGCAGCGAATTTCATAGGGCAAAAACTTAGGCAGTGAATTTTTTATTTGAGGGACTCAAATTAACACCGGCCTGTAAGCATGTAGTGGACTTGAGTTACCCTCGAAATATTCCGTATAATCCAGTGGATGTCTCATTAATACTCAGGATTAGTTACGTTAGCCGTTAAAAAAAATCAATAATACATATAACGTAATATGATATAATATAACATAATATAATATTATTTTAATAATAATAAGATACCCAATGTAAAGCAACACAAGAGTCAACGTCAACTACTTTATCCACTTATATAACTACAAAACCACCACTCCCCCAATCAAACTCCCACCGTGAACCACCATCCCCAATGTCCTCCACACCACCGTTATCTTCCTTCTCTTAACCACCTTAACAACCATCCACTCAAAACCCTCAAAATTCCCCTGCCACCCACCCCACAACCACTACCCATTCTGCAACACCACCTTACCAACCCAAACCCGGGCCCACTCCCTCCTCAACCTCTTAACCCTCTCCGACAAAATCAACCGTCTCTCCAACAACGACACCGGCATCCCCCACCTCGGTATCCCACCCTACGAATGGTGGTCGGAGTCTCTCCACGGCATCGTCTCCAACGGCCCCGGAGTTTCATTTTCCGGCGGACCTGTTGCTGCAGCAACTGGGTTCCCACAAGTGATCGTCACAACGTCGTCGTTTAATCGGACGTTGTGGGGTTTGATTGCTGCGGCTATTGCGGTTGAAGGGAAGGCAATGTATAATGTGGGTCAAGCTGGGTTGACTTTCTGGGCTCCGACTATTAATGTGTTTAGGGATCCGAGATGGGGGAGGGGGCAGGAGACGCCTGGAGAGGATCCGGTGGTGGTGGGGGCTTATGCGGTGGAGTATGTTGGTGGGTTTCAAGGGGGGAGGGTGGAGGTTGTTGGTGGTGGTGGTGAGAAGGGTGGCCGGAGGAGGGTGTTGAGTGGTGGTGATGAGTTGATGGTGTCTGCTTGTTGTAAGCATTTTAGTGCTTATGATTTGGAGAATTGGGAGAATTATGCAAGATATAACTTCAATGCCATTGTAACAATCTTTCTTTTTTTTTTTATATTTTTTTTTAAGTTATGTGATTGTGTTAACTATTAAGGGGACCGCTAAACAAACACTACTTACACACTATTCCGAATATGCCATACGGGTTGTATGACATAGAGAAAGTTGTCTAATGACACGGAGAAATGTGGTTATATCGGTCATAATTTAGGGGTGTGCAAAGTCGGTTAACCGTGGGTTCGGTTAATTGAAAAGTATTAACCATAAGCATAACTATGGTTGGTTAACCATTGGTTATGGATCGGTTTCGCTTAATTATCCAATGTATATAAAACTTGTAAAATATAAACTACGGACACACTATTCATAATACGTCGACGGTAGTGTTATACGGGCAGCATGATATTTTGATTGACAAAAAAATGACTGATGTGACTATTGACAAACCCATGTGGCCTGGGTGATCTTTTTGTTGTCCTGTCATGTGGGTCGTATGAAGTATGACACATACGGCTCGTATGATGTGATAGGTGGGTTGGTGTATTTTTAACAACACCCCTAAATGTACACTTTTTTAATCTGCGAAAATTTGAACCTAGAATCAAACAAGATTGAAGTAGTATGCATTCCAATTATGCATCTAGTATGTTGTTTTGACTAGCAAAAAGTTGACTGACCATTAACAAATGCATATGGCCCGTATGACCTTTTTCTCTATCTGTCATATGGGTCAGAGATTGTATGACACATACGGTCTTTATGATGTGACATATGAGCTGGTGTAACTATTGGGGTTAGTGTATATTTAACAACAATAATTATTATTTTCAAATCGCAGTGCCAATCACCCCTAAATGTACAAATTTGTTTAAAATCTCGGAAATTTAAAACTAGATTTTTTAAAAATGATTGAAGTTGTATATATTCAGGTAACCAAGCAGGATATGCAAGACACATATGAACCACCTTTTAGAAGATGTATTCAAGAGGGCAAAGCAAGCTGCTTGATGTGTTCATATAATGCAGTAAACGGAATACCTGCTTGCGCCGATCGCAGTCTGTTACAGAAAGTGCGAACCCAATGAGGCTTTAACGGGTTCAAGATTCACTATTCCATAAATTTATAAAATTTTGAATAAGTTCCACTGTAAAGACTTATAGAAATCCGGTTAAATGCATAAACTACAGATACATAACTTCTGATTGTGATGCTGTGGCTACCATATACGAGAATCAAAACTACTCTAAAAGCCCCGAGGATGCTGTAGCCATTGCTTTAAAAGCCGGTACTTTTCGATCTTTCAACTCACATTTTGTTAATTTATAGAAAACATTAGTGGTTGACTATGTAGTTAATATCGCGATATATCGGATATCGGTCCCCTGGTGAGATATCGGTGCAAAATATAGGTCTGAATGTCGGTACCGATATTGTCAGCGATATTGACCAACATTTGACCGATATATCACCGATTTTCCCGATATCAATACCTTTCATCTTAGTTCAACCATTCGTCTTTCTTCTTATTGCTGCTATTAGTGTTTTAAGTCTTAATTGAGTTCCTACTTGCTACAATTGTTAGTGTTTTGCAAGTTGCAAAAGGTTAATTTGTTAATGTTAGGAGAGTATACCAAACTGTTAGTGTTAAATTGCTATATATATAAATTTAGCGTGATATTAAAATTACCGATGTCCCATTGCGATAACCGATACCTCAAATATCGGTCCTTGACCGATATCCGATCTTTTACCATATTAAGTGCCTCGCGTTGATTCATTGATTGTTGAAAGTTGAAGCATCTGTGCAGGAACCGATATTAACTGCGGAACATACATGTTAAGGCACACAAAGGATGCAGTTGACATGGGGAAAGTGGAAGAAGAAGTTATAGACAAAGCGGTTTTGAATTTGTTTACGGTTCAGCTTCGTTTAGGACTTTTTGACGGGGACCCGCTAAAAGGGAAGTACGGGAAATTGGGACCTGCAAACGTTTGCACTTCAGATCACAAGAATTTGGCTCTCGAAGCAGTTAGACAAGGCGTCGTGCTTCTGAAGAACGATAACAAGTTCCTACCGTTGCGAAAGAATGAGGTTTCATCGTTAGCCGTTATCGGTCCAATGGCTAATGCTACTGATGATTTGGGTGGAGGATACACAGGTTTGAAGTTTTTTAATTTGGTTATATGGAGACTGAATAGTTAGAAGGATTAATTTCATATATTCCGTTACAAAGTTTAAAAATTTCATATATACCCAATCAAAACTAAAAATATCATATATGCCTTTACAAAGTAGTTAAAATATCAGATATACCCAATAAATTAAAAGCAATCTAATAAATGATTGTTTTACCATCTTTTTTTTAACTTCAAGTTTTCATACATGCTCATCTTTTAACTTCATATTTTTATATTACACATTTTTAGGTTAAATTTATTTTATCCATTTTTTTTATTTTTACCCATAAACAATTGTATACTCTACATATAATATTTAAGCTAAATACATTATGCTAGAAATGAATAAATATAATATTTGGAGTTAAAGGTCATATATGAGATTTCAAAGTTTTAGAAATATAAGGGTAAAATTGTCATTTATTAAATTGTTTTTAATTTAATGAGTTGGGTATATATGATATTTCAACTACTTTGTAAGGGTATATATGATATTTATAATTTTGTATGGGTATATTATATATATAATATTTTGCAAGTTTGTAGGGATGTATATGAATCTTCCACGTTAGAAAGAATTCAGAGTCATGAATCTTTGTTGAATTTGTTCATCTGTAGGAGGTCCATGCAGTCCAACAAGCATAGTTGAAGGCCTAAAACGATATGTAACGAAAACAACGTTTTCACCGGGTTGTTTAGACGTTGCTTGCACTTCCAATGCTGGATTTGCGGAAGCGGTTTCCATTTCGAACAAGCTGATTTCGTAATTGTGGTGGCGGGTCTGGATTTGACTCAAGAAACCGAAGATCGCGACAGGTTTAGTCTTCTTTTACCAGGTTACCAGACAGCTTTGGTTACCACCGTTGCCGCCACAAGTAAAAAGCCCATAGTTTTAGTACTCACAGGTGGTGGGCCCCTTGACGTATCGTTTGCTCAAAGCGACCCGCGGGTCGCTAGCATCATATGGGTCGGTTACCCCGCAGAAGCTGGCGACAGAGCACTTGCGGAGATCGTGTTTGGTGATCACAACCCGAGTGGAAAGCTCCCCGTGACGTGGTATCCCGAATCTTTCATGAAAGTACCGATGAACAACATGAACATGAGACCCGATCCGTCTCGTAATTATCCGGGTAGAACGTATCGTTTCTACACCGGTGACGTAGTTTATGGATTCGGGCATGGTTTAAGTTACTCGAATTACACCTACAACATCCTCACCGCACCCGACAACCTTAAAGTATTAAAATCTCTAAAAACCAAATTCAACAACATATTACAAAGAAAAAAAGGTTTACACAACTATCTTTATGTGGATGAACTTGAAGAACAACACTGTGATTCCTTGAGGTTTAAGGTGGAAATCTCGGTCACAAACCATGGCCCGTTTGATGGTGATGCGGTCGTGATGGTGTTTGCGAGAGCCCCGGGCTCTTTTAAAGGCGAACCGTTGAAACAACTTGTTGAGTTTGAACGCGTGCATACTGTTTCGTATAAGGATACTAAAACGACGATCTTAGTAGATTCATGCAAGCATCTTAGTATTGTTAACGAATATGGAAGATCGATATTGCCTTTGGGTGATCATACATTGTTGGTGGATGATATCGAGCATATCGTGTCGATTGTTATGTGATGATACATCAAAGTGTATACCTTAGCACATTGCTGTTGTGTGTTTAAATTTATTGGCGGTATACAAATGGAGTTTCTTGGTTTATAACTATGCTTCAAATAGGTGTGTCATATATTTTTTATATTGACAATCAGTCAAAATTGATCAAACTGAAACGAAATTTACATTGAAGGAAAGTAAAAAACATATAAAAAGTCAAAATTGGTCAAACTAATTTACATTGATCGCCTTATTAGAAAAGAGTTTCTCATTCCTAGCTTTCCATATTCTTCAACACACTATAATAACAATCCCTTTAGAAGCTTCCTTCTCTCGGACCCCAAACTTTATGAATTTATGCATCTAGAGCCTGAGTGAACCCAATCAACGCTGTTAAGTTACGTTTTAGATCAAAATGAACGACCAAGATAACAAATGATGATTGACGCTGACATTTGGTTATAACATATTAACATGCACAAACTAAAGAAGGTGTATTTGTATAGACTTGTTTAGATTATAACTTTTTAATTAACCGTAAACTAACATACTCCTAAATATTTCTGTCATCCATTTATACCTATGCAGGATTTGAACCCTCTATCACTTGGATAGATAAGAGACACCTATATTTATCTTTAAGTGGAATCAAAGATTTTGGAGCTGTTTGACAACTTCTGAATAGGTAAATGCTGAACCGGTAAGAGAGAGATTTGAATCATTAAGAGCCAGTATAATATTTAATCATTTAGAGGTAAATGTCTGCCCAATTTAGATAAGGGGTCTTAACCATTTAGACTCAGCATAATGTGTAGCTATTCAGAGGCAAATGTCTAAACCATTCAGACATTTACTCATGAAACAAACATTCTAAACTATTAAGTGCTGAACCAGTACGAAGCTTGAACCATTAAAAACTAAAACAAACAACCCCTTAGTTATTTTGACTAAGTAACACATATAATCCGCAGATAGTTTGGTCTTTTAATGTACGAAAATCAAACTATTGAATTAAAAAAGTCAAATTAAAATCAACAGATAAAATGGGTTATTTCCTTGTTTTAGCCACAAATCAAAGAGACTAAAACTGTATTCAACTCTATATTTTTTCAAGTTTAACCAAAATCGAACCGTAAAAATAAGTTATCGCAAAAACTAAAACCAAACCATCAATTCCTAATAAAATAAAAAGACGAAGAAAACAAGAACAGTCTATTCATAATATCATTTGCTTCGATGTCTACAAAACTCATTACACAATGAAACTTGTACGATTATACCGCACCATCATTGTAACTGTCGCCACTTCAACTGTCACAACAAATAAAAATAAATTAATTAACCAACTATTTTCCTACTTAAATTCCCTTCCCAACTTCATGGAAGCAATATTTGTAACAAACCCAAAACTCTAAACTCAAACCAAATGAGTCACAACACATGTGACGAGACGGTGATCGATATGGTGAAGCCGACGGGCTTCACGGGCAGGTTAGAGTTCGAGAGTCTAACGTATACGGTGGTCAAGAAAAAGAAGAACGACGACGGGAAATGGGTGAGTCAAGAAGCTGACTTGTTGAATAGAATTAGTGGGTACACGCCGAAAGGGTGTGTGACTGCGGTTATGGGTCCTAGTGGTGCGGGGAAATCCACTTTTCTTGATGCGCTAGCTGGGCGCATTGCGAGTGGTTGCCTTAAGGGTAAGGTGGTGTTTGATGGGGCCGAGATGAGCCCGAGCTTGATTAAGAGGACTTCTGCTTACATAATGCAGGATGATAGGCTCTTTCCGATGTTAACCGTTTATGAAACGTTGATGTTTGCTGCTGATTTCGGTTAGGGTCGATTGCAAAGGCTGAGAAGACGCAACGCGTCGAGACATTGATCGAACAACTCGGGTTAACTGTAAGCACACAAATTCATAAAAACCAGTATACTTAAGTACAAAAAAGTACTTAAACTTGTTTAAAATTCAAGTGAAACTTTTTTCTAAACAAAAACTTGTTAACTCTATTGGTTAAAATTCAATAAAGTGACATTTAATATTTTCTGAAAAAAAAAATAAAAGAAAATCTTAACCCATTTTCATATATCTTGTTTTGTCCAACTTAAAAATTATAACAAGTTATTATTTTAAAAGATTTTCAAAACTACATGCATTTATAGTGAAATGTTATGGTGATAACCCTCTTATTATATTAGGGTAATATAGCTCTTATGATCTTATTTTAACACATTAATAGTTTATAAATTCAAGAGAAAAAAAAGAAAAAAAAGGTATTGATGGGTGTTTGGAAGTTGGAACCATGTTAAAAACATGAAAATTCAATCAACTTATGTTATTTTCTTATGCAGTCAGCAAGGAACACTTACATAGGTGATGAAGGTACTCGCGGAGTGTGGGGGGTGAACGACGTAGGGTGTCGATTGGCGTAGACATCATCCACGGGCCGTCATTACTTTTTCTCGATGAGCCTACTTCGGGTTTGGACTCGACAAGTGCTCAAAGTGTCATTGAAAAGGTTCACAACATTGCACGAGCCGAAAGCACAGTGGTCCTAACCATCCACCAGCCTTCGTCACGAATCCTACTTCTACTTGACCACCTTATCATATTGGCCCGCCGTCAACTCATGTACCAAGGATCACCAAAAGACGTGGGACCCCATCTTGGCCGTATGGGCCGAAAAGTTCCTAAAGGCGAAAACGCTATAGAATTCCTCATTGATGTGATACAAAGATATGATCAGTCCGAATATGGCATGGATGCGTTAGCGAAATTCGTCGTCACTGGCTCGAAACCACCGCAGCTATCCGATGATGAAATGCCAATTCCTGTAACACCAACACCACCACACCATCAACACAATCAGGACAACGGATTCGATCATAGCGTGAGAAGCCCGTGGAGCAACTCGAAGTCATGGACCCAATCAGGAAACATGAAATCAATCATATCAACAAGTCCATACAGCAGTGATTATACAGTCAACGAAGATGACTACATTACACGATCAATGGCTGCAGATGCCTCAAACCACCATCATTTGGGTCCCAAAAATGTGAACTCTTTCTTTACAGAAACATGGGTTCTGATGCGCCAAAACTTTATAAATATTAAGCGAACGCCCGAGCTGTTTCTATCGCGGCTCATGGTGTTAACCATCATGGGCTTTATGATGGCTACAATGTTCAAGAATCCTCAAAGGACAGTGCAAGGGATTACGAACCGGCTCAGTTTCTTCATTTTCACTGTTTGTTTGTTCTTCTTTTCATCAAACGATGCGGTCCCTGTGTTTATTCAAGAGCGATTCATATTCGTTCGAGAGACGTCTCATAACGACTACCGGGCTTCTTCTTACACCATTGCGGGCCTCATCACTTACCTCCCATTTCTCCTACTCCAAGCAGCGGTTTACGCGGGGCTCACATGGTTTGCGTTGAAGCTCGAAGGCTCGTTTGTTTACTTCTTGATCGTTCTCTATGTTTCGCTACTCTCCACCAATTCGTTTGTGGTGTTCGTGAGCTCGGTTGTCCCTAACTTCATTCTCGGCTATGCTGAAGTTATCGCCTTTACGGCCCTCTTTTTCTTGTTTTGTGGGTATTTCTTGAGTAGTAATGATATACCAAAGTATTGGAGATGGATGAATAAGATATCGACGATGACATACCCGTATGAAGGGCTTTTGATAAACGAGTACCAGCGAGATGACGTTTTTGGACAGACGCATGCTGGGACGAACGTGACTGGAACTGATATTCTGCGATCGCTGCAGATTTATCGTGAAATCGATAAAAAATGGTTGATGGTTTACATAATGTTGGGATGGGCAGTCATATATAGGATCTTGTTCTACGCAGTTCTTCGTTTCGCTTCGAAGAATCAGAGGACATAAAGATTAAAAGGGAGAACTTGAACTAGTTACATTTTTTTCAAATGGTTTTCATGACATATACATGACTTCAAATGAAAAATTAGAACAGAAATGACATCAGTTTATAGTTTCTTTTCAGATGCTGTACATCTTCAGTAAACTTTATTATTGCTCTATGGTTTTGGTGCATTGCGTTAGCAATAAAGATATTTGATCTTACATAGTATGAAAACATTGTTCTCTTTCACAAAATGTTATGTTCTGTTTCACAATCATATACAAATGATAAGACCTTAACTATAGGCACGTTAGAGTCACAAGAACACGTGCGTCAGGCACGCGGAAGCATGCTAGATTGGGGTGTAAACGAGTCGAGTAAACGTAATTAACAGAGTCTCGTGAGTACGATACTCGGACTTACTTTAGCTGTACTGCATTGACCGGTACACTTGCCGGTTTTGTGGTTTAGGTTTAGGTAGAGTCTAGGTTTATAAATTTAAAACTGAGTGTCTAGATTGGAGTAATTTAGTTTGTTTTAATTAAACCACTTTTAGCACATTAGGCAACCCAACTCACCTAAGCCCTCAACGCCCGCAAAACAATCAGGGACAAGGTCAACGACAACCCCCAACCCATGGATGCACTTTCATCATCACCGCTGCTAAGCTCAAAACGACAGCGATGTTGTAAACGGAACGTTCCTTCTTAACGGTATTTACGCTTCTATGTTATTTGATACTGGTGCGGATAAGAGTTTTGTATCCATTGAACTTGAACCTTTGTTACATTGTACATGCACAAAACTACCAAAATCATTCTTTGTTGAAGTCACCGATGGTGAATCCTTCATTGTCGACTCTGTTCTTCGCAATTACGTTCCCAATCTCAACGAACACGAATTCCCAATCGAACTCATACCTAGGCAATTAGGTAGCTTTGACATCATAGTAGGCATGGACTGGCTTCACAAATTCCGTGCTGAAGTCGTTTGTTACGAAAAGTTCATTCTTCTTCCACTTCCGTTCGATGACACCTTGCATATGGCTAGAGACCTTTAAAGGGTCTCAAGCTTATCTATGGCGAGAAACCCTCAAAGGGTCTAAAGCTTATGTCGTGCTCTAATGCAAACAAGTACTTGCGAAAGGAGTGGTTTGCCTTTCGAGCCCACGTTGTGGAAAAGAAGGACAATGGAAAAAGCGTGAGTGATGTTCCGGTCGTTTGTGACTTTCCAGGTGTTTTCCCTGAAGACCTACCTGGTCCTTCTCCTACTCATTTGGTTGACTTTGGTATTAACCTCATCCTTATGAGGGGATCATGATTCTGACTATAATTGTCACTGAAAAAATAAGTTTGTAATGTTTCACTTATGAGTTGACTTTTTGTGTTATATTATTGTAATGTGTCTTTATATTGTTTGACTTCCTAATGTTTGAATTTTTAAATGACTATCTATAATGAAATCTTATATCTTGTCTTTTATAAGTTGTATTTGTCCTTGTCTTTGTTTTACTTTCTAATGTTTCATAGTTTGATTTTAAAAGTCAAACTTAACAACTAATGCAAATTACAAGTCCACATGTCAATATTTGACTTTAAAAGAGAAACAATGAACGATGCTACAAATTCCAAGTCCAAAACAGAAACATGCAAAAATTATAACATTGTCAAAACAACCTTAAAAGGCATACACAAAAACATAGTCTTAAAAGTCAAAACATATTACGGTTACATATATATTAATACTCACAAATGTGTAAAAAGAAGTTATATACATACATAATATAACTAAATAAACTAACTGACTCCAAGTTGAACTAAGCTCAAGCTTTAGACATCGAGCTCGAAACGAGCCAAGCTCAAGCTTCATTGAGCTCGGGCTTGGCTCGACTTGTATATGTTTGTGATGCTAGATAGCATTCAACTTAATAAAAAAATTTGATTGAAGAACATGCGTATGTGCTTGCGTAGGAAGTGGTTATTGACTCATTTATTTACGACGATATCAATTCAGGTCATCTTTTATCTCTTACAGGTCAAATGAATGAAACACAACGTAATTATAACAGTAAATTGTTCACGTCCATAATTGACAAAATAATCTTTATTTGTAAGCAATATAGCCTCCTAAATCATTTTATTCTAAAGATCACATATATTCTCTATTGAATATAATAATTTCTATGTATTTATCATCTACCATTTCCGGATGGAGTCTTAGTCCAAAGCACTTGATTATCAATCACAGTTAGGTTTCCATCGTCAAGGCGTTTATACGTTTTGATGAACTCAACCGCTCCCCAACTACCATTCGACGTTTTCTCTAACGACGCGACAACAACCCTTGACCTTCTCGACCATCCCGCCTTTCCATACGCATGGTACCCGAATCCTCCAGCATAACATAGATTAATTCCTGTCAGCTCACCACAAAAATCATTAAGATGATCATGACCCACGAAAACCGCCTTCACATCCTCAGCTCCCACCAGCGTCGTGAAGAAACCTGAGTTAACTGAAGCAGAGCTAATAGGGGGATTCCCAGGTTCTAGTTTAACACCCGTATAGTTTGACGAGTCAAAGCTTGAATACTCAGGCAATGGGATGTGGAAGTAAGCAAGTCCCGGAGCTTTTGACTTTCTCTGAAGCTTCATCGACGTTTGTTGAAACCAAAACTGTTGCGACGGTTTAATCCATCCATAGCCACGGATAGCGGGAACCGTAGAGTAGTCGCCACTATCGAGAAAGTACAAGTTGAGAATCGATTCGTTCCCGGAACTTGACCCTTCGGTTCCATGTACTTCAAGATTGTAATTTCCGAAACCATCGATAACATCAACGCCAAAAGGGTTTAACTGCGATAAGGTGTGGTTCATTCCGACAATATGTTTCATGAGGCCTTCTCTCGACAATGTAGATTCTTGATCGTGATTCCCTAACACGGCTGCCCATGGGATGTTTGAGGATACAGCGGGAGCAAAAGCGGCGTTCATGGAAGCGACTGGATCGGTTGTATCACTTCCGTAGATGTTGTCTCCTGTGAAAACAATGAGGTCGGGTTTTTCAGCTTGGATCATTCGTTCGATGAAATAAGTGGTGTTAAGGTCGGAACAATGGGCGAATTGTTCAGGCAACACATCTCTGCATTTTGTTTTCTTTCCGTTAGCGTAGTGCATGTCGGCTACTTGCAGAATCTTAAACTCGCCCTTGTTTTTATCAAACCGCAACTGTCGTATGCCATCACTAGCATTAACCGAAATAAGCAGTGAAAACGCGCAGATGAAAACGACGATGATCATCGGTAATCTCCTCATAGTTGAACAAAACTGGACTTTCTTTTACACCTGGATGATGATAAATTCTACAAAAAAAAGGATGTGAACAAATCAAAACAAATCATGTCTAGTGGAGTTGACTGAAAACAATGTTATTCATCACTCATCAAAGCCATAACAGTAAACTGACTCAAAAAAAAAGCCAATAAGCACAATCCACAGCAAAAAAAGGTATCATTTCTAGAAAATGATACCTTTAAAAGGTATCAGTTTGCTGACTCTCATTTAGACTAGTTAGACAAGGGGAAACACGTAGGGGTGTAAACAACTCCAGAGGCTCGAGAGTTTCTCCTGATCGGCTCGGTTAAAAGCTCGAATGAGCCGAGCCCGAGCTCAAGATTGAAATAGAGCTCATTTAGTTATCGAGCCCGAGCTCGAGCCTGAGATACAAAGCTCACGCAGACAAAATTTTAGTTTTTTATATATATAATGTAATAATACTAATGATAACATTGGCAAACTGAGCTTTGGCTTATTTAAGTGATATTGAAGCGAGCGCGAGCCGTTTTGCTCGTTTGAGGTTGTTCTCAAAATAGCTTGAACCGAGCTTGAGCTTTGGGTTTGACTTGCGAGCCGAGCTCAAGCTCAAATAAGTAAGGCTCGAATCGAGCCGAGCTCAAGCTTCATAAAAACATGACGAGCTGAGCTCGAGCCTAGTCGGACGCGACCCGGCTCGTTTACACCCCTAGAAACCCGCCAAAAATGCCTAAACTTTAAATGGACATAACATGGGTTATGACTGGAGTTACGGGGCCAAGCCGACGAAAAGGTCTCGACGAGCTGTAAGACCCAATTTCCTTGATTTAAGGCTAGGATTTCATGGATCAATATTTCCTCCGATTTTGTCAATCTTCGGTACGTTTCTTTTAAAATTTAAAAGCGTGAAACTTTGATTGAATTAATTTACGCATCTATTCACACCATTAAAATCATTATTTCCATTTCAATTTTTAAATCGAAAACTTGGCAAACCCGTAAAATTTCCTCGAGTAACGTTTTATTTATTCAGTTTTAATCCAATTCCTTTGAGAAATATTATCTATATGTCTTTTGTGCTTCCACTCGTGTTGTGTCACTAAAGCTTCAAAGTTCAAAGTAAATAACAAACCTTTAGTTTGAACTATAGTCAATGTTTTATATACAAGTTATATCATATACTGGACATGGGCCCCGGTTCATTTAAGGCTGGTAAAACAAGGAGACGGCATAAGTTCTAAATCGTCAGTAAATCCGGTTATACTGATTTAAAACAGTAAACCGGTTTACAAAATCTTAAAAATTGATTTTTAAAATTCAAAAAATCAGATATTTTAATACGCTCCATTGACATAAACTGTACACTTTTAGTTATAAATAAAAAGCTAGAAAATTGGGTGCTTTTGGATTTTGTTTTATTATAGATTTAATTTCTAAATCGTTTTTTACAATCATTTACTTTTAGATTATTTTTGGGTTAAAGTTGCATCTTATGAAATTATAGGAGTAGGTGTAAACAAGTCTTGAAGCTCGAGAGCTACTCGTTATTAACTAAGTTAAAAACACGAACAAGCCGAGACTTAACGAACCTGAGCCCGAGCCAGAAATAGAGCTCGTTTAGTTATCGAGCCCGAGCTCGGGTCTGAAACACAAAGCTCGTCTAGGCTCGCGAGTCTAAACGAGCCCAAACAAAATTTTCGTTTTATTATATATAATTATAATAATAATGATAATAGCATTGGCGAGCCGAGCTTTGGCTTGTTTAAGCAAGGTCGAGCCAAGCTTTTTAACTCGTTTGAGGTTGTTCTCAAAATATAGCTTGAGCCGAGCTCGAGCTTTGGATTTTACTCACGAGCCAAGCTCGAACTCAAATAAGTAGGCTCGAACCGAGCCGAGCTCGAGCTTCATAAAAGCCTGACAAGCTGGGCTACACCCATAGGAGTAACTAGCCAACCCAGTTGAACCGGCCTGTACAACCCAGTTCAACTGGTTAACCCATTTCTAAGCTCAATTCAGTATAGTTTAAAACCGGTTTTTAAAACATTAATTATAAGAAATTCTTAACTAATATTATTTAGTATAGGAGTCGAGAAAGAGTACCTAAAAAGACAGAGACGGTGATCGGAGAACGGTGGAGTGTACGGAGAGTAGGAGCTCCGGCAGTTGATGTAATAGTGACACAATTGTGTTATCTTTGTAATTCTGAAATGAGTTGCATTTTATAATGATGAAATTTACATCTATGATACATATGTATAATGGTATTACATTTCTCCCCCATATTATCAAGATCTTCTATTTGGGGATTTTAGTGTGTATTTTGGAATATGCAAAGAGTAGGATTATAATGGACAAGATTTGGCATAGTTTATAATATAATGGATTAAAAATAAAACCATTTTATAAATATATAGGTAATATGAGTCTTGTATATAAATAACTTATTACTAAATATCATCTAAAAAATTACCCAATGTATTGTTGCGGGAATTCAATTGGCATTAGTTTGATTGTGTTTACTATGGTATCGATAAGATATCAACACTCGGTATAGCAACTGCAAGAGAAAACGAAAATAATAAAGTCATGAGATGTTCAAAAGGATGTTGAGGCGTATATTACATCTATCGAACTATAAAGAATGAATACATATACTGGTTCCGATTGTACTGATACTAGTACTGATGTTTGATCCGAATTGTCGTTGTAACGATATTACAATATATATATATATATATATACATATATATATATATAATATTGTACAATGAGTCTTAACATTTTTTTCTCATCTTGTCAAGCATTTATTTCAGTCTCGGAATCTAAAAAAAATCAATGTTTTTACACTAATAGAGTAATTACTCATAATTACTTTACTAATAGAGTAAATACACAGTTTTTTTTACATTTTGTAACTAAACATAATACTTAAGTAGATGGAAAAAATTTCAAAAAAAAATTCTTTCACTTCTCATATTAAGACCCGTTTGTATGTTAAAACTCATATGTATTTGATCTTTACACTATATACACACACACACACACACATATATATACATATATATATATATATATATAGGATAGAGATCAAGAGAAAATTACACTGAGTTGTGAGAATTTAGATAACTCATATGTTATGTGCGAACTTTGCAACCACTTTTTGTACAAACGTAGATAAACATGTTACAAACCTACTTGTAAAATATTAAAAAAATCCTAACGATGTTTTAAGTTTTTTTATACCACTGCAAAAAGCTGTTAACATCAATATTTACGTCCACTAAATTTTTCATTTTCATTTTTTTGTTTTACCAAAACAAAACAAAAAATGGGGAAATTCAAACAAAAAAAACATATAAAGAGAAAAAAATTATAGTGAAACAAAAAGAGAAGAAGAAAGAAAGTAACAAAAAAAAACATAAAAATAACAACTACTAGTTGTTTGGTTGCATTCACATTCTATTCATCATCCTCATCTTTATAACTACACTAAAAATTACTATATTTATCTCTCGTTTTCAATTAAATAATATTTTTTTTACCTTTATCATTGATTTTTCTCTATCCTCTACTTACAACCACTTTTTAAAATATTAAAGAATTTATAGGGGTGAACAATGTTTTTCATATTTCCAAATGAATAATAACGTTTCTCTCTCTTCTATTCACAATCTCTTATAACCACTATCTATAATGAAGGACTCTCATAATATTTGGTGAACATGATGTGAATGCTCTAATGGGAAGTAAAATAGAAGTAATGCTTGCTAGGTTACAAAACTCGGGTCATTTAACTAAGAGCCAACATAGGCAGAGGAACAACCACTCAGCCAGCCACATGTTTTGTAACACCCAATAGATTCCCACTAAGTGTCATTATCAAGTTTATTTCTATAGTACTTTTACACCTATCCTGATCAGTAAAACATCTTATGATCAAGGCCAGTTATACCACTTGAATTGTCTGGTAAAACCAGTTAAACCATCCAATACACAAACATTTGAAAAGCCTAACACACCGGATTAAACTGTTTCTGAATCAAATCTAATACGGTATAAAAATCGGATTTTAAAAAACATCTTCTTTTATTTATTTAACCTTGTTACTACAATTCCAGTTGACTAATCATACTTATATATATACACACGTCATTTTGTATCCAAATCTAAATTCTTAGCTACCACACAAACATATCCAATCAAATTTTTATGTAAAAAAAATAAATATAGAATATTGCATCAAATAACTATTTATTACATGAGAAATTATTTAGAGTAAACCGTTAAAATCGTCCATGAGGTTTAGATACCATTGCTAGATACATCCAAAAAGATTTTTTTTTCTCGACTTAACCACTGAGGTTTCAAAATTATTGCCAGATCCATCCTTTTTTGTAACCGTGTTAAAAGTTAATGTTAAATAAGATGAAAAGTAAAAAATAATAACAAACATGATTTGTCAGTTGCATATCAAAACTCAATTACAATAAGTATATTACATATTCGCAAGTAATTGTATATTTAAACTCATTAATTCAAATACATTATCGGCGATAGATCTGAAACTTATTCTATTTGTTTTGACAGTTTAAATTCATAATTGCATATATAAACTCATCAATTCAAATTCATAAATCATGTCGTTCAATAATATAAATATATTGTTCTCACCCATTAAAATATGGTATTAATTCATGTTGTCCATTATTAACTATATGTAATTCAGTAATTGAACACAATTAATAAATATTAAACACTCAAATGTTGAATCGTAAGCACTATTAACTGTATGTAATTGAGCAAAATGAATAAATATATAATATGTAAACAACAATTGATAACAACCAATTAAATAATGCTTACCTAAGAAGAAGATTGTGGATTGAATTGAGATTATGATGTTTTGCTTGGCGGGTTATCAACGGTTATTTAGAGTTAAACAAATAAGAGTTAAAAAGAAATAATCAAAATACCCCTTATCTAACATTAGTTTTTAACAAGGTTACAAAAGTGGATGGATCTGACAATAATTTTAAAACCTCAGTTGTCCAGTTGAGAAAAAAAAACCTTTTTGGATTGATCTGGAAATTGTATTCAAACCTCAAGGACGATTTTGGTAGTTTACTCAATTATTTAATTTATTACACTTTTATAAAAATTATACAAATTATTAATGATTTTAATCATTAACAATGATGATAATTATTGTTCTTAAAGAAAATGTATTTATAAATTAAAACTTATAAAGCATTTAACTATAAAAATACATGTTATAAATATTATAAAATAAATTTAGAAAATTAAAATATTCAAGTTTTTTATAAAAGAAATGTATTTATAAATTAAAACTTATAAAACATTTAACTATAAAAGTACATGTTATAAATATTATGAATAAATTTAGAAAATTAAAATATTCAAGTTTTTTTATAGATTTTAATTAAGTTTTTATAAAACTACGAAACTTCAGGGGCTGAACGGTTATTTTCGAAACTTAAAATCCTTAAGAAACAAAATGGTTCTGTTACTTTGAACACTTTACCAAACTTTAGGGGCCTGTGTGTCATTTTCCGAAACTTGTTTTCTTCTTCAAAGTCGGTATACTAATTTTGATTCACACACTAGTCACATTGAACGCGTCTTTTCGTTTTATTTCCGGCAAAGACTGAAATAGAAGTTTCCTTTTTAGCAACTTGCCAAATCCATATCAAAAAGTTCTTTTTTTTTTCGTAAAACATTTTTTTTGAACGGTAAATTTCCACGTCGTCTATGATATAAGCCCAAGTCCTTCCTGAGTGGACTAATCTTCTTAAAGACGAAACCTGAGAAACTACACTATTATTCTATGATTGTTCGAGGAATGTATTTGTATAATAATCTAGCCCAGAACTTCTTTGAGACTTTTCCCCAATGTTTAAAATACTGATATAAACCAGTAGGTAATACTAGATACCGGACGCGGCCCCAGTACATCTAAGGCCAGTAAAACGAGGAGACAACATAAGTTCTAAACAGCTGGCAAATCCGGTTATACCAGTTTAAATCGTTAAACCGGATTACAAAATCTTAAAATTAATTTTTAAATTTTAAAAATCCAATATTTTAACACTCAAATGACATAAACCTATTGTATACTTTTACTTTAAAATAAAAAGCTTTGTTAGAAAAATAAGTATTTTTAGATTATATTTTTTATTGTAGATTAATTTTTAAATTATTTTTTATTATAGAATCATGTACTTTTGGATTAGTTTTTAGGTTAAAGTTGCATTTTATGAAATTATAATGGTAACTAGTCAACCTAATTGAACTAGATGGTACACCCGGTCAACCGGTTAATAAATTTCTAAGTTGATGCGTTGCAAAATACTGTCATTTATCCATGTATTTTGTATATGATTTTTATAGTTTTTAATTTTATTCATTTTTAGTCTTTATGGATTTGTATTTTATTTTATATTATATTATTACAGTCCGAGTGTGAAAATGGAGCTTAAACGAATGAGACACAAACAATAAGGAAATATATAATAAAGTTTTAGACTTCGAGGGACTATTATTGCAAAAAAGCTGAAAGTTGTTTTTAAATATCTAATAAAACTCGGAGGACTAATATTGCAATTATGAGAAGCTTACATTAAATGTGTAGCATGTCACGACAAAATGGAAAAAGAAGATCCATGCGAGGGTTGACCGACTTTTTCAACTGTTGACCGAGCAATTCCATGCGTTGACTACAAGTCTACAACCTTATTTTGTTACTTGGGCTGTTTTTAGAGATCCGCATACCAGGCCCACAAACACTTTAACAAATCACCAAAATCCCAGATTTTGTTGTATTGTAATTAATTTAGGGTAGGATAAAATGCTCGTCGCTCGCCCTTTGCTCGTCACTAGTTTGGAAAATGCTTGTTTGATTTCTCGCTTAATTGTAAACGAGCCAATTGGCTTGGTTCGGTTTGTAAATGAACCATGCATGAGCAAATGTCCGCTCGGCTCGGTTCGGCTCGAATATTTTTAATTTATTTATATATAAGTGTATATTTTTATAATTATCACCCTATTAAATATTGGAATTGCAAGTGGATTTAGCCAAATTATAAATAGCCCAACACTAAATCTAAGTCATAAACCTAATTTCTTTTGGTTTTGACTTCACATGTTCACTAACAAATATCAAAATGAGCCACCCCTCTCAAATTACCTCACGACTTCGTGCTTCAGGGTTCAATCGCAACTTAACGTAATCACGCTTCACTATTCACACTTCAGCCGCAGCCCACACCGCTCATGTCGATTGCCATATGCAAAGACATCGTCTGACTAGTCAACGACTCTCATGGCTCACTCTTCAGTCGATTGAGCTTATATGTATCTCAAGTGAATGACAACTGAGTGAAAACGAGCAACATTTTGAGTCAACAATTTTGAATGAAACAATGTTAACATTTAAATTTGAAGTCTTTGTATTAAAATAATAATTTAAAAATGAAATTGAGCGAAAACGAGCAATACCGAGCTTTTTGAAACATGATATATTCGAGTTTTTTGAACTTTGTTTATGCATTTGTCATCACCGTAAGCAACTAAATTTTCTTGAACCACCTAGGCTCATGGTGTTTATTAGTTAGACTCGTTACACGACTCGGTTTTAGATGATTAGATCTTTGGGTTTATATTTAATTTTATTTTTTTGTTAACACCAAATCTTAGTCTTAATTACGTATGCGTACTTTGTTTGGCTATGATTTATATTTGGATTCTAAGGTAGAAGACAAGGCGAGAGACGAAGACGCACCAAAATGAAGAATTGCTCCGCCTTAACCTTATGTTAATTAATTTAAACATTAAGGATTAGTTTAACATGTTAATAATGAAAAAAACAAAGCAATATGATTGAGAAATTCAAGTTAAATTATTCTAAATCAAACAATTTCTCTCTAAGCAGTGGTGGATCTAGAAAATATTCGTAAGGGTAACATTTTATAAAAAATGGTAACGAAATCGAAACATCAAAATAAAGTCAATTTTTTCCAAAATTTACACTACCACCGGACCCCTTCCGCTAAGGTAGGTCCGCCCCTGTCTCTAAGGCATCTGCAATACTTAAAACTTGATGTCAACACCTATTCTACCAATACCAGCAACTTTAACCCCTTTTTTTTCATTGTTTTGTCTTCAAAATCTCTAAAGATTCATCCTCTATCAATCAATTCAAAAGGTTTCCTCACAAATTTAAAGTTCTAAACGAGCCGAGCCGAGCCGAGCTCGAGTTCTCTTAAGTAAAACAAGCTAAGCTCGACTTGCTTACATTCGTAACGCTAGATACGTGTTGAATTTAACATATAAAAGAACGCTAAAATACGATTGAAAAACATGTGTATGTGCAAGGGTTAGAATTGGGTATGGGCTCACATATTTATGAAGGTAGTGATTCAGGTTATTTTTATCTCTTACAGATCAAATAAGAATGAGTGAAACAAAAGGTTAATCATATAAGTACTTGGTTCAAAAGTTGTCCAAGGTATATTTCTAAGTATATAGCCTCCTAAACCATTCCTTTTTTTGTTAGAATAGTTCTTGTAAGCATACTTGACATAATAGTTCAATATGAAAAATAAAATAAAAATTTGATCAAGGAGTAGAGTACCATAAAACACAAATTCAGACAAAAAGCATATCTTATTTGTCACCTTTTCAACTTAGTTTTTGTGGAGGAAGGACCGGATTAACTTATAATAAATATAATATAAATACGATAAATATTCTAAAGATATTCATTCCCATGTAATAAAATATCCCCCAAATCTTCAAAAAGTGGACTTGATCCCTATGTAACCAAATCCTACCCTATAAATAGGGGACTTCTCTCCAATATTCTACAGGATATTCTCTAACCCTAAAACTCGTTCTATATTGAGTCCAATAGGACTTGAGCGTCGGAGGGTGGTCCAGAGACTTTAGCTTCTCACCCCTTCTAACGTATTCCGTGATTTTGCAGGTCTGAGATGAGCGGAGAAGACGAGGTGTGGTTATGTTCGTATTCATCGCCGTTGAAGCACACACTTGTGGAGGTTCATGCTTCTACAGTTTTTATCAAAACATATATACAATGACTTAGAAGATACATGGAATAGGTCATGAAATAACAAGAAAAGTACTCATGCAATTGATAGGTTTATTCCAGAAAGATGCTAAAGATTATCTTTAGGTGGAATACATAAACTGATTTCACAACACAATGCATTATCATTAAAGTACATTAAACTTTTATATTAAGAGGCTAAACAATACAAGACTATATAACATACAAATATACAATATACCAAGTCTCGGCGATCGGATCCTCTGTACAATAACTGATGATCGAAATTTCCATATAGTAACTCACACCAATACGCGAAAACAATTCATAGAACTGAATACAAGTGTCCATTTTCTCCTGGTATGTAGGATATGTGATTAGTACAAGTATTCATTAGACATTTGGAATGATTCAAACAACACTTTTTTCTTTCTTTCTACCATTTCCGATGGAGTCTTAGTCCAAAGCACTTGATTATCAATTACAGTTAGGTTTCCATCGTCAAGGCGTTTATACGTTTTGATTAACTCAACCGCTCCCCAACTACCATTCGACGTTTTCTCTAACGACGCGACAACAACCCTTGACCTTCTTGACCATCCCGCCTTTCCATACGCATGGTACCCGAATCCTCCAGCATAACATAGATTAATTCCCGTCAGCTCGCCACAAAAATCATTTAAATGATCATGACCCACGAAAACCGCCTTCACATCCCCAGCTCCCACCAGTGTTGTAAAGAAACCGGAGTTAACCGAAGCAGAGCTAATCCCTTCTTGTTTCACACCTGTATAGTTTGACGAGTCAAAGCTTGAATATTCAGGCAATGGGATGTGAAAGTAAGCTAGTCCAGGAGCCTTCGACCTTTTCTGAAGCTGCGTCGAAGTTTGTTGAAACCAAAACTGTTGAGACGGTTTAATCCATCCGTAGCCAGGGATAGCGGGAACCGTAGAGTAATCATCGCTGTCAAGAAAGTATAAGTTGAGCAACGATTCGTTCCCCAAACTTGACCCTTTGGTTCCATGTACTTCAAGATTGTAATTTCCAAAACCGTCGATAACATCAACACCAAAAGGATTCAACTGAGATAATGTGTGGTTCATTCCAACAATATGTTTCATGACACCTTCTCTTGACAATGTGGATTCTTGATCATGATTACCTAACACAGCTGCCCATGGGATGTTTGACGATACAGCAGGGGCAAAAGCGGCGTTCATGGAAGCTACTGGATCGGTTGTATCAGCTCCATATATGTTGTCTCCAGTGAAAACGATGAGGTCGGGTTTTTCAGCTTGGATCATTCGTTCGATGAAATAAGTGGTGTTTAGGTCGGAACAATGGGCGTATTGTTCAGGCAACACATCCTCACATGCTGTTTTCTTTCCATTAGCATAGTGCATGTCAGCTACTTGCAGAATCCTAAACTCACCCTTGTTTTTATCGAACCGCAACTGTTGTATGCCATTGCTAAAAGACGATGAACTTTGGACTTCCTCGGTGTTAACCGAAATAAGGAGTGAAAAGGAGCAGATGAAAACAATGATGATTCTTAGTAATCTCCCCATAGTTAAAGAAAATTTGATTTCCTTTTACTCCTGGATGATGATAAATTCTACAAAAAATATGTGAAGAAATCAAAAGAATGTTATTCATCACTTAACAACAACCAAGCCCAATAAAGTCCACCAGTAGTAAAGCTAATGTAGGCAAACCTTACCCCATGAGGATAGAGAGACCCTCTGACTCCAAAACAAACAAATAGTGTTAAAAGGAAATAGAAAACCTCCAATAAGGAAAAAAAGTGATGGAAGAGTGAAACAGAAACATATACTACAATACATAGACACAAAATGAGATATAAAAACATGCAAAGTTCACATAATAGTGTGGGACAGCCTATCACTCTAAAAGTCTTTACTTTAATCGTACGTCTCCACAAACTCTAACCTGGACCATGTCTTCACAGACGTAAAACTCTATCAAATCCTGCCTAATCCGCTTAATTTCCACAATTCATAATCACAGGCAACTACGCAAGCCTAAGCCCTAACCATAAACTGCCTAAAAGAAAATAACCAATAAGCACAAATCACAGCAAACAAAAGAGTATAAATTCTAGAGCTAGAGCTTCATAGTGAATAATAACCTATAATTTGATCTTAAATGATTCTAAATTAGGGCTAACAATTCCCAGGAAAATACTGAAGCAAATTTAAAGTAAATAGATATAACAAAAACAATATAGGAGTTTGAAATAGCAGTAAACGAATAGAATGAACACGATTAGGGCATATTCTATGTTTGTCTTTGTTCGTTTAACTTTAACAGAACACTAACATGAACATATAATCAAAATGAATATTGTTTGTTCATGTACATTCATAAAAAAAAATGAGCACGTTTCGTGTGACATGTGTTCATGTTCTTTTATATAACTTAATGAACAAAAGCTTTGTTTATGTTATTAAATAAACAAATATAAACTAACTTTCTGCTTAACAGTTCGTGAACGTTAGGTTCATCATTTTTATTTTTGAAAGAGTACCTAGAACAGCGGAGACGGTGGTCGGAGAACGAAGGCGTTTATGTAGAGTGGGAGCTCCGGCAGTTACTTTAATAACTAACACAATGGTGTTTTCTTTGTATTTCTGAAATGGATTGCGTTTTATAGTGGTGGAGTTTACTGCCACGATACATATGTTCAATGGAATTACATGTTGCCCCCATATCATAAAGATCTTCTATCTTGATATTTAGTGTTAGTATTTTGGAAATTTGCAAAGAGTTGGATAGTAACTCCAAGTTATTGTCATGGACAAAATTTGGCATAGATTATAATGGGTTACAAAAACGAATATTTATAACAGGTAATATGAGTATTATATATAAATAACATATAATCAAATATTACTGTCACTAGTTCATTACTACTTACATCATTGTTTTTTATATTATCTGTTGTTAATTTTGTTGATAGTATTTGATAAGTAATTTTAATTATAATGAATTAATATGATCATTGGTTTTCTTTATATAGTTAAGTAATTTAATTGGATGTATAATGTCAAATTATGATGCGATGCCATCATTGTCTTCGACAATCTCCAACATAATTCACCTTCTTCTTTCAAGATATTTTTTTTTTCAAACTTATAATCGATTTAGCATCACTCAAACCTGGAAACCATCCCACATTCATAGTGAAGTGTTGCTACATGGATCCATGGAGAGGCAATTAGGCTCGTCACAGAAGTTGATAAGATGGACAAACATGTAAAACACCATGAAAAAACTTGTTAGAAGGGGTCCACTCAACCCTCCGACGTTCAAGTCAATCTGATATCTATAAACGACATGTATGTGGATGTACATGCATTTCTTTTTATGAGAGCTATGGCATGTAATGTAAAGAGATATATCTGGTAGGAATCCTTAAGGAAGAGGGTCCTTCATAATAAGGATGAAGCCCCCTTATATGAGGGGATACATATGCAGATTGGTTACCATATTCTTAACCTGAAACACTAAAAATAAGATCAAAGATCTCCAACGTATTATAAATATCATTCTTGGGAGTTTAAATGTGTGATAAATTTTTTTTATATCAATACATAGAAAAAAATAACAACCTCGCAATGGCATATTCAGAATCTTATAAAATATCGTATTTAACTTGCTATAAGACGAAAAACAAAATATACTTAAAAATAATTATAATATAATTATAAAATATTGAAACCCCAATGTTCATACCTTTAATCAGGTTATTATTTTAATTTTCCAATGTTACAACAATCACTTTGATAATGAACATCCACCACTTTAGTCTGTTCACCAAATTGGTCAACCAATGTCACTTTCACCAAACTAACAAACAACTTATATTTCTTATTTATGTTGTGGTAATTATAATATATACAAATATAAAAAAAAATTACAGGTCCAAAAATTTACCTGCATATACATCATCTTCCAGCTGCTCAAGTTTCTTTTCTTGTACCGCGGTGGTCCGGTAACCCTGGTGGTTACGAGTGTCTAGTTGGTGAGACATGATTGAGTTGAAGGTCACAACCGATGCGCGTTTTTTAGAAAAATATACAAAATTTCATGTTGTTGGATTCTAAGGTAGCAGACAAGGCGAGAGACGAAAACACGCCAAAATGAAGGATTGCTCCGCCATAACCTTACCTTAATTAATTTAAACATTAAGGATTAGTTTAACATATATATTAATAATGAAAAACAAAGCTAAATGATTGAGAAATTTAAGTTAAATTATTCTAAATCAAGAAAACTCTCTCTCATCTTCCTTTGGCATCTCCAATACTTAAAATTTGAAGTCAACACCTGTTCTACCAATACCTACAACTTTGAACCATATTATTTCATTTTTTTGCCTTCAAGATCACTAAATATTCATCTTGTATCATCAAAGCCAAAAAGGGTTCCTCACAAACTTAAAGTTCTTAATCACAGTTCTTTTTCTGTTCTTTTTCGGCTTTTGATAAACAAGATGCTAAATGAACCTCAATCGGTCAACCATGTGGGAAATTTGAAACGGAAATAGTGGATCGAATTCATGGAAGAAAACAAAGATTTTCTTTAGTCTCAGAGCCATGAATTTGATCACCAGATGGAGAAACTTAAATTGAAATAAGAGGATGATGGAAGATTTGATTTACCAGAATTTACGTTCGGTTTCATGTTGTGTTATACTTTGCATCTTCATGGCCATCCAACCAACTTGTTCACAAGAAGGTATGCTTAGTTTTTTTAAATGATATGTAGATCATATATATGATAATATTTTTATTTATGGTAATCATACTTGATAAAATAAAAGTAGCTTAGAAAACTAATAATCTTGATCAAAGGTCTAGAGTCTAGTTTTGAGTAAGTTTATCTTTACACATGGCCCTCTTAACTCTAAAACTTCAATTTTGTAGGTTTTGTTAGTATACAATGTTGTGCAGATTCCTAATTCATCGATCCGGATAACAATATAACATGGATCCCAGATGATAAATGGTTTTCGGACACTTGACAATGTCAAGACATCATAACACCCTTACAAAATGGTACTACTTATAATCATGCTAGGTTTTTTTGGCACAAAATATGGTACAAAATGGTGTTATGATTTACCAACAAAAAAGGGTCAGATTTATCTGATTAGGGGCACATTCCCTTTGGAAGATATTAATGCATCACCTACAGGGACATTTTTTGATGTTTTAGTAGGTGTAACGCCTATAGGGCGAGTTAACTCATCAGATGAAACTGAAGTTGAAGGGGTTGTACGAGCCACTAATGATTATATCAACTTTTGTTTATTACCATAACAAGGAAATCCTTATGTTTCCAAGATTGAATTAAGACCGCTGGATTCGGATTATGGAGGGGTTTCGAGTGTTCTCAAACTCATGCATAGAGTTGATGTCGGGAACACAGGAGACGAAATCCGGTATGTTGCATATCTTTTCTGAAAAAAGCTGTAATTTACCTACATGCTGTTCATAGTTGTCAGTAGCGGTCGCTATGGTCGCTATAGTGAATAGCGTAGCGTATACGTTGAAGTTCTCAATAGGGTATGTAGCTATAAATAGCGAGATTTCAGTTTTTTAAATATAAATGGTGATTAAATATAGCTATAAAATAGTTGAATTTTAGGTTTTTTGTTAAATATACATGTAAACTAGCGTATATACCAGGATATTTTAATACAATAACCATATAAAATATGCTTAAACTTTTTTTCTAGTGTATCGCTATTCACTACGTAACATACCTTATCGCTATTTGCCGTTATTCGCCATTAACAACTATGATGCCTTTGAACATACAACTTCAGGTTCCCACAAGACCCGTATGATCGAATCTGGAAACCCGACTCAGATTCGAACCCAAACGGCACTTCCACGTCACAAGAAAACCGTAATATCATTGTTCCTAACAGCATAAAAACACGACCTCCTCTTCGAGTGCTACAAACAGCTCGAACACATTCAGATCGTTTAGAATTTTGGCATGATTTTCATTCAGAGTACAAGCATTATATTCTCAACCTCTATTTTCTTGAACTTGATGGCACGGTGCAAACTGGCCAACGCGTGTTTGATATATACATCAACGACGTAAAAAAACAGCAGATCGATATAATGTTGGCTGGTTCAAACTACAAGGCTACTTCTATAAACTTCGAAGCGAACGATTTTTTTAACTTGACCATACGAAAAACTACTAATGGATCCAAGTTGGGTCCGATTTGCAATGCTTATGAAATTTACAAGTTCGACCATTCCTTCAAACTACAGATCAACAAGATGGTAATTTTAACTATTTAAGCAAACTTAAGTGCCTAATTTTATATGCCCTTAACATGAGAATTAGTTTGTTTGTTAATCTCCTGCAGTGGATGCGATTTTGGTCATAAAAAACGAGCTGTCAGTGGCGAACCGGGATAACGAGGTATTAGAAAGTTGGACTGGTGAACCGTGTCTCCCTCAAAGCTGGCCCGGGGTGACTTGCAACCAATCGAATGGAAACACGATCGTAACTAAACTGTGAGTTTATTTACTGTAAGATTGTAAGATATCATATTAGCACATAGTCGTTAATAGCGGCTTTAGCACGCTACTTAGCGTATAAGTCATGTGTCGCTATATAGTATATGACAATAGTAGAGGGTTCAAATGATAAGAATTTTTTGTAAGAAGAAAAAAGAAAAAGTTTCAACTAATAAAAATGCTTTATTTTACTTTATTTAATATTTATATTTAATTTTAATGCAAGTGTATATTTGTAAACTTACATAAATCATTAATTTCTAGTATTTCTCTTTAATAGCTAACTAAATTAAATTTGTAACTTAATTTCAAAATATATATTTTTTCAAAAAATAAAAAATATAATATAGAGTGTAAGACAAGGTACTAGGTATATAGAATAAATTACGAGTTGTGTTAGATAAATTTAAATATGTGTAGGAGAAATTTTGAAATTTGTAGGATAACTTTTTATGTGTGTAAGAAAAAAAAATAGTGTAGAGTATGATAGTCTTTATTACTTATCAATTAGTTAAAGATAGTAATAAATGACATTAAATAAAACTACTTAATATTTTACAACTGTACAACTTTTTTTTTCTTCTCAAAATTTTTTTTCTCAAATAAAACTCTCATATGACAACAAATAACGACATTTTTATTTAATTATTTTTTCCCACCTACACTACCCGATAGTTGATACCTTAGACTTAGTCTTATAACATGTATTTTTGTGTGTTTTCCTCATCTCCACTCAAGGTTTAAAAAGACGGAATCGGCCTTGAGACGTCTTCCCTTATCCTCACGAGGCGGGCCGAGGCGTTAGCCTTGAAACATTATTAAAAAAAATAATACATATACATATATATAAATTTATAATTGTCATTAATTAGCTGCTGATTAATTAAATTTTTAACTCATTTTTTTCATATGCTCTTTCAAGATAAAATAATTTATGGTGTAGGACAATTTTCGACATGTGTAGTATAAATTTTAGTATGTGTAGGATAAATTTTGAAATGTGTAGGGTAAATTTACATGTGTGTAGGGTAAATTCCGATAAATGTAAGACATATATAGGATAAATTTTGAAATGTGTAGGATAAATTGTTTTTGCTTTATTAACGAGAGATAACATAATTAATGAGATGAGTTATAAACTATTTAATATTTTACCATTATGTCCTTTCTTCTTTTTCTTCTCACATTAAATTTCTTCTCAAATGAACCTTCCCCTATATATATATATATATATATAATAAAAATCACAAATTAATATAAAACAAACATCATGAAAATTGTAAAACCTCAGCGTTTTCATCAAGCATATTAGGATCGTCATCATCATCCCCGCTCGAGTTGGCTATCCACTCATCATCCGACAAAACCTCATCCGCAACTCGGGATGGCTATTATGTGTACTATGTTAGCGATAGGTTTGAAAAGAGAACCTAATCGATGATTTTTAAGTCCACTATTGGGTTGGCCCACCAATTAAGCCCAATAAACACTAAATGGGTCTTAAAGAAAGTCTAGAAAACTATTTTTGTTTTTATTTTCACAAGGTCTGGTAGCCTCACCGTCTAGCCTCACCGTCTAGCCTCACAACCTCGGATGGTTGAGGCCTGAGTTTCAATTGACCCTATGAGGCAAAGCCTTTTATGCAATTTTTCATAGCCTCAGCCGAGGCGTAGGCCTCAAGGCGAGCCTTAGAAATCCTTTTTAAACAATGTCTCCACTACTCGATAACATGTGTTTTTCTGTTTCTCTACTTTATCACTAAACAAGAACTAGCGGACGCTATTTCGTCACTATCATTACGTAGCATATAGGCAGCTTGTCGCTAGTGACCGCTATTCGCTATTGACATCTATGTATTAGCATGGACACAACATAAAAAAGATATATACTTTGCAGGGATCTATCTTATGGCAAATTTAAAGGACCACTTGCACAGGGCATCACAATGCTGACTCATCTTATAGAACTGTAAGATATGCTAATTCCTTTAACTGCATAATTTGACAAATTAATCATATTCCCTTATA
Organism: Scalesia atractyloides; assembly: GCA_947069175.1. Classification (NCBI taxonomy): domain Eukaryota; kingdom Viridiplantae; phylum Streptophyta; class Magnoliopsida; order Asterales; family Asteraceae; genus Scalesia; species Scalesia atractyloides. The sequence continues at coordinate 2,915,551 of CAMTDV010000022.1, forward strand.
TGAAAAGGCGTTAGACCGTTAGTTGCTTACGTCGTGATTGTAAACTACAGGAACATTAGCAATAATCGTTTCAACGACAGCATACCTGTGTTCCCATCTTCTTCTGTTCTCACCTCAATGTACACTTCTTTCCATTCAAAATCAATATTGAGCAGTTAAATATTACAATTCAACTTTATAACAGAAGCAAATAATTATAATTGCAATATTATAGGGACCTAAGAAACAATGATTTCATGGGAAGGATTCTAGACTTGCTTACTTCCCTGCCAAACTTAACATATCTGTGAGTTCTCTAATTTCAAGACCTGTAAATGAATCGAACGTTCACGAACTGTTTGTGAACTTGTTCGGCGGAAGTCCGTTTATTTAATAGACGAACGAACGTGAACAAAATTATTTGTTCACTTAACTAAAGAACGAACACGAACACAGGTGTTGTTCGTTCATTTATGTTAGTTTATATTTTAATAAATTACATATGGAGTTATATTTATATAAAAATAAACATAAGGAGGTTTTTTAACCACTTAAATACGTATAACTAATATTGAGCTTTCCAGTAATAAAAATGAGTTTTCCAATAGAATTCATCGTAATTAATCAATAATTTATATAAAAAAAGCTACTTTATGTTCGTTTATGTTTGATCATTTATGTTGTTTTATTTTTTTAAACTGTGTTCGTTTAAGTTTGTTTGTTTATGTTCGTTTTCGTTCGTGAACTCTTCCTTAAGGTTTTAAACAAACGAACACAAACATGCCCATTTTCTTAATTACTGAACAAGAACAAAAAAAGAAGTTCGAATATAAGTTCGTGTTCGGTTAAAGTTAAATGAACGAACACGAACATGCCTCTCGTTCGGTTGGTTTACAGGCCTACTAATCTCCAATAACCGATGAAAATAATATAACACAACTTTCTTTTATTAATAATACCTGCATCTAGATACTATGGTTGCAATAAGGATTTCAACAAAGAGATTCCCACAAGTCAAAATACATCCAGGATTGCTACAGAGTAAGAAATTTTATATTCTTATTAAAAAGATTAACTAAACCATGAAGGGCTCTAAACACAAATTATAAAATTGTTCGTTTTTTAGCAACGGAATGTGCAGAGAAGAGAAATTGCCACATCCGACACACACCATTTTTATAGCAGCGAATGCAGGCGCAGCCGTTTTAGTTACCGGAGTATTTGCTTGGCTAATTTGCTTTTACAAAAAAAGAAAGAAAGCCAACAAAAGATCAGAAGGGAGAATACATACAATGACCAAGAGTGAGTACAATCGTTTCTACGAAAACTTTTTATAATTTTTTTAAAAAATTATATGTTTGTGTAACGAACGTAAACTGCAGATGCGGTTTATGCAATGCCAAGCAGTAAGGATGATATCGGTTTGAAGGAGATATCCATATACTCTTGAGCAGATAGAAAGTGTGATACAATATTATAAAACTTTGATTGGTGAAGGTGGGTTTGGGTCCAGAAGTAGCTGTAAAGGTGCGATCAGCAACTTCGACACAGGGAACCCGTGAATTTAACAATGAGGTGAAAATGTGAAATATACATTTTTTTTTCACTAAATGTATTTTGTTGGCAATGTGATATAAACAGAGATATTGACAATGTTGCAATGTTGTATACAGTTGACACTTTTATCAGCTATTCAGCATGAAAATTTGGTGCCACTTCTTGGTTATTGCTGTGAAAATGAGCAACAAATTCTTGTTTATCCGTTTATGTCTAACGGGTCTCTACAAGATCGGCTTTATGGTATGTTTCCTGCAAATCGAATATTTTTTAGTACCTCTTCGCGATATTATTCTTACCAGTGTCATTGTGTTTTAACAGGTGAAGCGTCTAAACGACGAGCTCTAGACTGGCCCACCAGACTTTCGATAGCTTTAGGATCTGCTCGAGGTAAGTTAACCTCAACTTATATTTGATAATGTGAATTTAGATTTATTTGTAGGATGTATATGATGGATGATAGCCTCAACTTTCATCAATTGGCGATAACACTCCTAACTTTCGATTTGTACCACACCACTCCCAACTTTCAACTTATTTTCCTACATCACTCCCATACTAACCCAATTTGCTGACGGCAACAGCCACGTCACCAAACCAGTGCCACATTAGCTGTCACGTCATAAAAAAAGCAAAGTCAGACGCCATATCATCTGCCACGTCACCACATAAGTGCCACATCAGCAAAAAACTAACTAGGTTAGTGTTCAGTTAGGTTGGGAGTGATGTAGGAAAATCAGTTGATAGTTTGGAGTGGTGTGGTATAAATCAAAAGTTGGGAGTGTTATTGGTCAATTCGTGAAAGTTGGGTGTATTTAAATCTAATATCCCTAATTTGTTAGACAAACTTCGTCATCTTTCTTTAATTAATTTAATATAAAAGCCTCTCTATTCCTATGGGTTGGAGGTAAGGATGTCTACCTCTTACCCTCCTCAGACCCTACCTTAACTTTGCTATTGGTGGGATTTACTAAGTACGATGATGATAATGAATATAAAAGCCACCATAGCACAACCAAGTTAGATGGTAACTTCAACAAAAAAAAAAACAACAAAAATATAAACAAATATGCAATAACTTAAACAGAAAAACTATATAAGAGGATCAAACTACCAAATTGGATTTTTGTTACGTTGAGTATAACACATTAACACTAGTACACGGTTCGAACCACCACCAGGTTTGAGCTGTCTTCATACATTCTCGGGGGGTTAGGTCATACACAGGGATGTGAAATCAAGTAACATACTCCTAGATGATAGCATGAGTGCCAAGGTGGCGGACTTCGGTTTTTCAAAGTATGCACCTCAAGAAGGGGATAGTAATGCCTCCTTAGAAGTAAGGGGAACCGCTGGATACTTGGATCCAGAGTAAGTAATTAAGTATAACTTTTATATTTCAAATCCGAATCTTTAGCATGTTTTGAAGTTCATATGGTTATAAACTTAAAACTCACGGATTTGAAGGTACTATTCGACCCAACATTTGTCAGCCAAGAGTGATGTCTTTAGCTATGGAGTTGTGCTGCTTGAAATAATCACTGGTCGAGAACCTCTCAATATACATAGGCCGCGAAATGAATGGAGCTTGGTTGAATGGGTATGCCTCAGTTACAATCCAAAATAAAAAGTTAGTATTATGTAATAATTGGATTTTAATATTCCCAACTTTGACATATTGGCCGACAATAATCCGAACTAAAGAAATGTTTTGTAACATTTCCAACTTTTAACCTATTTTCCCTCAGCGATCCCATACTAACTAGAAGTTAACCCACTTAGTTTTTGCTGACAATGGACTGCTTATGTGGCAAATAAGCCAAAGTCTTGATGACATGAACTGCTTATGTGGCAAATAAGTCAAAGTCTTGATGACGTGGACTGCTTTTGTGGCAATTTTTGATAACGTTCACTTCTTATGTGGCAGTTCACATCAGCAAAAACTAACTGTGTTAACTTTTAGTTAGTGTGGGATCGCTGAGGGAAAATATGTTAAAAGTCGGGACTATCACAAAACATTTCCTTAGTTGGGACTATTGTCGGTTAATATGTTATAATCAGGATTATTAAAATCTAATTTTTCTGATAAATATAACATTATGAGACAACAAAATGCCATTTTTTATGCAGGCAAAACCTTATATAAGAAACTCAAGAATTGAAGAAATAGTAGATCCAAGTATAAAAGGAGGATATCACACAGAGGCTATGTGGAGAGTTGTGGAAGTGGCATTAGCATGTACCGAGCCATATTCCTCTTACAGACCGTCTATGATAGACATCGTCCGCGAGCTAGAAGACGCTTTGATTATAGAAAATAATGCGTCTGAATACATGAAATCATTGGATAGTTTTGGGGGATCTAATCGGTTTTCCATTGAGAGACCAATTTTTAATATACCGTTATCTTTACCTACTCCAACTCCATCCGACCCATCATCTGTGCTTACGCAACCTGCTACTCCGAAACCACGATAAATTTGTGTCTAAATGTAGCAAATGGTGAATAATATTAAGTAAATATGCTTACTTTCGGTTCATTTTGATGGAGTAGATTCAATCAGGGAAAAGAAATAAAAAAACTTACCCCGATGTTTGATGTCATGAATAAAAAAAAAACTATCTTATGATTCAAACAGACTTAATTTGAGCAAATTTCAGTATGACTGCAAACATTACAAGTTTTTATTGGTAAATTTTCGATTAAAACATAATGAAGACATAAAGTGTTGTATTGAATAAAAACCAGTAGTGACTTACTGAGCCATAGTTACTAACTAAACAGCAAAAATGATGACATCTTTAGGATAAAAAATTCACAAGTTTTCAAGCATGTATTTGTAACAAGAATTATTTATCGCAAAGTACAAATGGTTTACAAACAAACACAAATATCTGTATTTAACAATTAACATGCATATGCTACAAGTTCATTATTATACTGCTATTGCACTTTGTTAGCTATTAAAACTACAAACGAATGGTTTGCGGATCAAACAGGGCATGTAGTCGTTATCTCTGCTGTCTAGAACAAAAATGCTACAACCATCATGCTGAATTTCTTCACTAGCATACAAATATACGATTACAAGAAAAAAAAACTTAAGTCATCAAATTTATATTATCTTATAGAGCTCCTGCCATCCCTAACTAAGGTTCGGACTCAGAATGGGGGTGGGGGTATGGCTGATCTATAGATGAATCTGAATCCTGCAGTTGGTTTCTTTGATGCTAGTGTTGAGATAAAAACATGTACAGTTTTCAAATTTATTGCAAAAACATTCGCCAGAGCTTATGCTCACATCCTTACTCAACATCTAGATATTGTTATACGCTAGTGTATTCCAAGGATCATGCACTCCACATGACGATTATTCACACACAACTAAACGTCTAAACTAGTGATAAAATTTTGCAATCTACAATAGTAGTGTTTGTGAAAACTTTATCCTCGCACTCAATCAAGATGACGAACATGTCGTATTTTTAAACTTCAGAGTTGTTAAGGGATCCTGAATAAAGTTGTAAAAGGTAACAATCTATATTCATTGATCTAGAAGTCAGGGTTAGATGTGATGCAAAGGATGAAAGTTTTGTATAAACAATCAGATTATATTTGTTGATTTCTTAAGCATTCTTTTGGGTCAGTGATATACATGTAAACACGAATCAATACAAGCTGCAGTCAAACCTTCACTAAAACAGAAGAGAAGGAAACGCTTCCAAAACAAAACGCACAGACGAGCTACGTAAATATGAACATGAAAGATAGGCAAACAATCTTCATATATATCATACTGAAATTTGAACAAGTTAAACAGCTCACAGTCTGGAAGCCCTTAGCTTCTTTCTAGAATGCCATAGTGTAGTAGAATCAAGTCTTGAACAAATTCGGGTTGGACGTAGTAGTACTAACTTGTACTTCAAGCAATTCTGGCCGACGCTCTAGGCTATCGAGCTTCTCATTCAGAGACGCCAGTTTGCTCTTTGTCGTAGCTTCTGAAAGATAAAAACATCTTTTATATTAAATTAACTTAAAGTTCTAGCATATCCTACAAGAGTACAAGATGAAAAGCACATAAATATAACCACTACACAAGATTCGTAATTAAATTCACAATATGCACAGGGCTGCAAACGAACCAAACATTCGGGAGCTGTTCGGCGGGAAGTTCGTTTGTGTTCGTTCAATTACTAAACAAACGAACACGAACAAGAAATTTCCGTCCGTTTAGTTAAGTGAACGGCTCGCATTCGTTCCTTTATGTTCACAAACGTTTTGTAACTTGTTCGTTTGAGTTCGATAGTTCATTAGCGTTTTTATTTTTTAAAATGTATTTAAATACTTAAAATTCCGACAAATAAAATGCTTAGTAAGTGTCTTAACTACTTAAAATTCTGACAAATAAAATGTTTAGTAAGTGTCAGTGTATTCTATATTTTGTTCATGAATGCTTGTTTGTGCTCGTTTCCATTTGTGTTCATGAATGTTTGTTTGTGTTCATTTCTGTTCATCAACGTTCGTTGCCTAAAATTAACTAACAAACACGAACAAGTTTGTTTCCTTAACAAATGAACACGAACATAAAATTCTAAGTGTTCATGAACAGTTCGTGAACACATATATTTCTTAACAAATTGTTCGGTTCGTTTGCAAACCCTAACTTAACTTGTAACAGATGCAAATTCGTTGAATTAATCACAATTAGCAAGTAATGAGCCCTAATTGAGTAACATGAAGCCGAAAACAAGGAGATTAAGTGAGGATTTTATGGAATTGAACGAGAAAGTCAAAGAGTGGACGAACGTTGAGAGAGATGTGAGAGATGAACTCTCGATTCTCGCAATCAGCTTGAACTACAATCCCTACGTTTACTGCATTCGTTATTCCACCTGCTCCAGCCATTTTTATCGCTGTTGATTATGATTTCTAGGCTCAAATCCAGTTAATACTAATTTTATGCCCTGCCCCGTTGTGGGTTTTACGCTATATATTTCTCAATAAAAAGTTATATCGATTCAACCAACTAAAACAAAACACTACCACAGGTTTGCTAAAAAAAATAAAACAATGGGAATACTGTAATTTTGAACCGGGGGAAATCGTAATTTAGACTGAGGAAAAAATCGTAATTTGTCAAAAGCTACAACGATGACAAGACTGCAATTTTGAACTGCGGGCAAAATCGCAATTTTGACTGGGGTCAAATCGTAATTTGTCAAAAGCTACAATGATGACAAAATCGAAATTTTAAACTTGGAGCAAAATCTAATTTTAAACTGGGCTAAAATCATATTGTGTTTGGCCAATGGAGAAGTGTCTCACAGCTATTTCCCGACATAGCCTTTAAATATATACAATGATATATTTTTGTTGTGTTTTAGAGAGTTCATCGTGTAACCTCTAGTGAAAGTAGAAAAATGATAAAATTCACTTTGATTTTTGATTGAAACCGTAAAACCAAATCCGTAGTAGTATTTGAAAATTTCTAAGCTAGTCCATCAAAGCTTTTTTAAAAGCCCGATCATAAAATTTAACTAATGGCTTATCAGAGCAGTTTTGGTTTCAACCAAATTATGAACACAGGGCTGTCTTTAAGAATCCTTAAAAAATTTATGCTCATAGCGAGTAGAAAAAAAAAGAAGGGCCCCTAAACTATAACGTCCCAAACTCATATATAAAAAGTCTATAATACGACAATAATTGTTACAAGCCAAAGACAAAACAAATAATATATATAGATATGGAAATTTCCTATATAAGTTCAACCACTTGTTTCTGGAATTATCAAATCTGTAGTAATATTTCAAAAGAAATAATAAGTTATAATATATCAAGTAAAAAAAATTGTAATTTTTCATAAATTTAGTTTAGTTTGGAGTGCGCCAATGCACCATACCATAAACTAATCTCTAATCTTAATACAACACCCAAAGAATACCAAATATGGGGACAAAAGTTAATGGTCGAGAATTGAGCTTGGCCGTCATATGAAAGCTGAGGCAGCAGCATGTGAGGTTGCGTTAGTGTATGTCGCTATTATCTGTTTATTCAGTGTATATATATACCAGGCCTTGGGTCGTCTCTCACCAAGCCTTCCTCAAAAGACGGCCAAGCATGAACACTTCAAGTGATATCGAACTATTGTGGGTTTGATTAATTATATCCTTGATGATTATGCATATGCATACCTTTTTAAAACTACTGCTTGCGTTATTTTTTAATGCTACGTTTTTAAAGTTGTCTTTTGTCTAAATTATATTTATATATAACTATGTGTTCTATTGAATTTGTCCACTTCGCCCGCATTATGCAAGTTCGCTCAGGTTAACAGAACAATTGCTTAGTGTACATATTATTTAATTATGTTGGAGATATAATTATCTTCAATTTTTAGATCCGATTCTTAATCATGCATATCTGATTTATTAAATTAGACACTTTGCTCCAAGGATCAAATAACTTAAAGTTTAGACTGTTATATTTTCCTTCTAAGACTTTAAATCATTAAATGCCATATCAACTGTTATATTTTCCTTCTAAGACTTTAAATCATTAAATGCCATATATTACGTATCAATTCTTTTGGGTGTTACATGTATGTATTAAAGGTATCATTAAATTGAAAATAAATAAATTACGAGTATTTAAACGAAGAACACATGTCAAGGATTCTCAAACACTAAGATAAGAATTGCGAGTGTGAAGAGTTCTCTACACATTACACATGGAGAAGGCCGTTCCGTTTACATTTGTTATCATCACCGCATTGCTAATTAACACATGTATGTCATCAATTCCATGAGACTTCCATTCCTTTTTTCTTATTCTTTAGGGTTTAATATAAAATAATATATATATATAAAAACATGTGATTTCTGATATAGCAACACCATGCGAATTGTATATCCACCCCATGCGATTTCATCATATACACAACATGCGATTTTTCAGATTTTACGCATGCGTCTTTTTTATATAACATACAATTTCAAATCTCGTACGATCGTACGATAAGGCCTATTGTACGATAAGCGAGTTGTTGGTCTTAAGTGAGTTTTCGATAACTTGTTGAATGTTGAGTATTAGTGTACCAAGTAAATAATATAATCTGTGAAAACTAATATAACATCAAAAACTAAGAGAGAGAACATAGATTTTAAATTTTAATTAAACAAACTAGCTTATTTATTTTTGTTATGGTTGGTTTATTGACAGTGGTTGGAGCTAGCACTCTTACGAATGCAAATGGGGAACAAAACTGCATTAAGAAATCTTGTTTAAGTGGGCAACCCAATCTTGAGATCGACATATGTCCTCCACCCTCATGTGAGGTTAATGCCAATTGTGCCCAGTATTGTTCTCCCAATCCTCAACCCTTTTGTAAACAAGGTGTATGTTGTTGTTGGTAAATTATATGTTTACGAAATACTTAATGATAAATTCTAAAAACATTCTTATTTATTTCTTATTTGTTAGTACTCTCTCGTTATCTTGTACAGTGTTGGATAATAACCCTCTTTAAAGCCCCTTTATGTAAAAAAAGAAAATAAAACTAAAAAACACATTTAAAAAAAATGAACCTGAATGGAGATGGGCCCGATCACCGTCCCTATAGCGTTGTTAAGAGGTTCGCAATTCCCCCATAACACCACAGAATCGGTGTTTGGAGTGCTATGGGTCTAATGTGGAGAGGGAAGCTAGCCCACGCCACCCACCTAATCGTTTCCCGTTGAGGTCTCCGCTTATGTTAACCATCACGTGTTTATCCACCTCCCTCATTGGGTCCGTGACCAACAATGTCAAGATTTTCTTGAACAGAAAGAAACCGCTGCAACATTGGATGAGTAGAGGGATTGATTGGTTGGTGTTGGTTTTGTATGATTTGGATTTTATTAAGATGTTGAAAAGGCGAGGGTTTTGAATTTGGGACGGTGGTTGTTGGTGATTGAGATAGCGCGGTGGGATTATGGAGGATGATTTGGTGATTAGAGGGTAGAAATTGTGACATTGTGGATGGTGGTAAATATAGTGTGTTTGTATCCGGTTTTGATGGGGAGTATAAACAGACTATGAATTTAGATGGTGTTTTGGATAAACTAGTGAGGGATCAGAGCGGGTTTGGAGAATGGGGGGGGGGGGGGGGTTGGCTTGGTGGTTCTTGGACGCCGGAGTTGGGAGGTGGTGGTTGCCGAAAATCCGGTTGCCTAGGAAAGAGAGTAGAGAGAGAGGGGGTGTATGTTTAAAGCCAAATGATGTAACGTATAAGATTTATAAACATAAATAACAAACGTATCAAATTTAAAGACATATACAATATTTGAAACTTGATATAAACATAAAGTACAATTTTTGTAATTTACTCTTAATATGGTTATTTAAATTGACGGAAAATTATGAATAATGATCTGTTTTTAAGTTTTGCATGGAAATTTTTCATGCTATTTAACATATAACTAAACAATTGTCCTTCTATATGAAGTAGATTATAGATATGATCCATCGTTTATGCTAGGTACAAAACATATTTTCATATTTCACTCACTTTTCTTATCCCTGATCAAAATAAAATAACAAATGCTTTTTTGAATAGATTTGAATTATGTATATCTGATAGTATGCTTTCTTTTTAGTAAATATGATATTATATCGCTTATTATCACACAAATATATAACTACTTAGTAATTAACGAGATTAACTTAAAAATTTCAAAGAAAAGCTCCATTGATTTACATATACAGAAGATTTATCATACAGAAAAGCCTTATAATCCACATTCAAGATAGATATACTGGTTTGATTCGGAAGCAACAGAGCAACACTTCCATCTTCATGGCACCTGTTGCATGCATCAACTCATCAAAAAACAAACAATAAGAATCACAATATATGTCACAATTCCGGACGAACACCTTGGGTGGGAGCCATGAACCATTATCGGTGTTTATTAAATTGACAGCGGAATTTATAATCAGGATCGTAGTTAGGAAATATTTTAGAGTTTTTAAAAACACCCAAGTTTAATATTAAACAAATGGGATAAAACCCATATTTCATTCAAATATTTTTATAAGGATAAACCCTAGTTGACAAAACATAAATTTCTTCTTTTATTCAAGTAGTCATAGCCACTTTATTTAAGCCTTTACTGCTTCATAGCAGGCTTCTATTACTTTCATAGTAAGTTACCTGAAACACATTTAAAAACATTTTGTCAGCGAAATACTGATGAGTTCATTCATTTTATAAAAAGACACATTGTTATAATTTACAGTATCGAGGGTGATTACATTTTTATTATCTATCAAATACTCAATAAGTATTTGTCACTCAGTGGCAGTTCCGATGTGACGGTGGTCATTCATTTTTATAAAAAGACACATTGTTATAATTTATAGTATCGAGGGTGATTACATTTTTTATTATCTATCAAGTAGTGTATACAAAACCTAACATACCGGCAGTAATTTCAGAATACAAAAACTTAATCATTGTAAATACAATTGGCGAGCCGAGCTTTGGGTTGTTTAAGCAAGGTCGAGCCAAGCTTTTTAACTCGTTTGAGGTTGTTCTCAAAATATAGCTTGAGCCGAGCTCGAGCTTTGGATTTTACTCACGAGCCAAGCTCGAACTCAAATAAGTAGGCTCGAACCGAGCCGAGCTCGAGCTTCATAAAAGCCTGACAAGCCGGGCTACACCCATAGGAGTAACTAGCCAACCCAGTTGAACCGGCCTGTACATCCCAGTTCAACTGGTTAACCCATTTCTAAGCTCAATTCAGTATAGTTTAAAAACCGGTTTTTAAAACATTAATTATAAGAAATTCTAAACTAATATTATTTAGTATAGGAGTCGAGAAAGAGTACCTAAAAAGACAGAGACGGTGATCGGAGAACGGTGGAGTGTACGGAGAGTAGGAGCTCCGGCAGTTGATGTAATAGTGACACAATTGTGTTATCTTTGTAATTCTGAAATGAGTTGCATTTTATAATTATGAAATTTACATCTATGATACATATGTATAATGGTATTACATTTCTCCCCCATATTATCAAGATCTTCTATTTGGGGATTTTAGTGTGTATTTTGGAATATGCAAATTATAAGGGACAAGATTTGGCATAGTTTATAATATAATGGATTAAAAATAAAACCATTTTATAATATATAGGTAATATGAGTCTTGTATATAAATAACTTATTACTAAATATCATCTAAAAAATTACCCAATGTATTGTTGTGGGAATTCAGTTGGCATCAGTTTGATTGTGTTTACTATGGTATCGATAAGATATCAACACTCGGTATAGCAACTGCAAGAGAAAACGAAAATAATAAAGTCATGATATGCTAAAAAGGATGTTGAGGCGTATATTACATCTATCGAACTATAAAAAATGAATAAATATACTGGTTCCGATTGTACTGATACTAGTACTGATGTTTGATCCGAATTGTCGTTGTAACGATATTACAATATATATATATAATATTGTACAATGAGTCTTAACATTTTTTTCTCATCTTGTCAAGCATTTATTTCAGTCTCGGAATCTAAAAAAAATCAATGTTTTTACACTAATAGAGTAATTACTCATAATTACTTTACTAATAGAGTAAATACACAGTTCTTTTACATTTTGTAACTAAACATAATACTTAAGTAGATGGAAATTTTTTAAAAAAAAGTCTTTCACTTCTCATATTAAGACCCGTTTGTATGTTAAAACTCATCTGTATTTTATCTTTACACTATATATATATACACACACACATATATATACATATATACATATATATAAAAAAGTCTTTCACTTCTCATATTAAGACCCGTTTGTATGTTAAAACTCATCTGTATTTATCTTTACACTATATATATACACACACACACACACACAAACACACACACACACACACACATTATATATATATATATATATATATATATATATATATATATATATATATATATACGATAGAGATTAAGAGAAAATTACACTGAGTTGTGAGAATTTAGAGAACTCATATGTTATGTGCGAACTTTGCAACCACTTTTTGTACAAACGTAGATAAACATGTTACAAATCTACTTGTAAAATATTAAAAAAATCCTAACGATGTTTTAAGTTATTTTATACCACTGCAAAAAGCTGTTAGCATCAATATTTACGCCCACTAAATTTTTCATTTTCTTTTTTTTTGTTTTACCAAAACAAAACAAAAAATGGGGAAATTAAAAAAAAAAACATATAAAGAGAAAAAAAATTATAGTGAAACAAAAAGAGAAGAAGAAAGAAAGTAACAAAAATAAAATAAAAATAAAACGTAAAAATAACAACTATTAATTGTTTGGTTGCATTCACATTCTATTCATCATCCGCATCTTTATATTTACACTAAAAATTACTATATTTATCTCTCGTTTTCAATTAAATAATATTTTTATACCTTTATCATTGATTTTTCTCTATCCTCTACTTACAACCACTTTTTAAAAATATTAAAGAATTTATAGTGGTGAACAATGTTTTTCATATTTCCAAATGAATAATAACGTTTCTCTCTCTTCTATTCACGACCTCTTATAACCACCATCTATAGTGAAGGACTCTCTCGTAATATTTGGTGAACATGATGTGAATGCTGTAATGGGAAGTAAAATAGAAGTAATGCTTGCTAGGTTACAAACTCGGGTCATTTAACTAAGAGCCAACATAGGCAGAGGAACAACCACTCAGCCAGCCACATGTTTTGTAACACCCAATAGATTCCCACTAAGTGTCATTATCAAGTTTATTCCTATAGTACTTTTACACCTATCCTGATCAGTAAAACATCTTATGATCAAGGCCAGTTATACCACTTGAATTGTCTGGTAAAACCAGTTAAACAATCCAATACACAAACATTTGAACAGCCCAACACACCGGATTAAACTGTTTCTGAACCAAATCTAATACGGTATAAAAATCGGATTTTAAAACACATCTTCTTTTATTTATTTAACCTTGTTACTACAATTCCAGTTGACTAATCATACTTATATACACACACGTCATTTTGTATCCAAATCTAAATTCTTAGCTACCACACAAACATATCCAATCAAATTTTTATGTAAAAAAAATAAATATAGAATATTGCATCAAATAACTATTTATTACATGAGAAATTATTTAGAGTAAACCGTTAAAATCGTCCATGAGGTTTAGATACCATTGCTAGATACATCCAAAAAGATTTTTTTTTCTCGACTTAACCACTGAGGTTTCAAAATTATTGCCAGATCCATCCTTTTTTGTAACCGTGTTAAAAGTTAATGTTAAATAAGATGAAAAGTAAAAAATAATAACAAACATGATTTGTCAGTTGCATATCAAAACTCAATTACAATAAGTATATTACATATTCGCAAGTAATTGTATATTTAAACTCATTAATTCAAATACATTATCGGCGATAGATCTGAAACTTATTCTATTTGTTTTGACAGTTTAAATTCATAATTGCATATATAAACTCATCAATTCAAATTCATAAATCATGTCGTTCAATAATATAAATATATTGTTCTCACCCATTAAAATATGGTATTAATTCATGTTGTCCATTATTAACTATATGTAATTCAGTTATTGAACACAATTAATAAATATTAAACACTCAAATGTTGAATCGTAAGCACTATTAACTGTATGTAATTGAGCAAAATGAATAAATATATAATATGTAAACAACAATTGATAACAACCAATTAAATAATGCTTACCTAAGAAGAAGATTGTGGATTGAATTGAGATTATGATGTTTTGCTTGGCAGGTTATCAACGGTTATTTAGAGTTAAACAAATAAGAGTTAAAAAGAAATAATCAAAATACCCCTTATCTAACATTAGTTTTTAACAAGGTTACAAAAGTGGATGGATCTGACAATAATTTTAAAACCTCAGTTGTCCAGTTGAGAAAAAAAAAACCTTTTCGGATTGATCTGGAAATTGTATTCAAACCTCAAGGACGATTTTGGTAGTTTACTGAATTATTTAATTTATTACACTTTTATAAAAATTATACAAACTATTAATGATTTTAATCATTAACAATGATGATAATTATTGTTCTTAAAGAAAATGTATTTATAAATTAAAACTTATAAAGCATTTAACTATAAAAATACATGTTATAAATATTATAAAATAAATTTAGAAAATTAAAATATTCAAGTTTTTATAAAAGAAATGTATTTATAAATTAAAACTTATAAAGCATTTAACTAATAAAACTACATGTTATAAATATTATGAAATAAATTTAGAAAATTAAAATATTCAAGTTTTTTTTATAGATTTTAATTAAGTTTTTATAAAACTACGAAACTTCAGGGGCTTGAACGGTTATTTTCGAAACTTAAAATCCTTAAGAAACAAAATGGTTCTGTTACTTTGAACACTTTACCAAACTTTAGGGGCCTGTGTGTCATTTTCCGAAACTTGTTTTCTTCTTCAAAGTCGGTATACTAATTTTGATTCACACACTAGTCACATTGAACGCGTCTTTTCGTTTTATTTCCGGCAAAGACTGAAATAGAAGTTTCCTTTTTTAGCACCTTGCCAAATCCATATCAAAAAGTTCTTTTTTTTCCGTCAAACATTTTTTTTGAACGGTAAATTTCCACGCCGTCTATGATATGAACCCAAGTTCTTCCTGAGTGGACTAATCTTCTTAAAGACGAAACCTGAGAAACTACACTATTATTCTATGATTGTTCGAGGAATGTATTTGTATAATAATCTAGCCCAGAACTTCTTTGAGACTTTTCCCCAATGTTTAAAATAATGATATAAACCAGTAGGTAATACTAGATACCGGACGCGGCCCCAGTACATTTAAGGCCAGTAAAACGAGGAGACAACATAAGTTCTAAACAGCTGGCAAATCCGGTTATACCAGTTTAAATCGTTAAACCGGATTACAAAATCTTAAAATTGATTTTTAAATTTTAAAAATCCAATATTTTAACACTCAAATTACATAAACCTATTGTATACTTTTACTTTAAAATAAAAAGCTTTGTTAGAAAAATAAGTATTTTTAGATTATATTTTTTTATTGTAGAGTAATTTTTAAATTATTTTTTATTATAGAATCATGTACTTTTGGATTAGTTTTTAGGTTAAAGTTGCATTTTATGAAATTATAATGGTAACTAGTCAACCTAATTGAACTAGATGGTACACCCGGTCAACCGGTTAATAAATTTCTAAGTTGATGCGTTGCAAAATACTGTCATTTATCCATGTATTTTGTATATGATTTTTATAGTTTTTAATTTTATTCATTTTTAGTCTTTATGGATTTGTATTTTATTTTATATTATATTATTACAGTCCGAGTGTGAAAATGGAGCTTAAACGAATGAGACACAAACAATAAGGAAATATATAATAAAGTTTTAGACTTCGAGGGACTATTATTGCAAAAAAGCTGAAAGTTGTTTTTAAATATCTAATAAAACTCGGAGGACTAATATTGCAATTATGAGAAGCTTACATTAAATGTGTAGCATGTCACGACAAAATGGAAAAAGAAGATCCATGCGAGGGTTGACCGACTTTTTCAACTGTTGACCGAGCAATTCCATGCGTTGACTACAAGTCTACAACCTTATTTTGTTACTTGGGCTGTTTTTAGAGATCCCCATACCAGGCCCACAAACACTTTAACAAATCACCAAAATCCCAGATTTTGTTGTATTGTAATTAATTTAGGGTAGGATAAAATGCTCGTCGCTCGCCCTTTGCTCGTCACTAGTTTGGAAAATGCTTGTTTGATTTCTCGCTTAATTGTAAACGAGCCAATTGGCTTGGTTCGGTTTGTAAATGAACCATGCATGAGCAAATGTCCGCTCGGCTCGGTTCGGCTCGAATATTTTTAATTTATTTATATATAAGTGTATATTTTTATAATTATCACCCTATTAAATATTGGAATTGCAAGTGGATTTAGCCAAATTATAAATAGCCCAACACTAAATCTAAGTCATAAACCTAATTTCTTTTGGTTTTGACTTCACATGTTCACTAACAAATATCAAAATGAGCCACCCCTCTCAAATTACCTCACGACTTCGTGCTTCAGGGTTCAATCGCAACTTAACGTAATTACGCTTCACTATTCACACTTCAGCCGCAGCCCACACCGCTCATGTCGATTGCCATATGCAAAGACATCGTCTGACTAGTCAACGACTCTCATGGCTCACTCTTCAGTCGATTGAGCTTATATGTATCTCAAGTGAATGACAACTGAGTGAAAACGAGCAACATTTTGAGTCAACAATTTTGAATGAAACAATGTTAACATTTAAATTTGAAGTCTTTGTATTAAAATAATAATTTAAAAATGAAATTGAGCGAAAACGAGCAATACCGAGCTTTTTGAAACATGATATATTCGAGTTTTTTGAACTTTGTTTATGCATTTGTCATCACCGTAAGCAACTAAATTTTCTTGAACCACCTAGGCTCATGGTGTTTATTAGTTAGACTCGTTACACGACTCGGTTTTAGATGATTAGATCTTTGGGTTTATATTTAATTTTATTTTTTTGTTAACACCAAATCTTAGTCTTAATTACGTATGCGTACTTTGTTTGGCTATGATTTATATTTGGATTCTAAGGTAGAAGACAAGGGGAGAGACGAAGACGCACCAAAATGAAGAATTGCTCCGCCTTAACCTTATGTTAATTAATTTAAACATTAAGGATTAGTTTAACATGTTAATAATGAAAAAACAAAGCAATATGATTGAGAAATTCAAGTTAAATTATTCTAAATCAAACAATTTCTCTCTAAGCAGTGGTGGATCTAGAAAATATTCGTAAGGGTAACATTTTATAAAAAAATGGTAACGAAATCGAAACATCAAAATAAAGTCAATTTTTTCCAAAATTTACACTACCACCGGACCCCTTCCGCTAAGGTAGGTCCGCCCCTGTCTCTAAGGCATCTGCAATACTTAAAACTTGATGTCAACACCTATTCTACCAATACCAGCAACTTTAACCCCTTTTTTTTCATTGTTTTGTCTTCAAAATCTCTAAAGATTCATCCTCTATCAATCAATTCAAAAGGTTTCCTCACAAATTTAAAGTTCTAAACGAGCCGAGCCGAGCCGAGCTCGAGTTCTCTTAAGTAAAACAAGCTAAGCTCGACTTGCTTACATTCGTAACGCTAGATACGTGTTGAATTTAACATATAAAAGAACGCTAAAATACGATTGAAAAACATGTGTATGTGCAAGGGTTAGAATTGGGTATGGGCTCACATATTTATGAAGGTAGTGATTCAGGTTATTTTTATCTCTTACAGATCAAATAAGAATGAGTGAAACAAAAGGTTAATCATATAAGTACTTGGTTCAAAAGTTGTCCAAGGTATATTTCTAAGTATATAGCCTCCTAAACCATTCCTTTTTTTGTTAGAATAGTTCTTGTAAGCATACTTGACATAATAGTTCAATATGAAAAATAAAATAAAAATTTGATCAAGGAGTAGAGTACCATAAAACACAAATTCAGACAAAAAGCATATCTTATTTGTCACCTTTTCAACTTAGTTTTTGTGGAGGAATGACCGGATTAACTTATAATAAATATAATATAAATACGATAAATATTCTAAAGATATTCATTCCCATGTAATAAAATATCCCCCAAATCTTCAAAAAGTGGACTTGATCCCTATGTAACCAAATCCCCTAGAAAAGTGGAAACCCTAATCATCACCAACTATAAAGAGGGGACTTCTCTCCAATATTCTAAAGGATATTCTCTAACCCTAAAACTCGTTCTATATTGAGTCCAATAGGACTTGAGCGTCGGAGGGTGGTCCAGAGACTTTAGCTTCTCACCCCTTCTAACGTATTCCGTGATTTTGCAGGTCTGAGATGAGCGGAGAAGACGAGGTGTGGTTATGTTCGTATTCATCGCCGTTGAAGCACACACTTGTGGAGGTTCATGCTTCTACAGTTTTTATCAAAACATATATACAATGACTTAGAAGATACATGGAATAGGTCATGAAATAACAAGAAAAGTACTCATGCAATTGATAGGTTTATTCCAGAAAGATGCTAAAGATTATCTTTAGGTGGAATACATAAACTGATTTCACAACACAATGCATTATCATTAAAGTACATTAAACTTTTATATTAAGAGGCTAAACAATACAAGACTATATAACATACAAATATACAATATACCAAGTCTCGGCGATCGGATCCTCTGTACAATAACTGATGATCGAAATTTCCATATAGTAACTCACACCAATACGCGAAAACAATTCATAGAACTGAATACAAGTGTCCATTTTCTCCTGGTATGTAGGATATGTGATTAGTACAAGTATTCATTAGACATTTGGAATGATTCAAACAACACTTTTTTCTTTCTTTCTACCATTTCCGGATGGAGTCTTAGTCCAAAGCACTTGATTATCAATTACAGTTAGGTTTCCATCGTCAAGGCGTTTATACGTTTTGATTAACTCAACCGCTCCCCAACTACCATTCGACGTTTTCTCTAACGACGCGACAACAACCCTTGACCTTCTTGACCATCCCGCCTTTCCATACGCATGGTACCCGAATCCTCCAGCATAACATAGATTAATTCCCGTCAGCTCGCCACAAAAATCATTTAAATGATCATGACCCACGAAAACCGCCTTCACATCCCCAGCTCCCACCAGTGTTGTAAAGAAACCGGAGTTAACCGAAGCAGAGCTAATCCCTTCTTGTTTCACACCTGTATAGTTTGACGAGTCAAAGCTTGAATATTCAGGCAATGGGATGTGAAAGTAAGCTAGTCCAGGAGCCTTCGACCTTTTCTGAAGCTGCGTCGAAGTTTGTTGAAACCAAAACTGTTGAGACGGTTTAATCCATCCGTAGCCAGGGATAGCGGGAACCGTAGAGTAATCATCGCTGTCAAGAAAGTATAAGTTGAGCAACGATTCGTTCCCCAAACTTGACCCTTTGGTTCCATGTACTTCAAGATTGTAATTTCCAAAACCGTCGATAACATCAACACCAAAAGGATTCAACTGAGATAATGTGTGGTTCATTCCAACAATATGTTTCATGACACCTTCTCTTGACAATGTGGATTCTTGATCATGATTACCTAACACAGCTGCCCATGGGATGTTTGACGATACAGCAGGGGCAAAAGCGGCGTTCATGGAAGCTACTGGATCGGTTGTATCAGCTCCATATATGTTGTCTCCAGTGAAAACGATGAGGTCGGGTTTTTCAGCTTGGATCATTCGTTCGATGAAATAAGTGGTGTTTAGGTCGGAACAATGGGCGTATTGTTCAGGCAACACATCCTCACATGCTGTTTTCTTTCCATTAGCATAGTGCATGTCAGCTACTTGCAGAATCCTAAACTCACCCTTGTTTTTATCGAACCGCAACTGTTGTATGCCATTGCTAAAAGACGATGAACTTTGGACTTCCTCGGTGTTAACCGAAATAAGGAGTGAAAAGGAGCAGATGAAAACAATGATGATTCTTAGTAATCTCCCCATAGTTAAAGAAAATTTGATTTCCTTTTACTCCTGGATGATGATAAATTCTACAAAAAAATATGTGAAGAAATCAAAAGAATGTTATTCATCACTTAACAACAACCAAGCCCAATAAAGTCCACCAGTAGTAAAGCTAATGTAGGCAAACCTTACCCCATGAGGATAGAGAGACCCTCTGACTCCAAAACAAACAAATAGTGTTAAAAGGAAATAGAAAACCTCCAATAAGGAAAAAAAGTGATGGAAGAGTGAAACAGAAACATATACTACAATACATAGACACAAAATGAGATATAAAAACATGCAAAGTTCACATAATAGTGTGGGACAGCCTATCACTCTAAAAGTCTTTACTTTAATCGTACGTCTCCACAAACTCTAACCTGGACCATGTCTTCACAGACGTAAAACTCTATCAAATCCTGCCTAATCCGCTTAATTTCCACAATTCATAATCACAGGCAACTACGCAAGCCTAAGCCCTAACCATAAACTGCCTAAAAGAAAACAACCAATAAGCACAAATCACAGCAAACAAAAGAGTATAAATTCTAGAGCTAGAGCTTCATAGTGAATAATAACCTATAATTTGATCTTAAATGATTCTAAATTAGGGCTAACAATTCCCAGGAAATACTGAAGCAAATTTAAAGTAAATAGATATAACAAAAACAATATAGGAGTTTGAAATAGCAGTAAACGAATAGAATGAACACGAATAGGGCATATTCTATGTTTGTCTTTGTTCGTTTAACTTTAACAGAACACTAACATGAACATATAATCAAATGAATATTGTTTGTTCATGTACATGTACATTCATAAAAAAAATGAGCATGTTTCGTGTGACATGTGTACATGTTCTTTTATATAATAATGAACAAAAGCTTTGTTTATGTTATTAAATAAACAAATATAAACTAACTTTCTGCTTAACAGTTCGTGAACGTTAGGTTCATCATTTTTATTTTTGAAAGAGTACCTAGAACAGCGGAGACGGTGGTCGGAGAACGAAGGCATTTATGTAGAGTGGGAGCTCCGGCAGTTACTTTAATAACTAACACAATGGTGTTTTCTTTGTATTTCTGAAATGGTTTGCGTTTTATAGTGGTGGAGTTTACTGCCACGATACATATGTTCAATGGAATTACATGTTGCCCCCATATCATAAAGATCTTCTATTTTGATATTTAGTGTTAGTATTTTGGAAATTTGCAAAGAGTTGGATAGTAACTCCAAGTTATTGTCATGGACAAAATTTGGCATAGATTATAATGGGTTACAAAAACGAATATTTATAACAGGTAATATGAGTATTATATATAAATAACATATAATCAAAATATTACTATGTCACTAGTTCATTACTACTTACATCATTGTTTTTTATATTATCTGTTGTTAAGTTTGTTGATAGTATTTGATAAGTAATTTTAATTATAATCAATTAATATGATCGTTGGTTTTCTTTATATAATTAAGTAATTTAATTGGATGTATAATGTCAAATTATGATGCGATGCCATCATTGTCTTCGACAATCTCCAACATAATTCACCTTCTTCTTTCAAGATATTTTTTTTTTCAAACTTATAATCGATTTAGCATCACTCAAACCTGGAAACCATCCCACATTCATAGCGAAGTGTTGCTACATGGATCCATGGAGAGGCAATTAGGCTCGTCACAGAAGTTGATAAGATGGACAAACATGTAAAACACCATGAAAAAACTTGTTAGAAGGGGTCCACTCAACCCTCCGACGTTCAAGTCAATCTGATATCTATAAACGACATGTATGTGGATGTAGATGCATTTCTTTTTATGAGAGTTATGGCATGTAATGTAAAGAGATATATCTGGTAGGAATCCTTAAGGAAGAGGGTCCTTCATAATAAGGATGAAGCCCCCTTATATGAGGGGATACATATGCAGATTGGTTACCATATTCTTAACCTGAAACACTAAAAATAAGATCAAAGATCTCCAACGTATTATAAATATCATTCTTGGGAGTTTAAATGTGTGATAATTTTTTTTTTATATCAATACATAGAAAAAAATAACAACCTCGCAATGGCATATTCAGAATCTTATAAAATATCGTATTTAACTTGCTATAAGACGAAAAACAAAATATACTTAAAAATAATTATAATATAATTATAAAATATTGAAACCCCAATGTTCATACCTTTAATCAGGTTATTATTTTAATTTTCCAATGTTACAACAATCACTTTGATAATGAACATCCACCACTTTAGTCTGTTCACCAAATTGGTCAACCAATGTCACTTTCACCAAACTAACAAACAACTTATATTTCTTATTTATGTTGTGGTAATTATAATATATACAAATATAAAAAAAAATTACAGGTCCAAAAATTACCTACATATACATCATCTTCCAGCTGCTCAAGTTTCTTTTCTTGTACCGCGGTGGTCCGGTAACCCTGGTGGTTACGAGTGTCTAGTTGGTGAGACATGATTGAGTTGAAGGTCACAACCGATGCGCGTTTTTTAGAAAAATATACAAAATTTCATATTGTTGGATTCTAAGGTAGCAGACAAGGCGAGAGACGAAAACACGCCAAAATGAAGGATTGCTCCGCCATAACCTTACCTTAATTAGTTTAAACATTAAGGATTAGTTTAACATATATATTAATAATGAAAAACAAAGCTAAATGATTGAGAAATTTAAGTTAAATTATTCTAAATCAAGAAAACTCTCTCTCATCTTCCTTTGGCATCTCCAATACTTAAAATTTGAAGTCAACACCTGTTCTATCAATACCTACAACTTTGAACCATATTATTTCATTTTTTTGCCTTCAAGATCACTAAATATTCATCATGTATCATCAAAGCCAAAAAGGGTTCCTCACAAACTTAAAGTTCTTAATCACAGTTCTTTTTCTGTTCTTTTTCGGCTTTTTATAAACAAGATGCTAAATGAACCTCAATCGGTCAACCATGTGGGAAATTTGAAACGGAAATAATGGATCGAATTCATGGAAGAAAACAAAGATTTTCTTTAGTCTCAGAGCCATGAATTTGATCACCAGATGGAGAAACTTAAATTGATAATAAGAGGATGATGGAAGATTTGATTTACCAGAATTTACGTTCGGTTTCATGTTGTGTTATACTTTGCATCTTCATGGCCATCCAACCAACTTGTTCACAAGAAGGTATGCTTATTTTTTTTAAATGATATGTAGATCATATATATGATAATATTTTTATTTATGGTAATCATACTTGATAAAATAAAAGTAGCTTAGAAAACTAATAATCTTGATCAAAGGTCAAGAGTCTAGTTTTGAGTAAGTTTATCTTTACACATGGCCCTCTTAACTCTAAAACTTCAATTTTGTAGGTTTTGTTAGTATACAATGTTGTGCAGATTCCTAATTCATCGATCCGGATAACAATATAACATGGATCCCAGATGATAAATGGTTTTCGGACACTCTACAATGTCAAGACATCATAACACCCTTACAAAATGGTACTACTTATAATCATGCTAGGTTTTTTTGGCACAAAATATGGTACAAAATGGTGTTATGATTTACCAACAAAAAGGGGTCAGATTTATCTGATTAGGAGCACATTCCCTTTGGAAGATATTAATGCATCACCTACAGGGACATTTTTTGATATTTTAGTAGGTGTAATGCCTATAGGGCGAGTTAACTCATCAGATGAAACTGAAGTTGAAGGGGTTGTACGAGCCACCAGTGATTTTATCAACTTTTGTTTATTACCATAACAAGGAAATCCTTATGTTTCCCAGATCGAATTAAGACCGCTGGATTTGGATTATGGAGGGTTTCAGTGTTCTCAAACTCATGCATAGAGTTGATGTCGGGAACACAGGAGACGAAATCCGGTATGTTGCATATCTTTTCTGAAAAAAGCTGCAATTTACCTACATGCTGTTCATAGTTGTCAGTAGCGGTCGCTATGGTCGCTATAGTGAATAGCGTAGCGTATACGTTGAAGTTCTCAAATGGGTATGTAGCTATAAATAGCGGGATTTCAGTTTTTTAAATATAAATGGTGATTAAATATAGCTATAAAATAGTTGAATTTTAGGTTTTTTGTTAAATATACATGTAAACTAGCGTATATACCAGGATATTTTAATACAATATACATATAAAATATGCTTAAACTTTTTTTCTAGTGTATCGCTATTCACTACGTAACATTCCTTATCGCTATTTGCCGTTATTCGCCATTAACAACTATGATGCCTTTGAACATACAACTTCAGGTTCCCACAAGACCCGTATGATCGAATCTGGAAACCCGACTCAGATTCGAACCCAAACGGCACTTCCACGTCACAAGAAAACCGTAATATCATTGTTCCTAACAGCATAAAAACACGACCTCTTCTTCGAGTGCTACAAACAGCTCGAACACATCCAGATCGTTTAGAATTTTGGCATGATTTTCATTCACAAGCATTATATTCTCAACCTCTATTTTCTTGAACTTGATGGCACGGTGCAAACTGGCCAACGCGTGTTTGATATATACATCAACGACGTAAAAACACAGCAGATCGATATAATGTTGGCTGGTTCAAACTACAAGGCTACTTCTATAAACTTCGAAGCGAACGATTTTTTTAACTTGACCATACGAAAAACTACTAAGGGATCCAAGTTGGGTCCGATTTGCAATGCTTATGAAATTTTTCAAGTTCGACCATTCCTTCAAACTACAGATCAACAAGATGGTAATTTTAACTATTTTAGCAAACTTAAGTGCCTAATTTTATATGCCCTTAACATGAGAATTAGTTTGTTTGTTAATCTCCTGCAGTGGATGCGATTTTGGTCATAAAAAACGAGCTGTCAGTGGCGAACCGGGATAACGAGGTATTAGAAAGTTGGACTGGTGAACCGTGTCTCCCTCAAAGCTGGCCCAGGGTGACTTGCAACCAATCGAATGGAAACACGATCGTAACTAAACTGTGAGTTTATTTACTGTAAGATTGTAAGATATCATATTAGCACATAGTCGTTAATAGCGGCTTTAGCACGCTACTTAGCGTATAAGTAATGCGTCGCTATATAGTATATGACAATAGTAGATGGTTCAAATGATAAGAATTTTTTGTAAGAAGAGAAAAGAAAAAGTTTCAACTAATAAAAATGCTTTATTTTACTTTATTTAATATTTATATTTAATTTTAATGCAAGTGTATATTTGTAAACTTACATAAATCATTAATTTCTAGTATTTCTCTTTAATAGCTAACTAAATTAAATTTGTAACTTAATTTCAAAATATATTTTTTTCAAAAAATAAAAAATATAATATAGAGTGTAAGACAAGGTACTAGGTATGTAGAATAAATTACGAGTTGTGTTAGATAAATTTAAATATGTATAGGAGAAATTTTGAAATTTGTAGGATAACTTTTTATGTGTGTAAGAAAAAAAATAGTATAGAGTATGATAATCTTTATTACTTATCAATTAGTTAAAGATAGTAATAAATGACATTAAATAAAACTACTTAATATTTTACAATTGTACAACTTTTTTTTTCCTTCTCAATTAAATTTTTTTTCTCAAATAAAACTCCCATATGACAACAACTAACGACATTTTTATTTAATTATTTTTTCCCACCTCCACTACCCGATAGTTGATACCTTAGACTTAGTCTTATAACATGTATTTTTGTGTGTTTTCCTCATCTCCACTCAAGGTTTAAAAAGACGGAATCGGGCCTTGAGACGTCTTCCCTTATCCTCACGAGGCGGGCCGAGGCGTTAGCCTTGAAACATTATTAAAAAAAATAATACAATATATATATATATATATATATATATATATATATATAAATTTATAATTGTCATTAATTAGCTGCTGATTAATTAAATTTTTAACTCATTTTTTTCATACACTCTTTCAAGATAAAATAATTTATGGTGTAGGACAATTTTCGACATATGTAGGATAAATTTTAGTATGTGTAGGATAAATTTTGAAATGTGTAGGGTAAATTTACATGTGTGTAGGGTAAATTCCGGCAAATGTAAGATATATGTAGGATAAATTTTGAAATGTGTAGGATAAATTGTTTTTGCTTTATTAACGAGAGATAACATAATTAATGAGAGGAGTTATAAACTATTTAATACCATTATGTCCTTTCTTTTTTTCTTCTCACATTAAATTTCTTCTCAAATGAACCTTCCCCTATATATATATATCATAAAAATCACAAATTAATATAAAACAAACATCATGAAAATTGTAAAACCTCAGCGTTTTCATCAAGCATATTAGGATCGTCATCATCATTCCCGCTCGAGTTGGCTATCCACTCATCATCCGACAAAACCCCATCCGCAACTCGGGATGGCTATTATGTGTACTGTGTTAGCGATAGGTTTGAAAAGAGACCCTAATCGATGTTTTTTAAGTCCACTATTGGGTTGGCCCACCAATTAAGCCCAATAAACACTAAATGGGTCTTAAAGAAAGTCTAGAAAACTATTTTTGTTTTTATTTTCACAAGGTCTGGTAGCCTCACCGTCTAGCCTCACAACCTCGGATGGTTGAGGCCTGAGTTTCAATTGACCCCATGAGGCAAAGCCTTT
This sequence comes from Scalesia atractyloides, assembly GCA_947069175.1. Classification (NCBI taxonomy): domain Eukaryota; kingdom Viridiplantae; phylum Streptophyta; class Magnoliopsida; order Asterales; family Asteraceae; genus Scalesia; species Scalesia atractyloides. Next base: position 2,942,322 of record CAMTDV010000022.1, read on the forward strand.
TATGCAATTTTTCATAGCCTCAGCCGAGGCGTAGGCCTCAAGGCGAGCCTTAGAAATCCTTTTTAAACAATGTCTCCACTACTCAATAACATGTGTTTTTCTGTTTCTCTACTTTATCACTAAACAAGAACTAGCGGACGCTATTTCGTCACTATCATTACGTAGCATATAGGCAGCTTGTCGCTAGTGACCGCTATTCGCTATTGACATCTATGTATTAGCATGGACACAACATAAAAAAGATATATACTTTGCAGGGATCTATCTTATGGCAAATTTAAAGGACCACTTGCACAGGGCATCACAATGCTGACTCATCTTATAGAACAGTAAGATATGCTAATTCCTTTAACTGCATAATTTGACAAATTAATCATATTCCCTTATATGAAAAGGCGTTAGACCGTTAGTTGCTTACGTCGTGATTGTAAACTTCAGGAACGTTAGCAATAATCGTTTCAACGACAGCATACCTGTGTTCCCATCTTCTTCTGTTCTCACCTCAATGTACACTTCTTTCCATTCAAAATCAATATTGAGCAGTTAAATATTACAATTCAACTTTATAACAGAAGCAAATAATTATAATTGCAATATTACAGGGACCTAAGAAACAATGATTTCATGGGAAGGATTCTAGACTTGCTTACTTCCCTGCCTAACTTAACATATCTGTGAGTTCTCTAATTTCAAGACCTGTAAATGAATCGAACGTTCACGAACTGTTTGTGAACTTGTTCGGCGGAAGTCCGTTTATTTAATAGACGAACGAACGTGAACAAAATTATTTGTTCACTTAACTAAAGAAAGAACACGAACACAGGTGTTGTTCGTTCATTTATGTTAGTTTATATTTTAATAAATTACATATGGAGTTATATTTATATAAAAATAAACATAAGGAGGTTTTTTAACCACTTAAATACGTATAACTAATATTGAGCTCTCCAGTAATAAAAATGAATTTTCCAATAGAATTCATCGTAATTTATCAATAATTTATATAAAAAAAGCTACTTTATGTCCGTTTATGTTTGATCATTTATGTTGTTTTATTTTTTTAAACTGTGTTCGTTTAAGTTTGTTTGTTTATGTTTGTTTACGTTTGTGAACTCTTCCTTAAGGTTTTAAACAAACGAACACAAACATGCCAGTTTTCTTAATTACTGAACAAGAACAAAAAAAGAAGTTCGAATATAAGTTCGTGTTCGGTTAAAGTTAAATGAACGAACACGAACATGCCTCTCGTTCGGTTGGTTTACAGGCCTACTAATCTCCAATAACCGATGAATAATAATATAACACAACTTTCTTTTATTAATAATACCTGCATCTAGATACTATGGTTGCTAAGGATTTCAACAAAGAGATTCCCACAAGTCAAAATACATCCAGGATTGCTACAGAGTAAGAAATTTTATATTATTATTAAAAAGATTAACTAAACCATGAAGGGCTCTAAACACAAATTATAAAATTGTTCGTTTTTTAGCAACGGAATGTGCAGAGAAGAGAAATTGCCACATCCGACACACACCATTTTTATAGCAGCGAATGCAGGCGCAGACGTTTTAGTTACCGGAGTATTTGCTTGGCTAATTTGCTTTTACAAAAAAAGAAAGGAAGCCAACAAAAGATCAGAAGGGAGAATACATACAATGACCAAGAGTGAGTACAATCGTTTCTACGAAAACTTTTTATAATTTTTTTTAAAAATTACATGTTTGTGTAACGAACGTAAACTGCAGATGCGGTTTATGCAATGCCAAGCAGTAAGGATGATATCGGTTTGAAGGAGATATCCATAAAGTGCTTTACTCTTGAGCAGATAGAAAGTGTGATACAATATTATAAAACTTTGATTGGTGAAGGTGGGTTTGGGTCCAGAAGTAGCTGTAAAGGTGCGATCAGCAACTTCGACACAGGGAACCCGTGAATTTAACAATGAGGTGAAAATGTAAAATATACATTTTTTTTCACTAAATGTATTTTGTTTGGCAATGTGATATAAACAGAGATATTGACAATGTTGCATACAGTTGACACTTTTATCAGCTATTCAGCATGAAAATTTGGTGCCACTTCTTGGTGAAAATGAGCAACAAATTCTTGTTTATCCGTTTATGTCTAACGGGTCTCTACAAGATCGGCTTTATGGTATGTTTCCTGCAAATCGAATATTTTTTAGTACCTCTTCGCGATATTATTCTTACCAGTGTCATTGTGTTTTAACAGGTGAAGCGTCTAAACGACGAGCTCTAGACTGGCCTACCAGACTTTCGATAGCTTTAGGATCTGCTCGAGGTAAGTTAACCTCAACTTATATTTGATAATGTGAATTTAGATTTATTTGTAGGATGTATATGATGGATGATAGCCTCAACTTTCATCAATTGGCGATAACACTCCTAACTTTCGATTTGTACCACACCACTCCCAACTTTCAACTTATTTTCCTACATCACTCCCATACTAACCCAATTTGCTGACGGCAACAACCACGTCACCAAACCAGTGCCACATTAGCTGTCACGTCATAAAAAAAGCAAAGTCAGACGCCATATCATCTGCCACGTCACCACATAAGTGCCACATCAGCAAAAAACTAACTAGGTTAGTGTTCAGTTAGGTTGGGAGTGATGTAGGAAAATCAGTTGATAGTTTGGAGTGGTGTGGTATAAATCGAAAGTTGGGAGTGTTATTGGTCAAGTCGTGAAAGTTGGGGTTATTTAAATCTAATATCCCTAATTTGTTAGACAAACTTCGTCATCTTTCTTTAATTAATTTAATATAAAAGCCTCTCTATTCCTATGGGTTGGAGGTAAGGATGTCTACCTCTTACCCTTCTCAGACCCTACCTTAACTTTGCTATTGGTGGGATTTACTAAGTACGATGATGATAATGAATATAAAAGCCACCATAGCACAACCAAGTTAGATGGTAACTTCAACAAAAAAAAAAAAACAACAAAAATATAAACAAATATGCAATAACTTAAACAGAAAAACTATATAAGAGGATCAAACTACCAAATTGGATTTTTGTTACGTTGAGTATAACACATTAACACTAGTACACGGTTCGAACCACCACCAGGTTTGAGCTGTCTTCATACATTCTCGGGGGTTAGGTCATACACAGGGATGTGAAATCAAGTAACATACTCCTAGATGATAGCATGAGTGCCAAGGTGGCGGACTTCGGTTTTTCAAAGTATGCACCTCAAGAAGGGGATAGTAATGCCTCCTTAGAAGTAAGGGGAACCGCTGGATACTTGGATCCAGAGTAAGTAATTAAGTATAACTTTTATATTTCAAATCCGAATCTTTAGCATGTTTTGAAGTTCATATGGTTATAAACTTAAAACTCACGGATTTGAAGGTACTATTCGACCCAACATTTGTCAGCCAAGAGTGATGTCTTTAGCTATGGAGTTGTGCTGCTTGAAATAATCACTGGTCGAGAACCTCTCAATATACATAGGCCGCGAAATGAATGGAGCTTGGTTGAATGGGTATGCCTCAGTTACAATCCAAAATAAAAAGTTAGTATTATGTAATAATTGGATTTTAATATTCCCAACTTTGACATATTGGCCGACAATAATCCGAACTAAAGAAATGTTTTGTAACATTCCCAACTTTTAACCTATTTTCCCTCAGCGATCCCATACTAACTAGAAGTTAACCCACTTAGTTTTTGCTGACAATGGACTGCTTATGTGGCAAATAAGCCAAAGTCTTGATGACATGAACTGCTTATGTGGCAAATAAGTCAAAGTCTTGATGACGTTGACTGCTTTTGTGGCAATTTTTGATAACGTTCACTTCTTATGTGGCAGTTCACATCAGCAAAAACTAACTGGGTTAACTTTTAGTTAGTGTGGGATCGCTAAGGGAAAATAGGTTAAAAGTCGGGACTATCACAAAACATTTCCTTAGTTGGGACTATTGTCGGTTAATATGTTATAGTCAGGATTATTAAAATCTAATTTTTCTGATAAATATAACATTATGAGACAACAAAATGCCATTTTTTATGCAGGCAAAACATTATATAAGAAACTCAAGAATTGAAGAAATAGTAGATCCAAGTATAAAAGGAGGATATCACACAGAGGCTATGTGGAGAGTTGTGGAAGTGGCATTAGCATGTACCGAGCCATATTCCTCTTACAGACCGTCTATGATAGACATCGTCCCGCGAGCTAGAAGACGCTTTGATTATAGAAAATAATGCGTCTGAATACATGAAATCATTGGATAGCTTTGGGGGGATCTAATCGGTTTTCCATTGAGAGACCAATTTTTAATATACCGTTATCTTTACCTACTCCAACTCCATCCGACCCATCATCTGTGCTTACGCAACCTGCTACTCCGAAACCACGATAAATTTGTGTCTAATTGTAGCAAATGGTGAATAATATTACGTAAATATGCTTACTTTCGGTTCATTTTGATGGAGTAGATTCAATCAGGGAAAAGAAAATAAAAAAACTAACCCGATGTTTGATGTCATGAATAAAAAAAACTATCTTATGATTCAAACAGACTTAATTTGAGCAAATTTCAGTATGACTGCAAACATCACAAGTTTTTATTGGTAAATTTTCGATTAAAACATAATGAAGACATAAAGTGTTGTATTGAATAAAAACCAGTAGTGACTTACTGAGCCATAGTTACTAACTAAACAGCAAAAATGATGACATCTTTAGGATAAAAAATTCACAAGTTTTCAAGCATGTATTTGTAACAAGAATTATTTATCGCAAAGTACAAATGGTTTACAAACAAACACAAATATCTGTATTTAACAATTAACATGCATATGCTACTCTATGCAGCATATAAACTAAAAGTTTCCAACATAAATTAACCCAGATACAAGTTCATTGTTATACTGCTATTGCACTTTGTTAGCTATTAAAACTACAAACGAATGGTTTGCGGATCAAACAGGGCATGTAGTCGTTATCTCCGCTGTCTAGAACAAAAATGCTACAACCATCATGCTGAATTTCTTCACTAGCATACAAATATACGATTACAAGAAAAAAAAAACTTAAGTCATCAAATTTATATTATCTTATAGAGCTCCTGCCATCCCTAACTAAGGTTCGGACTCAGAATGGGGGTGGGGGTATGGCTGATCTATAGATGAATCTGAATCCTGCAGTTGGTTTCTTTGATGCTAGTGTTGAGATAAAAACATGTACAGTTTTCAAATTTATTGCAAAAACATTCGCCAGAGCTTATGCTCACATCCTTACTCAACATCTAGATATTGTTATACGCTAGTGTATTCCAAGGATCATGCACTCCACATGACGATTATTCACACACAACTAAACGTCTAAACTAGTGATAAAATTTTGCAATCTCACAATAGTAGTGTTTGTGAAAACTTTATCCTCGCACTCAATCAAGATGATGAACATGTCGTATTTTTAAACTTCAGAGTTGTTAAGGGATCCTGAATAAAGTTGTAAAAGATAACAATCTATATTCATTGATCTAGAAGACGGGGTTAGATGTGACGCAAAGGATGAAAGTTTTGTATAAACAATCAGATTATATTTGTTGATTTCTTAAGCATTCTTTTGGGTCAGTGATATACATGTAAACACGAATCAATAAAAGCTACAGTCAAACCTTCACTAAAACAGAAGAGAAGGAAACGCTTCCAAAACAAAACGCACAGACGAGCTACGTAAATATGAACATGAAAGATAGGCAAACAATCTTCATATATATCATACTGAAATTTGAACAAGTTAAACAGCTCACAGTCTGGAAGCCCTTAGCTTCTTTCTAGAATGCCATAGTGTAGTAGAATCAAGTCTTGAACAAATTCGGGTTGGACGTAGTAGTACTAACTTGTACTTCAAGCAATTCTGGCAGACGCTCTAGGCTATCGAGCTTCTCATTCAGAGACGCCAGTTTGCTCTTTGTCGTAGCTTCTGAAAGATAAAAACATCTTTTATATTAAATTAACTTAAAGTTCTAGCATATCCTACAAGAGTACAAGATGAAAAGCACATAAATATAACCACTACACAAGATTCGTAATTAAATTCACAATATGCACCAAACGAACCAAACATTCGGGAGCTGTTCGGCGGGAAGTTCGTTTGTGTTCGTTCAATTACTAAACAAACGAACACGAACAAGAAATTTCCGTCCGTTTAGTTAAATGAACGGCTCGCATTCGTTCCTTTATGTTCACAAACGTTTTGTAACGTGTTCGTTTGTGTTCGATAGTTCATTAGCGTTTTTATTTTTTTAAATGTATTTAAATACTTAAAATTCCGACAAATAAAATGCTTAGTAAGTGTCTTAACTACTTAAAATTCCGACATATAAAATGTTTAGTAAGTGTCAGTGTATTCTATATTTTGTTCATGAATGCTTGTTTGTGCTTGTTTCCATTTGTGTTCATGAACGCTTGTTTGTGTTCATTTCTGTTCATCAACGTTCGTTGCCTAAAATTAACTAACAAACACGAACAAGTTTGTTTCCTTAACAAATGAACACGAACATAAAATTCTAAGTGTTCATGAACAGTGAACACATATATTTCTTAACAAATTGTTCGGTTCGTTTGCAAACCCTAACTTAACTTGTAACAGATGCAAATTCGTCGAATTAATCACAATTAGCAAGTAATAAGCCCTAATTGAGTAACATGAAGCCGAAAACAAGGAGATTAAGTGAGGATTTTATGGAATTGAACGAGAAAGTCAAAGAGTGGACGAACGTTGAGAGAGATGTGAGAGATGAACTCTCGATTCTCGCAATCAGCTTGAACTACAATCCCTACGTTTACTGCATTCGTTATTCCTCAAGCTCGAGCCATTTTTATCGCTGTTGATTATGATTTCTAGGCTCAAATCCAGTTAATACTAATTTTATGCCCTGCCCCGTTGTGGTTTTTACGCTATATATTTCTCAATAAAAAGTTATATCGATTCAACCAACTAAAACAAAACACTACCATAGGTTTGCTAAAAAAAATTAAAACAATGGGAATACTGTAATTTTGAACCGGGGGAAATCGTAATTTAGACTGAGGTAAAAATCGTAATTTGTCAAAAGCTACAACGATGACAAGACTGCAATTTTGAACTGCGGGCAAAATCGCAATTTTGACCGGGTCAAATCGTAATTTGTCAAAAGCTACAATGATGACAAAATCGTAATTTTAAACTTGGGGCAAAATCTAATTTTAAACTGGGGTAAAATCATATTGTGTTTGGCCAATGAAGAAGTGTCTCACAGCTATTTTCCGACATAGCCTTTAAATATATACAATGATATATTTTTGTTGTGTTTTAGAGAGTTCATCGTGTAACCTCTAGTGAAAGTAGAAAAATGATAAAATTCACTTTGATTTTTTATTGAAACCGTAAAACCAAATCCATAGTAGTATTTGAAAATTTCTAAGCTAGTCCATCAAAGCTTTTTTAAAAGCCCGATCATAAAATTTAACTAATGGCTTATCAGAGCAGTTTTGGTTTCAACCAAATTATGAACACAGGGCTGTCTTCAAGAATCCTTAAAAAATTTATGCTCATAGCGAGTAGAAAAAAAAAAGAAGGGCCCCTAAACTATAACGTCACAAACTCATATATAAAAAGTCTATAATACGACAATAATTGTTACAAGCCAAAGACAAAACAAATAATATATATAGATATGGAAATTTCTTATATAAGTTCAACCACTTGTTTCCGGAATTATCAAATCTGTAGTAATATTTCAAAAGAAATAATAAGTTATAATTTAATCATATCAAGTAAAAAAAATTGTAATTTTTCATAAATTTAGTTTAGTTTGGAGTGCGCCAATGCACCATACCATAAACTAATCTCTAATCTTAATACAACACCCAAAGAATACCAAATATGGGGACAAAAGTTAATGGTCGAGAATTGAGCTTGGCCGTCATATGAAAGCTGAGGCAGCAGCTTGTGAGGTTGCGTTAGTGTATGTCACTATTATCTGTTTATTCAGTGTATATATATACCAGGCCTTGGGTCGTCTCTCACCAAGCCTTCCTCAAAAGACGGCCAAGCATGAACACTTCAAGTGATATCGAACTATTGTGGGTTTGATTAATTATATCCTTGATGATTATGCATATGCATACCTTTTTAAAATTTCTAGTTGAGGTATGTTGTCTTTTAACTTTTGCCTTCCATGTATGTGCTACATATAATGTATATGCTACATATATTAAAAGCTAAATAGTTGTATCACATAGTATAGTAATGCATGTTATATTAATGTATAAGTGTTTAATGTAGGTAAAATAAAGAGGAAACATAAGAAGAATAAGAGTGAATTCGAACTTGAGTGTGTTTTCTGTGTTAGCGGGCGAAACAACTATTTTCATTTATTCATAATTTATATCTTATATCTATACTACTATAAAATAATTTCTTTAGGATATGATGATAAATTTCGTTTAATTTTAAAATACTTTAAGACTCCTTAGACAATCTTTTATTCATTTGGTACATATATATTATGCATAGTAGTGTGTAAACGGTAAAGTATATTTTTTTCCTTTTTGTCTTTTAAGTATTTTGTTAAGACATTTATATAAATTGCATATATATAAAATACATATATTTAGTTTAACGATACATAAGTAATAGAAAATACATGAACAACAGAATCACCAACTAACAAATCTTACTATGATAATAATGCACATACTGCTTGCATTATTTTTTAATGCTACGTTTTTTAAGTTTTCTTTTGTCTAAATTATATTTATATGTAACTATGTGTTCTATTGAATTTGTCCACCTCGCCCCAGGGGCGGACATACCTTAGACGCAGGGGTAGCCTCCGCTACCCCTTAGCGCTTCGGCGGTAGTGTAAATTTTGAAAAAATTTGACCTTTTTGACGTTTTTTTCGATTTCGTTAACTTTTTTTTATAAAACGTTACCCCTACGAATATTTTCTAGATCCGCCACTGCCCCGCCCGCATTATGCAAGTTCGCTTTGGTTAACGAACAATTTCTTAGTGTACATATTATTTAATTATGTTGGAGATATAATTATCTTCAATTTTTAGATCAAATTCTTAATGATGCATATTTTGTTTAATTAAACACTTTACTCCAAGGATCAAATAACTTAAAGTTTATATTTTAATTTATTCGACTGTTATATTTTCCTTCTAAGACTTTAAATCATTGAATGACATATCAACTGTTATATTTTCCTTCTAAGACTTTAAATCATTAAATGCCATATATTACGTATCAATTCTTTTGGGTGTTACATGTATGTATTATAGGTATCATTAAATTGAAAATAAATAAATTACGAGTATTTAAACGAAGAACACATGTCAAGGATTCTCAAACTCTAAGATAAGAATTGCGAGTGTGAAGAGTTCTCTACACATTACACATGGAGAAGGCCGTTCCGTTTACATTTGTTATCATCACCGCATTGCTAATTAACACATGTATGTCATCAATTCCATGAGACTTCCATTCCTTTTTTCTTATTCTTTAGGGTTTAATATAAAATAATATATATATATATATATATATAAACATGTGATTTCTGATATAACAACACCATGCAAATTGTATATCCACCCCATGCGATTTCATCATACACACAACATGCGATTTTTCAGATTTTACACATGCGTCTTTTTTATATAACATACAATTTCAAATCTCGTACGATCGTACGATAAGGCGTATTGTACGATAAGCGAGTTGTTGGGTCTTAAGTGAGTTTTCGATAACTTGTTGAATGTTGACTATTAGTGTACCAAGTAAATAATATAATCTGTGAAAACTAATATAACAACGAAAACTAAGAGAGAGAAGATAGATTTTAAATTTTTAATTAAACAAACTAGCTTATTTGTTTTTGTTATTCACGTAATTGGTTGGTTTATTGACAGTGGTTGGAGCTAGCACTCTTACGAATGCAAATGGGGAACAAAACTGCATTAAGAAATCTTGTTTAAGTGGGCAACCCAATCTTGAGATCGACATATGTCCTCCACCCTCATGTGAGGTTAATGCCAATTGTGCCCAGTATTGTTCTCCCAATCCTCAACCCTTTTGTAAACAAGGTGTATGTTGTTGTTGGTAAATTATATGTTTTACGAAATACCTGAATGATAAATTCTAAAGGCATTCTTATTTATTTCTTATTTATTAGTACTCTCTCTTTACTTATTTCCATGATTTGTTTTAGAGTTAAATACCATTTTAGTTTCTATAGTTTGGGTTTTTTTGGTAGGTTAGTCTAAAGGTCCATTTTTCGCCTGTGGGTCCATAAAGGTTTCACGGTTGCCATTTTAGTTCACTGGGTTAACTTCATCCATTATTTATGTTGACGAGAAAGGCAATTTGGTCATTTTATATGGCCGAATTGTCATTCTAGTTAGTAGAATCACATATAAAATGACCGAATTGTCATTCTCGTTAATAGAAAAAACTGATAAAGTTAACCTAGTAGACTAAAATGGTAACGGCGAAACCTTTTTGGACCCACAAGCGAAAAAATGAAACATTTTGACTAAATTGGCAAAATAGCCCAAACCAAAAGAACCAAATGACATTTAACTCTTTCTTTTAAATGAGTGTCACAGAGAACATATATAACTGTAACATAGTGATAATCAACACAAACACTAATGAATTTGATAATACAAATCACACAAACTAACTAATATTCATCGGATTGTAGACATTATTTTCTACTCACACTGTCTTTTCTTTAAAAAAAAGCCTATGCTTATTTGTGTTTATTAATTGTGGTGGATCCAGACCCAAAAAGTCATCATCTTATGGGACCTCGACAACAAATCCCCACCTGCCCTCCATACAACATCGTGTTTGCTCTCATTAACATCGATAAGGCTGGGTGGTGTGGTATAAAGCCTCTAGGGGCTTTATACGCCTCATCAAAGTCACATATGTGCTACATAAGCGAGCGGCTTTATTTTAACTTGGACAGTATTGGATAACACCCCTCTTTAAAACCCTTTATATATAAAAAGAAATAAAAATAAAAAACACAGTTAAAAAAATGAACCTGAATGGAAATGGGCCCCATCACCGTCCCTATAGCGTTGTTAAGAGGTTGGCAATTCCCCAATAACACCACAGAATCGGTGTTTGGAGCGCTATGGGTCTAATGTGGAGAGGGGAGCTAGCCCACGCCACCCACCTAACCATTTCCCGTTGAGGTCTCCGCTTATGTTAACCATCACGTGTTTATCCACCTCCCTCATTGGGTCCGTGACCAACATTGTCAAGATTTTCTTGAACGGAAAGAAACAGCTGCAACATTCGATGAGTAGAGGGATTGATTGGTTGGTGTTGGTTTTGTATGATTTGGATTTGTTGAGATGTTGAAAAGGGCGAGGGGTTTGAATTTGGGGACGGTGGTTGTTGGTGACTGAGATAGGGCGGTTGGATTACGGAGGATGATTTGGTGATCAGGAGTAGAAATTGTGACGTTGTGGATGGTGGTGAATAGAGTGTGTTTGTATCCAGTTTTGATGGGGAGTTTAAAGAGACTGTGAGTTTAGATGGTGTTTTGGATAAACTAGTGAGGGAACAGAGCGGGTTTGGAGAATGGGGGGGGGGGGGGGGGTTGGTGGTTCTTGGACGCCGGAGTTGGGAGGTGGTGGTTGCCGAAAATCCGGTTTGCATGGGAAAGAGAGTAGAGAGGGGGGTGTATGTTTAAAGCCAAATGATGTAACCTATAGATTTATAAACGCAAATAACAAATCGTGTCAAATTTAAAGACATATACATATTTGAAACTTGATATAAACATAAACTACAATTTTTAAAATTTACTCTTAATATGGTTATTTAATTTGACGGACAATTATGAATAATAATTTGTTTTTAACTTTTGCATGGAATTTTTTCATGCTATTTAACATATAACTAAACAATTGTCCCTCTATATGAAGTAGATATAGATATGATCCATCGTTTATGCTAGGTACAAAACTTATTTTCATATTTCACTCACTTTTCTTATCCCTGATCAAAATAAAATAACAATTGTTTTTTTGAATAGATTCTGATATTATACTTTCTTTTTAGTAAATATGATATTATATCCCTTATTATCACACCAAAGATATAACTACTTAGTAATTAAGTGAGATTAAATAAAAAGTTTCAAAGAAAAGCTCCATTGATTTACATATACAGAAGATTCATCATACAGAAAGCCTTATAATCCACATTCAAGATAGATACACTGGTTTGATACGGAAGCACCACTTCCATCTTCATGGCACCTGTTGCATGCATTAAAAACCAAACAATAAGAATCACAATATAATTAGATCCCAATGCCTCATTCAAACCCATACCTGGCTTGTATGATTCCTTAGTTTTTGTATTTCATGGTTTCTTTCTCAAACCCGATTGTTGGGAATTGTTTCGCGTACTCCTCCACGTCATGGCGTAGATTTGAAATTTCTGATTGGATGCCACTCGACTGCATTGCAGCCACAAAGTCCTTCAGTTTTGTTCCTGATTCACAAACACCACCATCATTTGTAATTCAAAACATATAATATAAATATAGAGTAAAATGCCATTTTCGTCCGGCCAGTTTTTGCGACTTTCGTCCAAAGGTTTGTTTTTCCGCATCTGGATCCAAAAGGTTTGAAATCTTGCAATTTTCATCTAGCTCGTTAACTCCATCCATTTTTCTCCGTTGAGTCAGGGCTTCTTCGTCTTTTTTGTTGACTTAAAAGGCAATCCGGTCTTTTGAATGCTTGTACATTATGTTAAATGCTTGTGCATAAAGTGAAAAAGACCGAATTGCCCTTTAAGTTAACAAAAAGGATGGAAATACCCCTGACTCTACAGAGAAAAATGGATGGAGTTAATGAGCTAAATGAAAATGGCAAGATTTCAAACCTTTGGACGAAAGTCGCAAAACTGGCCATAACCTTAATGACGAAAATGGCATTCAACTCATAAATATATAATATTGATGAATGTTATAGTAATGTATACCTTGGGCTTCACCCTTGATCTTTACAGCCAGCTTTACAGCAAGGTCAAAAAAGTAGGCAACTTTAGCAAAATCCTCTTCAACAAATCCCCTGGAAGTAAGAGCAGGGGTTCCTAAACACAATAAAGTCATTGGTTAAAATGTTAACTTTTTTTAATTTAATAAAAGAATAAATTTTACTAAAACACGGTCCTCACCCATTCTAATGCCACCAGGAACCATAGCAGAAACATCACCAGGAACAGTGTTCTTGTTGGCTGCAATGTGAACAGCTTCCAACACCTTTTCAACCCTTGAACCATCAATGCCCTGGTAATAAAATATATACAAATTATTATTATTTCTAAATATACATTTAGGAGTTATTGTCGAAATGAAGTTCTTAAGGGAACATTCTCTTTACCTTGTTTTTCAAGTTAACAAGAACTAAATGGTTCTCTGTTCCTCCGGAAACAAGTTCATATCCGTTCTTAACTAGAGTCTGGACAAAAAGGATACATGTGAAAAAATCGACGTGAAGTTTCGAGATATTAGATGCGTTTTATCATACCTCTGCAAACTTGGCACTGTTACTCATGACTTGTTCTTGGTACGCCTTATATTCTGGTGTTGTCGCCTGTATACACGTAAGGAAAAGATATAAAGGGCAAATTTGGCAATTACACTAAAGTTATCAAAAACTTCATGTAACTTGTTGAAAGAAACAAACCTGTTTCAATGCAACTGCCAATCCAGTGATTGTGTGATTGTGTGGGCCACCTTGAAGTCCAGGAAAGACAGCCTGGTTGATTTTGTCTTCATAATCATAGAACACCTTCCAAAATAATGAGCGTATGATAAATATATAATCCTAAACTAGCAACCATTTAATTAGACAAATGTACCTCAACGCCTTTTTTGTTGACTTCTTTCAGTCCTTTCCTATAGAAAATCATGGCACCACGTGGGCCACGGAGTGACTTGTGGGTTGTGGTGGTCACGACATCTGCATAGTCGAAAGGGGACGGGATGACCCCCGCTGCAACCAATCCACTAATGTGTGCCATATCTGCCAACATAATAGCTTTTTGCTTGTCACAAACCTGTAATAAAAAATGTCATTTGTGAATTTGTAGGTAAGTGAAATCATATAAAACTTAACCATGCTCATATTATTTTAAACAATCTAACTAGTGGGTTACCACCGGCGCTCTGCACTGGGTTCGAAATGTAAGATAAAAATAAGCAAAGGTCTATATACTACCTATAATAAAGTGCAAGGGTAAATAATGAAAATTAACAAAGGAAATCTTATTAAAGTTGAGGGGCTTAGTATGTTATTCCAAAGTTGAGGGGCTTAGTATGTTATTCCAAAGTTGAGGGGCCATCGTTGGTTGATATTGACAAAAGTTGAGGGGTAAACATGTCATTATTAAAGTTGAGGGGCTAAATATGTTATTAACAAAGTTGAGGGCAAAATATGTCATTACCAACGTTGGGGGGCTATATATGTAATTACCAAAGTTGAGGGGCCGAAGTTGGTTGATGTTGACAAAGTAGCATTTTAAGTATATATAGAATTTATAGTACTCACCTTGCGGATTCGATCATAATCATATAATCGAGCATAAGCACTTGCACCAGCAACAATCAGTTTTGGCCTGAAGAGTGTGGCACTTTTCTCCAACTGCAAGTTGGAAATTACCAATCAAATCCTCTTAAAATTCTAAAACAGTAAAATATATATATATATAATTCGATGGTAAAAAGTTAAAAAAAGTACCTGGTCATAATCGATTAACCCAGTGCTCTCGTTCAATCTGTAAGGCATGGTCTCAAAAAATATGGATACCGCGGATATTTTCTTTGTATCAGTCTGAAACGGTAAAAGTATAAAAATAAGATTATAGTAGAATGCGCGTTGTGCTAGATGAGAATGAAAGGAACTTTTAGCACCTGATAACCGTGTGACAGATGACCACCGTGAGGAAGATCAAGTGCCATGATTCTGTCATGCGCCTTTAATAAAGCGGTGTACACCTGGAAGTTAGACGGTGATCCTGAAAGCGGCTGCACATTCACTGCATCATAAACAATAATGAAACATGTGAGTTCTATGCGTATAAACTGGTGTTAGCAATATCCGTTTTCAACATGGAACAAAGATTAAGTGAAGTGTAACAACCTCCCCATTTTGCAGGGTCTAACCGAAAGGCTTCCAATGCGCGCTTCTGACACAAGGTTTCTGCCATGTCAATATACCTAGAAGCAGAAGTTTTTAACATCATGATATTAAACTAATTCATAACAAACACCATGATATTATAGAAGATTTATTTGCTTACTCGTTTCCACCATAGTATCTAGCACCAGGGTACCCTTCACTGTATTTGTTGGTCATAACTGATCCAACTGCTTGCATAACTGACAGGGAGGTAAAGTTCTCTGATGGAATGAGTTCAAGACCCTTTAAAAGCAAAATAAACAACCCAGAGTCAGAGACTGAAACTTTAATCCATTGCCACTGTTTTATGTGTTTTAACACGAAAATCAATCCTACTGTTATGTTATTGTAAAGAAAAACAGATTACCTTTTAAGGTTAGTAAAAGTTTATACAAGCATAATCTGTCTATACTTGTAAAATATACAATAAACTTGCTAAGTTTGGGAAAAAAAGCTTCATTTTAAACCAGATTAGTATTGTCTTCTTTGTTACATGTTCACAGTCTGGTTCTGGTTCTGGTTCTGGTTCGGCTGGTTTTGACAAAAAATTTGGTCTGAACCGATAACTACGGTGTTGAGAAAATACAAACTGAACCGGCGGATTTCACGATTTACGGTTCAGTTTTGCCGGTTTTAAACAACCAAAAAATATTTTTTTAAAAAGCATGATTTGTATTAAAATTTAAAAAAATGATAACGATAATATATTTTATATACGCATAACTTTATATTCCTAAAATAAAAAAAGATTAACGGCCGGTCCAGGTTCCAAACTGTGAACCAGACCGTACATATTTCAAACCAGCCGACTTTCTTCAATTTGCGCGGTTCTTTTCCACAGTTTATGAACTCCCCTACCTAAACCTAGGTATTAAAAACCTAATAACACAACACAAACTAAGTGTAAAACATTAACAAACACAACCTTCCATTGCCGAGCCTTTTCGAGCTCAATAATATCCGCAATTTCCGGATCCACAACCTCAAGCGGCGCATTCAACTGCTTTGGCCACTGCATTTCACAACTCCTCAACCATCACAAACTAATTCACACACAAAACATCATCCACAAACCCTAGCCTAATCATATACATACATACTAAACTTAAAACTCACCGTAACACCAGGCCGTTCCTTATCATACACAGCTTCACTAGGTAACGACGACTGTAACACAAATCAAATCAAATCAAATCAAATCACACGATTCAATCATATTATTCCGTTTTGAAAAAAGTGAGGACAATAACGGTTAACGTACGGACCATTGAGTAGAGATGACCGTTATTGAAGAGGCGTTGCAACGGTTTTTCTGCAGAGGATGAGAATCTACGAAGAGCTAACGCCATCGCCATTGTTACTGTTTCTCTCTCTCTCTCTCTCTAACTTTCTCTCTCTAGAAGAGATAACGCAGAGTGGAGTGTGAGTGTTTGGCGCGCGTAATTTGTTTTGGTGTGGATTGGGTGTGTGTGGGGTTTGGGTGAGGTTTTGGTGGTTGGAGATAATTGGTGTTATTTTTCTGGTGGAGTTTCTTTTGTTGGAAGAAATGATATGATCGTTATCCGTTTGTTTACTCCTGCTTACCCGCTAACGGATTTTCAAATTTACATTTTGTGATATTTTTTCTTAAGGGGTAAAAAATGAGATCGGTACCATATCTATACTGGTATTTAAAAATAAGTATCAGCATTTCATACCAGGTATTGATACTAAACCGGTACTTACCGTACCGATTTGATACCAACTTTTTCTGGATTGTTACTTTCACTCACGGGCGGGACTAAAGTGCTGTTAGGGTTTACACGGGCTACGACTCAAACCCTTCTTCGTAATGTTTTTTTTTTCTTTTCGGTTAGGATACTTGAATTTGTTAGAATCCTTAATTTTTTTTAAGCCCAAACATTTTTATAACCTCAAACTTGTATAATTAATTAGCCCGGATGAGAAAGTTAGTCCAAATTAAAAATTATTTAATTGAAAGGAGGCTCATTTGATAAACTTAACCCAAGCCCCAAAATCCAAAACAATAAAATATCTATTTTTGATTGAGGGCGACAATTGGAAAAGGTACCGGATGGTCACTGACGCAGCTGCAAGGCTGGAGAAGTTGCATGCTGTTTTGATCGCCTGCAACAGTTCTGATCGCGTTGACCAATGGTTAACCTTGGTGATTTGTGAGTGCTTCTTGTCCTTTGATTTCTCTTTTATTGTTATTGATTATATAGAATTGTAGTTTGTAGGTTTACTAAGGTTTAAGTGTTTAGATGTGTTAAATTTACAAAAAACTTATATAAATCTATAGGGTCTATTTGGTATGGGGTAATGGAATATACGTGTGAATGGAACGGACGAGGTAATTGAATGGACGAGGGTATGCAATGGATCATTACCATTCCATGTTTGTTTGGTTACCACGTGGGAATAGAATGAATTATTAGTGTGTATTGTTTGGTAGGCAAGAAACACGAAGGAATCAAATTAGCGGTGACTGGTAGTGATTGTGGGTGGTCATAGGTGGCGACGAAGGCGACGATATGTGGCGGTGGAGGCGGCAACGACGGGTGGCGATGACGAAAGTGGTGGCACTCGCCGGAATATCGCCGGAATCACTGATCAGAAAACCACATTTATTCTTCAGACGGTATAATTGTCTAAACCTTCTTTCTATCTCTTGATTGATAATCTAATTGCTCAAATCAATAATCAGAACTGTTAAATCAGTTCATTCAGCCAGAAATCGCAAATCAGGGTCGACGAAACTTGCCGGAAATCTGAAGAAAACTCCCTGTCTTGGTATATCATATTACTTAATCTTTATTTTTCTATTCTATTTCAATCGAGTATAAGTTTGTTGATCGATTAAGCAAAACAGTCGGGTTCATTGTTCTGTGTTTTCTGAGTGAAGAAGACGAAGACTAAGTTGTATATTAATGTAATTAAAATCGGGTATTTAACCGGGTTAGACACACAGTCCAACGGTGGACTGTGTGCAAATATAAAACACACGTCCCGGGTTCGAATCACACATGTTTCCGACTTTCTGAAATAAAACCAACATTTTTAAAACCTATTCAGATCAATTCACAGAATATATATAAGAGGAATATAATCAAGTAGTTAAGCAGATTAGACACACAGCCCAACTGGTTGGGCTGTGTGCACTCGAACCGAAGGTCCCGAGTTCGAATCCGGGTTTCTGTAACCGGTTCGGCCATATTAAATCATTTTTAATAAAAACTAAAAAAGGTTAAAGTTAGTTAGTATATATATATAATTAAAACATATAATATTTCGGGTTAGACACGTAGCTCAGTTGGTAGAGCTGCGTGCACGTATACGAGAGGTCCCGAGTTCGAACCTCACTCACCGCCTGGAATACATACAGTCTGACCGTTCAGACCCGGTCAAACCTGACAAAGTCAACCCATTTTTAATTATTTTTGTTTATTTATTTAATTGAAAAATCATTTAAAAATACTTAAAAATAAGGTTTTTAAAGTTAAAAATTTGCATTAAACTCACAAAAATAAATCTAAAAATCTCATTAAAGAACACTAGTTAAAAATAATAATCTCAAATAAAATTTATTTATTTAATCGAATCATGTCGTTATTATTTAGGTTAGATTTCCCTCGTCGGTTGAATCATAATATTCGTGCGCATTCATCGTCATCAAGAAACGCATCCACTGTGAGTGAATCTCTACCAATTCCCCGTTTTAATCATGTTTTGGGGTGTATCATGTGTCGTACTATTCTTTTATTTTATTTAAACACTTGTGCATACATCATATCCGTGATCAAATGTGTATCAATTGTTGTGTGAATTATATGTAGATTGAATTTATCATTTCAGTGCACGCATTTCATTAGGCCCATCAGTTCCCCGTGGGATACGGGTTGAGCATCAGGAGCCTCATTAGATCGGCTCTGTTTGATTGAGCCTTGATCTCAAATACATCATCATTCATGTCATATACTCATCCAAAGTGGTTTGTGATTGTTTACATATATATGTTTGCTCACATGTGATTAATGCACGAATTTTCCTTAATAAATAAAACAAGAAATTAGTCATAATGATTTATCAAGGTTCACTCGCCAACTTTTGTTGACCCAAAATCTCCCCCGTTTTACACATGATACAGGTGATCCAGCCGAGACAGGAAACACTTAGGATGGCCTAGAAGAATAAACAAGTTCATGCTTTGGAATAAATCTATAGTTTCATTTTCCTTTGTAATTGTATGAATTTTGTTTTTGAATATTTAAGTTAGTAATTTGAATTTAATAAATATGAAACATCTTAGTAAATATCATGAGCTTTGGTGATAACCCAATTATGCCCCGACTTTTATTCCGCTGCGGGTCGGAGTGTGACAGATTGGTATCAGAGCTTGTGACTATAGGGATATAGGATAGGTTATTAGACCCTTAGAGCCTATACTGTAGTTGATTAAATTTTAATTGTTTATGCGTTACATGCAAAATTCATGATGTTCATATGTTTCATTTTTATTTTCACACTCAATGTTATGCAAGCACGCTCACAAATACATGTTATTATGCAATGCTCATCATAAATCATATCCTCATAACATATCATATCCATGAGAGCACACACCTCATGATTTCCAAGATTTTTGCAATGATTTTTGTATTTTTCAAATCACATCGAAGTGAGTTCTCATGACGGGCATGTAGTAACTGGAAGGGTACGAGTACCGGTAGTCGGAACGTCCTGTCTAGGCTTGGCATTCGTATAAATCCAAAATAAAGGACCAGTTTGCCTACCTGGGGACTAACGATGAGAGTACGAATGACCTATTAGGCCAAAGCATGCTATACAAAACGTCGTGCGAGCTAACCCCACTTTGAGTTGTCATTGTGTCTACACCTGGACACCCTCCTACCATACATCACGCAATCATGTTTTACGATTTTCATTCGGGTGGTGCGAGTGTTAACCCGCCGACAACAATGTGAATCCTACCAAGCCCAATAGTCATGGGGGCCCACATGACTACACAGGAAATGGTATGGGGGACATTTGGAGGCCCAAACATGAGCAAACCCAAGACATCCTATGGATGTAGTTAAATTATTGTCAGTTATGTTGTTTTTTTATTCTTTTTACGACACATGACACCTAGAAAATTCTTAAACTCACAATCTTCCTATATATGTTCCTGTAGATGTTGGCTAGGCAACTACGTGGAGGTAGAAAGTCAGGAAAGTCAAGTGAACGCTTGGCCACACAAATTGCTAAACAAATGGCCGCAGTACTTCCTGACATCGTGCTTCAAGTTCAACAAGCTCTCACCGCTAATCCCATCAACCCTCCCAACCAAGAAGACCAGAGCGTCGCCAACCCTCCTTCCAAAACCCCAAGTGCACCTACAAACACTTCAAATCCTACGATCCCCCAAAGTATGAAGGGACCGAAGGTGTTACCGCCCTCCTTCACTGGGTTGAAGAAATAGAAAACACTTTCCTAAATTGCGATTGTCCCGAGGACCGTAAGGTACGTTACGCAACTCGAAGACTGTTTGGGGTAGCCCTTACCTGGTGGAACACGGAAAAGGGTAAGCGAGGAGTTGAAGATGCCATGGCCTTAACATGGGAAGAGTTAAGGGAACACATGACAAGACGCTTCTGTCCAAGAAGCGAAATCAAAAAGCTGGAAGACGAATTCCACGCACTGAAACAAAAGGAAGGAGACCACACTTCATATAATAAGAGATTTCTCGAGTTGAACCAGATGATCCCAAATTTGTTCACCCCTTTGTACCGCTTAGTTGAACACTACATTCGAGGCCTGCCCTCGAAAATTCAAGATTCGGTTTTAAGCACATCGCCTGCAACACTTGAAGCCGCAATGGAGTTAGCTACAGAACTCACTGAAAATCGCATTCGAAACGGCAAATTCAAAGATGAGAAGAAGAAAGCACCCATTGAGACCCCAACTCCAAACCACCCAGTCTCATCCTCGAAGTTTGCAGGTAAGAGGAAGCAAAATGGCAAGAATTTTGCCGTCACTCAAACCAACCCTCCTATCACTGTTGCACCAATCACCCAAATTGCTCCTCCAGCTGCACCATTCAAGAAGCCGTACACTGGCCCACACCCAAAGTGCAACCGCTGTCAATACCATCATCCTCCCGAAAACCCCTGCCAACATTGCACAAGCTGTGGCCGTGCAGGTCACACCATCCAAACCTGCCGTACCCTTCAACGAATGAACCGCAATCAACCTCAAACCCAAACCCAAAATCAGATAGTGGGTCAAGCCCAACAACCCTTACTTCTACCACCTTCACAACACGCAGCCCAATCTTACTACCAACCCAACTACCCCATGATGCAACCCATGCGAGCTTGTTTCAACTGTGGGGACCCAAACCACTTCAGGAACACATGTCCACGCCTAGTGAACATCATCCATGCCCAAGCTCACGCAAACCCGGTAAACCAAGCTAACCAAGCTCCCCCACCTTCCAGAGGGAGAGCTTTCAATATCAATGCCAACCAAGCCAGGGCTGACAACAACGTGGTCAACGGTACGTTTCTCATCAATGGTAGTTATGCATCCATATTATTCGACACTGTGCGGAAAGAGCTTTGTCCTTAGAATTTGAATCTATCCTCGACCAACCTCGTGTTAATCTCATCGAATCTCTAATGGTGGAAGTTGCTGACGGAAAGCCCGTTTTATTAAATTCTATTATACGCAATTGTACTCTCACCCTAAACGATCACGATTTTCCAATTGACCTTATTCCTATGAAGTTGGGAAGTTTCGATGTTATAATCGGTATGGACTGGCTCAGCCAGCATCACGCTGAAGTGGTGTGCCACGAAAAGTTCATTCGCATTCCTCTTGCAGTCGGTCAGACACTACGTATTTTTGGGGAAACCCCTTCGAAAGGACTCAAATTAATGTCCTGCCTTAAAGCCCGAAGATATCTCCGCAAGAACTATGTCGCATTCCTAACTCACGTCGTCAAAAAGGGAAACAAGGAGAGGAAACTCGAAGATATCCCAATTGTGAAGGAATTCCCACAAGTCTTTCCCGACGACATTTCAAGACTTCCTCCTGTGAGAGAAGTCGAATTTCGCATCGATCTTGTACCTGGCGCTACACCAGTCGCAAAATCTCCTTATAGGTTAGCCCCATCCGAAATGCAGGAGCTGGCCAGTCAACTGCAAGAGCTGACTGACAAAGGATTCATACGTCCTACCTCATCGCCTTGGGGTGCACCTGTCCTGTTTGTGAAGAAGAAAGATGGAACGTTTCGCATGTGCATTGATTGTAGAGAACTCAACAAGTTAACGGTTAAAAATCGCTATCCAGTGCCTCGCATTGATGACCTCCTAGACCAACTTCAAGGTGCCACCTGCTTTTCAAAAATCGACCTTCGTTCTGGTTATCATCAGCTCAAAGTGCACGAAGAAGATATCCCAAAAACCGCCTTCCGGACTCGTTATGGTCATTACGAATTCATGGTCATGCCTTTCGGTTTAACCAACGCCCCCGCTGTCTTCATGGATTTAATGAATAGGGTATGCAAACCCTACCTCGACCGTTTCGTCATAGTCTTTATCGATGACATCCTTATTTACTCCAAGTCTAAATCTGATACCTTCGACTCATCCTTACACTCTTAAGGACTGAAAAGCTTTACGCTAAGTTCTCAAAATGCGAATTCTGGTTAGGAGAAGTACAATTCCTTGGACATGTCGTCAATGACAAGGGAATTCATGTCGATCCTTCAAAAATCAAGGTAGTGTAGGAATGGCAAGCGCCACGTACCCCTACCGAAGTTAGGTCATTTCTTGGTTTGGCTGGTTACTATCGACGCTTCATTGCCAATTTTTCCCGTATTGCTGTACCACTCACGGCCTTGACTCATAAAGGAAAACCCTTCATATGGGGACCTAAGCAAGAGGAGGCCTGCCAAACTCTAAAGCAAAAACTTTGTGACGCACCTATCCTCACACTCGCTGAGGGTTGCGATGACTTTGTGGTATATTGCGACGCATCAGGGCAAGGGCTAGGCTGTGTATTGATGCAAAGAGGAAAAGTGATAGCCTATGCCTCTAGGCAACTCAAGGTTCACGAGAAGAATTACACCACCCACGACCTGGAACTTGGAGCCGTTGTGTTCGCTCTCAAGATATGGAGACATTACCTCTACGGTACCAAGTGTGAAATATACACTGACCACAAGAGTCTCCAACATATCTTCAACCAGAAGGAGTTGAATATGAGGCAACAAAGATGGGTCGAACTTCTCAACGACTACGAATGTGAAATTCGGTATCATCCTTGTAACATCCGTCGAAAAACGGATTTTCAAAACCCGCTTCGTTTATTAATCAAATATCCAGTTATAAATTTTCGTTGCGTATTTAATGCTCAAATTAATTTTGAACGATACATAATTAATAAATATATTAGAATTTAAAAACCATAATTTAAAATTTCTAATAAATAATGAATAAAAAAAATATTTGCAGACGCCGGGTTTCGAACCCGGGTCACTCTCAAGACCAAATACACTCTACACCACTACACCACACACACAACTTAATTCAAATCTGAAGCAATTAAAGTTTATACACAAACTGACACTGAATCGGAAATTCAAAACACAAAATACTGAAACCGCCCCTGAATCAAAGAACGAATCAAGGAGTTTCCGTTTCGATCCTCCAAATCACCAGAAATAACTGACAATCATCAATCAATCACGACCAAATTTAACCAAACCGTTTCTACAATTTCAGTCGTAACCGCCAATGATTTAACCGAGATCAAACCTCACCATAGCAGCCTATAAATACAGGACTAAACTCCTCGATCCAACTCGCTCACTACTCTCAAACTCACTCTGAAAACCTCGCCGCAAGTCGCCGGAATTTGTCTGTATTTCGCCAGAATTGGTCATCGGAAAACCGAAGAATCCATTTCCATTATTGCCTTACTCTAAAATAAGACTTCTAGAGCTCAGACAGAAGTCACCCACACTCACCTCAAACTTCCTGTAGTTCCTCTGTCGCAAGTTACACTTCGCCGGAATTTCTTTCAGTCACCGGAACTCCATCGGAAATCACACCTGTTCGGTACAACATCCTTAAATCCTTTTCTGTTTAAATTATTTTCGTTATCAGTAATAATCAATCAACTAATTCAATAAGAATTGATTAAACAGTCGGGTTGATTCTCTGGTTTCATAAAACGAAGAAGATGAACAGCGAGTCGTTTATAAATATAATTAAAATCAGTAATTTAAATGGGTTAGACACACAGTCCAGCGGTGGACTGTGTGCATTTTACATACATGATACCGGGTTCGAGTCTGTTTGTGTTCCGATCCACTGAAATTAAATCCATTGTTTTTAGAACGAGTCATATCGCTTCACAGAAAGTGTTTAAATAAAATAAAGATCAAGAAAACTAACAGGTTAGACACACAGCCTAACTGGTTGGGCTGTGTGCACACGAACCATAGGTCCCGAGTTCGAATCCTGCTTCTGTAACCGGTTCTGGAAATTATCAAAGCTTTTTAAATAGAAACAGAAATGAATTAATCTAATTTGTATATATATATTATTAAAAACAAGATTATTTCGGGTTAGACACGTAGCTCAGTTGGTAGAGCTGCGTGCACGTATACGGGAGGTCACGAGTTCGAACCTCACTCAGCGCATAGAATAAACACAGTTCGACCGGTCAACGGTCAACATGGTCAAAAGTCAATTTTTTTTTTAATTTATTTAATCAGAAAATTATTTAAAAATACTTAAAAATAATATTTTTAAAGTTAGAAAATGTCCTTAAACTCATAAAAATAAATCTAAAAATCCTATTAAGGTTATGAATTAAAATTATTAATCTCAAATAAAATCCATTTATTTACCGAACCATTTCGTTATTATTCTAGGTTAGTTTTCCTCGTCGATCAAATCCTAAAATTCGTGCGCATTCATCGTCATCCAGGAAACGCACCCACTGTGAGTGAATCCTTACAAATTCCCCTTTTTATTCATGTTTTGGGGTGTATCATGTGTCGCTTTAATTATTTCGTTTATTCAAACTTGTGCTATTACCATTTTATGGCCTAAACTTATGATGTAAACATTGTTTGTTGTGATACGTGTTACATTCTTGTCAAGTTGTGTGCAAATCATGCATTAGGCCCATCAGTTCCTCGTGGGAGACGAGTTGAGCATCAGGTGCCTCATTTGATTGGCCGTTTGATTGAGCCTTGATCTCATTGTTCATCATTTGGTGTGTGCGTGTGCATTAGTTTGATATTATGTGTTTATTGTTGAATTTACATTTACGTTTATTCATATTTGGTTATGCACAATTTTATTCAAACAACCAATATAACTAATCCTTTCAAATATTTAAATAAGATTCACTCACCAACTTTTGTTGACCCAAAAACCCTATTTTTACACATGATACAGGTGATCCAGTTGAGAAAAGAAACACGTAGGATGGCCTAGAAGAATAAACAAGTTAATGCTTTGGAATGGACATTTAGTTTAGTTTCCCTTTGTAATTGTATGAATTTGTTTAATACTTTTGTTTGTAATGAAAAATGTATTTGAACATGTTATGCTTGTATGTTTATTGTAACTTCTTCTTTAAAGAGAAAATAATAAATATGAAACTTTATGGTAAATGTCATGAGCTTTGATGAAAACCCAATCATGCCCCGACTACCATTTCCGCTACGGGTCAGGGTGTGACAATCCTGGCAAGGCAAACGTGGTGGCCGATGCGCTCAGTCGAAAAGGTTATGCGAACTCCATTCGCCTTCTATGTTCGCAAATCATAACCGACATCAAGGATCGAATCCGGGCAGCTCAACATGTTTCTGTAACAGAAAATGATGTACGTGATGAGTTGTCATGTTGAGCTGAACTCAAAATCGAAACCAAATCCGACGGTATTCTATACTATTTAAACCGCATATGGATTCCTGATCGCGATAACCTTCATGATTTCCTCATGAATGAGGCGCACAAAACACGATACTCTGTACACCCAGGAGCCGACAAGATGTATCAAGAGCTACGATACACCTACTGGTGGCCTGGCATGAAAAAGGATATCGCTGTTTTGTTTCCAAGTGCCTTACCTGTTCCAAAGTAAAAGTTGAACATCAAAGACCTTCAGGACTTCTAGTCCAACCCGAAATACTTGTATGGAAGTGGGAAAACATAACCATGGATTTCATTACCGGGTTACCTCGCACCTCCAGTGGGTATGACACCATATGGGTAATAATCGATCGTCTTACAAAGTCATCTCACTTCATTCCGATTCGCGAGGACTTCAAGAACGAGAAGTTGGCTCGTATCTACATTAGCGAGATCGTAAGCCGTCATGGTGTACCATTAAGCATCATTTCAGACCGAGATGGTCGTTTCACTTCACGAACATGGCGAGCCGTACAAACCGCCTTGGGTACACGATTAGACCTCAGTACTGCTTTTCATCCTCAAACTGATGGTCAATCTGAACGCACCATCCAAACCCTTGAAGACATGCTGCGAGCATGTGTCATAGACTTCAAAGGGAACTGAGACACTCACCTACCATTAGTGGAATTTTCGTACAACAATAGCTATCATTCAAGTATCGGCATGGCTCCTTTCGAAGCTTTATATGGTCGTAAGTGCCGATCTCCAGTATGTTGGCACGAAATTGGGGAAGCGCAAATCACCGGACCAGAATTAATTCAAGAAACAACCGACAAGATCCTTCAAATTCGAAACAATCTTCTAGCGGCTCAAAGTCGTCAAAAGAGTTATGCAGACAAACGACGAAAGCCCTTGGAGTTTGACATTGGTGATCAAGTACTTTTAAAAGTATCACCGTGGAAGGGAGTGGTTCGTTGGCCAGAAGGGCAAGCTAGCACCACGCTACGTAGGACCTTTCAAGATACTCGAAAGAGTAGGTCCTGTAGCATACAAGCTTGACCTACCAGAAGAGCTCAACAGAATTCATCCCACATTCCACGTATCAAACTTGAAAAAGTGCCTCGCCGATAAAAACCTCCATATTCCTCTAGAAGACATCTAAGTCAATGAATCGATGCACTTCGTTGAAAGACCGGTAGAAATCATGGATTTCGGAGAGAAGCGTTTAAGGCGAAGTCGTATTCCAATTGTCAGGGTACGTTGGGAGTCAAAACGAGGACCCGAGTTTACTTGGGAACGTGAAGACTCAATGCGCGAAAAATACCCGCATCTCTTTCCAGTTACCACTACTACTTAAATTTCGGGACGAAATTCCTAAAAGTAGGGGATACTGTAACATTTATGAAAAACGGGTTCAAAACCCGCTTCGTTTAATAATCAAGCATTCGGTTAAAAGTTCGTTGCATATTGATTGTACCGACTATTTTTAAACATCTCAAAATTTATAAATATTATAGAAGTTAAAAACCATAATTAATAAATAATAATAAGTAAAATAAACTAAAAAAATAATAAATAGAGTCGCCGGGTCTCGAACCCGGGTCTCCCGCGAACACACACACACATCACACCACTCCGCCACACACATCATTGTGTTATGTACTGAAACAAATAACACTTAAAGTAAAAACCGAAAGTCAAAACCGGTAATCAGCGCGCCCAGAACTCGCAATCGCCGGAAAAACCGAAACTCCGCAAATGTGGCTATTTTCCTTTGACTGAAACGCGTAAACTGATTTCGACATCAGTTATAACCGTTGCCTAACAATTAATTTTAGTCAAAACCGTTTGAAATCATTGACAGCGAATCTTGACCCTTAATTTGAACCCAATCAGCCCGTTCCCCTTATAAATACCCACTCAAACTCCTGGTAAACATTTCACCCAGAACCGCACTCTCTTTCTGAAGTTTTAATTCTTCCAAAGCTCGTCGCCAGAGATCTTCGCACTCGCCGGAATCACTAATCAGAAAACCGCATTTGTTCTTCAAACGGTATAATTGTCTAAACCTTCTTTCTATCTCTTGATTGATAATCTAATTGCTCAAATCAATAATCAAAACTGTTAAATCAGTTCATTCAGCCAGAAATCGCAAATCAGGGTCGACGAAACTTGCCGGAAATCTAAAGAAAACTCCCTGTCTTGGTATATCATATTACTTAATCTTTATTTTTCTATTCTATTTCAATCGAGTATAAGTTTGTTGATCGATTAAGCAAAACAGTCGGGTTCACTGTTCTGTGTTTTCTGAGTGAAGAAGACGAAGACTAAGTTGTATATTAATGTAATTAAAATCGGGTATTTAACCGGGTTAGACACACAGTCCAGCGGTGGACTGTGTGCAAATATAAAACACACGTCCCGGGTTCGAATCACACATGTTTCCGACTTTCTGAAATAAAACCAACATTTTTAAAACCTATTCAGATCAATTCACAGAATATATATAAGAGGAATATAATCCAGTAGTTAAGCAGATTAGACACACAGCCCAACTGGTTGGGCTGTGTGCACTCGAACCGAAGGTCCCGGGTTCGAATCCGGGTTTCTGTAACCGGTCCGGCCGTATTAAATCATTTTTAATAAAAATTAAAAAAGGTTAAAGTTAGTTAGTATATATATATAATTAAAACAGAGAATATTTCGGGTTAGACACGTAGCTCAGTTGGTAGAGCTGCGTGCACGTATACGAGAGGTCCCGAGTTCGAACCTCACTCACCGCCTGGAATACATACAGTCTGACCGGTCAGACCCGGTCAAACCTGACAAAGTCAACCCATTTTTAATTATTTTTGTTTATTTATTTAATCGAAAAATCATTTAAAAATACTTAAAAATAAGGTTTTTAAAGTTAAAAATTTGCATTAAACTCACAAAAATAAATCTAAAAATATCATTAAAGAACACTAATTAAAAATAATAATCTCAAATAAAATTTATTTATTTAATCGAATCATGTCGTTATTATTTAGGTTAGTTTTCCCTCGTCGGTTGAATCATAATATTCGTGCGCATTCATCGTCATCAAGAAACGCATCCACTGTGAGTGAATCTCTACCAATTCCCCGTTTTAATCATGTTTTGGGGTGTATCATGTGTCGTACTATTCTTTTATTTTATTTAAACACTTATGCATACATCATATCCGTGATCAAATGTGTATCAATTGTTGTGTGAATTATATGTAGATTGAATTTTATCATTTCAGTGCACGCATTTCATTAGGCCCATCAGTTCCCCGTGGGATACGGGTTGAGCATCAAGAGCCTCATTAGATCGGCTCCGTTTGATTGAGCCTTGATCTCAAATACATCATCATTCATGTCATATACTCATCCAAAGTGGTTTGTGATTGTTTACATATATATGTTTGCTCACATGTGATTAATGCACGAATTTTCCTTAATAAATAAAACAAGAAATTAGTCAAAATGATTTATCAAGGTTCACTCGCCAACTTTTGTTGACCCAAAATCTCCCCCGTTTTACACATGATACAGGTGATCCAGCCGAGACAGGAAACACTTAGGATGGCCAGAAGAATAAACAAGTTCATGCTTTGGAATAAATCTATAGTATCATTTTCCTTTGTAATTGTATGAATTTTGTTTTTGGATATTTAAGTTAGTAATTTGAATTTAATAAATATGAAACATCTTAGTAAATATCATGAGCTTTGGTGATAACCTAATTATGCCCCGACTTTTTATTCCGCTGCGGGTCGGGGTGTGACAGCGACAGTGGTGGCCGTCGGGGTGGCGGTGGACGTGGTGACGGGTTGCGGGTGGAGGCGGCGATGGCATCGGTGGTGGTGGTGGTGGGTGGTGGTGGCAAAGGTGGTGGGTTGTGGTGTTGTTGATGAATTGTGTAAGAGGGGATGGAATGAAAAAAAAAACATGGGGGTGGATGGAATGATTTTGAGAGAATGGAATGCCTTATAGAATTGATGATTCAATTTCATTGACCAACAAATACCGATTTTCTCATTCCATCGTAATGATGCATTATATTCCGCCTCCCATTCCTGCATACCAAACACTACCGTAAGGTATTTGTTTTACTTTATTTATTATCGTTTTTTTATTATTGTATGATTGCATGATTAATATTTTTTTGATACCTCTAAATTATTGGGCTAGCTGCACCACTACATTTAATTCAATATATTTTGAGTCGATTTACCTTTGAATATCAGTACCGTACCGTCTATTTTTGATATCGGGTACCGTATCTTCCACCAACGATTACTACCTAATATTATAATAGTAATGAAATAAAATTATAAGTCGGTTGTTATAATATCTAGATGTGTTTTGTTAGTAAACCACTAGTACCGCAATCTCAATTGTTACATCCAGAAAGATACAAGCCTAGTAGAGTTCATACTTTTGGTTTAAATGGTCTATATATACATTTATTTGTGCTATATATGTACCTAATTAATTATTTTAGAAGTGTGATATATGTGTAGATTCTGAAGAAAATACACACAAATGTGTGTGACATGCCTGCTCTAAGAGGAATGTTTTTTCAGCTAAATTGTAAAATCAAGCGTTCGATCCAATTTGAAACGTTCTCAACATGATTTCCACCTATATTAGATAGGATAACATGATCACGACCAATAAATGCGAAACGTTCTTAAGATGATTTCCACCTATATTAGATAGGAGAACATGATCACGACCAATAAATGCATGCAGTGACGAATCTAGAATTTTTTTTCTTTATGTATTAACTTTTTTGGGTGATCAACTGGACTTGACTAAATTTATAAGAGTGATATATTTTGTATATGGTGGCACATTTTCATCATAACCATAATATCCTAGTGAAGATATAACTCGCATCGGCTAGCTCTGTTATGTGGTAACTTTCTATGACATTCTATATGAGATGTGATCTTTGTCTTTCATTTGTCGCTATGACATTTAACATCTTCTTACAAACACAATGATGTATCATTTTATTAAATAAAAGCACGCAAAAGAGAAAAATAACACATTCTTAACACGCCAATTTCATTAAGGCTCCACAACCATGTGCGGATCTTAGTTGGGGCCTGACGCCTCCTCTCTGTTTTTTGCTTCTGGTGTAAATTCCGCTATTTGTGCTCTATATACTTAATAAATTATATTAGAAGGCAGTGATAAATGCGTAGGTTATAAAAAAAATACACACAAATGTGTGTGTGACATGCCTGGTATAAGAGGAATGATTTTTTTTAGCTAAATTGTAAAATCAAGTGTTCCATCCAATTTGAGATGTTCTCATGATGATTTCTACCTATATTAGGTTGGAGAACATGATCACTACCAATATTTGAGTGATACCTTTGATAATTTTCCACCATATTTAGTCAAGTGATATATTTTGTATATGGTGCCACGTTATCATCATAACCATAATATTCTAGTGAAAAATATAACTTGTGTTAACTAGTTCTGTTTTGTGGTAATTTCTGTGACATTCTATATGAAATGTGATCTCTATCATTCATTAACAGCCATGGCATTCAACATCTTCTTGCAAACACATTGATGTATCATTTTATTAAATAAAAGAACGCAAAATAAAAAAAGTAACAGATTTTTAACACACCAATTTTATTAAGGCTTCACAACCATGAGCAAATCTTAGTTGTGGAGCCTGGCAACCCCCACCCCACCCATGCCCACTCTATGTTTTTGTGTTTCGTGGTGTAAATTTACCGAAAATTTAACATGTATTGAGTTATCCCCCCTCTCTCTATTTTTCTTTAAAACTTTCGCCCTCTATTTAAAAGTTTAAATCTACCATCCATAACCATATGCAGTGATAAAGTTTTAAAAAATTGAACGACGTACGGTTAGAACGTCGTTCAACGGGTTAGTAGTTAGTATGTTAGTATCACCAATGTAGTATTAAAAATATAGAGTTAAGTTAACATACAAAGTGCCTGATCGTACAAAACATATGAAAGACATGAAAAAGCAAAAAAAATGCGGTGCCATTTTCGTAATTATTTGCTCATAGGATAATTATCAAAATCACTCTACAACTGTATTAAAATTACTCTACTAGTTTATCAAACAACATACAATTCAAAATTACACTACAAGATCATTTGTAGAGTAATTATGATACTCTACAAAATTACCCTATAAGATCAAAATTAGCTTACAAGATCATTTGTAGCGTAATTATGATACTCTTCAAAATTACCCTATTAAAGATCAAAATTACCCTACAAATATCAAAATTACCCTACGATATCAAAATTACCTTACAAGATCATTTGTAGAGTAATTTTGACAATTACGAAAATGTCACCGCATTTTTTCAGGAAAACCTTCAATTTGTACGTTTTGTACGTTAAAAGTATTTGTATTTTGATCTTTAGTCTAAAAATATATTGACATTTCTTTTAACTAAATATTCGAACCAAGTAAGATTAGTAAAGATAAAGAGTAGATATTATAGTAAGATAAAAGACTTGCGTCACCTTAAAATTTTCTGATTCTTTCGGTCTTGGGCTACTCGAAGGCCATTGTTTTGTTTAGCATGGTGGATCCAAACCCGTTGCTGAATTCCTCAACGAGAGAAAAGCCATAGCCGATGAATTAGTCTTGGCGTAGAAGCCGATTGGTGACGATGACCTCGCGGTTCACATACTCACCCATCTAGGTGACGACTACAAAGAAATCGTTACAGCCCTGAAAACTCGAGACACACCAATCACCTTCTCGGATTTGTATGAAAAGCTAGTTGTTCATGAACGCTCGCTTCATGACTCGCAACCAGCTAACGTTATTGCTACGGTTAACAACACACAAAGGTAAGGGTCTCGCCTTTCAGAATATGGAGGGCCTGATGAGATTGTACTCGGAAACGGTAATACTCTTCCCATATCTCACACCGGCCATGCATCCATTCCTACTCTATCCCGCTCATTAAACTTAAAAAATGTTTTTCTTGTTCCTCAATTACGTAACCATCTAATATCGGTTGCCAAACTTTGCAAGACTAACAATGTGTCCGTTGAATTTTTTCCCTTTTATTTTTTTGTTAAGGATCTTCGCACGGGGGGCGCGACTCATGCGGGGAGTGAATGTTAATGAGGTATATTATGCATCTCCCAATTCCCATCCTTCTCCCACACAACTTAATTCAAGCATCGAGATATCCGAATCACTTCTCTTGTGGCATCACAAATTTGGACATCCATCAAAATCCTAAAGCTTTTACTCAATAATTTAGGTCTTGATTACAATAAAATGTCCAATGCTTTATTTCATTGTAATGCATGCTCATTAAATATAATTCGTAAATTGGAAAATTCTTTCAAAGCATTTAAACCGCTCGAACTTGTCTACTCGGATGTTTGGGGTCCAATTAAAACCTCTAATGATGGATATGCATACTATGTTATTTTTTTTATTTCTACTCCAAATATACATGGTTATATCCACTTAAAAGAAAATCGGATCTCTCCATTTTGTTCCCATAATTTAAAACATTAGTTGAAAAAAAAATTCATACACCGCTAGCCTCACTTTTTTCAGACAATGAAGGAGAATACATTGTGCTAATTTCTTATCTTCAAAAAAATGGCATTTCACACTTTACCGCTCCTCCACACACTCTCGAACAAAATGGCGTGACTGAACGACGCCATAGGCATATTGTTGAAACCGGGTTATGCCTACTACACCATGCCAACTTGCCACTTACTTTTTGGTCACACGCGTTTCAAACCGCCGTTCACCTTATTAATCGTCTACCAACAAAAATCCTAGATTTTAAATCACCTTATGAGAAACTGTACAAAACTCAACCAACTTACACAAAACTAAAACATTTCGGTTGTTTATGTTTTCCATGGTTGCGTCCATATGCTCCATCTAAACTTCATCCTCGATCATTAAAGTGTATCTTTCTTGGATATTCCTTCTCCAAATCGGCCTATAGGTGCTACGATCCCACATTGCATCGACTTTACCACTCGCGTCATGTGGAATTTATTGATCATATTTTTCCATTTAGCATGGATGGTGCTCCTCCGCCTCACCCAGCCGTGCCCAACCTGTTGAAAAATAAAAGATTACGGGATCAGTCAAGCATCATCTCCCAAGTTACCGGGTCAAACACAGCTAGTAATCAGCTGTTAAGATTAGCAGGATTGAAGACAGCTGGTAATCAGCTGTAAATCCAGCCGTAAACCAAGCTGTCTTCTATGTTTAGATTACGTTTTTATGTATAAATTCTATACCTTTCTTGTAATGAAACATACAGAAATACATACCTCAATTCAGTGTCCTGTGAATCAACTTCTAACATGGTATCAGAGCAGTGTCGTTCTTGACCTGTTCATCATTTACCTTGCTCATCCAAACCAATCATCCTCTCAACCAAGCTGCCATGGCCGAAGCCGGTAACTTGGGAGAAGATCTATCAATACAAATCGCCAATCTGCTCAAGAATGGCCTCAACCCACAAAACCGAAACCCAAAAATGTCAGATAACCTTCAAATAAACCTCAAGCTCAACAGCCAGAATTATGCCTTATGGACCCGGATGATGAGGGTAGCCATAGGCGGTAAATCAAAAATCTTTCTAAACCATTTATCAACCAACCCACCGAACCAAACCAATGAAGAATATGAGCAATGGGAACAGGACGACCTAGTCGTCTTCTCATGGCTCATACAAAACATCGAACCAACCCTCGCCAGCAATCTAACCGAATTTCCGACAGCAAAATCGCTGTGGGATGCTCTGGCTATAACATATAGCAGTGGGCGTGACAAGCTCCAAACCTTTAATCTTCATGTCAAAGCAAATGACATCAAACAGAACAATACTTCTCTCGAAGAATTGTGGATCACCCTCCAAGGCATATGGGGAGAAATCGACCGCATTGATCCGAATCCGATGACTTGTTCAACGGATATTCAAACCTACTCCAGAATCCGAACTGAGCAAAAACTCTTCCAGTTCTTAAATGCCCTTGACCGGAAGTATGACCCCATAAAAAGGGAAATACTCCGGTCGGAACCACTTCCGACTGCAGAAGCCGCATATGCCACTGTCCGCAAGGAGGCTGCTCACCAAAAACTTCTCGGAACACCTCTCAATGACGCACAGGGCATCGCAGCAGGTCTAATAGCCACAGAAATAGAAGGGGCAGGACTTGCATCGAAAGGGCTCCGACGGTTTGACGGAAGAAGAACTGGATCCGTAAGCAGAGATGACAAAACTCATCTCAAATGTGACCATTGTGGTATGACGAAACATACCCGGGAACAATGTTTCAAACTCGTTGGGTATCTTGAATGGTGGTCTGATGGTCAGAAGAGAGGCACAAAGACTACGGAAAAGGGGAAGTCATCTAGCACCAGCCGAGATGTAACCAGAGATGAAAGCCGGAGCAGATCAGGGTTCGGCGGAATGGCCAAAGGAGATGAAGAAGAAGATAACACTGCAACAGGTAAAGGGTTTGGGGCGCAACCAAACCCTAGGTCACACACAGATGATAAAGAAACAAATATTGCGAAGATAGTCCCTGAAAATAAGTATGGGGCGCAACAAAACCCTCGGTCACACACAACATATAAAGAAACAAATATTGTGCATTTAGTCCCTGAAAATAAAGGAAATGCCAATATAGCCCACAAACATCACAAAAAACAAAAAACATGGATTTTCGATTGTGGTGCGACCGATACAATGACTTATGAGCTATCGGATATTATTTCAACAACCAAACCAGAAAAAACACATATTCAAACGGCAAACGGAGGAATAATGGATGTAAAATCGGGAGGAACTATTGAGATTTCACCCACAATAAAAATCTCTAACTGCCTCTATGTTCCTTCGTTATCACATAAGCTGCTTTCCATCAGCCATGTCACGAAGGAACTCAACTGTATTGTCCTAATGTACCCTACGTTTTGTATTTTACAGGATATCAGGACGGGAGTGATCATTGGGCGTGGCACTGAAAATCAAGGGTTGTACTATGTGGATGAGGTGACTCAAAGTGGTGCTGTGATGCTGACTCATGGGACATCGGAACGGGAAGCTTGGCTATGGCACCGAAGATTAGGT
Source organism: Scalesia atractyloides (assembly GCA_947069175.1). Taxonomy (NCBI): domain Eukaryota; kingdom Viridiplantae; phylum Streptophyta; class Magnoliopsida; order Asterales; family Asteraceae; genus Scalesia; species Scalesia atractyloides. The sequence continues at coordinate 2,978,659 of CAMTDV010000022.1, forward strand.
CATCCCTCTACAAGTTATTCGCATATTTTATTTCCAAAACTATTTCCAGGTAATTCTATGTCACATTGTGAAACATGTGTTTTAGCAAAAAGCCATAGAAAAACTTTTAAACCCAATAACACTAAGGCTGCTTTGCCGTTTTCATTAATCCATTCTGACGTATGGGGTCCTGCCCCAGTTCTTGGGGGGCAAAACCTTCGGTACTTTGTGATGTTCGTTGATGATTGTACCCGAATGACCTGGGTTTATTTTTTGAAAAACAAATCTGAAGTATTTGAAAAATTCACTATGTTTTACGCCATGATCCAAACCCAATTTCAAACAAACATCCAAATATTCCGATCTGATAATGGCGGTGAGTTTGTTAATACCTTGTTTAAATCCTTTTTCCAAGACAAGGGAATAATCCACCAAACTACATGCCCAAACACCCCAGAACAAAACGGTGTCGCCGAAAGAAAAAATCGCATTTTGCTAGAAATGACACGAGCTCTCCTAATTGAATCCCAGGTCCCGAAATATTTTTGGCCTGAAGCCCTTGCTACTGCTACCTATCTTCTCAACCGACTCCCAACAAAAATCCTAAAGCTTAACACTCCGTTACACACCCTTTCAAAATTCTTCAAACTACCCTCAGTTCTCATTCTTCAACCACGAATCTTTGGATGTACTTCCTTTGTTCACATACCTAAATCAGATCGAACCAAACTTGACCCTTGTGCTGTAAAATGTGTCTTTGTCGGGTATGGAATGAATCAAAAGGGATACAGATGTTATAATCCAAAAACACGTCATATGTTCACCACAATAAACTGTGACTTTCTTGAAACCGAGTATTACTACAATTCCCAACTCAGTGGTCAGGGGGAGAAGGAATGTTTAGACACACTAAGCTGGTTGGAATATGTTCCCTATGCACCAACCACAGAGTCACCAGAGTCCAATTTCAGTGCCACTGACGGTCCTAATGTTCCTCCTAACCTGGTGTCCGAGGTAAGTGATACTCATCCTATTCAGTCTGGTGGTACTTTTGAAGTTTCTAATGACTCTGAGGATACCAATACTTCTAACCATGAAACTGCCACAGAACAAACTGAAAATTTGCAGGCAGATGAATCCAGACAAGAAGAACCACCATCAAGATATGTGTTACCCCCTAGAACAAACAGAGGGGTTCCTCCGAAACGGTATTCTCCCGAAAAAGAACCAAGAAGATCTAGCTATCCTATAGCTAGTGTGGCCGATGGAAATTTCACTAAGGAAGCCAAAGCATTTATCTCATCTGTTTATTCCGAAGAAACTCCTACGAACGTGGATCAAGCCTTAAAGTCTAAACATTGGAAGGAAGCGATGAAAACAGAAATGGAAGCCCTAATCAAGAACAATACTTGGGAAAAGTGTACTCTCCCATTGGGAAAGAAATCCGTAGGGTGTCGTTGGGTCTATACGGTTAAGTATAAACCAGATGGTACAATTGAAAGATATAAAGCCCGACTGGTAGCAAAAGGGTATACCCAGACATATGGGATTGACTATGCTGAAACATTCTCCCCGGTTGCAAAAATGAACACAATCAGGGTTCTTTTTTCGATAGCTGCAAATGAAGGATGGCCACTTCAACAGTTTGACGTAAAAAATGCCTTTTTACACGGAGACCTAGACGAAGAGGTATTTATGGATGCTCCTCCAGGATTCACAAAAGATTTCAAAACTGGAGAAGTTTGCCGTCTGAAGAAGTCTCTTTATGGTTTGAAGCAATCTCCCCGGGCTTGGTTTGGCAGATTTACGAAAGCTATGAAAAATTTGGATATAAACAGAGTAATGCCGATCATACTTTGTTTCTCAAAAAAAGAGGAAAATTCGTAACCTGCCTAATTATCTATGTAGATGATATGATCATTACAGGGAACGATAAAGAAGAAATGGTAAAACTCAAAGAAAACTTGTTTGCTGAATTTGAAATGAAAGATTTGGGCAGACTTAAGTATTTCCTCGGTATTGAAGTACTAAGGTCGAAACAAGGAATCTTCATTAGTCAAAAGAAGTATGTCTTAGACCTGTTGGCAGAAATTGGAATGATCGATTGCAAACCAGCAGATACTCCTATGAGTGTAAACCAAAAGCTTTACATGGAAGAAGGAGCAAAATTAGCAAATAAAGAAAGATACCAACGGCTGGTGGGAAAACTAATATATCTCTCACACACTCGTCCAGACATCGCCTATGCTGTAGGGGTAGTAAGTCAGTTCATGCACCAACCTCAACAGTCACATATGGAAGCAGTTTGGAGAATTATTAGATATCTCAAAGGAACAGTGGGTCATGGAGTCCTGTTTCAATCACATGGACACCTAAATGTTCAAATCTATACCGATACAGACTGGGCAGGAGATAAGGGAAATCGGAGATCAACAACAGGCTACTTCACTTTAGTTGGAGGGAATCTTGTTACTTGGAGAAGTAAAAAACAAAAGGTGGTTGCTCTTTCAAGTGCAGAAGCCGAATTTAGAGGTATAGCTCGAGGTTTAACAGAAGCCATGTGGATGCGGAGACTCTTAGCTGAGATTGGTTTTCCGTCAAAAGAAACAAGTAAGATTATGTGTGATAATAAAGCTGCAATTCAGATTTCAGAAAACCCAGTACAACATGATCGAACTAAACACGTGGAGGTTGATAGAAACTTCATCAAAGAAAAATTGGAAGATGGAACGATTGAACTACCATTCGTTCGATCAAAGGATCAGCTTGCTGACATTCTAACAAAAGCAGTTAACGGGAAAATTTTCAGCGATTGTTTGGGCAAGTTGAAATTTGGAAATCCAACTATTCAACTTGAGGGGGAGTGTTGAAAAATAAAAGATTACGGGATCAGTCAAGCATCATCTCCCAAGTTACCGGGTCAAACACAGCTAGTAATCAGCTGTTAAGATTAGCAGGATTGAAGACAGCTGGTAATCAGCTGTAAATCCAGCCGTAAACCAAGCTGTCTTCTATGTTTAGATTACGTTTTTATGTATAAATTCTATACCTTTCTTGTAATGAAACATACAGAAATACATACCTCAATTCAGTGTCCTGTGAATCAACTTCTAACACAACCCCATGCATCACTCTTCCCCATCACCTTCTATGTCCACTAACCATGCACACCATTCAGTCGATACCTCTTCTACTCCTTCCCCATCGCTCGCTCTCTCCACTCCCTCACCAAACCTATTTGACACCACAATTTCTCCTACTACTACACCGACCAACGACACCTCAATACCTTCCAATGAACAATCTACCACACCCGATACACTACTGTCCACACCTCCGCCTTCAGCTACCACTCGTCCACAACGAACTCGAAAACCAAACTCTAAATATTACAACCCAAACATTGTGAATACCACTACTCTCCACCCTCTACTACCACCTACTCTTAAACCCACCAATAACAATAAAGCGGCCAAAGATCCGTAGTGGCGACATGCTATGGATTCAGAATTCAATGCACTTATCCAAAATCAAACGTGGGAACTTGTACCATCAAATTCTCACACACCAATTGGTTGCAAATGGGTCTTCCGAATAAAGCGAAAATCCGACGGTTCTATTGATAAATATAAAGCCCGTCTCGTGGCGAATGGTTTTCTCCAACAACAGGGGAAGGACTATTTTGAGACATTCAGTCCCGTCACTAAACCTATCACCATTCGCACTATTCTCTCGATTGCTCTCTCGAAAAATTGGCCATTATGACAACTCGATGTCAACAATGCCTTTCTTCATGGCGCTCTTCATGAGGATGTCTTCATGACACAACAACCAGGCTACGTCGACCCTCAATTTCCTCATCACATTTGTAAGCTCAAAAAGTCCATATACGGTTTAAAACAAGCCCCGCGCGCTTGGTACATTGAGCTTACGAACTTTCTTCTTCGCTTTGGATTTTGCAAGTCCTTAGCCAATGCTTCCTATTCATTTACCAAAAACAAAAAGTTACTTCCTACTTCATGGTCTATGTAGATGATATTGTTCTTACCAGCAACGCCACAAAGTTTCTTGACCACTTTGTTGAAGCCTTAAGTCTCAAATTCTCTATGAAGGACCTTGGAATGCTTCACCACTTCCTAGGCGTTGAAGTCATCCTAAAGCCCACGGGCCTCTTCCTATCGCAACACCGCTATATCCAAGATATTCTACACCAATTTCAAATGGATGGTGCAAAAGATGTCACCACACCTTTTAGTGCCACTGAACCTCTATATTCTACTGACTCGTCTCCTCCAATCGATGTCACACGTTATAAGAAACTTGTTGGGTCTCTCCAATATCTAGCCTTCACTCGTCCTGATATTTCTTTCACCATCAACAAGCTTTCTCAGTTCATGCATAATCCACGCCAAACTCACTGGCAAACCCTTAAAAGGGTCCTTAGATACTTAAAAAGAACACTTCATCATGGTCTGTTTCTAAAGCGAAATTCTTCCCTTACTCTCTCAGCTTTCTTAGATTCTGATTGGGGGGGTGTAAATGATGTCGGTCGGTCAACAACAGCCTATATCTTGTATCTTGGCACCAACATTGTCTCATGGAAATCTACGGGCCAAAAGTCGGTATCTTGATCTTCTACGGAAGCCGAATACAAAGCATTAGCTAATGTTGCAGCCGAACTTACATGGCTTAGAAGTCTACTTACAGAACTGGGTATCGCTTCTTCTTCCATGCCTACGTTATTTTGTGACAACACAGGAGCAACTTATCTATTCGCAAATCCGGTCTACCACTCTCGTATGAAGCACGTTGCCCTTGACTATCACTTCGTTAGAGAACAAGTCACGGCTGGCCGTCTACGTGTCCACATCAGCTCTCAAGACCAACTTACTGACATGCTCACCAAACCATTGTCACGCGCACCGTTTCTACGTAACCGATCCAAGATTGGTGTATCCGACGGATCTCCATCTTGTGGGGGCGTATAAGGCATAACGTAATTCAAGAAGCATAATATGGGATGTATAATTAGAATATTGTATTCTAACCTACTGGTCTACATACCTAACTTAGGAGCATGTGTCACTCCTGTAAACTACGAACAATCAATAACAACATTCAAGAAGCATAATATGGCACTTGTATTATGTACTGTAAGAACAATCAATAACAACATTCATTCAATTGTTATAGTGGATTGGTAAACTACGAAATATGATAGGTTTGAAACCTTCGGCCACCACCATTAAACTACCAGCGACAACTCCAACCTCACCGGAAAAAACACTTGAGAAGCGGAGATGGTGGAAATTTGAAGTTTTGAGCGGTGGAGAAGATCACATGAGGTTGGAGATGACTGGTGGTGGTCTCGTTTGGTGTTTTTAGGGGTAAAGAGTGTTGCTGGAATAAGTTGCAGGTTGTCAGAGTAAGTTGTAGTTCGTCGGAACAAGTTGCCTATAGTGTGTGGTGGTCGCAGATGGTGGTTGTGGGTGGTGGTGATGGTGCCACTTAAGCTTCCATATCAGCAAATAACCAGGTTCTATGTCACATAACCTACCACCTCAGCAAAACAGTAACTGGGTTAGAAGCTGGTTATTAAAGACTTGATGAAGGAAAATAACTTTAAAAGTCAGACCGGCAAGAGGGATTTTTTTTAAGTTGAGTTTAATTGTCGGCCAATTATAAAATTCAATAACCCAAATTATGTGGGCTGTTATAAGAAAACAGTTTCATCACGATCATACGATTATTAAAATTATTCCCAAACCCAAGACTTAGAACTTTAGAAGACGGGCCCACAACAACCAACTGAGCTATGGTTAATAACCTTTTAAGTTACGTATATGATAAACTAAGGTTTTTAATCATGTGTTAGACGACAGTATACTATAAATTGTAATCACATGTTATTATAGTATGAATTTTGGTTGTTGGTTCCCTGTTTTCTTCTGAAATTATAATATAATAGTTAAATATGAATCACAAAATACATTATATAAATGGATTTGACTATTGTATGTGGCGCTTCAATATTTAACATAATAGCTAAAGGATAATTTGTAGTTGGTTTTCCTCTTAATATAATGTAGTATAATCTGTGTTTTGTTTCTTGTGAAATATTTAATTCATGTGTGTTAAATCTTGTACAGATTGTTACCCTCTATAAAATTGATGTTATTCCAAAGCATATGCTTAGACAATAATTTAAGTTAGTGATTTGCCCCCTTCACACATAATACAACTCTAAACCAATTTTATATGGGAAAATTACCAAAATGGCCGTTGATCAACATGACTTTCTGTGACAACTCGTAATTTCGAGGTTAGAACCGTTCGTTTTCGTATTTATAATCGAATTATATACTTATCTTATTCGACAAATTTAATTTATACCTATTTAATTTAAGCGTGTAGTCGAAACCAAATCCATTTTGTATTGAACCAACCTGAACCGTTTCAACCAAAGCTGTGCCTCGCTTGTCGATTCAACCCACTCACGAAACCCGAAACCTAGGAGGTCCAAACCATAGCGTGTATACTATATATCATTCCTAATTTATTATACATATACATTAGTGTAAAAAAACAAATAAGTAGTTGAAACCCGACCCACTAGTCCCCACCATTTCGGCCCAAGCTAAAGCCCAACCCCCCAAACCCTTGCGGCCCAAGCTAAATCCCAACACCCCGTTAATTTAAATGTACGTACATGTAACTCACAAAAAAAAAACCCTAACTCAAAATTTGTTCCCTCCTTCCCTCCCCTACTGTCGACGTGATCAAGAGCTCAATGACTTCAAGTAATCTAGGTTTCAAGGCTAATCGAATTCTTTCATCGCTAGGTATCCTAATCTTGTGTTTCATGTTAATTATAAATGTTCATGCTTGGTAATATTATGTTATCTTGGCTGTGTTTTTCTGATTTATTGATGTTCTTAACGTTTATGATGATTTCTGTTGTCTAGGGTTGTTAGAATTCATACTTGATTGGTGATTGATCACTTATGGGTTCGGTTAGTCATTAGAGTTTCGATTATTGCATGATATTGGTTTGAAACTTGTTAGTTCTTGGTGAATTAGTTGATGTATAACATGATTTATAATGATTACCTGCTGTATATGATGCATATGGGTCGTTTTGTTTGCTAAGTAATCGTTTTTGGGAGTTGGGTAACGAAACAGGAAGCTGTGCGACAGTTACAGCCAACTTTAATCGCCTGTAACGGGTCATAACTTAACGAAAATTTGATTTTCTTCAGTCTATAACGTTTTATTTTAAAATACGCTTTTAATGGCGCTGGAATCATGATTTTTGGATGTCGTTTGCTATCTTAAATAAATTATTTCGATTCAGTGATAAAAGCTTCATTTTTCTGCAGATTTTATGTGATATGTTTTGCGTCATAACTTTCTGCGTGTCTGGAGTTTTCCTATGAAATTCCTACTGTAGATAGCCTTTGATGTCTAAAGAATTTTTCTGCTGGTTTCAAGTAAATCGGATAAACGATGAATTTTTAAGAAAATATTTAGTGGGCAGGGGTTAGATTTCGACGAATCTGACCACTGTTCAGTGTTTGCTTTTTCATGGAAAATCCTTAAGGAGTTTGGTCACCAAATTTTTATAAAATAGTAGGTTCTTCGATTGACACGCCCTGTAATTTTTTGGAAATTTTCCTATACACGAACTATTCCGGATAACACTCCGAAAACTGTCCGAAAATACACTATATTGCTGAATTTTTATTGAAGAGTATTTTAAATCTTCGTGACACTTGTGTGGTCGCTAAGTGATATCGTGATAGATGCATGCATGATAATTAGTATTTTATGATAAAATGTGCTACGTGCTAGATATGTGTAGGATTCGTGTTTCCGCGTGAGCACGCACACTAACTCTTAAACGATAATCATGTTACGTGATTGACCAGTTCTATCTCGCGTATTTATTTCCATTCCTTAATCCGAGCATTCAAAGGTGAGTTCACTACTCTTTTACAGGCATGCGTCCCGAGGGGACAAACTACTATTCCTTGGAGGAATACTTTTATAAATGTTGTAGTTTAATTTCGATGTTAGTTAATAAACTCAAACTCTATCATGAAAGTCCCTACTTACTCCCGAACTAGTTACCTGGGAGGCAACGTGGTATTAGTTGATAGCGCTCTTAGGCTTGACAAACCTCACACCGTGCTGAGAGCCGGGCGTGAACTAAGGACCTTAAACACATGGCCAATGTTGATAGGCATTGATGAGGGCAAACAAACATATGTCACCCGGTATCGAGTTATTAACGACATGTCTTTAAACTAAACACCAACCCGTTTTCGTTAAATAAAACTGTGAAATCGCCGGCTTAATCGCTGATACACTTTTTCTGCATGCTTGCAGGTCGTTAGATAATAATTGCATGGGAACTTGCAGTCTGAGGAGTCTGAAGTGTCATGGGGCGTGTTACTTGATTGCGATTAATAAAACTTTACGCCTTAAAACATTTTGTTTCGATCGTTTGAGATATTTACATTTGCTTCCGCTGATTACATACTATGCTTGAAATGATTTATTGGAATTCACTATTCATGTTGGACATGATGACCTGTTTTTGAATATTTACTATTAGTTCGACATGATTAGTGGCTAGATCCTGTTATGACACACGCTTTGCGGTAAAACTCCGCAAGTGGTAATTTGGGGGTGTGACACTTTCCAAATTGGCCACCTTATGTGTCGGTTGAACGGGGCATCACAGTTCCCCGTGGGTGTGTTGCGTCTGCTTGTCACATTGTTGCGTCTTTGAGTAAGAAGATGACACGTGGCGATTCTAGTGTGATGCGTCTGAACGACGCTTTAGCGCCGTTTTTTCGGACACGTCAAGGTCCACTTGCAGCTGGCTTGATTCGTAGCACCTGGTTCAGACGCAATAGGGTTTTTCCGACGCACCAGCCCTACGTTTCCCATGCGTCCTTGGCGCAAAAGCAAACAATTCTTCGAGGAGACTGTGCTGACGCCTCCGATGCATCAGTGACGTAACCCAATGTCAGTCTTTGAAACTTCTGTGCGGACCTTCCCATCCGAATCATCGTACTCATATAAAGGTGTCGGGTTAAATAGGTTAGGATTTAAATGGACGCTTTGAAAATATGTTTTTTGTATTTCATATATATTATTTAAATATATATGAAATACAATGATTTTTTTGAGATATTTGAAATGTGACATATGTTGAAATAGATATGTTGAGATAGAGGTTTGTGTAATTTGACTTTGTGGATGCTGTTACTCTTGCAGTGAATAAACAAAAAATGAAATGAACAAGCAGTGGTCAACTTAGGATTTTTTTCTAATGGGGTCCACTTCTTCGGTGTTTAGATTTTTCACAATCATACGCTAGAATTTTCGGATCGGTCGTCATTTGGGTGGGCTAGAATAGAACTATGATGTCATTCAAAATAAAAAAAACACATAAATTTTTAAATTTGTTTTCTACGAGTTTTCATCTTTTTAAAAACGATCCATTACATCATAGACCTAAATTTCAAGTTTTAACAAACTAACTCACATAGGTGCGGACCTACTTTAATAGAAGGGGTAGCCTTGGCGCTCCGACGGTAGTGTAAATTTTGGAAAAATTTGACATTTTTCGATTTCGTTACCCTTTTTTTATAAAACGTTACTATTACGAAAATTTTCTAGATCGTCACTGAACTCAAATTAACTCTTTTTCCATCTCGACATCCATGCATCAGAGATTCGTTTACTTTCATTCTTGAATCACCCAGAATTATCCTTATTGAATATCATATATTTTAGATTAAAGCGAGATCTATATTTATTGTTTCAACAATCTAACTCACAAATTCAAAATTTAGATTCATAGTACACAAAAATTTACATGGTACTCTGATTTCTAAATTCAAATTCAAAGTAAGAGTTGCTTTTTTTTAAAAGCTAGTAAAAAAAATACTTAGAAAACAAATCCTGAATGTGTCGCTACTTCTAGTTGTGTTAATATGTTTAAAAACCTTAAATTTATAATTTGGTTTAAAAAAAAAAAAAAAAAAACAGGCCTTGCAAGACTAGAACTTGTTGTTTTCTTGGTAATATACACAGGAAAATACCACTGCACAATCTTTCATTTTGATACTATGGAGTCCATCTTATTATATTATTTTTATGGAGTCCTCCGGATTATAATATAGCAGTTATATTACATTTTTTTAAATATTGGGGCCCAACGACTCCAACCCACTCTATGTGGGTCCGGCCCTGTAAACAAGTAATCCATGTTATATCGTGAATGGGCGGTTGTTTGTTTTTTTATTTTTATTTTTTTTGTTTTGCTAGGCCAAGGGAACTTATAAACTCATGTAAGTGATGTATTAAGGTTTAATCTTGAAATACAGTTTTCTATAATAGATAACAAGTTTTAATATTATTTTATTTTATGTCTACTGTCAATACATATATTCAATGTACATTTATATGTGTTATATGAAAATTCTTGGATTATTTAATCAATTCTCTCGATATGACATGATTTAAAAATAGTTGATCAGACAAATCTTCATGGTACCAAACTTTTGAACACCTTAATGTTTCCATATACTTATGTTTGTTATAATTTTTTGATGACGTTTTTTAGATGAAAAAACGTGTAAGAAGCATTATAATGCTTTATAAAACTATGATACTTATGATATTAGTATGGATGCTTTGAAGTTAGTATGTGGGGTGTTTTATATTAAATGTTATATAAGTGTAAATCGTGTGAATTGTTATCGACTATTTATGAATGTATGAATGTTTCTGCAATTCGTAAAGGACAAATGTTTTTTATGAATTGAACAACACACATTATCATTCGTTACAATCTGTCAACAAACTTGGTAATTCTATAAATGTTATTTGATTGACGATTTATTACAATAATTCAACAACTATTTTTTCATGTAAAGTAATTCGTTGTTTAATAAAATGTGATATGTAAAATTTCTAAAAACTACCAACATTTTTACATGAATTTTAAATAGAGTTAAATGCTTAGTTGGTCCTGTGGTTTGCAAATCTTGCAGACTTGGTCCCAGTGGTTCACTAATTACACACTTGGTCCCAGTAGTTTCAAATTTTGCACTCGGGTGGTCCTTACCACTAACCTTTGTTAGATTTCTCAGTTAAGTATATGCAAAATTACTATTATACCCCTCGTCTTCTTCATCCTTTCTCTGCTACCACCTGCAACTACTCTGCTACCACCACCCTCACCCTCGCCGCCTTTCACCGCCATACCACTCAGCCATACCCTCGCCGCCTTTCCCCGCCATCTTCCCCATTGCCACAACCATCCACCAGATTCTCAGTTAACGGAACGAAGAAAACCGTTGGATTACTGTCGTCACATTACGGTTACAAACCAAACCGATGGGTCTACTCCGACCAGCGGCGACACTTTGACTCGCCGGAATAGACCTCAACCACGGCGACCGTGAGTAGCTTGGAATAATACTTATACCGAAGGATTATGGAGGGGTGGGTATAGGCTCTGTTCAAGAAACAAGTATTGCAATACTTGCGAAATGGTGGTGGAGATACAAAAAGAGACAAATTCGCTATGGAAGAAAGTAATTTGGAGCCTACATCATACGTCAAGGACCTGGTCGTTTATTCCAGCTCGGTTGTCAAACCCCGGGCCTTGGAAGCAAGTCAAGAAGATTTCAGAGGATCTGAACCATTGGGGCATTGATTTGGCTGCTCTGTTTCGGGGTATTTTGGGGCAGGGTACACAGATAAAATTCTGGAAGGAATGTTGGCTGCTGGAAGTTCCACTCTGCAACAAATATCCTTCATTGTTCGGTTTGGAGCAAACTAAAAATGTGGCTGTTGGGGACAGAATTAAGATAGTCGGAAGGAGAAAACAAGAGACCAAGACCTGGGCTTTTCTATGGCTTTCTAGCAGGTCTAAACCCAACGGTTTTCTTCGTTCCGTTAACTGAGAATCTGGTGGATGGTTGTGGCAATGGGGAAGATGGCGGTGAAAGGCGGCGAGGGTATGGCTGAGTGGTATGGTGGTGAAAGGCGGCGAGGGTGAGGGTGGTGGTAGCAGAGTAGTTGCAGGTGGTAGCAGAGAAAGGATGAAGAAGACGAGGGGTATAATAGTAATTTTGCATATACTTAACTGAGAAATCTAACAAATGTTAGTGGTAAGGACCACCCGAGTGCAAAATTTGAAACTACTGGGATCAAGTGTGTAATTAGTGAACCACTGGGACCAAGTCTGCAAGATTTGCAAACCACAGGGACCAACCAAGCATTTAACTCTTTTAAATATAATACAGCGAGGTTATCAATCACGTGTTAGACATTATAGTATTAATGATAATCACATGTTATTATAGTATGAAAACTTGGTTGCTGGTTCCTTATTTGCTTTTAATATAATAATAATAATAATAATAATAATAATAATAATTAAATATGAATTTCAAAATACATTATATAAATATAATTTGACTAAAATATGTAGCACTTCACTAAACATTATAGCTGTAAGATAATTTGTAGAGTTAAATGCTTGGTTGGTCCCTGTGGTTTGCAAATCTTGCAGACTTGGTCCCAGTGGTTCACTAATTACACACTTGGTCCCAGTAGTTTCAAATTTTGCACTCGGGTGGTCCTTACCACTAACCTTTGTTAGATTTCTCAGTTAAGTATATGCAAAATTACTATATTACCCTTGAAATAATAAAAATAAGAAAAATATAAACTGGCATACGCAGCCCCCCTGCCCCCTTTCTTCTCCGATGACCGGAGTCAGTTCCGGCCGGCACTCCGGCGAGCCACCTCACCACTACCATCCTCCTCCCTCTTCCACGCAACACTCTTCACTTCCCCTCTTTTCTTATTCACCTCACAAATCAGCTGCCCCCCCAGTTAAACGGCCGAATCATTGAATCGGTTAGTAGTTCTACGGGTTGATTATCGATCGGATAGAGATCCGGAGATGTTGAGATGAGCGGAGATAGATCGGTTTGTTCGGTAGGTAAGGGGAGATGATCGTCGATGTCGAAATCGAGAAACTGACTCCAATCCCAGATTGAAGTGGAGGAGTCGTCGATTGAGTCCATGGTGAAAGCCGGAGGAGATGGTTTCAGCTCGCTAATATCCATCTCACAACCCGAAACCTGACATCTCGAACCACCACTCGACTTCCTCACCGTAACCACCGCCCTCTTCTTCTTATTTGCAGCCTCCTCCTCCGCCTCCAATTCAATGATTCGGCCGTTAACTGGGGGGCAGCTGATTTGTGAGGTGAATAAGAAAAGAGGGGAAGTGAAGGGTGTTGTGTGGAAGAGGGAGGAGGATGGTAGTGGTGAGGTGGCTCGCCGGAGTGCCGGCCGGAACTGACTCCGGTCATCGGAGAAGAAAGGGGGCAGGGGGGCTGCGTATGCCAGTTTATATTTTTCTTATTTTTATTATTTCAAGGGTAATATAGTAATTTTGCATATACTTAACTGAGAAATCTAACAAAGGTTAGTGGTAAGGACCACCCGAGTACAAAATTTGAAACTACTGGGACCAAGTGTGTAATTAGTGAACCACTAGGACCAAGTCTGCAAGATTTGCAAACCACAGGGACCAACCAAGCATTTAACTTAATGTATTTTAATCTGTGTTTTGTTTCTTGTGAAATATTTAATTCACATATTTAATTATCATGTACAGATTATTACATTCTATAAAATTGATGTTATTCCAAAGCACATGTTAAGATAATGTAAGTTTATGATTTGTGTTTTGTTTCTTGTGAAATATTATATTCACATGTTTTATACCCTCTATAAATTTTATGCTATTCGACCCTTCACTCATACTACAACTCTAAATCAATTTTATATCCGTTGGCTGAAAATGGCCATGGCTGTTGACGAGCTGCCGGAAGTTGATATTTCCGATTTCACCACCACCATTAGCACCACCGACAGCGCAACAACCCCTAAGGACGATCACTGCGGTAACTGGGATGGTTGGTCTCCGCTGGTGGATTGGGAAGCACTTTTGGTAGATCATGAAGAAGACTTCGGCGACCTATTTGAATCCGAAGTCGACGAAGAAATTGACAAGACGGTTTCCCACTCCGAAGAAGATCAAACTCTTGCATGGGCCCATGCAACGTTGTCAGAACCATCAGTCTCAGCTCTTTCGGATGACTCGAAAGGGCTGAGACTAGTCCATCTCTTGATGGCAACAGCAGAGGCGCTAGATAATAAAAACCATGATTTGGTTAAAGTGATATTGGTTCGTCTCAAACATTTAGTGTCTCCAAATGAAGGCACTAATATTGAAAGACTTGGGGCTTATTTCACTTACGCCTTATTTAACTTGCTTAAATTAGGCGTCAGGGGTGATGGTGGTGAAATGGTGCAATATAAACAAATGAAGCACTTTCACCACCAGCCCCACCAACCGTCAGAATGTGACATTTTGTCTGCATTCCAACTCTTACAAGACATGTCACCGCACGTAAAGTTCGGGCATTTCACCGCCAACCAAGCCATCATCGAAGCAGTGACTCACGAACAACGAGTTCACATAATCGATTACGATATTATGGAAGGGATACAATGGGCGTCACTGATGCAAGCATTGATCTCCCGTAAAGAGGGACAACGGTCACCCACCCCCCACCTCCGCATCACCGCACTCTCACGTCCCGGAAGTAGCCGGAAATCCATATTCAACGTCCAAGAAACCGGGCGTCGGTTAACCGCTTTTGCGGCTTCAATCGGGCAACCTTTTACGTTCCGCCAATGCAAACTAGATGCCGAAGAAACATACAAACCGGCATCCGTAAAACTAGTAAGAGGAGAAGCTATCATCATCAATTGTATGTTACATCTTCCACATTTCAACCACCGATCACCAACATCGGTTGCTTCTTTTCTTACCGGATCCAAGAGCCTAAACCCGAGACTAGTGACACTTGTGGAGGAAGAAGGACAAGTTGAAGGCGGGTTCGTGGGGCGGTTCATGGACATCTTGCACCACTACTCGACTGTGTATGATTCGTTGGAAGCCGGGTTTCCAATGCAAGGACGGGCTCAAGCGTTGGTGGAGCGGGTGTTCTTGGGACCACGAATTGTGGGTTCGGTGGCTCGAGTGTATCAAGAAGAGGGTGGATCATGTGGTTCGTGGGGTGATTGGTTGAAGTCCGAACCCGGGTTCCAGCCAATGAACATAAGCTCCGCGAATCATTGTCAGGCGAAGTTGTTGTTGGGGTTGTTTAACGATGGTTATAGGGTGGAGGAACTTGCGAGTAACAAGCTTGTCTTAGGTTGGAAGTCTCGCCGCTTGCTTTCCGCTTCAACTTGGGGATATTACGCCCATGACATTATAGCCTAGTGGCATTCTGTGGAGAGACAAAGTTTTGGGACCATTAAATCAGTGGTTCGTCACTTATCCAAATTTGCTGTTAAAAATTTAATATTTTGGGTGGCGAGCGTGACTTATGGTAAATATGAAGGGTCCGAATAACTGGAAAAGGATAATAGGAGGATCATTTTGGTAACGGCATGGGAGATTTGGAACCTTGGAAGGCGAGAAACGAAGCACATTTTAATAATAACCACACTCATTTCAACAAAACGGCGGATACATTCAAGGAGAATTCGTTTTTTTTTTTTTTGTTTTCTAACAGATCTAAATATGTACTTTTGTAATTTGGGTTAACGGTGAAATATTAATATATATTTCAAATAAAAATGATAAATTAAATAAATACTTCAACTATTAATCAGCATTGTTTGTCATGAATAAAATAAGTTGGGATGGTTTTGTTTAACTAAATATGGCAAAATTGCAATACAAGGTACCAAATTTGACATGTGTAAAGATTGAGAAACTTATGGTGAAGACAAGCCACTTTATCTTTACAATTTACACCAAACATATTTCATAACAAGCATACACGTCCCTTACCCAACAATTATCATATTACCAAATAACCCTTCATCAACCACATATATAAATATATATATATTCTCATGCAACATCCCATACATTATGAAGCTTCCAATCAATTTCTCTAGCAAAAAAAATGGCAATTAAAACCGTGATCCGGCCCAGTGCAACTAATCGCCAAGCAACTTACTTCTTCGGTTGGTTTTCGTGGTCGTTTGTGCCCCTACACGAAGATAGCGCACGAACAAATGGCGGCTATAGGTGGAGTAGGAAGTGGAGGAAGGTAGTGACCAAGGTGGTTGAAGATTGCAAGAGGGGTATATATGGGTCATCAAAGCCTTTGATATTCCGGTATGATAGTGTTAGTTACTTAAAGAATTTTGATGAGGGAAAATATAGTGATGTATGTTATCCTCATGGGAGTAGATCTTCTGATCCGGTTTTGAAAGAATGCATTTCGTTGCAAATGTAGGTTGTGAGCTTTGATACAAAGCTAATATAATAAAAGAAAGATTCGTGTTTGGAACAACAAGTCTAACTTTGGGAATGTATTCTCATTACATTTGTTAAACAAGTATCTTGATGTTTGTCTAAGAGTGGCAACACACTAATGTTTGCCCATTGATAAACATCTAAAAAGTCTAGACGAGAATCTTATCTAAAATCTTATTTTTAGTAAGTCAAAAGATAGCTCTCACATACAACCACCAAATTTTGACATACCTGCATTGCTAGGTACACGATAATCCCTCGGTGAAAGTCCCTTCTACATGGTTTAGGATATCCGTCGTTGATGCTATGTTGCCCAAGAGTGCACCACATTTATGTCTGCCCATTGACAAATGTCTAGAAAGCCTAAGCGAGAATATTATCTAAATTCTTATCTTTAGTATTACTCAAGTAAGTCAAAAAAGAGCTCCCACATACGGCAACCAAATTTACTTAACATGTCTGATAAAATATGAATATTACATTACATTCATTGAATACGTTGTTGATTTGTCAAAAATTATTTGACGTCGATGATACTCAGTATTCTAGTAGTATACAATAACCTATTAACAAATTTAATAACCCTAAAATTTAAGAAAAGTACAAACTTATATAATTACCTTCATAACACTCGTTAAGAATGAATTATAAAACCAATTAAACTAACAACTTGAGCAATTTTAGCCATTAAAGTATTAAACTTATTTGATAAGCATTGCACCGAACACTCGCCGTGGAACCACATAAATTATTCCCCAAATAGTACTTGATCCTTATATCCTCTTCAACAAAAAGTTCACCTTTTACTCCGAGGATAGGGTCATGATTCATCGTAACGTCGACACAGTGTGGAGGGTTTGAAGATGGAGCATTTTACGATATGTAGACGTCACGTAACACATGTAAAAAAAGTGGCATTGTGAAAAAAAATAAGGATGTGGAAAGGGGCGTGGAAGAGGGACGTTATTCGACATGTATCACCAATTTAATATTTATTTTCTATTTAAAATTATTAAAAATCCATTAAAATTATTTTAAGAAAATTAATATTAATGAAATAAAAAAACATAAATTTAAAAAAACTGTAAACTCAAAAATTAAAAATTACATAAACTTTAATTTTCGTCTTCGTCTTGAAACGCTCTAAATCTGTAAACCTAATCCGCTCGAAGATTGTGATGTATTGTATTATGTTTAATTTCATTTAAGTTCGCTTCTTTTTCGTCATCACTTAATTCTATGGTGCTTAGTTGACTTGTCTCCTCGTAATACTCGCAGATTGCACGTCCATCATCCTCTAAAATCATGTTATGCAAAATAACGCACGCGTACATCACAGTCCGAATACTAGGGTTTTCCATAATTCTACATGACACTTTCAAAATATGTCATCTTGATTGCAAAACACCAATGCTCGTTTGATGTCCTTTCGTGTCGCCATTTGAACCCATTAAACTTACGTCTTTTTTCGTCTAGCGTGGTTCCCTAGGTAAATGATTTTACGAACACAGCCCAATCCGGGTATATACCGTCTGTCAGATAATAACCATATTTATACTTTGCACCATTAACAAAAAAATATCATTTCGGCCCAACACCGTTCATATGGTCGTTGAAAATGAGTGACTGATTAAGAATACATAAATCATTATTTCCAGCAGGCATACTAAAGGATGCATGCCAAATCCAAAGATCTTGAAATGCAAGCACTTCAAGTTTCGTAGCTATTTTTTTATAAAATCCTCTACTGTGTTGCCCGACCCATGATGTTGGACAATTTTCCCACTCCTATTTTATACAATCTAAACTACCGATCATCCTTAGGAAACCATAAAGCTATTCATGAGCCTCCAAAAGTTGTTGTATCTCACCAAACATAGGATTTCTCAAATATTTTTTACATATAATTCAACGACACACTCACATAAATAATGGAGACTTTCCCTCGTGGTTCGTAACGACATTTTCATATATTCATCCATAATGTCGGAGGCCGTCTCATAAGCTAATTGCTTAAGCGCGACCATGACTTTTTGCAACGTCTAGAATTCTAGGCGACCACGCGCATCTTTTTTTTGTCGAAGAAATCATATTTACTTGATAAATCGTTTGATATTATAAGAAATAATTCACGGCTCATACTAAATCGATTTCTGAAAGTACTATCATCATAATTTGGGTTTGGTGAAAAATAATCACTTACCAATAAATCATGTGTGGTGACGCGGTCCCGTACTATGTATTTTCTCCTTTTGGGTTCCATTACAGCTTGAACCACCTTTTGAACCGTCGAAATTATGAGTGTCGATCCCTCGTCACCCGAAGAGAATAAATTAAGTTGTCAAGCCCAGACGACAACAAGGAAGATGAAGGTGAAGAATTTGAGACTTCCATTTTTTATAAATTTTATAAAAAATGGGAAAGAATATGTGGTTGAAAAGAGAATAATTGGATGATTTAGTGTATAGTTTTTTTTTATAAAATTGTTGTGAAATGTGTAAGTATATACAGGGTTTTTTTTAAAAAAAAGAAAGTTTCGTTTAGGTCAATCAAACTTCGCCCGTTGTTAGAGGTTTGCCCTCCACGCTAGTGGAGATCTTGAAGCCCAATTGAAAATACCGAAACAGCTCCTGGGAACAATGTAGGTTTATGGGCGTTGACTGGTAACAACGGCGCTTTTCGACGTCCACAACGCATGGTCTAAGAAGCTAACAACCATCGCCTATAAAGATATTTATTTAAAAATGCTTATATATTTTTTCAATCAAGAAACTCGTTTCTTTTATTAAATGCGATGACAACATAATGATGCAAATCATGCAAAGCTATAGCAACTTGTTGCCTTTTAATTTCTTTTACTAAAGCTATGATATATGACGTGTAAAATCGAACAATGTTTCCTCTCATATCAATGACTTGACATTAATATCGACGCAAATTCAAAGTATAGTTTCCTTTTGCAGTCTTGCGTGACAGCATGAGAATGGATAATGGGCAACACCGACGATCTTAAACTCTCTATGCAAATAATCATTTTTTCCTTTTGACATTATAAGAAAAGAATTCCACATGTATTGTAGTCATAAAGGGAACCATAAGAAAGTTGGGCATTCAATGAAAAGGAGACATCTTTGTTTTAAGTCACACAGGACGGTAAATAAACCAAACACGAACACGAATATAGGCATGTTTATGTTTGTTCATTTGACTTTAATCGAATATGAACAAGAACTTGAACATATAATCGAACAAATTTTTATGTTCGTGTTAATTTATTTGACTTTAACCGAACATAAACAAATAATCAAACACATTTTTATGTTCGTGTTCGTTCATTAAGAAATCTGGCTTGTTCGTGTTCGTTTATGTTTGTTCGTTTAAAGCTTAAACGAACAGTTCACGAACACAAACAAAAAAATTACTGAATATATTTGAATAGACATAAACAAACAGAAATTAACATGATTGAACAAACGTAAACAAACACAAATAAACGTAACTGAACAAATATAAACAAACACAAATTAACATTAGTGAACACAAACAGACAAGTCTAATATATTATAGTTCATCCGAACATACATCTAAATTAGGGTTTACAGATACTAAATTATAGTTTTTTTTATATGAATATTAAGTAATTGATCAGTTAGTATCGGAGAAAAATTTTATTTTTATTACTAGAAAACTTAATTACTAATTAGTTATCTTTACATAAGTAGTAAGAAAACCTAATATTTATATAAATATAACTATTTAGGAATTTACTAAAATTTAAACGAACATAAATGAACGAACAGAAGGTGTGTTCATGTTCGTTCATTTAATTAAACGAACAATTTTTTTCATGTTCATTTGTTTATTAAATAAACGAACATAAACGAATTCCCGCCGAACAAGTTCACGGACAGTTCATGAACGTTCAGCTCGTTTACATGCCTAGTTTTGGGTGGATGCTATCACTAGCTTAGCTCTTTAAAATGTTGGGTTATTTTTATCTTAACTTTTATGGTGTTTAGACATTATTGTCTAGCAGAGATGAATATGATCGGTTGATTTTGCTGGTGATACGATAATACCGTAATGGTTCGTCAGTGATCCAAATTTGTTG
Organism: Scalesia atractyloides; assembly: GCA_947069175.1. Lineage (NCBI taxonomy): Eukaryota > Viridiplantae > Streptophyta > Magnoliopsida > Asterales > Asteraceae > Scalesia > Scalesia atractyloides. Next base: position 2,999,192 of record CAMTDV010000022.1, read on the forward strand.
TTAAAAAAATAAATAAATAACTTAAAATAGTGCTATAGTATCCTTTGTTATTAGTGATTTTCTTTTAGTTTTTTCGTAGTTAGAAATAATCTTTTAACTCTAAAACTTTTTAATGTATAACGATTTTATCCTTAACTTTTTAGTGATTACAAACGAAAATAGTGTAAGGTGTTTAATGAGTATGTTTGTATAACTTCCTGATAATAATTTATTAGACTGGATATAAGAAGCTGGTATTTATCATTTATTATTAGAATTTAATTTGATAGTATTTCAGCATATAAAATATATCAAGAAAATCATAAGTGATACATTGAAATAAGTAAAGGAAAAAAAAAAAGAAAAAAAAACGTTACAGAAAGATGTATAATATTATCAGTAGCGGATCTAGCGTACAAATCGGAGGTATCCTAGTTTTCTTTTTTTTACATCATGGGTATCCTTTATATAAAACAAAAAAAATCAAAATTTTACACTATGTAGACAGAGTTGAGTGATAGCTCATGGTACCCTGCTTGTACACTACCTTCATCGTTGAAAATTATTAGGATAAACAAAATAAAAAAATAGAATAAACTTATTTTGGAAGATGATTCTAGTAAAGAATATTATGGGATCCATGCACAATGTAGGGTGTAAAGATTCCAAACTGACGATATAACCAATGGCGGATCCAGCCCTGTTTTATGGGTTCATATGGACCCACTCGGTTTGGAAAAAATGGAAAAAATTTAGTGAGAACTTTGAATGATTTGAAAAAAAAGAGTGAGAATCTATTAAAGCGAACCCACCGAAAGAAGTTTTTTGATCCACCACTGGATCTAACGACCCTTTACACACATGCATCTATAATAGACACTCTCCAAGCTAGTTAAAATTACCAAATTGTCCCCATAGCTCATCTATAAAAACTCGGTTTCATCATCCAAAAAGAAACAAGATATCATATATACATCTCTTGAAGAAAATGATGATCGCAACTAAAACCATCACTGAAAGACAATCGTCTAAATTCTCTGAATGTTCATCGTTCTCATCGGCGTCTCTGACAGTGAGTTCACAAGAATGAACAATGAGGGAGGCCGAAGCTGGAAGTGGAAGAAAGTGATGAAGAAGTTGGTTGAAAAAAGCTTTGCTTTTGTCAATGGACCAGCACCCCATTGGTTAAATATGCTGTTAATTATACGTAAAATAAATTGAGAATATGTTATGTATGAAATTATTATCAATCATGGTACATAATATTATGATTAGCTTTTTCTTGAATTTAATAAAAATAAATGACTAAGTTTGTTGTTGACGAATATATCATCTACTATTAGAAAACTCGGCATTTATGATCGAAATCGTAATGCATAATGATCAATATTATCGACCGAAGAACAAGATCCGGTTACAAAACAAACCTAATTTTGCCAACTTGTCAATGTTACAACTTGTGACTCAAAACCTCTCACATGTGAGTTAAGCTAACATAGCCTAGTGGCATATTGGAGGTGGGATAAAACTTAGGACCATTAGGTCTTCGGTTTGATTCTCACAAGGGTGGTTACCCCAGATTTATTGGGCTTTCTTCTGAATTGGTGTATGGGCATTATTGCCTAGTAAAGATGGATATGATGGGACGGTTCCGCTGGTGACACAATGATGCTCCAGTAATCATCAGTGATCCAAATTTATGGTTAAAAAAACAAAAGCAAACATAGTAATTTGAACCATAGACGGGGTAAATTTTGGTGAACAATGACGAGCGTTTGGTGTATGTTTGTAGCTCTAATCTTGATCATTCACTTAAAAAATAGTAAAACTTCTCACTATTTCAGTATTTCTTAATTTGATGGAAAAGATGATTGTCACAATGCTCTGGATTAAAATTATTTAATTATTCGTGAGTTAGACTAACTAAAAAAATAATAACTAATGACTACTAGGAGCGGACAAATCAGAATTGTACTGTTTAAAAATAGTTTGTAAAGTCGAATAAGTCATGATTTGAGTCTACTTTCTGTTCTGATATAACTTGGCAAGTTTTTTAATGAAATAAAAGACATAATATTTATGTGTAAAAAAAGTCATGATTTGAGTCGAATTGAGGAAGAACCCTAATGTTAAAGTTCAGAAATTTTAGGTACACTCTAGATAGTAAGTTTATAAGAAATCATATAAACTAGTCTTAAACCCCCGTATTGCATGGCGAGAGACGTGAAATCGTACTATGTAACAACCAAATGAAGACCAAAACTTGAAAAACGCATAAAACAAAATCACGAATCTTAAAATCAAGTAACTTACGTGACGTGAAACATAGACAAAGTCGAATGTATAATGGCATGTATTAAAATTTTGAGGGGGTAAAAAAACCTAAGGGGCCAAATGTGACAATTAAACATCATGCCATGTAGCAATCAAACGATGATCAAATTCGGGAAAAACGTAAAACAAAATTAATATAAAAAACTAAACTCATTTAACGTTGTCCGCAAAATTATTAAAAAAAAACCAAAATTTTATTGAAAACTATAAAATCTTAAAGTTTAATAATAACTAAAAAACTATAAAATCTTAAAGTTTAATAATAACTAAAAAACTATAAAAGACAAAACCAAATAAAAAAAAGTTACTATAGTTTTTTTTTTTTGGGCTTTTATGGTTTTCTTTGGGCTCCGGCGCATTAGCTGTATCGACAAGACAACAACATGCAATACGATGAGTCTTATTTATGGGATTAATCATTGATATTCAAATTTATTTTCTAAACATGTTTCAAGCTAAATGTCAATACCCACTTTAGCTTAAGGGGAAATATTAGAATAAAAAGTTAGTTGCATTAGTTAGTAAGTTAGTTAGCTGATTAATAGTGATATTTAACTACTATAGAGAAGTGTTTGGTATTGAATCATTAAGAGAAATACATATGATGGGCACCATTCGGGTACCCCTTTCGGTCACTATACCTGCACGTAAAACTGGCCGTCAGGTATCAATCACTGCATTCGCAATGCGCAGTGAATATGTATGATTGGTGGGTAGAGTAAACGGGGCTGGGCACATGATTCTAGGGTAGATGAAAAGAGTAAAGCTGGTGATCTAGTGGCAGGGGCGGAGGTATAGTGTAAGTAGGTGTAGCACGGGCTACGGCTCAACCCCGTCTTTGTAGTGTAATTTTTTTTTTATTTTTTTTCCTTTTTATATAAAGGATACCCCTGAACAAATACGGGGATACCCCTAAAAATCATGTTAATTTATTAAAATCCAAATTTGTATAAACCCAACATTTTTACAACACCAAACTTGTATAATAATTAAGCCCAAATGATAGAGTTAACCCAAATTAAGAACAATATAATTGAAAGAGGCACAATTGATAAACTTAGCCCAAGCCCCAAAACAATAAAATATCCCTTGGTGTATGGGCGGGAAAGTTGGAAGCAGAACGTAACAACGAATTGCGATCGTCCTAGCGTCCCTGCTGTTGCTCGACGTCCCTGCTGTTGCTTCGTTAGCTGATGGTTGACCTGCGTGTTTGGTGAGTGTTTCTTGTCCTTTGATTTTTTTGTTTGTTGTTATTGTTTATGTAGTATTGTCGTTTATAGATTTGTTAGGGTTTAGTGTTTAGATAAGTTAAGGTTTACAAAACTTATAGTTTTCTTGTTAAATTATAGTTTTCTTGTTAAACTAGGAACTTTAATTCTTTGAAGTTAAATATCCATTCCTTAAAGTGAATACGAAATCATAATCTAAAAAACAATCTCGAATGGACCCGGAATATTTGAACAATGCTATGGCTTGTGTGGTCGAAAAAGAAACTTTTGATAAAGTAAAAGACGACGATGTGATAGAACGATTTCAACCTATGAAGACAATTAGAGGACAAATCTATTAGTTATTTTTTACTCTATTTATATTGTTTTTTAATTATTATTGTATGATTATACGGTAAAAAAAATTTAGAATACCTCTAAGTTAATGGGCTAGCTCTGCCCACTGTCTAATAATATTAGGATAGTTGTTAGTAAAGAGGACAATGGAGGATTGGTAAATATTAGGATAGATGAAATGAATGTCCCCTGCTCCCTCATTTCACACTTTATGCTTGTACCAAATGATAAAATGTAGGTTATAGTTTCCTAAAGAAAAGTGATGAGGGAGTAATGGTTTGCGAAGGTGTAAGAGATGGCCCAAGAGAATTTAATATTTGCCAATGTTTTTTCATTCATGTTATATTTAAATACAGATAATAAATTTTATAAATAATATACTTGTTTAAGCTCTTAAGCTTTGTCATGTTTGTTATGTGAAGATTGGACTCAAGCTTGTTTATTAAACGTGTGTTTTGTTTAAGATTGTTTCAAAGTCGTTAACGTTGATTTAATCTCTAGTTTTTAGCGAATCGAGTAAATATTAAACAACCATAACCAATGTTTTCAAAACCTGAACGAACAGCAAACTGGTTGCTTTATCAGTTCACAGGTCAAATCGACTTACATCATAAATAATATTAAATTTAAATTGTACAAATATATCTATTACAACATAAAATATAAAAATACTTGTTGTTTTAGTGTGAATCTAATAAAATAAATAAAATATGAAGTCTTAAATAACGAACAGGTTAAAAATATGAGGTCTTTAAGAAAAGAAAAAATTTAAATCCTGTTCGAGCACTCAGCCCGACTAGTAACCAATTCGTTCAAATGGAGAACAGTTAAATTAGCTGAACCATATAAGTTCCATAAAATGTTTTAAAAACCGGTTTTTAAATTGTACCGGGTCAGGTTTAAAAATGGTTCAACCAGTTGATCCGTGTTGTACGGGGCGTTGCAACCGGCTTGACTAATTAACCCTATAAATCCATAAAATACAATTTTACTAAAAAATCCAAAGCTACATCATTTCATAATAAAAATATATTTTAAAAGTTAATCTATAATAAAAAAATAATTCAAAAATTCATTATTGATACCCTTTTGAGCTCTAAGTTTTACTAAGAAGGTAAATTGTCACCTTTTTAAGCCCATAAAAGATTACAAGTCCAAATTTTAACATTTAACCTGGTACCAAGTTAGTAGTCTGACCACTTTGGTCCGGTTTCGAAAACACCAGTCGCATTCGCACCATTTAACGAAAAGTCACAAGTGATTTGCTAAACTATCTTATTAGTGGGAAAATGTTTACAAATAGTGACTAGTGATTCCTACAACCATAACTGAATCTATCTATACCTAGTGATAGAGTCGGATTCACTTTAAGTCACAAAATACCCGGATGTGAGAAAACCAAGTTTGGGTTAGATTTATATTTTGCACCAAGTGGTCCTACGAAAGCGAACACACGGACCCAGCCGGGCCTATTTAGACCTTGTCTTATTCTATAGGTTCAACATGGACCTCGTCTTCATCTGCTTATCAACTGTACCTTTTGCCAGTTAACCTTGAACCACAACTACCTCAATCTGACACTAATCCAGATCTTCATGGAACACTTGTTGGGTTTACTTCGTGTTCACATCCACTGAGGTGTAAACCTTGCGGTTCGTGACGTCACTACCAGTGATCCATACGTCGTCATCCGTATGGGCAAACAGGTAATCATCTGTTTCACTTTTTATTTATTTATTTATTATTTCACACTTTATAAGCTTCATGTTATCGTTTTTTGTTTGATCGGTGATCCCTAATTTGATCTGCCTTTCACGACGTCGTTTTAAGAACCAGTGAATTTTTTAATTTTTAATTGTTATAAAGAAATTGAAAACTCGTGTGGTTAAGAAAAACATGAATCCTGTGTGGGATGAAGATTTGACTCTCTCCATCGCTGAGCCTCAACCCGTTACGCTTGTAAGTTTTATATTTATTTATTTATTTATTTATTTATTTTATACTTGTTATCAACTAGTTGATGTCCCGTCTTTGCCTTTGTTGCGGAGCGATAAACCGAATATTTCTCAATCAATTTAAAAAACAATGTTATCGTTTTGCTAGAAAAAAAAACTAAAACGATGAGAGGACTGTAATTGTATTCTCGGGTCATTTGGGTTTTTTTTATGATATTGTATCGGGGTTGTTAGGTTCAAGTTGTTCGGTTATCGAGTTAAATGTGTCGAGTTATTTGGGCAGTTTAGGTTTGGACATATTTGTTAATTACATTCGTGTTATTTGGAAAGTTTAATGTGTATTCATGAATTCTTCCTAACATGGGAAGTATTTATTGATTTAGTTGGGTTAATCGGGTTCCTTTATTCAGTTGGGGTTATTTGGGTTTTTGATGTTTAAAGGTCTAACCAAAACCTAACCTAATAACGATTGATTTAATGGGTTTTCTGGTTTTTCGGGTAACGGGTATTTTCGGGTCGGGTTATTGGGTACACATGAATTCGGTTTGGGTTATTTATGTTTTTGATGTTTAAAGGTTTAACCAATACCTGACCTAATAACAATCGGTGTAATGAGTTTTCTGATTACGGGTTTATGTAGAATGGAGTGTGTAACTTTTAAATTATTTGATTGGTCGATTAGAATTAATTAATTAATTAAAGATATTATAATAAAGCTGGATCTGTCTTATTTGAATCTCATAAAAAAATGTGACTTTCGCACTTTGGAGATGGTCAGATCACAGATGGGTCTCGTTCTCCTATACTTAAATATTATTATTCCCTTAAATTTTAATGGAATATATGTTTTCCATGATCATATCTTTTAGTTTTTGAACCAACTAGTGGGTTACACTTGCATTTCGTGGCGGAGTGATCCAATTTTTAAAGGAAACGTAGACACAATAGTAAAAAATAACGTTAATGGCATAAATTCGTTTGATATTGGTTCGGTTCATTAAAATACCGAAACTTACCAAAAGAGAAAAAAAAGTCATCATACGACCGAAAAACACCGAGATGTGTTTACATCGATCGAAATAATAAAAACGAATATCGATTTCGGTACTGATGTTGTTCGGATAGTATTAGACCGTTCATTTTGTTACATGTACAATCCCAGGTTTGATTGAAATTTAAAAAATAAAAAAACCAAAAAATAGAAAAAAAAAAAAGAAAATATGAAAAAAATTCACAAAAGACAAAAATAAAAAAAAATAAAATCCACTATGGCTAAGAAGTTTATATAAATTATATATATAATAATACTACTTTTAAATCTACCAATCATGTCTTGTGTAGGTTAGCAACTTGAATTGATGTAAACTCAACACGGCTCATTTAACTAATTATTATTATATATACATAACAGAGAAAGCTGTCAAGCTATAGCTATAGTAATTTTAAATTCACATGATGTTAACTCACAATCTAATCATAGACTTTCATGTATCTTTTGTCCTTTTTGTCTTTTAAAATTTCATCATTACTCATATATATTAACTTTCATCAATCTAGAAAAAGATTAAATTTTTTTAAAGGCCCATGAAAAGATTAGAAAAAAATAAAGGATAACCCATAAATTATTTTTAACAAATAGTATAAACATAATTTAAAATCAACAAAAATGAATATTACTAAACTAATATAGTTTGAATTAAATTAAAATTACAGTGAAAAGCACAAGAAATATTCATAAGATATGTATCAAAAGAACAAAAACAAACATAAGCATAAAAAGATTTTCTCGTTTCACTCCTAGCTCTCTCTTGATTTAGTTTCTTCACCGGACCAAAATTTATCAGTACAAGTATCGGTGCCATCAAAAAATTTACCGATATTCGTTTTTATAGTTTTAAACTAATAATAACATGTGTCAACATCCTTTTAGGTCTATCGTACTACTTTTCCTTTTGAATTCTATTTCAGTTGCTATAACGAGTGTTGGTTCCATAACGATATCATAACAAAATGAACTGATACATACGGTATTCCTGGCGCATAGCGCGGGGAATTTTACTAGTTTATCTAAATGGGTTGGCGAAGGATGTTAATTAAATCGTGATCAAGATGTAAATGAGTCGAAACAGGTTGCATGTTGTACTAAATGGGTTAAAACAGTTTGTACACTGGTTAGTTGACCTTATAAAATATATTTTTTTCTTCAAAATTAGACAATCCAACCTGTTTATTTAAATAATTTAAAATTGTCAACCCAAACACAATCCATTTAATTAAACGGGTTAAACATGTAAACCCGGGCACACCCTATTTATCAAACGGGTTATAAATAACAACCCAAAACATCGTTAAATCCATGTCTTGTTTCAGTTCCTGCAGAAATTTTCTGTTATAATATATGTTAAAATTTGTTGAAAATACTCTTTGCAAACAAAACAGGAGGTATATGACAAGGATACATTAAGTTTGGATGACAAGATGGGGAGTGCCGTATTCGACATTCCAGGCTCCAGAGGCCTCTAGATGTTGTAAGCCTTGTCGAGTGTTTGTTTTGTAAATCTTATCAAACCCTGCTAGTTTTTATGTTGTTGAAAGTGTTGGGTGTTACCTATGTAAAAGAACATCTTAGGATTTTATTTAAGGATTAGTATATGTAAGTTTTGGAGCCGTTGATTAGGCGGGCTTATAGTTGATTAAACGGTTGGTGTTCTAGACAGAGTTAATAAGACATATCACCATAACAGATAGCCTAAGTGCTTGCATTTTTTAGGGCTTGATACAGTGCAATTTTCACGATAACAAGAATGCTGCAAGTTTTCCGTTCTCACTACGTGAAAAGTATCTATCTCATCTGAACTTGATGAACCCCAAATCTAGCGTTAAGTCTGCGATTCTAAAAAAAATCTGCGAAGAAAGGTGTCGTGTTCCATTTAGTGAACTTCATGAACGTATACTTGTATTTAATGAACTAAATTGTACCCGTACCCGTACCCATACCCATTTTGCCTATTCAGTACATGTATTTCGGTATTCCATACTTGTGGGTATGGATACAAAGTACTTTTTCGGTAATGTATGTTATTGATACTGAATATAGGTTTTTTCTGAAAGATGTGAATTATTCGCGAATGTCGAGAGGTCAAACATACGTTGTCTTAACCGGGTCCGTGCTAGATAGCCCCCTCACACAATAGATTCCCAATTTAAACCCCTCAATGAGAAACCCCTATCACCTAGACTCGAACTTGAGACCTGGAGGGAAAAACTCACTCGGGCCCACTATAGGTGACTCTTAAATACTCGTGGCCACCACTAGAGCACTAGTGATGATTTTTTTTTAATATTTATAGGTATTTGTTGATTACGAATGAATTTGATATTATGCTTTATTTTCGTATTATGGTATTATGTTACTCATACCGAGTTTTACCTATTTGGCACTCTTATTGTATTGTTACTTCTACCGATTTTATCTATATGATGCCCGTACTATATTGCATACGTACCGAATTCACCTATTTGACACCCGTACGAGTGCTAAAAAACAAAGTGGTACCAACAGGGTACCATAGCAATACTGATATTTGTACCGATACCGTACCAATATATTCGGCACGATATTCAGAACCCAATTTTGTACCATATTCAGTACCCAATTTTGTATAGTTTAATTCAGTACCACCGAAGAAATCCTTTGTGCATTATGATAACTTGATAAGTATAAATTATTTTCCATAAAACTAACTAAACATCTTGGAAAAATAAGGCTAGTAGGCTACCAAAAGAACATGGGCATATGCTTTTAGCTAGAGCCATACTTAGTGACGGATCTAGAAAACTTTCATAGGGGTAACGTTTTAAAAGAAAGGGGTACGAAATCGAATAAACGTCAAATTTTTCCAAAATTTACACTACCGCTGGAGCGCCAAGGGGTAGCGGAGGCTACCCCTTATAATAAGGTACATCCGCCCCTGGCAATACTCCAAAATTGCATCCAAAAATTTCATTGTATAAGTCTAGTTGTTCTTCACGACCATAAGGTGATAGCCTCACTTCTGTTTTTATTCCTGCACACAGAATTTGACGTTGTGATTAAAGTCCCTTTTAATTTTAAACAACCTAATCAAAGCTTCTCTAGTAAAACATCTTGTTAGTTTTAATTTTAATCACTTCTTTTTTTGACACAGCAAATATGGATCAGGACCAAGACATAAACCTAGATCAACATCATTTCCATAACCGATTAACGCCCCTGCCATGTGGTGTGGCATGGGCGACCGACATTAAACACCGGTATGGTATCGGTCAATGGCGAATACAGAACATTTTTTGTACGGGGGCACATTATGAGTCGGCTCAAATTCGATCCCAAAAAAGATTATGCACATCAACTAATTTAGGCACAGAGACAGGTCTATTAGTATTACTAGATAGATAGATAGATAGATAGATAGATAGATAGATAGAAAAATTTATTTTTAAGAAACTCTTGCTTCTACATGAAAAACATATATATAATATATAAATTAATTTGCATAACCAAAACAATCAAACATATTACACACTTAAAGAAGCAAACACAATTATAACTCTATAAATTAATTTACAAAAGAATAAAAATAAACAATCAAACAAATAGTGGATTAAAACATACCCATATTATGGATTAGAATAAAGCATTTTGAATCACAAATCAACATGCCGGAGTTAAGAACTGAGGTTCATGGAGTCATCATGGCTTCTGTCTGCGCCATTAGGTATTTAGGTTAGGACTAAATATTTGAGGCCGTTAAATATAAAAAGACTTGGGTCATGGCCTATGAGCTAAAATTTAAAAAATCTACACTATATAAGGTTTGGGTACGGTGGGCCTATGCCCACCCTCTTCCCTGAGTGTATCCGCCACTGGTATCGGTGTTAGAGGGGTGAAATGATGGAGCGTTAGGCGGTTCATGCCTATTTTGTTTAAAGTGTTTTGTTTTCTGATACTTGGATCTGAAATTTTATTACCGACACATTGGATAGCAATCATGATGTAGGTAAAGTCTTTGTCTCATCTTGTTTTGTTCACAATTGAGTTTGGATTGTTTTGCTTCATATGCTTCGATTCTGTCTGTAGTATAAATTTGTCTCAGATTCATCTCGTTTTGCCCTGCTGATGGTTTTTGTTGTTAATCTGAGAGCGTTTTCTCATCTTTGTTTTGGTCTATCATGTTGGTGAGAACCATTTTGTTTTAGTCATAGTTGTTCATATCTGATTTTCGTCTTTATTTTTGTATTTGTGTACTTCTGTAAGTGGATATGTTTTTTTTAGTAAGTAACCATTTTGTTCCTGTGGTTCTTTTGTTATGAACATGGTTTTCTTCTTTTCAACTGAGTTTCAAGGACTTTTTTGTTAAGTTTTTTTTCCGAGTTTCATATTCATTTTTGGATATAATGGGTCTATTACCTGTTGATCCTTTAATTATTAATCTCTTTTTTTTTGTTTGACACAACAAATATGGATCAGGACCAAGATCGTTTCAGTGTATTAAGTGATACGCTTTTAACATCCATTTTTCGCGTAAAGACTTCTACAGCTTTCCAAGCTTATGATGACATGCAGACGGTTTAGAACTTAGATTCAGGGGAGGTTTTTTTTAACGCCTACAACGAGTGGATGGGCCTCTATTAGGGCCGGCTTGAAGGCAATTGAAGTGAAGCAGTGGCTTGAGGCCACCACTTTTAAGCGGCCGCTAAATTTTTTAGGGTTTTCCTGTTTTGTTGTTAGTTGCTACAAAAGAAGAGGAAAGTATTAAACGGTTTTTTACTTTTCAGAGAGAAATAGTTGCAAGCATCATATGATTTATGTAGAGAAATGAGATAAACCATCATAAAACACTTATAGGCATGTAATTTCCCTAGTTTCTCTCTGAATCTTTAACTCTATGTGTAATGTTTAGTAGAACAAGTGTTATTCATCTTCGCATGTTGCGGGATGTACAATATGTTTTTGCCTAGTTATCATGATACATGCAAATAGACACACAAATCTTAGAGCTCATAACTTGACCTCCGCCGCTTGGATCTCGTAACCTGCTACCACTCATCTTGGATCCTACCTTTGCCCATGTATCTATAAACACATCAAATGGTCAAATGTCAATCCATTGTTTTAGCTATATCAATATAACGCTTATACAATATAAGAAACTCACTGTGTATCCTCGAATCAAACGTGCGATTGCGTAAATGAGTATCTAAAGCCGTTACAGTGCGTCAAAATAAATAATAATTCTATCAATATCATTATCACCCTAAATAAATATTCACACATACCTACATGTAAATACATAGATTGATTTGTTTAGTTAGTTTATGATCGTTTAATCTCACACGTGTCACCCAAATACAAATCATAATATAGTGAAATGTCTAAACAATTAACTTAATTATTGGGTTCGAGTTGTTACCGAGCACTCAACCTGAGTTGACTAGGTTTGATAATGAAACTCATCAGTTTATTTTTATAGGAAATCATCAGTTAAAGACTCGAACCTGATGACACATTAAATATGAGATTTGAATTGAAACCTGAAGCAATTAATTTGCTTTATCGAGCATGATATATTTTTTATCTGCTTCGGAAATTTCTAATGTTAGATTTAATACACATGAATTCGTTTGATAACTCACTTCCTATGGCTGTCACATCGCATCTGAATCCCTCCTGCATTATGTTGTTGAACTACAAAGAACATGATATATATATATATATATATATAACTTGCATATATAAATAGATCACGTGACCAGGTCGTTTTGCTAGGCTTAGGTGACCATAAAGGGCCTCAATTTTGGTGTTCGCTTCTGGACAAATACGCAAATTTTCATTGACTATGATATTTCTGATGATATGGAGATTAGTGGTGGCGAGCACCACTAGAAGCGATATATACAACACCCAAGCGCGTTTGGAATCCACGTTTAAGATCAATTGACGGGTTTTTAATAAATCTGTCATTCCAGTTGTTTCACCGCCTCATGTAGTTATGATCAGGCAGAGAAATCGTGCTCGGTTTTATGATTCGTCACTTCTTGTGACAAACGTCAGAAGAGTGAACTTTAAGAACAACCTCAATTCCTGACCCATAAAATGGGCAACTTTTAGGCAGTTACTCCTCTCGGACTCTTTTAACTTGATTTAATGAAAGTGCATCTGGATCAGTGTTAAATCTGAACCTATTCTTCTACTATAAAAAGCTCATCGTCTTTGTCATTGTTTTATAAATGTAAACTCTCTAATCGATATAAAAGTATTATCACTATTTTATATATTTGTGCCAAATTCAATCCTTAGGTAAGTTAAGTTCTCAAACGACATGGAGATGGTCGTCTGGCCCGATAAGGTAATTCCCATATTGTAGCATACATTCGGGAACACGCCCCTTTGTGAGAATATTCGGCTTTCACTACATGTAACACCCGAATCTAGAGGTGGGTCCTAGGGAGTGCTAGGGTTGTTTGTTTAGCTCTTAATGTTTCAAATCTCTTACTAATTCAGCACTTAATGGTTCAGATTGTATGTTTCGCAAGTAGATGTCTGAATGATTCAAACGTTTACCTCTGAATGGTTAATTATACTGAATCTAAATGGTTAAGACCTGTTATCTAAATTAGTCAGATATTTGCCTCTGAACGGTTAAGCATTATATTGGCTCTTAATGGTTCAGTTCTCTTACTGGTTCAAATCTCTTACTAATTCAATACTTACCGATTCAAAAGTTGCCAAACAGGCCCTTACTTTCCGGATTTGCTACAAAATCAAATGGTAAACATAAATACACAATGGAAAATAAAACCATATACCAAAACAAAACCCAAGTTTACATAACAAACTGTCTATTACTATGTGAAATTGGACCAACTATCTAGATATACTTTTGGTAAACCTTATATATGTTCTTACACCAAAAGGATTATAACTAAAAGAGATACACCAATGAAAATATTTACATAATACAATTAAAGAATCTAAATCCCCTACAACTATATTATCATGGCAACCACCGTTCGATTCCCTTTATCCCAGTTTTTTTTTCTCTTGTTTTTCCTTTTTTGAATAAATGGTCTTTTCTTCGGTTTGTATCTTTTGTTTTTTTTGGTTCTTTTTATTTTTATCCCTTTTACTATTTTACTAAAAATTTAATAATGTAATATTACATTCCTTTTTTTCGTTTTTCTTAACATATGGTCTTAAATGACGTAACTTTTTGTGCTTTTCGAATGTATCATCATGTGTTTTTACCTCCAATTTTAGAAAGCAAGCCTCCGCAATACGCTACTAACAAAAGCGTTATCATGCTGCATAGCGCAGGTATATTTGAGGTTTGTTAACTATATATATATATATATATATATATATATATATACATACATACACACAACGACCCAACAACAAAGTTGTATTCAAAATAAAGCGTCTTTAGTGAGTGCAGATACCGTATCGGTGCCATGACAAATTGAATTGATTCTGACCGAACAACATCGGTAAAGGTGTCGGAATTATCGGAACCAGTGCCGATTTTCATTATATACCCTTCTAATAATTTGTGTTGTTTAACTTTTTAAATAAAACTGAATTCAGAATCGTGTTTAATTTTTTCATCCACACTTTGGTATAAATTTGTATTAAAAATAGCATTTTATATCATAGGCTATACAAGGGCGATGTTGTTATGGACATATGAGATTACTACCAAACAACATCGGTGTGGTAGCCCCGTTTTTATGGTTTGCAAGCAATGTAAAACACGTGTTGTTATCATTTAGGCATATCATAACTTTTTATTAGGTTTTCTCAGGATTTTCTCAATCGATACTGGCTCGGTGGGTTTAGTTTACTAGTTATATACATATAGATGATTAAATGAGTATCTAAATTAACTTTTATATAATCCTTACTTTATATTTTAATTTGTGGTTGTAATTCAAGATCAATAATGATTAACTTATTTCTCATTATTGTTGAGGATATTTATATAACACCTTTAGTTTACATTTGATCAATGGGATAAATTAATGGGACATGTTTGATTTGCTTTAACTATTAACAATAACAAATATATGATTTGAAGTAAAAACTACAAAAATCTCATGTGCGATTCAACGAGAATTCGGTTTCGATCTATATCGATTTGGTTCGTTTTATTTCTCATTGTTGTAGAGGATATTTATTTAACACCTTGAGTTTACATTTGATCAATGGGATAAATTAATGAGACATGTTTGATTTGCTTTAGTTATTAACAATAACAAATATATAATTTGAAGTACCAAAATCTCGTGTGCGATTCAACGAGAATTCAGTTTTGATCTATATCGGTTTGGTTCATTTTGGTAATGAGTCTAATGACACTGTCTCACAACCGAAATAAAAAAAACAAATAAATAAAGTCGTTAAACTTCAGTGTATAAAAATTTTGTTGTGATTTTAAAAAAAATGTTTAACTTTTAATATTCCTCTAAAAAACATTATATTAAAGTGAAAACCGTTAAGAAAATCTATGCTCAAGCTGATGTTTAACATCTAGCAGTACTAGCATATTATTTATGTTAGCGTATAATTTATAATTATTTATAATTCAAGTTGTGCAAATTGTAAATTTTAACTTATGTATATAATCATGATTAACAATAACTATCCATTATATATTGATCTCTTAATATGTGTTAGTTTATTTCAAAATTATTATATTTTTTTATAAATTTCAAAGAAAAATTTGACATTTTCTTGATTACGGGTGGTTTAGGCAATTTTTGAATCATATTTATCATCTTTTACTTACGAATTATTCAATCTATGTAATATACGCACGGATGTACAAGCTAGTTATAATAACAAAAGCATGTAAAATACCTTTATTTGAATAAAATAATTTAAAAGATATTAATAAGTTAAAATAAAAGCATCTTCTAGATTTGATTCTTATACTTCACAAACTTGTATCAAAACTATATAAAATTGTAATAAGTTGAATAGTAAAATGCATACACAAAAAGGTTGTAAATTAAAGTGAGTTAATTAATTTAATTTAAAAATATTAAATCATTAAGTACACAAGTTTATAAATACATTATTACTATACTTAATTATAAAACTTTTTTTTAACCGAACCCCATCCCCTCTTGTCCAATCACCTGCCACCTTCTTCGGTTTTGCCATTCTTCCACATAACCCACTCCAAAACCAATATCCACAATAACCAAAATCAAGCTCATGACATTATAGCTCAGTGGCATCTTTGAAGTGGGATAAGCTTTGGGACTAATAGGTTCTGGGTTTGATTCCCACCAGAGGGTTTTTGCATATTTATTAGATTTCCTCCTGAATTTGTATATAGACATAATGCCTATTAGAAATGAACATAATCGAATGATTTTACTCATGACACAATGATACTCTAATAGGTCATAATTGATCCAAATTTACCGTTCAAATAAAATAATAAGCATAATCAAATGATGTGACAAAAACCCATCAAAAGCACCACTCAAAGCCATCTACTGGAAATGGTCTAATATCTCATATTGCCTCCAATCCACTCAATTTTTAGTTGAGTAATTAATGGTTGACAATGGTGGAGCATCTTGGTGGCCTGGGTGCCTGGCATCTCCTGAATTTTCTGTTGTAATGTTATTTCTTTCAGTATAAAATATTAGATTTTTAGAGTACAGCTTTAACGTATTTGAATTTTAAGAGTGATTTAATTGATGTTTCATTTTAAGCTTTGCCACTAATGGTAGAAAAAATAACTTGCAATATTAGTCAACGATTTTTTGTTTGCTAATAATCACGAAAATGACCCAACTTAAATGGCAATCTTAAACTTGATTTTATGGTATCCAAAAGAAAGATTTTACTAACCGTATAATAATACATGTTCAAGAGCTCTTTACCTTTTTAACTAAATGACCCAACTTAAATGGCAATCTTAAACTGGATCTTATGGTATCCAAAAGAAAGATTTTACTAACCATATAATAACACATGTTAAAAGGTCCTTACCTTTTTAACTTGCGAGGGTTGAATTCTTATGGTTATATAATACCACATACTAAAATATTATTTAATACATAACTTAACATAGAGTAATCCTTGTTTAATGGTTTTAAAAGTCATACCAAGAGTAGGTCTGTAAACTAGGTGAGTCAAATGTTACTAGGGTGGATTTAGGTTTGGTTCGTTTAAAAATTGAATCAAGTCAACTCGGCTCATTTTTCTTAACAAGCTAAAAAGCTGGGCTTGGCTCGTCAAAAGCTCGAGCGAGCTCGTGGCTCGCCGAGCCAGCTCATTTGTTTAAAAAAAGTTTATTTTTTTGTATTTTTTACACATAATGATATACATTAAACCAAAAAACAATAAATAAAACATTACTTAGGCTAATACAAAAGTAATTTTGGGCAAACTATAAATAAAACGAACAAGAAAAGATTTTATGTTACTTAGCTTAATACATATTTTTTAAATCAATATTACTAATTAAAACTATAGTATGACAATCTTTTTCTTTCGATAAAAAATTAACCATGTTACTAATTAAACAAAATTTCTTTAATATATTATAATATACACGCACACATATATGATTTGGGGTTTAATTCAAACGAGCGAGCCACGAATTGAACCTACCCTGGCTCAGGCTCGGCTCGTTTACAAACCGAGCCGAGCAACTCATTTAAAATCGAGCTGACTTCAAACCGAGCTTTTCTCAAACTTTTTTCGAACGAGTATCGAGCTACGAGCTTTTTGAACCGTCCTAATTATTTGTGATCAAATGGAAGAATAGTATAAAACAAACGATTAATATAAAAGTCCAAAACTTAAAAAAAAAAAAAAAAAAAAAAAGAGAATCGTATGTAATGATGTCATACAAATATTATTAATTTGATGATGTGTCCACCTTGCGTTGGTTTATAAATCAACATATAAACAAACTTAAAACATAAATTAAGACGAAAACAGATGAGAAAATTAATAAATGATGACAAAATGGCAAAAACATTTAAACCGGTCATTGTTCAACATGTAGAAAGTTTGTTCGGAAGCCAACTACCTTCGCGTGATCGTCACATATTCTCCCAATAAACTATAGCCATGTGTCACCAAAAATAATTGACTCCAGCTCACCAAATAAAACCAGAAATCTACTATTTTTTAAACCACCAAAATATATTAAAAGCAAATTGGATTTATATAATTTGAACCGGCTGTTTTTTTGCAACAATAATAATCTCAATTTAGTTTATTCTCGACAATGGTCTTAAAACATCGATTTATAAGTCGGAGAAAAACTTAACTTCGTTGAGTTATTTTTAACAGTGGACCATTATACAAGTTGGGACTACTGTCGAGAATAAATTAAGTTAGGATTATTATTGGTTAAAAACACAGTTCGTATTATTTAAATCTAATTTTTCTGTATTAATCAAAAGAAGCATACAAAAATAAAATTATAAAGGATCAAAGAATATTAAGATACACTATTTCATTGGATGTTTACAAGTTTCAAGTTATTCAAACAGTTATCAGAAAATAAAAAATAAATAAAAAAACCGCCATGAAAAGTTGAAATTCAACAACAAATTCACCGGAAAAAAAAAACTGAAACTTCAAATAATTTATTAACATTCAACAGAGGAATTCATCAATTCAGAAACACGATGAAAAGTTGAAATTCAGCAACAAATTCACCGGAAAACAACTTGAAACTTAAACTTAACAATTCATCAATGATTCCAGTAAGAAGATGAACATAAAATGTTAGATCTATCATAATTTCAACATGTTCGTGGAACAATTTACACCGTAACAGCTTCGATTCACGAATTAGACTATAAGCAGCATCAATTCCAGCAGTTATACGTCTAAATCTGACGAAAAACTAGAAGAAATCTACCTGATTAACAACGAGAACGATGAGATTAACGATAACAATTTATGCACAGAACACTTATTTGCTCATCATCTTCTTAAATTCTTCAAAATTAACGCAACCGTCACCGTCAACATCAACCGATTTAATCATCTTCCTACAATCCTTCAACGAACACTTCTCACCTAAACTCTTCAACACTGATAACAACTCATTAGCCGAGATCTTACCGTTCTTATCCTGATCGTACAGATCAAACGCTTCACGTAACTCCTTATTATCACAATCGGAACCGTTACATCCGCGTTTCTGAAACGCAATAAACTCCTGAAGATCGATAAAACCGTCGTTATCCGTATCGATCTCCGCCATTACGACTTTGAGCTCGTTCTCCGGCGTGACGGAGCCGCCGCCGAGTGCGGCGAGGATGGAGCCGAGTTCGGTGATGGAGATTTTGCCGTCGCCGTTAGCGTCGAACTTGTTGAACACTTTCTCGTAGTCGGTTGTGTGATCAGTTGGTGAGTTTTTGGCCATTTTTGGAGTGAAAATGGAGGTTTGTTGTGGTGGTGGTTTTGAATTAGGGTTTTGGCGGTTGTGTGTGTGTATGTGTGGGTGTATATATGTGGGAGGAGAAGACGCGTTGAGAATCACGCGGTTGAGTGACAGTTAGGTTATGCTAATTACACCTATTCACGCGTTTTTCTGTTTCTCATTCATAACTTATTTCTTTCTTTTATTTTTTTTTTCTCTCCTTCTTTATTTATCTTTTTCTTTTCGAAATACATTTTAAAAATTTAGACCGTTAACCGTTAATAGTCTTAACTTCAGAAATAACCACTAGCATTCTTAACTATTAACATATTGGTTTTCAATAGATTCTGACTAATAAAACGCTAACGTCGTTAGTCTTCGGTCGCCGAAAAAACATTTTGTAACCTTATTACGAAACTTTATAAACTTTTTTCTGGTAAAAGTCTCAATTATTGAAGTCGCCCGAAAACTCTTTTTTTTGCCGGAAAACTTCTTTTTGCCTGGAAAACTCAACTTTTTGGCCGGAAAACTCAACATTTTCGTCCCAAAACCTCTTTGTAAACTTAGATCGAATCTTTAGAAAACCTTTTTCCGGCGACCTGAGAATTACGGCGTTAGAGTGCTATTAGTTAGTGTCCATTGGAAGTCAATATGTTAATAGTTGGGACTGTCAGTGGTTATTTTTGAAGTTTAGACTGTTGGCGGCCAACGAGGAATAGTTGGGATTATTAAATTTTAATATTATTTTTTTTATAACAAAGACCCGGACAACCAGATTAGAGATGCATAGACCGGGTTTTTTTCTATCCGGGTCAGTTAACCGAAGTGTTGGTTTTTTTCTAGTTTTTGTTTTAAACGGTTCAACTAATAACTTTTTTATTCGGTTATTTGTTTTAACCAATTCTGTTAATAAGCGGGTTTTTCGGTTAATTACCGGTTTTTCTCTATTTTATCTGGTTTTTCTATTAACCGTAACCGGTTAGTAACCTATGATTAATTAATTGAAGCTGTATATTTTGATACCTGTTACAGTCCTGGTTAAAAACATGTTTGGTTTTTTTTCTAACCTTTGTTTTTTTTTTTACATCTACCGGGATCACTTTAGAAAATTAATCATCTTCTTCTTGAAGAACAGAAAGTGAATCTCTTTTTTCTCTCTCTCCTTTTTTAAACAGCAAACACCCCGACAACCAGATTAGAAATGCATATACCGGTTTTTTTCTTTATTCGGTTCGGTTAACCGAATTGTCGTTTTTTTCTCATTTTTGTTTTAACCGGTTCAACTAATAAGTGGGTTTTTCGGTTAACAATAACTGGTTAATAAGTTATGCTTAAATAATTGAAACCGGTTATTTTGATATTGGTTACGATGCTGGTTAAAAACATGTTTAGTTTTTTCTAACCACTTTTTCTATGCACCTCTACTCGGGATCACTCTGGGCAATGAATCATCTTCTTCCCGAATAACAGAAAATGAGAAAACCCACAACTAAGAAAACCCCTAACTTAACCCGAGTTGGAAAACCACTCCCAGGCGAGACTCCTATGCTTAGCATCCATTTTTTATTTTTTATTTTTTCAAAAGAATAAAACCTGGAAATTCATAACTATTTTCTTTTTTTTTTGAACGTCCAACGAATTCTCCAAATAGGCTACTGGTGAAATTCACCACATCGGGATATACTCGCCTTCCGAACCGGGGAAAACCCTCACCTAGGGCCGAAACTCGTGAACACTCGCCCGAAGGCACGACAGTGCGGTGAGGTAAAACCCGCTCAGTTCAACGATCGAACTAGTGATCGCCCCAACTCGCCTAGTCTCCTATCATCACCAGATGCCGTAGAAACTAAATACTGGAGGCAGGAATTGAACCTGAGTCACTTGAAACACAACCCTCACGACTCCACCACTAACTCATTGGTCATAACTACTTTTTAAGGTTAATTATTTGGTGTGTTCTCGTCCACCCTAGAAGGTGGTCTCTTATCTGGAAGTTGGTTACATCATGGCCATTGATTAAACTAACGGATAATTGTTTAATGTATTAACTTAAATGGTTCACTTATTTATGTAAAGTTTAAAATTGGGGTATTATTTTATCTTTCTTTTGGTTAACTTATTGTTTTGGTAATAAATTAAATTGATTAAAAAAATACTTGTGACTTTTCAAAAGTATAGGAATATTTTTAATGAATTTATATGAGTGTATGACCATTGACATTTTGAATTTTATACACTTATTCTTTTTGGAGCAAACATAGATGGAAGTTTTGGAGCAGTTGAGAAGCCATATAAGAACAAATTAAGTAGGGATTATATCTGTGGCCAAAAAGTTGTCCATGTGTTAATTAGGAAATATGATTCTTGTTCAACATTTTTTATTTAAATTAATTATAAAATTTTAGTGTTTTATGATGCTTAATATAAATTTTATGTGGAATCTTTGCTCAAAGATTTGTGGACTGTTATTATTATAAATAAACTAATAAATTATTTTAAGTAAATAAGGTAATAGTTGTGAAGAAATATAAAAATAGGAGTAACAACACGGATGGTTCAAATATTAACATTACATTACGTTTTTTTCTAACTTTTTAGAACTTAAACTTTTTTTACCCGTAGTTTACTCAACTATAACACGTTTGATCTTTAAGTGGGTCTCACACCGTCAGTCATCCCACCCACTATCCATATTGTCTCGTTTTGTGCCCCATAAGTCTGGAATTGGTATACTCGTGGTTGCTTATGGATCCCATTGAAGGGTATTCATCCTATGGAAAGGTCTTTGGAGATGAAAATGTGCAATGTTGGCCTTCGATGTGGTGGTTTGATGGTCGTGGTTACATAGAAGAGGGCGGGTGAGGGAGACAAACATAATCAACTCAAGGATGGGGTTGGTATGTGCATAAAAGATGGGGGCACCAATCAACTGCAATTTCGAATATCTTGCCAAAAACAATGTGTCAACTGTTGTGTGAGGGCTAACGTCAGGCAATAGTTGCGTGGGGAAAGCATTACACCATAGAAGTTGTGCGATAAGTCTCTATTAGGGGATCTCTTAAGGAACCTTTGATCCAATCTTATACTCACCAATCTTTCTCGGTTTTGATTACCCTTCTTTAATAATTTGGTGCTATGTGAAATTGAGTGTTAGCACATTTTGGTGGGTTAAAATAGTGTTAAATTTGTCAATGGCGAAAGAGATTGGTCGCTGGAAGTGATAGATATGTAGTTGCTAGATGAAAGTGATAGATATGTAGTTGCTAGATGAAAGTGATAAGAGTGTGATGGGCTTGCGGGATGTGATGTGGTGGAGGTTGTAGTCATAGGTCAAGGGAGATCGAAGAAGAAAGATGAATATTTTGGTTTTTGAGTTAAAGGGTAAAATAGATTTTTCCTCAATGGTTTAATAGAAACTTTTAATGACCGTTCACGTGAAGAAAAAAAGACGTTAGCTATTGCCACAGGTGAAATTTTCAAGAACTAAGGACCAAAATCATAATGTAAACTTACCACAACTACCATTCGTATAATTATCTCTATTTTTTACTATGAAATAGTGGGATTTTGGATCTTAAAGATAAGGTGGAAGAAGAAAAAAGATGGTCATATGAGTTTCTATTTTTCTTCAAAAGGGTAAAATAGAGTTTTCATACGAGCATAATAGAAAATTTCATCAATGGTCTATCTTACCGGTCAAAAGTTTTGCCTGTAAGCATTAATCGTCTCATCGAACTCTACGATATTTGATTTTTGGTTTTCGGTTTTGGATATTTAGCTTATAGATTTTAAATTTTTTATTTAAATCACTGCGTCTTTTTATTTGTCATTGTGTTTTTTATTTAGTTTCGTCATTGTGTATTTTTGCGATCCATTATGTCTTTTTTATCATCATTGTGTTATTTTTCTCGGCATTGTATTATATTTTGTGTTTATTATATGTTTGTACTTTTGCTAGGCTTAAGAGACTTTGTAGGATAACTTTATACAAAATTATTTCTAATTTTGAGTATGAAGTAATGGTATTTTTGTTTATAAACCTAGGGTTGTACATGAGATCATGAGTGTGATAAAACAAAATTTGAGTTCATCTTGTTTTAATTTAAAGAGATATTGAGTTTTAGCTTGTTAGTTTTTTTGTTCAAGTTTCACTCATTAATTATTTATTGCAATAATACATATAACTATTTTTATTTCTCTCTATATATATATATAATAAAAGTTACTATGTGAATACATATTACATTATATTATATTGTATTTATATAAATAATAATTTCGCATATACACATGACTATGCGAGCTTGACTATACTTTGTACATAAAGCTTGAGTTGTAAACTTAAATCCACATTATGTTTAATTTCATATTTTAATTCCAACCTTTATAAAAACTATCATGTTCATGAATAACTTCACTCTTTTATACATATAATTGAACTCTACATGTGGAGTACTACGAACTTTTAGAAAATGAGAAGGGTGACCCAAACTAGTTAAAGGCACGTCCTAACCCCATGTGGGCATATATGTTCTTTAACTTAATTTAATACGACCACATTGCAAACTTAGAATTAGAAAATTTGGTAGGGCTGGCAGAGGCTGTTTTGTGTCTCTTGAGGAAAGATCAGGATTTAATTCATAGCATGCAATAAACTTGTTATAATTTTGAAATAGATATTATATAATCTTTGTCGTTAAAAAAATTGTTATATAATAACTTAATTGACAATTTTGACTTTTCATATTTCTTTTTTTCTCTTTAGATTTGGAAGTTGGAAAACAATCAAAGTTTTAATAGTGGTGTAATTGTAAACGAGACGGAATGCATTGTTCGTGATCTACACAAAATTCGCATGTTAAGGCTAGAGCCGAGTCGAACTTAAATGAGCTCGAGTCCAAGTTTGACTTCACCTTGTAAAAGGAGCTCAAGCCTGGGCTAGACTATGCACGTGAGACTAATATTATAACTTATGTTTAATATAATAAACATCATGGGCGGAGCTTTATTACCTCCGGCCCCTACCAATTTCTCGCTCGTAGTGTTATTTATACCGAAAACTTCCAGAAAAAAATTGTAGTGTAAAATATTGGATTTTTAAAAGTCCGGCCTCCACTGATTTGCTTTAAGAGTTCGACCTCCATTGAGTTTCCGTTCAATATTTGCCACCGATAAACATATAATTAGATAATAAATATTGATACATATAATTATTAGTTATTATTATATAAAGTAAATCATATGAAGTATGTTAAGTATATCGACACATGCATTGTATCAATATAAAACTTTTAAAATGAATACCAGTACCGCTTTCGATAAAAGAAGTATCCATTTCTTTATTGGATTTTGTATGCATACATCTTCTGCATGCAAAAAGTGGTTAGGATACTTATTTTATACAAAATCCAATAAAGAATTGGATAATTTTGGATACTAGATGTGTTAATGATGTTTTTGATACCTAAATTTGTAGATGATAACGTAACTCAAGCTTGTAAGCAGCCCTCCTCAAGAGCTTTGCAACCTCTAAACTTTCTAAAATTACAGGCTCGCATAGCAGACCTTCCTTAGACCATTCACGATGGAGCATCACGCACACCTCCATGACAATCATAGACGAGGTGGCCAAGGACCGCCCATTGTGGCGTGGGTTTTGGGTTGGGGTTTGACCACACCGGTTTTTAAGGGTGCTTTTGAGTTTCTAGATTGTATATACTCTTACTATATCACATTAAATGTAGTCGTGGCATATTCCCATTTAGGAGATCCGTTGCAACTTTATAAGACAATACTATCAATAATTAGTCATATGAAAAATACTCTTATTTCAAATGTTATCTCTAACTAAGACACAAATGATAAGAAAATACAACCGATATCTAAAATCAGTTTTGGCTCATGTGAAAATTGTTGCTACACTCATAGCTTATCACCCCCAAACTTAGAGATGTGCATCATAGGCCATTCCATTACTTTTATCATGGGTAGTACCATTCACTAATGTGAAATTTACAAGTTACATTAATATGCATGATGGTTATGTGAGTGGATGAGAAAGTTGTTTGCCTTCTATATATTAATACTTTTTTTTTCTAAACTAGATAAGTGATACATTAGTGTCATTTTCATTATTGTAATTAACCATGCAATAAAAGGTATTGTCTTGTTGTGTTATGTTTTTTTCCCTAATCACCACATGGATTTTCTTTTTAGTTACCAAGGATGAGTCTATAGCTTTAATGTTGCCAACTTAGAAAGGCAAAATTACCACAAGGTAAAGGTCTTAATAAGTGATCATGGAGATGATGTGATCAAGCATCATGACCAAATCATTTTTTAGCAATAATATATCTCAATGTGGTATAGTGCTTCTTGAACTTCTCAGAGTTTACCATAAGTTAATTTTGATTTGTAGTGAAAGTTTGTTATTCAATTAATCAAGAACACAAGTTTAATTATTTCAAGAACCATGATGAACATAAAATGATTTATCTAAATATCCAAGTTCACTTAACTATCAATGAATATTGCGTAGATTAGGGTTTCTATTGTATTGATATATATGTGATTCACAGCTAAATACTAACTATGATTCTCAAAATAATCTAAGAGATTACATACGACATATAAACACGTAAAGATAATTCTCATCGTATCTTGACTTGATCCCTTGTTAATCTGGCACGTGATGATCGTGGTCTCTAATGAAAAACATAGTCATCAATATGAATGTCTTCATCTGTAGCAAGTTACTCCGTATTAGTAACTTGGTCTTCACTAGCTATACTATCTTCACCAGTATTAACTTACAATTAAGTAGTAACTTGTCTTTATTTATCTTTATCAATATGAAGGGGCTGTTTGGCAACTTCTAAATAAGTAAGTGCTGAACAAGTAAGAGTTCTGAACTAGTAAGATGTCTGAACCATTAAAAGCCAATATAATGCTTAACCGTTCAGAGGCAAATGTCTGATTATTTTAGATAAGAGTTCTTAACCATTCAGACTCAGTGTAATACTTAATCATTCAAAGGCAAATGTGTGAATCATTCAGACATTTGCCCTTAAAACAAGCAATCTGAACCATTAAGTGTTTAACCAATAAAAAATGTAAACCCTTAATAGTCTTATTAAAAGCTAAACAAACAGCGTCTAAATATTTTCAATATGTAGACAATAGCGTTAGCCAACTTAGACTTCTTTATTAATTTATTATCAATAACAAGTTAAGTTGCTATCAATACAAACCCATATTAGTAATAGATATGTAAAGAGTTATATATTAATTAATCAATTAATCGATTGATTGTCAATTTGTAATATTGTCATATAGTATATTAATGTAACTATTTATATATTTATTTGTTCTATTAACTCTATATAGGAAGGAAGAAATAAATCCGACCGAGATGACGTGAGTTTGGAGATTTGGTGACGTGGAAGGGAGGTTTAGAAAAAGTGTTTGCTAGTGACACGTACCTACCTTTGCGTGGGCGACATGATGTTTGGTTTCTTCACTTTATTGTCTTTCTTCCACATATAGCAATAATATAAAAGTGGAAAGCGTCACTAAGACTACTTGTTACGTATTCTTTACTTTTAGAAATTTCATGCCGAAATTTAAATAGTGGTATGTTTGACTCGAAGGGAGGGTGTTTTAATTTGACAATTACATAATTAGAAGAGGGTGAGAGTTTAAATCGTATTTGAGGTGTTAACGTTCCTAGTAAGGGTTGAGTACCCTGCTACAGGAATCGCTTTTTGATGCCTAAAGTATAAGAATGCGGAACATGGATAAACAGAGTTGATTGACTAAGCATGAGTTTATGCATAAGAGTTTTGAGAGAATTGATACGTTTGGAAAGATAAGGTTATATCATAAACAAAATTTCAACCATGACGATATTAAAACCTACACGGAACTTCTCATAACCGCCTGACAATGCTTTTGATCTTTTGACAAGAATACTTATATATAGGAAGTACCAACGGCGTATCCACCATATTCTTGTCAAATTTTCATTGGCTTTGTCAGTAAGTTATGATTAGTTCTATGTGACTCTAAAATCTACAAAACAAACACAACAGCCAAAGCTTGAGTCTCAAATCTGAAAGGATACATGACTAAATGATGACAGTACCTCTCTCGTTTGTTACGATGAAGGGGTTAGTCTATGTAAAAGTGAGACACAACCCAACTTCTTTAAATGATGAGATTGAGATACGTCGAGATGTATGATGATATGAATGTTAAATCAGTGAGTATAAAACAAAACTGAAATAGTAATTCGCATTAAGATTCTTGGATACATAAATTTCCAATTTATAACTGAGATACGTAAAGATTGAGATAACATAAGCAAACATAAAAACTAAACGGTTGGACTTGAGTCTTGATTCTTGGTGAAGGAAGGCTAGTTGGGTGGTTCATTTGGGCCGTTATTATCTTCAACAGGATTGGCGTTGATGTTGTAAGCTCTTCCTCTTTCTGATGGTGGAGCTGGGTTTGCTTGATTTGTTTGGTTAACGGGGTTTGCTTGCGCTTGGGCGTTTATGATGTTAACCAATCGAGGGCACGTGTTTCTAAAGTGGGTAGGGTCGCCACAATTAAAACAAGCTCGAACATATGGGAACATGGGGTATTGGGGTTGTTGATATGTTTGGATCATGTTTTGAGTAGGGGGTGATGCTTGGTTTTGAGGGGCACGACAAGTTTTGCTCCAATGACCATAACGCCCACAATTTGCACACAGTCGACAAGGTACGGTAGATGGATGGTGATAAAAACAGGTGTTGCATTGAGGGTGAGGTCCAATGTAAGGTTTCTTATTTGGATAAGTAGAGTTAGGTGCTACTTGAGTGATTGGGATAGCTTGGAGGGGTATGGCTTGTGAAGCTGGTTGATTGCCTTGGGTGATAGCGAAATTTTGCCCATCTCGTTTTCTCTTAGGAGTGGTTTGAGGAGGGGATTCGGTTTGAGTGGAGTTTGAGGTTTCGGTTGATGTTTTATCCTTCTTCTTCTCCTCCTTGAAGTCTTTGTTCCGTATGTGATTTTCGGTGAGCTCTGTAGCTAACTCCATTGCTGCTTCCAAAGTTGCAGGTGTGGTACTTATTACAGGGTCTTGAATATTTTTAAGGAAGACCTCGTATGTAGTGCTCGATCAAACGGTAGAGGGGAGTGAACAAGTTGGGGATCATCTGATTCAACTCAAGGAATCTCTTGTTGTATGTGGTGTGGTCGCCCTCCTTTTGTTTCAAAGTGTAGAACTCATCTTCTAGTTTCTTGATTTCGCTTCTTGGACAGAATCGTCTTGTCATGATTTCCCTCAACTCTTCCCAAGTCAAAGTCATAGCATTTTCAGTGTAACATTTGTCAAAAACGGGTTTTCCAAACCCGCTTCGTTTGTAATCGAATATCAAGTTATAAATTTTTCGTTACGTATTTATGTTTATTTTAATTTTAAACGATGCATAATTAATTAACAAATTAGAATTTAAAAACTATAATTAATAAAAAGTGAAAAGGAAATAAATAAAAAAAGAAAACCGGCTGCCGGGATTCGAACCCGGGTCAGCCGGGTGAGTCTAAAGACTTAACACGCACACTTATAACCACTCCGCCACTTAATGTTTTCTGTTAGTTCTAGGAATCAATTAAATCTTATGTTCAACCATGAATCGATCTGTTTACGCTAACTGAAACCGTTATCGGCTTCCAAACGTCCTGGACGTTTGAGTGATCACGGAATTCTGATTATAACCGATAAACCGACAATTTTAATCAATTTAGTCTTGAATGGACTTGAATTCATGTGGTGATCGGTTTTAATAACCGAAAATCTGCACTTCCTGAATTACTCCAACCATAGCCCCCTCTCGCGACTCAAACTCATCCGCAGAACCTTCAATTTCACTTTCGCTCTACTTTCAGTTCGTCGGAAAAGCTTTTTGAACTCGCCGGACTTTCGCCGGAAAACCGTGTCTTCCATCAAATCAGTAAGTCTCTCAATTCTTTCATCGTCTATCAGTTGTTAAGCTTTTGCTAACTCAAACCCTTCAATCAGAATCAGTTCCAGGCGACGATATCGGATAATCATCATTCGCCGGAAAATCTCTGAGAATTTCTAGAATTCGCTGTTAAACGGTATAAACCTTTAAACATTCTGATAACTCTTGTTCAGTACTTCAATTCCCATCTAGCTAATCAAAATTATTAATTTGTCCGCTCAGACAAAATCCATAAAAACAGAGCCGACGACTTCGCCGGAATTCTGAGAAAGATCATTTTCTCCGGTATGTTTACTTCCAAAATCTTCTCTGCCATTTCATTTTTAATCATTTGAATGTTTGTCAATCGAATTAAACAAGAAACAGTAGGGTAATCGTTGTCTTTGATTTTGTAACGAAGAAGATGAAGTTAGTTTGTTTATAAGTTTAATATAAATTGGATATTATCTCGGGTTAGACACACAGTCCAGCGGTGGACTGTGTGCGCACATATATCACACGCCGCGAGTTCGATCCTTGACAAAATCGTATGCTCTGTAAATTTTCCTTTTTAACTGAACCGGATTAATTCACGGAAGATGTTAAGTATAATAAAAATCGGTATATTAACCGGGTTAGACACACAGTCCAGCGGTGGACTGTGTGCAATACTAACCCACAGGTCCCAGGTTCGAGACCTGTTGCACACTCCGGTTTGATGATTAAAACTTTTTTTTAAAATAAAAGAATTTTGAATAAACTAAAATAGTATATAAATATAATTAAAAACAGAATTATTTCGGGTTAGACACGTAGCTCAGTTGGTAGAGCTGCGTGCACGCGTACGGGAGGTCTCGGGTTCGAGCCTTACCCGGCGCACACTTACACTTTAGCAAACCGGTCAAACGGTCAACAGTCCCGGTCAACGGTCAATGGTCAACGCAAAAGTCAACATTTTTTATATTTTTTTTATTTATTTAATTTAAAAATCAATTAAAAATACTTAAAAATAATGTTTTTAAAGATAGAAAATAGCCTTAAACTCACAAAAATATATATAAAAATCTTATTAAAATTATTAATAAAATTCATTCATTTACCATACTTCCCGTTATTATTTAGGTTAGTTAAGTCTCGTCGATCAATCCTCCAAACTCGTGCGCATTTCATCATTTTCAACCGAACGCACCCAATGTGAGTGAATCTTTACAAATTCCCCGTTTTAATCACGTTTTTGGGGTGTATCATGTGTCTTACCATTTATTATATTTAAATCATTGTGCATACATCATATCCATAAACAAATGTGTATTCAACTTGTATCAACTGTTTGTGTAGTTATTGTTTAGATTTAATTTATCATTTTCAGTACATACATTATCATAGGCCGCCGCTCCCCATTACATTATGAGCGTTGAGTTGTTCCCCATTACATTATGAGCGTGAACCTGGCGTTGCCAACATACGATCGGCTCCGTTTGATTGAGCCTTGATCGCACAGACATTCATTCTAGGCCGTCCGTTCCCCATTACATTATGAGCGTGAACGTGACGTAGCTAACATATACAGTTTCATTCATGTGTTATATTCATGCAAGTTGGTTTGTTATTGTATGTTATTGTAAGTTATTGTTTGTTGATGTTATTGTTACTGTATGATTTAATTACGTTTGCTCACATATGATTATTGCACAATTTTTCTTGATAAAGATAACAAGAAATCAATAATAAATGTTTATCTAACAAGGTTCACTTGCCAACTTATGTTGACCCAAAAACCCCTATTTTTACACATGATACAGATGATCCAGCTGCAGCAAGAAACACATAGGATTGGCTTAGAAGAATAAACTGGTTTAGAGCTTGGATTGTTTAGTTGATTATTTTTCTTTGTATTTGATGAACATGTTTGGAATATTGAGGATGTAATTTTGACTTAAATAAATATGAAACATATTAGTAAATATCATGAGCTTTGGTGATAACCCAATTATGCCCCGACTCTTATTCCGCTGCGGGTCGGGGTGTGACAGATTGGTATCAGAGCCATGACTATAAGGATATAGGATAGGTTATTAGACCCTTAGAGCCTATACTAGAGTTGATTAGAAATTTTTAAGATTTTTGTGTGTTACATGCAAAATTCATGATGTTTATATGTTTTATGTTTAATGTTACATTCAATGTTATGCAAGCATGTTCATAAGTACATATTATTATATAATGCCTATCATGAATCATATTCTCATAACATACCATATCCATGAGAGCACACACCACATCATTTTCATGATTGTTTTTACAATGATTTTTGTATTTTCAAATCACATCAAAGTGAGTTCTCATGACGGGCATGTAGTAACTGGAAGGGTACAAGTACCGGTAGTCGGAACGTCCTGTCTAGGCTTGGCATTCGTATAAATCCAAAATAAAGGACCAGTTTGCCTACCTGGGGACTAACGATGAGAGTACAAAGTACCTATTAGGCCAAAGCATGCTATACCAAACGTCGTGTGAGCTAACCCCACTTTGAGTTGTCATTGTGTCTACACCTGGACACATTCCGACCATACATCTCATAAACATATTTCATGGTTTTCATTCGGGTGATGCGAGTGTTAAACCGCCAATACTAATGTGAATCCTACCAAGCCAATAGTCATGGGGGCCCACATGACTATACAGGTGAAGGTATGGGGGACATTTGAGGCCCAACATGAGCAAACCCAAGACATCATATGGATGTAGTTGCATTATTGATATTTATGTTATTTTCATTTTCTTTAAGACACATGACACCTAAAAAGACTCCATAAACTCACAATCTTCTTGTGTATGTTCCTGTAGATGTCGGCTAGGCAACAACGAGGGGGTAGAAAATCAGGAAGGTCACACGAACGCTTGGCCACTCAAATCGCAAAACAAATGGCCGCGGTACTTCCTGACATTGTGGTTCAAGTACAACAAGCTCTCGCCACAAATCCCACAAATCCTCCCCAGCAAGAAGACCAGAACATCGGCAACCCTCCTACCAACAAGTGCTCATATAAACATTTCAAGTCTTGCGATCCTCCGAAATTTGAAGGGACCGAAGGTGTCACTGCTCTCCTCCACTGGTTTGAGGAAATGGAAAACACCTTCCTCAACTGCGATTGTCCCGAGGATCGCAAGGTACGATACGCAACCGGGAGACTATTTGGGGTAGCTCTTACCTGGTGGAATACTGAAAAGGGTAAGAGAGGAATCGAAGATGCAATGGCCTTAACGTGGGAAGAGTTAAGGGAAATCATGACGAGACGATTCTGTCCTAGAAGTGAGATTAAAAAGTTAGAGGATGAATTTCATTCATTGAAGCAAAAGGAGGGAGATCATACTTCCTACAACAAGAGGTTTTTAGAGTTGAACCAGATGGTCCCTAACTTGTTCACCCCAGTTTACCGTTTAGTCGAGCATTATATTCGAAGTCTTCCCTCGAAAATTCAAGATTCAGTTCTCAGCACTTCGCCAGCAACACTTGAAGCTGCTAAGGAACTAGCTACTGAACTGACCGAGAATCGAATTCGCAACGGTAAATTTAAAGAGGAGAAAAAGAAAGCCCCCGTTGAGGGCCAAACTTCAAACCATTCCACCTCCTCCTCTAAGTTTGCTAACAAGAGGAAACGTAACACCAGAAACTTCGCTGTCACACAAACCAATTACCCTATCCCTGCTGCACCCATTACCCAAGTTGCCCCCTCACCTGCACCATATAAAAGGCCATACTCTGGCCCATTACCAAAATGCAACCGTTGCCAATACCATCACTTTCCTGATCATCCTTGTCAACATTGCACCGGCTGTGGTCGCGCAGGTCACACTGTTCAAACCTGTCGCATACCTCAGCGAACGAACTGCCACCAGCCCTCAACTCAAACCCACCATCAAATAATGGGTCAAGCCCAACAACCCCTACTACTACCACCTACCCAACATTTAGCCCAATCATACTACCAACCCAACTATCCCATGGTGCAACCTATGCGGGCTTGCTACAATTGTGGAGACCCAAGCCACTTTAGAAACACTTGTCCACGTTTGGTAAACATTATACATGCTCAAGCCCAAGCAAATCCGGTGAATCAGGCAAACCAAGCTCCTCCACCTGCAAGAGGAAGAGCTTTCAACATCAACGCTAATCAGGCTAGAGCTGACAGCAATGTGGTTAACGGTACGTTTCATATCAATGGTAGTTATGCATCCATGTTGTTTGATACTGGCGCGGATAAAAGTTTTGTGTCCTTAGAATTTGAACCCATCCTCAACCAAACTCGTGATAAGCTCATGGAATCCATAACAGTAGAAGTTGCTGACGGAAAACCGATCTCATTAAACTCTATTATACGCAATTGTACTCTCACCTTAAACGATCACGATTTTCCAGTTGACCTCATTCCTATGAAGTTGGGAAGCTTTGACATTATAAATGGTATGGACTGGCTCAGCCAACATCAGGCTGAAGTTGTATGCCGCGAAAAGTTTATACGCATTCCTCTTACAAATGGTCAGACCCTACGAATCTTTGGAGAAACCCTATCGAAAGGGCTCAGATTAATGTCCTGTCTTCAGGCTCGAAAATATCTCCGCAAGAATTATGTCGCATTTTTAACCCATGTCGTCAAAAAGGGAACCATGGAGAAGAAACTTGAAGACATCCCAGTAGTAAAAGATTTTCTGCAAGTTTTTCCTGACGACATTTCAGGACTTCCTCCCGTGAGAGAAGTCGAATTTCGCATCGATCTTATACCTGGTGCTACACCAGTTGCAAAGTCTCCTTATAGGTTAGCCCCATCCGAAATGCAAGAGCTAGCCCGTCAATTGCAAGAGTTGACTGACAAAGGATTTATACGTCCTAGCTCCTCGCCTTGGGGTGCACCTGTTCTTTTTGTGAAGAAGAAAGATGGAACGTTTCGCATGTGCATCGACTACAGAGAACTCAACAAGTTAACGATCAAGAATCGCTATCCATTACCTCGCATTGATGATCTTCTTGACCAACTTCAAGGCGCCAGCTGTTTTTCAAAAATCGAGCTTCGTTCTGGTTATCATCAACTCAGAGTACATGAAGAAGACGTCCCAAAGACCGCCTTCCGAACTCGTTTGGTCATTATGAATTCATGGTCATGCCATTTGGTTTAACCAACGCTCCAGCTGTCTTCATGGATCTAATGAACAGAGTCTGCAAACCCTATCTCGATCGTTTTGTTATAGTCTTCATCGACGACATCCTCATTTACTCAAAGTCTAAGTCTGATCATGAACGGCACCTTCGACTCATCCTTACACTCATAGAGAATGAAAAGCTTTACGCCAAATTCTCCAAATGCGAATTCTGGTTAAAAGAGGTACAATTCCTTGGACATGTTGTCAATGACAAGGGAATACATGTCGACCCCTCAAAGATCAAAGCAGTACAAGAATGGCAAGCGCCACGTACACCAACCGAAGTAAGATCATTCCTTGGTTTGGCTGGTTATTATCGCCGTTTCATTTCAAATTTTTCCCGCATTGCTGTACCACTCACGGCTTTAACTCATAAAGGAAAACCCTTCATATGGGGACCCAAACAAGAAGAAGCCTTCCAGACCCTTAAACGAAAACTCTGTGATGCACCAATTCTCACTCTTCATGAAGGTTGTGATGACTTCGTGGTTTATTGCGACACGTCAGGGCAAGGACTAGGCTGTGTTCTAATGCAAAGAGGAAAGGTGATAGCTTATGCTTCTAGACAACTCAAAACTCATGAGAAGA
Organism: Scalesia atractyloides; assembly: GCA_947069175.1. Taxonomy (NCBI): domain Eukaryota; kingdom Viridiplantae; phylum Streptophyta; class Magnoliopsida; order Asterales; family Asteraceae; genus Scalesia; species Scalesia atractyloides. The sequence goes on from CAMTDV010000022.1 coordinate 3,034,246, forward strand.
ACTACACCATCCACGACCTAGAACTTGGAGCCGTTGTGTTCGCTCTTAAGATATGGAGACATTATCTCTACGGTACTAAGTGTGAAATATACATTGACCACAAGAGTCTTCAACATATCTTCAACCAAAAGGAGTTAAACATGAGGCAACGAAGATGGGTCGAACTTCTTAATGACTACGACTGTGAAATTCGGTATCATCCTGGCAAGGCGAATGTGGTGGCCGATGCACTCAGTCGAAAGGGTTATGCGAACTCCATTCATCTTCTATGTTCGCAAATCATAACCGACATCAAAGATCAAATTCGAGAAGCCCAACATGTTTCAATAACAGAAGACGACGTACGAAAGGAGCTGTCCTGTGGAGCTGAACTTAAAATTGAAACTAAAGCTGACGGTATTCTGTACTATCTAGATCGTATATGGATTCCTGACCACAACAACCTTCGTGAATTCCTTATGAATGAGGCACACAAAACACGATACTCTATACACCTAGGAGCCGACAAGATGTATCAAGACCTTCGATACACCTACTGGTGGCCTGGAATGAAAAAAGGATATTGCTGTTTTTGTTTCCAAGTGCCTTACATGTTCCAAGGTAAAAGCTGAACATCAAAGACCCTCAGGACTTCTGGTCCAACCTGAAATACCTGTATGGAAGTGGGAAAACATAACCATGGACTTCATTACCGGGTTACCTCGCACTTCTGGTGGGTATGACACTATATGGGTAATCATTGATCGTCTTACAAAATCAGCTCACTTTATTCCAATCCGTGAAGATTTCAAGAACAAGAAGCTAGCTCGTATCTACATCAGCGAAATCGTAAGCCGACATGGTGTACCATTAAGCATTATTTCAGATCGTGATGGTCGTTTCACTTCACGAACATGGCAGGCCGTACAAGCCGCGTTGGGTACACGATTAGACCTCAGTACCGCTTATCATCCTCAAACTGATGGACAATCTGAACGCACCATTCAAACTCTTGAAGATATGCTTCGAGCATGTGTCATAGACTTCAAGGAAAATTGGGACGCTCATCTACCATTAGTTGAATTTTCGTACAACAACAGCTATCATTCAAGTATCGGCATGGCACCTTTTGAAGCTTTATATGGTCGTAAGTGCCGATCTCCAGTATGTTGGCACGAAATTGGGGAAGCTCAAATCACCGGTCCGGAATTGATTCAAGAAACCACAGACAAGATCCATCAAATTCGAAACAATCTTCTAGCGGCTCAAAGTCGTCAAAAGAGTTATGCAGATAAACGACGAAAGCCTTTGGAGTTTAACATTGGTGATCATGATCTTTTAAAAGTATCACCGTGGAAGGGAGTAGTTCGTTTTGGCCAAAAAGGCAAGCTAGCACCACGCTACGTAGGACCTTTCAAGATACTCGAAAGAGTAGGACCTATAGCATACAAGCTTGATCTACAAGAAGAACTCAACAGAATTCACCCCACATTCCACGTATCAAACTTGAAGAAGTGCCTCGCCGATGAGAACCTCCATATTCCTCTGGAAGATATTCAGATTGATGAATCTATGCATTTCATTGAAAGACCAGTAGAGATCATGGACTTCGGAGAAAAACGTCTAAGAGGGGTATGGCTTGTGAAGCTGGTTGATTGCCTTGGGTGATAGAGAAATTTTGCCCATCTTGTTTTCTCTTAGGAGTGGTTTGAGGAGGGGATTAGGTTTGAGTGGAGTTTGAGGTTTCGGTTGATGCTTTATCCTTCTTCTTCTCCTCCTTGAAGTCTTTATTCCGTATGTGGTTTTCGGTGAGCTCTGTAGCTAACTCCATTGTTGCTTCCAAAGTTGCAGGTGTGGTACTTATTACAGGGTCTTGAATTTTTTAAGGAAGACCTCATATGTAGTGCTCGATCAAATGGTAGAGGGGAGTGAACAAGTTGGGGATCATCTGATTCAACTCAAGGAATCTCTTGTTGTATGTGGTGTGGTCGCCCTCCTTTTGTTTCAAAGTGTAGAACTCATCTTCTAGTTTCTTGATTTCGCTTCTTGGACAGAATCATCTTGTCATGATTTCCATCAACTCTTCCCAAGTCAAAGTCATAGCATTTTCAGTGTAACATTTGTCAAAAAAGGGTTTTCTAAACCCGCTTCGTTTGTAATCGAATATCAAGTTATAAATTTTTCGTTGCGTATTTATGTTTATTTTAATTTTAAACGATGCATAATTAATTAACAAATTAGAATTTAAAAACTATAATTAATAAAAAGTGAAAAGGAAATAAATAAAAAAAGAAAACCGGCTGTCGGGATTCGAACCCGGGTCAGCCGGGTGAGTCTAAAGACTTAACATGCACACTTATAACCACTCCACCACTTGATGTTTTCTGTTAGTTCTAGGAATCAATTAAATCTTATGTTCAACCATGAATCGATCTGTTTACGCTAACTGAAACCGTTATCGGCTTCCAAACGTCCTGGACGTTTGAGTGATCACGGAATTCTGATTATAACCGATAAACCGACAATTTAAATCAATTTAGTCTTGAATGGACTTGAATTCATGTGGTGATCGGTTTTAATAACCGAAAATCTGCACTACCTGAATTACTCCAACCATAGCCCCCTCTCGCGACTCAAACTCATCCGCAGAACCTTCAATTTCACTTTCGCTCTACTTTCAGTTCGTCGGAAAAGCTTTTTGAACTCGCCAGACTTTCGCCGGAAAACCGTGTCTTCCATCAAATCAGTAAGTCTCTCAATTTTTTCATCGTCTATCAGTTGTTAAGCTTTTGCTAACTCAAACCCTTCAATCAGAATCAGTTCCAGGCGACGATATCGGATAATCATCATTCGCCGGAAAATCTCTGAGAATTTCTAGAATTCGCTGTTAAACGGTATAAACCTTTAAACATTCTGATAACTCTTGTTCAGTACTTCAATTCCACATCTAGCTAATCAAAATTATTAATTTGTCCGCTCAGACAAAATCCATAAAAACAGAGCCGACGACTTCGCCGGAATTCTGAGAGAGATCATTTCTCCGGTATGTTTACTTCCAAAATCTTCTCTGCCATTTCATTTTTAATCATTTGAATGTTTGTCAATCGAATTAAACAAGAAACATTAGGGTAATCGTTGTCTGTGATTTTGTAACGAAGAAGATGAAGTTAGTTTGTTTATAAGTTTAATATAAATTGGATATTATCTCGGGTTAGACACACAGTCCAGCGGTGGACTGTGTGCGCACATATATCACACGCCGCGAGTTCGATCCTTGACAAAATCGTATGCTCTGTAAATTTTCCTTTTTAACTGAACCGGATTAATTCACGGAAGATGTTAAGTATAATAAAAATCGGTATATTAACCAGGTTAGACACACAGTCCAGCGGTGGACTGTGTGCAATACTAACCCACAGGTCCCAGGTTCGAGACCTGTTGCACACTCCGGTTTGATGATTAATTTTTTTTTAAAATAAAAGAATTTTGAATAAACTAAAATAGTATATAAATATAATTAAAAACAGAATTATTTCGGGTTAGACACGTAGCTCAGTTGGTAGAGCTGCGTGCACGCGTACGGGAGGTCTCGGGTTCGAGCCTTACCCGGCGCACACTTACACTTTAGCAAACCGGTCAAACGGTCAACAGTCCTGGTCAATGGTCAACGCAAAAGTCAACATTTTTTTTTATATATTTTTTTATTTATTTAAAAAATCAATTAAAAATACTTAAAAATAATGTTTTTAAAGATAGAAAATAGCCAACTCACAAAAATATATATAAAAATCTTATTAAAATTGTTAATAAAATCCATTCATTTACCATACTTCCCGTTATTATTTAGGTTAGTTAAGTCTCGTCGATCAATCCTCCAAACTCGTGCGCATTTCATCATCTTCAACCGAACGCACCCAATGTGAGTGAATCTCTACAAATTCCCAGTTTTAATCACGTTTTTGGGGTGTATCATGTGTCTTACCATTTATTATATTTAAATCATACATCATATCCATGAACAAATGTGTATTCAACTTGTATCAACTGTTTGTGTAGTTATTGTTTAGATTTAATTTATCATTTTCAGTACATACATTATCATAGGCCGCCGCTCCCCATTACATTATGAGCGTTGAGTTGTTCCCCATTACATTATGAGCGTGAACCGGGCGTTGCCAACATACGATCGGCTCCGTTTGATTGAGCCTTGATCGCACAGACATTCATCATAGGCCGTCCGTTCCCCATTACATTATGAGCGTGAACGTGACGTTGCCAACATATACAGTTTCATTCATGTGTTATATTCATGCAAGTTGGTTTGTTATTGTATGTTATTGTAAGTTATTGTTTGTTGATGTTATTGTTATTGTATGATTTAATTACGTTTGCTCACATATGATTATTGCACAATTTTTTATGATAAAGATAACAAGAAATCAATAATAAATGTTTATCTAACAAGGTTCACTCGCCAACTTATGTTGACCCAAAAGCCCCTATTTTTACACATGATACAGGTGATCCAGCTGCAGCAAGAAACACATAGGATTGGCTTAGAAGAATAAACTGGTTTAGAGCTTGGATTGTTTAGTTGATTATTTTTCTTTGTATTTGTATGAACATGTTTGGAATATTGAGGATGTAATTCTGACTTAAATAAATATGAAACATATTAGTAAATATCATGAGCTTTGGTGATAACCCAATTATGCCCCGACTCTTATTCCGCTGCAGGTTGGGGTGTGACATTCAGCACCTCGCTTGGCCTTCTCTGTATTCCACCATGTAAGTGCTACTCCAAACAAACGACCGGTAGCATATCGCACCTTGCGATCATCGGGGCAGTCGCAATTGAGAAAAGTTTTTCCATTTCCTCAAACCAATGGAGGAGAGCGGTGACACCTTCAGTTCCTTCGTATTTTGGAGGATCGCAGGATTTGAAATGCTTGAAGGTGCATTTAGTGGTATTTGGGGGCGGATTGACAACGTTTTGATCTTCTTGGTTGATTGGATTGACGGGATTGGCAGTAAGGGCCTGTTGAACTTGAACTACAATGTTGGGTATTACGGCAGCCATTTGTTGAGCGATTTGGGCAGCCATGCGGTCGCGGGATTTTCCTGATCTCATTTTTCTACGAGAGAGACTAGAAGACATCTACAAGGAATAAGTATCAAGAGTATGAGTTTGACGTTTTAGGTGTCATGTGTCGTATTTAGAAATGAACATTCATAAAACAAATGACGAATAATAATTTACTACATCCATAGGATGTCTTGGGCTTTGCTCGTAATTGGGCCTTGCATGCCGCCATACTTCACCTTCGTAATCATGTGGGCCCCCATGATTACCGGGTTTTTCATATGGTTCGCATGTGTTAGCCTGGTAACGTACACTAAAACCCGGAGAAAATCGAGAAATATGAATGTAACGTATGAAATTCGGAGTGCATCCAGGTGTGGACACGGTGACACCTCAAAGTGGGGTTAGTTCGAACGACGTTTGGTGTGGCATGCTTTGGCCTAATAGGTCCTTCGTACTCTCATCGTTAGTCCTCAGGTAGGCAAACTGGTCCGTTATATTGGATTTATACGAATGCCAACCTAGACAGGACGTTCCGACTACCGGTACTTGTACCCTTACAGTTACTACATGCCCGTCGTAGAACTCACTTTGATGAGATTGAAAAATGAAAAATGCGACAAAATCTTGAATAAAGGAAATATGAGGATGATTTGAATATGTGAACACTGAAATATGCGTGATGAATGTATATGTAAGCATGTTAAGTTTGACAATAAGTATAACTCATTAAGTATCACACAAAATGATTCGGAAGTGTTTGCATGCAGTAATAAATACGAAACAAATAAACATCATGAGTTTGCATGTAACCACATAAACAATTAAAATCTAATCAACTATAGTATAGGCTCTAAGGGTCTAATAACCTATCCTATATCCCTATAGTCAAAAGCTACGATACCAATCTGTTACACCCTGACCCGCAGCGGAAATGGTAGTCGGGGCATGATTGGGTTTTCATCAAAGCTCATGACATTTACTATAAAGTTTCATATTTATTATTTCTCTTTAAAGAAAGAAGTTAAAATATACATACAAACACAACATGTTCAAATACATTTTCATTCAAATTACAAACTAAAGTACAATTACAAAGGAAAGCAAAACTAAACGTTCATTCCAAGGCATTAACTTGTTAATTCTTCTAGGCCATCCTATGTGTTTCTTTTCTCAACCGGATCACCTGTATCATGTGTAAAATAGGGTTTTGGGTCAACAAAAGTTGGCAAGTGAATCTTATTTAAATATTTGAAAGGATTAGTTATGTTGGTTATTTGAATAAAATTGTGCATAACCAAATATGAATAAACGTAAATGTAAATTAAATCACAAAACACATAATATCAAACAATGCACAAGCACACATACCAAATGATGAACAATGAGATCAAGGCTCAATCAAGCGGAGCCGATCTAATGAGGTACGCGATGTTCAACTCGTCTCCCACGAGGAACTGATGGGCCTAATGAATGATTTGCACGCAACTTGACAAAATGTAAACACGTATCACAACAAACAATATTTACATCATAAGTTTAGGTCATATAATGGTAATGGCACAAGTTTGAATAAACGAAATAATTAAAGCGACACATGATACACCCCAAAACATGAATAAAAAGGGGAATTTGTAAGGATTCACTCACAGTGGGTGCGTCCTTGATGACGATGAATGCGCACGAATGTTATGATTCAACCGATGAGGGAAAAACTAACCTAAATAATAACGAAATGATTCGGTAAATAAATAAATTTTATTTGAGATTAATATTTTTAATTAGTGCTCTTAGTGGGATTGTTAGATTTATTTTTGTGAGTTTAAGGAAATTTTCTAACTTTAATAATCTTATTTTTAAGTATTTTTAAATAATTTTCCAATTAAATAAATAAATAAAAAGAAAATAAAAAGGTTGACTTTTTGACCGTTGACCGTTGACCGGTCGGACTGTGTTTATTCTATGCGCTGAGTGAGGTTCGAACTCGTGACCTCTCGTATACGTGCACGCAGCTCTACCAACTGAGCTACGTGTCTAACCCGAAATATTTTCTGATTTTAATTATATTTATATACTTACTGGTTTAAATCTGGAATTTAATTAATAAAAAGGTTTATACTGGCCTGAACCGGACGCGCAGAACATGTTTCAAACCCGTGACCATCGACTTAACTTGCACCCAGCCCGACCAACTGGGCTGGGTGTCTAACCCATCAATATCCGGAATTTAATTACTTTTATATACTGAATAAGTTTTTAGAGATGTGACAAGTTTAAAAAAAGATTTAAAATTCAGCTGACCGGCACCCCTAGCTAGTTTCGATCCCATGACCTCTGCTTTCCCTTGCACCCAGCCCATCCAACTGGGCTGGGTGTCTAACCCGAATATAACCTGAATTATATTATATATATACACATACTAAACTTCATCTTCTTCATTTGAATAACCCAAGCTTTACCCGCCTGATTTAATTCACATATCATTCAGGTTTTTATTAATAATCTAATGTATAGGATGTTAATTTGGGAAAACAGGAAAATGACAAAGGAAAACTACCGTATGAACAGAACCGGCGGCGAACGTTTTTCCGGCGACTTGCAGAACTCCGGCGAGTTTTAATTTCAAGCAGAGAACTTTCTGATCGACTAGAGAGTTTGTTTGAGAAAAGTGAACGAGTTCTAATCGTTGTGAACCATTACTATTTATATTGAAAAGTGGTCAATCATGAATTTTCGGTTTCAAAGAAAAATCCTCAAATCATGGGTACTGAATGATTGAAACAGTTCGCGATTGAATGAAACAGTTATGAAATTATGATTTGCGTTTTATGATATCAGTTAACAAAAACGTATCTTCATTGATTCAGCGGTTACAGAGGATGATGGTTTGAAGATGCGGTTTCACCGTTTGTTTAGTTATAAATGTTATTTATTTCTAATCTGAAACATACGGTGTGTGTGTACCAGTGGTGTAGAGTGTGTTTGGTTAGGGGTGAGACCCGGGTTCGATTCCCGCGGTCTACCCCTTTTTATTTATATATATATATATTTTTTTGTTTTTATTTATTTTGTATAACTGTTATATGTATATATATATATTTATTATTATTATTATTATTATTATTATTATTATTATTTATATTATTAGTATAACGAATCTCTGAAATGATTAACGTACATTTGTAACGAAAGGACCATAATATAAACTTGATAAAAAAAATTGGTGCGGGTTTTAGAACCCGTTTTTCGACAAATGTTACACTTTTAGTCTGTACATATAAAAGTTTTGGAATCTTGATAGTATTCGAAGATAGAGAACCACGTATTATAATTTAGAATCAAAGATAAAGAACCATGTATTATAATTTAGACGGGAAAATATTCAAGAAATCGTAAAAATAAACTGAAAACATAAAAATTTAGATTTATTACTATAAAGAAAGTGGTCGATATGTATATTGACATAAACCCAATAAATAAGCATATTTGTGATTTTGACTATATGCACGACTAATGTGTCTAATGCACTACCAACATGATTTTTGCTGTGCTTGTGCACAAGTTCTCGTCCGGAGTTGGAGATTCAGAGAAAAGTATGACTATATGAATCTATCAGAGCTAGAATTGACCAGTGACGGATTTAATATTTATTTTTTATGAATCGGGGAGCTTAACCAAGTTTTTAGAAAGGATCAGGAGCAATAGGAAGACTTAACCAAATTTTTAGGGGGTGTGTGTGTGTGTTTGTTTTTTTTTGGGGTGCTTAAAAAGCACACAAAAAAATTATTTCAAGGAACCGAATGCCCTCCCTACTCTTTACCTTTATCCGCCCCTATCGGGCTACAGAAATAGGTAGTAGCTTGAACTCTAGAACGGTATGAGTCGTTTGAAGTTTGAGCTCTGAAAAAAGCTATCAATATTCTAGAGCATGAACTTCATAGAGATGCATATCTTAGTATCTAGAAATGCATAATTGTCAGAGTCTAATCGACAACAATGTGTAAATCTAGAGCCTAAGTTATCGAAAGTTTTTTATTGGTTGGATAGTAATATTTCGAGAAGAGTGTGGGCTTATCCTACATGTGTCTCACGGCTTTGTTTCTAATTGTTTGAGATGAGAGTTGGCGTGTGGTTATACGTCCTATATTACTTTTATAAAACACACTTCAATATGGAGTTTTAATCTTATTCGTAACTGATACGTTTATAGTATGTTGATAATATTTAAGATAGAACATTTCTTATTTTGAAATATGTTTTCTATAGATGAAAGGAAAGGATGTGAGATTTGATTAAAGTAATAATTAAATAAATAATAAAGAATTTTAAGTTAATAATACGATACTTTAGGTGTCACAAAATGTTATATTAATGTTAAAATGATTTTTTTAGATTTGATTTATTTGAGGGAAAGTATTTCCTAAATAAAGGGGACCATTTGCACTACGGGTGGATGTCCGATGATAACGAATATACATCACACTTTTCTGAATTTCTACTAATAAATTTAGAAATTTATGTAAATTACAAAAATGAAAATAGAAAGAGTCAAGTGTACATGTTGGTTCTTCTAGGCGACATTGCAAGTGGAAATCAAATATATTGGTCATTAAATAAATAAATTTCATGTAAATCGATTAACTTAAGAGATCTCAAGTTGCTTCCTTTTAAGCTTTATGTGTAAAATGTATTTTGAGTTTGGTTTATTTTTTTATCTTGTTAATATAGTTGTACATATTACATAACATCTATTATTTGGTTTTTCTATTATAACTATATTTATTTTATTAATGTGTTGGCTTGTTTTCGATGAATGGGGAAGCTCTAGGTAAAATAACCATCTTATGGTTACTATAGTTATTAAAGGCGTTAGGCTCACTCAAGGTGCATAGGCTTTGTCTAGGGCTTAGGCGCAAGACCCAAAAAAAACCGAAAGCACGAGAAAATAAAAGCGCATAATGAAAAAAATTAAAATTATATATGATGTATTAGAAAAATAATAATATTATGCAAATAAAACTACCAAAACCTATTATATAACATTTGGTATCATCTATTTAGTAATAAAAGTTCTATAATATTAGTGTACTGGTGTAGAAAAGTAAATTTCCTTAAATAAAAGTATAAATTTGGTTAGAATCTTGTTGGAATTTAGATAATTTGGTTGGAAACTGTAAGGAATTTAGGAATGGTGTCGGAATTCACGCCCGAATCATCACTTGGAGAATTAAACCGCAATTTCCTTAACTTAAGGCGCAATTGCCTCGCCTTTCCAGAAAAAATAGGTTTAGATGCAAGAAGCAATGACTTTAGCAACTCTCATAATTACGACAAACATGTTTCATTAGTTTCTTGACAACTCAATTAGATTGGAACCTAACAACATGCATAGGGCAGATGTACCTTATTATAAGGGGTAGCCTCCGCTACCCTTTGGCGCTCCAGCGGTAGTGTAAACTTTGGAAAAAATTGACGTTTTTCGATTTCGTTACCCATTTCTTTTAAAACGTTACCCTTATGAAAGTTTTCTAGATCCGCCACTGAACATGCATATCATAGTCTTTAGTCTTTACAAGTTTCAACACGTTACATAGTTTCGTTCTTTAACTATCTTATTGAATTGAAATTAGTGATTCAATCTTTTCATTTATCACACCTCTTTACGTAAGTATGTATTATGATTAAGCAGCCTATATTTGTCAAATCTCACAAACTCGTAACTTTAATTTGACTATCACCAATGCATTTGTTTATGAGACATTTGTCAAATCCAACAAACTCTAACTTTAATATTGACTAACTATTCACCTTCATTCTCCTCTATAACTTGATTAAAGCAATTTATTAGTGGGAAAATCATCAAAACAACCCATTTTACCAAGAGATTTATGAAAAGAGCCTTGACTGTTTTGAATTACCAAAATATCCTTGACTTTTCGTCTCCTGCGTCATACGGCGCAGCACATCACTTTCCTACGTCATCTTTAATATACAATTCTGCTTCTACGCCAACCCTTCATCTCTTGTGCCATATGGCGCAACACATCACCTGCTACGCCGTAACTCAAATATAAATCACCTCTTGTGTTGTCTCTCATGCGCCATCACCTCCTACGCAATTTTTTTCTCCAACGCCATTTTTCTTTCTCCTGCGCCGAAAAAGACACATGTCAATCTTTAGTTAAATGGTAATTCAACACATTCCATGGCTATTTTGATAATTCCTTTAGTCAACACGACTAGTTTAGTGATTTTCCCTTTATCAGTTCCTCGTGTCAACCTAAGCCTCAACTTGAGAGGGTCATCTTACAAGGCCGAATGAAGATTATAACCAAGTGAATTTTGTAACATCTAGACAAATAAAGTATAAATAATTTCAGTTTTTCACTTTCAAAATTTCCTAACACTATACAATTTTTATAAAAACTGTAACCATATTTCTTTCTTCACCTTCCACTAAAAACATAAATAAGTGTTTTATTTATCATCCTTGTTTAGTTTGCCTATTATTAGTGGGAAAAGGAATAAAACTAATATCAAGTGAGTTCGCCCACACAATAAGCAGCAACCACAAATCTTCTTATTTATGTGTCAAGTGGCAGCCTTAGCGGTCACAGACACATTACCATTTCATCCATGAGTTTGCTTGACGACTCAAAAAGCAGCGAACTGTAAATCGTTTAAACTGTTTCCAAGATTACTAATTTGCCAACCCCATATCGCAATGGACATGGAAGCTATTCATATGATATCACTCCAACACGACACAAGAACTCTTTGAGATAACTAGACTTCGTTGAAGAAGTGATTGCTTATCAAAATTCAATATTTTACACTACAAAAAAAAGTTCAGAAATTTTCGTTAAGATTAATACTATGAAGCGAGGGGGGGTCTTCTGGCCCATGAAAAGCTCCGCAACTGCTGATACAGAAAATCCAAAAGGATCACTCTTTGGCCATGAAATTTAATCAAAAATTGCATCCACTAAATATATTGGCCCTCATAAAGACCAAGAAAGCATAAATGGCACCAATGAAAACACAACATCCCAACATCTAAATGTTTTCTATGAATCAATCATGTTCATCAAACATACTCTATTTAGGATACCTGATCCTAGGGTTTGAAATTGACAAACATTCTACAATAAGTAGAAAACTAGAGGTTGACATATAGAAAACTACTCCCTCACAATTACTTGATGGTAGTAATTGTAAATATTGATTAGTTTAAGGGGGCACTTATGATTTCCCTTTAGGTACTTTTAATAAAGAATACATAGAGTTTTTATAACGGATCATTATTCATGACCATCATTACTTGATCTTTATATATTGATGATAAGTGATCAAAAACTCCTAACGAACACCAATACTAAAACTTCTCTCTAGTGTGATCCATCAACACAGGTACCATAACGGGAATCATGGCTTCATTTTTATCCTCAAAGATGATCATCCTTACAAGTAAGTATCTCTAACTTGGTATCTATATTTACTTATGATTGAATAAACATGATTAGCTTCTATAATTTTGACTCATGTTTATAGATATAATCAACAGAGAGAACATAGAGTATTCAAACTGCATCATGCTCTAAAAGACTTCCTATCAGAAATAATAACCAAAGTAAGCTTTACTTTCATCCTTTATATCAAAATCTTGGTGATTTAATTAACAGTAGCTAAGATAATGAAAGAACTAAAAGTTATCAAAGGTGTTTGTGCAAAAGACACTTTTTTATCACACATTCACACCATATTCAAAATATTTCTAAAGAGAGTAGCTACCTGCATTAAATAAATCACTTTCTAGATAATATAGAGCAATTTACTCCTGAGTAAATTACTATTTTGGCCTCTAAGGTTTAGTCAGTTTAATCTTTTCAGGTCAAAAAGGAATCTTTTGACATATCAGATTCTGAGGTTGCATTTGTAACGATTTTGGTCCCTAACACTAACTTTGTTACTTTTTTTAGTTAAGTGTAAGGGTATTGTGGTTCTTTTACACCTTAAGGGTTGTTTACATATAAATTACAAAGTTTTTGTTTTAAATGTAAAGGGCTATTTTTTTTATTTACATATCAACCCTTGAGGTGTAAAAGTACTAAAATACCCTTACACTTAACGGAAAAAAAGTAACAGAGTTAGTGCTAGGGGTCAAAACCGCTAAAAATGAAACCTTAGGGTCTGATATGTCAAAAGATTCCTTTTTGGGTCGAAAGGGTTAAACTAACTAAAGCTCAGAGGCCAAAATAGTAAATTACTCAAAATAAAATTAGGGTGAACACAACCACATTGAGTGACTAGCTACAACCAAAAACATGACAAGATAAACATAGTGCATCAGTGCCCATGAAAGATATATGAGCTATCATAACTACACTATTACTTATAACAAGAGTCAATAATTATGATTAGTGAATTAGTGTTATATGACAAACAAGTGAACAATCTATCTTAATCATCAATACACATCATCATCATCTCCTGAAAACATATGTCTACCTATCTTAATGTTCCATTTCTTTTTTGTTCCTAGCACATATGCATTTCAATTGTTAGTTCTAGCTAAATAAGACCATTAACGGGGTATATATAAGAACTCGATGAGTTATGTGTAATAGTTATCCAACGAATATGGGGGCGGGTACCATCTGGTTTGGCCGATTTTGACAAAAACTGGCCCGAATCGCTAACTACGGGTTTAAAAAAAGACAAACTGAAAAGGCTAGTTTTAATGGTTTAGCGGCTTTAGACCAAAAAAATTCAAAATCATATTTTTGTATAAATTTTGGAAAAAATGACAAGGATTGTTCATGAATATAACATTTATACACAATTTTATATTCCTAAAATAGAGAAAAGTAATAACGTTAAATTGGTTTTGTTTAACCGGTTCCAAATTTCAAATCGTAAACCAAACTCTAAACCGCAAACCATTAAAACCGAGCCGAAAACTATACCCTATAAATTTCAAACCTGCTGACTAAATTCGGTTTGGATGGTTTGTAAATATTTTTTTTTACTTTTTCTTGGCTGTTTTTACAAATCTATTGTTTTTTACTTTTTCTTTGTTGTTTCTTAAAAATATTTTTTATTTTTTTTTAACTTTTTTTGTATAAAAGTGACTTCTACATGTGTTACAAAGTGTTAACTTACCAAATTTACCTTCTTTTGAATTATTTGTTTTCTTTTTTTTCTTTGGTTGTGTTAATATACATAGTTATTTGGGTTTAACTACAAGACCATTGTAGTCCTTTGGGCGATAGGTTATAAGATTCATGATTCAGCCCAAGTTCATTTGTTAGTTTTTGGACTTTATTAAAGCACATTAGTACTTTGGCCCTTGTATTCGAAATGGGATAAATTGGTGATTATGTTTAGAGGTGCAAAAAGAACAAGAACCGGATCCAAACCCGGGTATTGAGGAACCACACCCGTACCCGACCCTACGCACCAGGTAGGCATAGGGTATGCATTTTAGTGATAAAACCTTCCATACCTGGAACCAGGTTTTTCACATAGTCCCTTGTTGCTCGAGCTATATAGATTATCCACCTTATCATTTGTGAAGTGAAAGATCTAGCGACAACTTATCCTCTCTAGATGCTAGATATATGTGTTCACAAATTGTTCATGAACGCTTATCGAACGAAATTTAATGTTTTTGTTTGTTTGTTAAGGAAATGAACTTGTTCATGTTGTTTGTGTTTCTTTGTTTATTTTAGGCAACGAGTAAAAACAAACGTTGATCAACATAAATGAGCACAAACTAGCGTTCATGGACACAAGTGGAAACAAACGAACACAAAACGTTCATGAACAGAATATATAATACACTTACACTTATTAAATATTTTATTGTCGGCATTTTGAAGTATTTAAGTAAAATATAAAAATAAAAACACTAATTAACTATCAAACACAAACGCACACGTTACTGAACGTTCACAAACATAAATGAACGAACACGACCTCTATTCATGCTTGTTCATTTAACTAAACGAACAAAATTTCTCGTTTGTGTTTGTTTGTTTCCCATCAAACGGTTCACGAAGTGTTTACCAAACTTTTGGTTCGTTTACTACCCTAATTTAGGGGTGTTAACAAGTATAGTGGGTGTGTGAATTATCGTTAAAAAAATAAACATGCATTTAGGATTCCTCAGATAATTAGATCTTCTTAATTTCCTGAACAGAAGAAAACAAAACAAAACAAAACAAATTAACATTGTACCTTGAACTGATTGCAGGCAGTTGAAACCGATCTTAGAAAATCACGATGAATGGGTTCAGACTATGTCCATTGATGACCTAGAGTTGGGTTGATCGCCAATAAGACAAAAGTTTGAGTGATTAATAAAATCAAAAAAGAGATTAATATCAACCTGAGTTGGCAACCAGGTTGATGGAGCAACCTAGGTTACCACCCAAACTAATTCCCGTACTAATTAAGTTACTCAAATAACTTATAATATTCAAACATTTAAAAAAACTAAATACACGGTATTTCTTAATTTTTTTTTGTGAATATCCCGATATAAAGTTCATTAGAAAACATAAACTTTTAGGTTGGGATGAGTTGTGAATGTGTGCAAATATTGAGTATGTTATGTCTCGCTTTTTCGCATCCTTATTTTAGAAAATAAATATTAGTATCATAATTCGGGGCGTTAAAACATAATAAAAATATATGTGTGTGTGTATATATATTATTAATTGTTATTCGTTATTCGTGTAACGCCTTGTATCTTCGTATTTCTATTTTAAAAATGTACGTATCCGTATTCTAATTTTAGAAACCTTACATTCGTATTTTAATTTCAATCTCACAACTCGAGGCATTAATCATAATAAAATTCATATTTTATACATATTTTTTTATTCACACAACCGATCATTTAAATACGTATTTATACGCAAACTTGACACAATTATACGTATAAATACTTATACGCACATCCTCAGTACTTGAATTATACTTTTATACTTTTTATATACTCAATTACATAATATATACTCAAGAAATACCAAGAAATATATCAATCATCTTTTCCACCTCATCAATCCTCTTTCACCTTCTTTAACCAATCATATTTCATGCTTTTCCACCTCCTTTCTCCACCAATCATCTTTTCAATCCTCTTCCACCTTTTTTAACCAATCATATTTCACCCTTTTTCACATTCTTTACCTATAAATACCAACCTCCTTCTACCATTTTATTCACACCATTCTTCTCTCCATCTCTCTAATTCTCCCAATATCTCTAAATCAAGAATTCTAAGAATTCTAAAAGGATACTAAGTGTTCCAACCATTCTTCTCTCAACCTCTCTACTTCTCTCAAATCTTCCAAGCAAGGAAGAGAACTCTAAGAGTTCTAAAATAAAACACTAAGTATTTTAAAGGAAGATTTGAAGCTCCAACCTCCAACTCTTCACGGAATCACCAAAGGAAACTTTGCAAAACTGTGAGCATATTCGACCCCCTTTTTACACTTTAATGCATTTTGGGGTGCAACATGTATAAATTACAAAATTTATTTCAAACAAAATTAAATGTGTTCACAATATCAAATGTGCCATCAGTTACGCTTATGTGAGTTATATGTGTTAGTTTAAACTCGTCTATACATGCTACTTGTTATGCTTGAGTTTGTTTATGCTTATTAGTTTTGACTTGTATTCTCATGATATCGTTATGCTTAGAATACTATGCATGCTAGTTAAGGAATTCGATTATATGCTATTGTTATGCGAAAGTGGTCTACATATTCGTGCGATTCGACTTGAATATATACTTGTCACAATCAAAACAAACTTTTATACTTATAATTAATTTCAAACTTGTATGCTCGTCAATACTTTTGTATTGATCTATGCTTTTAATACATGTTGCAGGAACTTTGATGACACGTGGAATCTAGTAGGATTGCCTAGAAACGCATTTAAACTTTAAATACTTATTGTATTGTATTTGTTTCAAACATGTATTTTGTTTCAATATCTTGTATTAAATCGTTATCAATGAAATGAAGTTATATTTGTTACGTGTCGGGATCTAAATTTTGTATTATTTGATTTGAACTATGTAAAAAGGTAATTATTAAATACTTGACACAATTAGCGTTACGAAGTCTCTTGCAATCTAGTTTTCGTCTCATCCCGATGTTTCCGCCATCGATTGGGATGTGACAGAGTAAGGTTAGGTTGTTAAGGTGGAAGAAAGAGATATTAGCTTTTAAATAAAAGATTGGGTTGGGTTGGGTTGGGTTGAGTCACCAAAGGAGTTTAAAAAACATAAATTTTAGGTTGTAATGATTTAAGGGTTGACTTATTCAAAGGAGTTTAAAATATGAAGTATAACAAGCCATTATAAAGTGACAAGTGTTAAAAAAGAAATTAAGTGGGAATAATAATTTTATTAAAGAGAATAAAAAAATTATGCACAAGCAAGCCACATGTTATCCCCTCCCCCTCCTATTTTTTAAACGATCATAATTTTTTTATACGTCGTTTTTTTTTAAATTACACCATAAAATCGAGAGTCTTTTTATCCTTAATATGAGTACCCTATTATTATATTTAAAAAAAATCAAAATCCAGTTGCGTATTACACAATACACATAACCTAAAACACAATTAGTATCAAACTAACAACACAATGGAAAGTAAATCAAAAACACAATCGATGATAATAGATAAAAGACACAATGCCCTAACGTAAAACACAAGGAGTATTAAACAAAAAAAATGGAAAATAGATTAAAAACATAATTAATGACAGTAGATAAACGACACAATTGATGAAAGCAGATAAAATACACGATGGACAACAGACTAAAACACAATCAACAATAGACTACTAGACAATGAACAACAAATTAAAACACAATGGATAGCATAATAAACACAATGACTAGAATCTATAACACAATTATAGAAAACCCAATTATAACATCATTTTCATTGTGTTATACATTTTGTTATAGGTTCTGATAAAAATGCAATAGACAGAACCCAAATTAACATTTTGTTATAAGTTTTGATAATAAAACAATGTATAAACTTTAGTAAAAAATGTAACGACCAAAACCCAGTTGAAAGACACAATGATCACAACCTTTAACACAAAAGAAAACCCATAAAAAGTCAAAGTGAAACTTTTTATTTTATTTTTATATAGTTATACCATACTCATATAAAAGATAAAAAAACGCTCGTTATTATGTTGAAACTTTTTTCAAAAACAAACATTGTATGAAAAAGTTATGGACATTTTTCAAATTGACAGGGAAATTGGCATGTATCTTGTATGTGGAGAGAGAAAATAAATATATGTAGAATTCATTTTATGCCCTTCCATTATTTTCTTTTCCTAAAAATTAATCTCAGCCCTCCAAATCTAAGATCAATGAAATAGCATCCTTCTTACCTTTATAATTTATGATGTCCTTTGTATTTGCTCTTAACCCTTAATATGATAACATATCATATAATATCAAATGATATGATATGGTAATCATATTATATATAGGGTTGGGAGTTGGCTACAAAGTCCATTTTTTCTACAAAGTGTTAAAAGTCATAAAACACCATAATGTCATCCATAATACACACTCAAAACCCATAAATAACAAAGTGAAGATTACTACAACGTCATATTTGTGGGTTTCGTGTTGTGTTTCGAATGATAAGGCTTTGGTTATCAAATGACTAACATTAGTGTGTTTTATGTTGATTATTATGTATGTTTTACATTCACAGTTCTATGATGGTGTGTTTGAAGTTTTTATGGAATGTGAGGATTCGGATATTGTGTTTTAGTGATCTTCACTATGTTATTTGTGGGTTTTGAGTGAGTTTATGGCTGAAATTGTGATGTTTTATGACTTCGTACACTTTTTAGAAAAATCGACTTTGTAGCTAATGTAATGTTATATGATGTAATCTAATATATGATAATGTAACATGATATAATCTGATATATGACATACTATAATAATACGTGATGATAGAATAGAAAATTTTCACAGGATAATAACTAGGTTTATTCTTTATTTCACCAAAGTTGCTCGTTTTTTTTTCGCTCTTTAAATTCACTAAAGTTTCACTACATGTTCTAATCCTACGTAATTATCAGGTTTTAGATTAGCTTGATGATGTGTTGGGTCACTTATTTTTCTTAATGCTTATATGGTAAGTACATGGCTTTTCTAATAAAAGATTAATTAAAAAATTCATTTTAAAGATTATGGCTGCAAACGAACCAAACGGACACCAACAAGGCCTTATTCGTATGAAGAAAATTCATGTGTTCACGAACAGTTCATAAACACTTTCCAAATGGTATCCTCTAATATTCGATCATTAAGGAAATGAATGTATTTGTGTTCATTCGTTAATTTTGGTTATAAACACAAACACCGGCGAACATTCATGAATATAAATGAACACATACAGACATTTATGAATAGAAACGAACACAAATAAGGGTTTGAAGAAACACCAAACTAATCTGGTGATTAGTTTGTGGATTGTACCTCAACAAATAAAGGTTAATCTTCTTTCGTCACGCCAAATCGCTAATGAAGATCCTGCAAAACTAACAAAACACCATCAGCTCGTTACAAGGAGGAGAATATGGGGTTCTCTTTCTAACCACCCTCCGGCGTGAGAATAAGTATTCGTTTTGAGGATAATAGTGTGTGTATTAAGTGAGAGAGCAGGAGAGCGATCCTTAAACCTGTAGGTTAAGTCCTCTATTTATAGCCGGAGAGATTCGTGAAGGAGATGGGCTAATGGGCCTTGGGCCTGAGGTCGACAACAAGGAATATCCATTCTGTCTCTTCTGCCACGACAGTTAGTGATCTCTGGCGAGAAGGGCACTTAGCGCATGGTGAATGGGTCCACGTGTCCTGACAATTATCCTTGTTGTCTGGTCTGTCATCAGCGGTTAATGGAGATTCTGGGACAGTGGTCGGCGCAAGCTGATTGGTGCCACATGTACGTCCTTGTGTACTTCTTGCCTTCTGCACGATTGTTCATCGTGCAGCATGATCCAATACAGCCTGTTGAGCGCCTATTGGCCCACAACTTTGCCACTTGTACCTTTCATACTTGTTTGGTGTTGACCTGTGCTTCTTACTTTCGCGCGACTCGGGAAACATCTGAGTAGCCGGAGCAAGGTCGAAGGAAACATCTGTATTAGTCTTGACCTTGTTCGCAAAAAAATATAAACATCTATGCAGTCGGCGCGAGGTCGAAGGAAATAGGTTTCTTTTCTGAAAAACTAAGTGTAAGGATTGCCCTCGTATTAGTTTTGACCTCGCGCGCGACTCATGAAACATCTGTGTAGTTGGCGCAAGGTTTGAGAAGTCATCGTTATGATGTATCTTGGTTATGGTCTTGCGCGCGACCAAGGTTAACTCATTTGGTAAGCACAGGATTTGGGACCATACCCCTTTAGGGTTCATGAATAAAACGAACACAAACAAACATATATTAAATTTTGAGTAGTATACAATACACTATATTTTTTATTAGTGGGAAATCTATAGTTGTTAAAAAAATATAAGAATTAAAAACAATAATGAACGATTGCACATAGACGAAAACATAAAACGGACATAAACGAACGAACACGTTATCGAACGTTCACGAGCATTTTTGAACGAACGTGGCCTCTGTTTATGTTCGTTAATTTACCTACATGAACGAAATTTCTTGTTTATTTTCGTGTATTTATTAAACGAAATAACACAACAAACTTCTCGTCAAACGATTCATGAACTGTTCGTTGAATGTTTGGTTCGTTTGCATCCATGTAAAAGATTAATTAAAATCAAAACCTCGTTTAATAAAAGATCAATAACCTCGACTCTCAAAACCCTATTCAAAATCAACACTTTGGTGTCTTTTGTTCCCACAAACCATCGACCCAATGTTCACTATCGTTCCCAAAACCCTTGACCCAAACAACTATTCTCATAATCACAATTGGTTATGGTAGAATTTGGTTATGGCATAACCATCTGATTTTGGCGATTTTGACATAACCAGTTTTGGTGGATGTGATTTTTGTGACTAAATTGATTGCATGTTCTCCCTCCAATAACTAATTGTGAATTACAATATTGATATGCTTGCCATTAAGTACCCAACTTATGCTTAGAGGTAAAGGTTATACTTCTTATTTGCTTTAATAAATTACTGAGCTTGTATTTTTAGTTTGGATCTAAAAATGCTTTTAAATTATAAAACATGCTACTTGCGAGGTTTTATAAAGGGGAAGTAAAATGAGTGTAAGGTGACTTAACCAAGAAATTTAACGATGTTAGTGTTAAAGGTTGACTCTGTATCAAAATATGAATATAAAGGTTAGTTTTGGCCGATTTCAAAGTGAATGGTAAAGTCTGTAGTTTAGGTGAAACATAAAGGTTGATTCGTGCAGTTATGTCTTGAGTGAAACTTGAAATGTTTTAAAGTAGTAGGGATGAGTAACCAGGACATCCAGGTTCTTTCAGATGGGATGGGATCAGGTGCTTAGAGTACACCACCCCTTGTGTTGCAAGTAGGAGGACCACCTAATTTGGCCGAGTTGTAGTACTCGGATGTGGGATGTTGGTTTTAGTAAAAAAGGTAACGGTAGTGGGATATCTGTTGAAATAGGTGGCACAATATTATTGAATAATGGTATGAGTATTTGTGGGTTAACGAGCCTCTCCAAAAATTTAGTTTTATGGGTTAAGACCTACTAAACTATGTCGAAAAAACATATTACTGTAAATTATTTAACAGTTATTTATAAATCTTCTATATTTACATTTCCCATAGATGGAAATAATAGTTTGATATGATTGGTCGGCTACACTATTTTTTCTTTCTTTTTTTTACTTCTTTTATTCAATATATTATATTTATTTATTTATTTATTTACTTATAATACATTTATCACAGATGGGAATAGTGCTAAGTAGCTTACTAATAATACATTTATCAAAGATGGGAATAGTGCTAAGTACCTGCTTAAAACTTTTTTATTGGTCCTGTCAAATTATGATTTTATCCCGTTTAAATTTATAGCTTTGTTATTGTTTTTATTTTTGTCCTTTCAAATTACGATTTTGCCCAGTGTAAAAGTACAGAAAATTAACAAAAGTATGGTAGTTTTTTTGTTTTAATTGGTTGGCTTGGTATAATTTTTTTTCGTGGTAGTTTTTCCAACGTTTTAGTTTCTTTTTAGCCAAAGTATGGTAGTTTTTGTTTTAATTGGTTGACTCAATTTAATTTTTTTTTGAGATTGTGTTATGAGTAGTATGTGTAGATAACCGAAACACATATACTTACATATTATAAAAAAATACTCGGCTTAGTGAAAAACTAGTTAGGGAAACAAAAAACAGAAAAGAAACAGTTGAAGGTTGTTATCCTCTGGATGGAAAGTGGGCCAAGTGGCTAGCATGTGAGCCCACGTTACATGTTATAGCTTTAAACCCGTTTGAAATAAAATAAAATAAAATAAAAACATAGTAGTTTCTATTACATCTAGAACCTTTTTTATTCTATTTTTCAAGAGTAACTGTATATTAATTTTCTTACAAACATAACATAAATATTGTATGTTATATTAGTTTAAAGAGTGTTCACTCTATGAGTAGTATAAAGCTCAAAAGTGTGTAAGTTATCGTTTTAAAAGAACTAGTAAATATCATCCGTTTTACGAAGGTTTTTTCATAGTTTCTCTAGACTTGCATGTGTGTGAACAGAAGTTAAAAATACCAAATATCAGTGCAAGATTGAAAATCTCTTCTAATTTAAATCTAAA
This sequence comes from Scalesia atractyloides, assembly GCA_947069175.1. Taxonomy (NCBI): domain Eukaryota; kingdom Viridiplantae; phylum Streptophyta; class Magnoliopsida; order Asterales; family Asteraceae; genus Scalesia; species Scalesia atractyloides. Next base: position 3,057,138 of record CAMTDV010000022.1, read on the forward strand.
ACGGTTTGAAATTACATGTATATATTTTGAATGAATCGGTGCCTTTAGTTGAAGAGAAGTGATAGTCTGTTAAAAGCAGTGGCGGATCTAGAAAATCTTCGTAGGGGTAACATTTTATAAAAAAAAAGGGTAACGAAATCGAAAAAACGTCAAAAAAGTCAAATTTTTCCAAAATTTACACTACCACTCCGCTACACTTCCCCTAAGGTAGATCTGTCCCTGGTTAAAAGCAACGTTGCATGTATTAGTAACGATGCATCTAGTAAATTCTTAAATGTTAACTTTTTAAAAGTTATACAACCGACTTTTTAAAGACTCCACTTAATGATATAAAATGTACATATTTTTAGTTTACAATAAATTTTTAGCTTTCGTAAAGTAAGCTATCAGTTATAACTTTTTAAAAATATACAACCGATTAGCATCTACAAATTGAGTTATTTGATTCTATATCTTTTGTGTTTAGTCTACAATCTAATGACACATTTTAGGTTTACTAGTAAGCTAATACTTCATTATTGCCTTTCGTTTGGTACTCTAACTAATCCTAGCCATTAATGGCGTCGCAAACAAGGTGATGAGTCTAGTCTCCCTTAGATTTCGGTTATCTTAGGGGGGTCAGACACTTCACAAACCATCACACTATTACTAAATTACTTGCATCACTCATCACACACATCACACTGTATTATTCCTAACAAATCGCAGAAACCAATCAATCACATCAAGACACCTCATTCCCACAACAGCCACGACCGTAACCACCATTACTATAACTACTGTGATCACACACTTGTGGCGGTGCGATCACGGTGGCCATCACGCTTCACTCTTACGGCCCTTCTAACATTGTTTACAAATTTACAATATGATTTGTATATAGTAAGATTGAGGAATATGTAAGTTTAAAAAATGAGCTCCAAGGGAGGTAGTGACAAAACATACGGAAGGAATAATATTCTTATTACAAAGGCGGTTACAATGATAATATCCGCAAATGCCATTGGATACGACACCATGAATTATACTACAACAAATCATAGTGGTTGTAGTAAGCAACTCATGTTGCATCAACTATAGTTGATATAATAAGCATTTCTTAGAAATAACACTAAAAGAATTATACTACTAAAAAACGAGTATCATCGATGATCTTTCATCAAAGAACGTCAACGGCTCGTAATTACTGAAGGATGAACGAGGATCCCACCAGAGTGCTTAACGTAAGAAGTGAAAAAGATAATTTTTTGTTTTTTTTATTTTTCTGAAAAATAATTTTCTATTTTATTAAACACGTATTTTAGTCTCATAATCTAAAAAATATGTAAATAACACTAGTAGAGTAATTCCCTAGGATAATTATAATAACTCTAGAGTAATTACACACAATTATTCTACTAGAGTAAATACATAAATATATTTTTTTACATTTTGTAGCTAAACATCATGGTTAAGTGGATGGCAAAAAAATATTTGAAAAAAAATAAAAATAAAATCTCCTTCACCTTTCATGTTAAGACCATTTTATATTTTAAAACTCATTTGCATTTGATCTTTACACTATATATATAAATGTGGGTACGCGACATTTATTTATTTATTTTTTGCTGAAATAAGTGATTTTTTTATGACTTTTGAGGAAAAAAAATTCAAAAAAATCTTTTGAATGGCCTAGTTCTTACGGTTCTCACAACTCAATGTGTTTCTCATTTTAACACGTATATGATTCGGTTCAAGGAGGAACCACTACCAGTTTATAAGAAGCATGAGAACTCCTATCATTCAATAAGATTTTAACAAATCACCTATATTCAAATTTTATCAAATGGGCAATGTAGTTTTTACTCTCGATGTCAAATTATTTCTCTCTCCGTTCTTTTTAAAAGTCACATTCATTCTCTCTCTCTCTTTTACTTTTAAAGTCGAATTTTTTTTCTCTTCTCGTATTTTTTTCCTCTCATTTTACATTTACAAAAAGAAAATAGAGATAAAAAATGTTTGGTTTTCTCATTTAAATAAGTTTTCTTATAATCCATCCCTATATAAGATTAGGTTCAAGAGTGAACACAAGTGTATTTGTAAACCGAGCAAAATAATTCTGGCCTTACACGTATGTAAATCAATGGCAAGGATTTGATGAGAAATACAATAGTGTATTTTACGATTTGATGATGAAATCATGACCTTACATGTGTGTAAATCAATGGCAATATTAGTTCGCTCAGTTCGCAAATACATTGATGTTAACTTTAAAACCCTACCCATATATATATATATATATATATATATATATATATATATGTGTGTGTGTGTATATATCAACTAAGGCATACAATGTATGACAACCCAATATAACCATTTCAAAACAATAAATGATAACAAAAAGTCTGCCATTTGATACTTATAATTATTTAAATTGTGAGTAAGATGAGTGACCTTTTTTAAATATATGTTCACTCTATTGTAACTGTATTTACATCAATGGCTACTTTGAAACCAAAATAAAAATAATTCTATCGACTTGGACGGGCGGTTGGACCGGTGCCACGGAAACATATCGTATACAAGATTTGGTTTTCAACTTGAAATGATAACTTTAAACATGATTTTTAAAAATTAAAAATAAAAATAAGATATTAGGTTCAACCCTGTTGGAATCACACCAAACAAAACCTAAAACCTAATTTTAATAATTCTGAAACCAAATCAAGCTCACTTTTTAAAACCTATTTTCAAACATCAGATTGATAAATATAATCAACTTTAGCATGCTTTTTGGTTTTGTGTATTTTGTCATTACCTCAATCCTAATGTACAAACGTAAGGAAAACAACAATGGATCTTACTTTTGATGCCCGAATCCAATGCTATTTATACATATACATACATACGTACACATACATACATGTATAAATGTTGGTATAATTCGAAGTTGCATAAACTATGATATATGACTTCAGTTCGATTATGTCACGGTCTTTTTTTTTCTTTAGAATAAGTTCGAGTTTGTTGTGGGTATTGATTATTGAAGAGACGGTTACCAGCGATACATGAGTATAAAATAATGAATATGTGATGATAACGCATACCATATATAGCTTTAAGTCTACGAGTAAAGATCCCGTGTAAATAAGTTATCATGTAAAACATACGAATCACATGGAAAAGTAAAAAAAGTGGTAACATTTTCGTAATCATTCTTTTAGTATAGTAATCCTCAAAATTGCTCTATAAGTTCATCAAACAATATACAATAATTACTCTACAAGGTGCATCATAATTACTCTACAGTTTTAATCATGAATACACTACTACAAAATATCATTCAAAAATAGTCTACAAGTACATCAAACAACATAAATTTTAAAATTACTCTACAACTGCATCAAACAACTAGTCATTCAAAATTACTCTACAAGTATATCATAATTACTTTACTTTTGATAATTACCCTACTTATAGAATAATAACGAAAATGTCACCGTCCTTTTTTTTACTTTTCCACGTTGTCCGTACGTTTTAGACAATAACCGTATATGTATTTGATCTTTTTTTGTAAGAAGTTAACTTGGTAGGTAAATACAAAGTAGTTAAGTGGGTAGAGGTTCCAATCAAGGTAATTGTGCTTTTGATTATACATATAATAACTTGCACAAACTTTGGATTTAAATTCAAATTTGCATTGCTGATAAAGTCAGCCTTAAAACAAGACAAATAGAGCAAATTAATTATATCCTAATGTAATTCATAAAATACGACAAAATTATCTTAAAGAAATACGAACAAACTAGACAACGGTTAACAAAATTTTGAATAGTTGAAAGTAATGTTTGATGAAAGTAATGATAAATACCTTAATCACCAGAATATTACCTTGAGGACATTTGATACTAATTTAGACATTTCACAACATAAAATAACGAATATTCTAAAAAAAGCTAGACATAATAGTTTTAGTTAACCTCCATATTATACTTCATATATAAGGAGTTGGTTGTGTCACGTGTCACACTTCTGCTGAGCCCTAGATAGTTTTCTTACTTCTCTTATTTCACACATTCGTATTTTATCTCTTATTTCTGTAATTATACATTATCTCAAAATATTGTTTTATATCTTCTAATTTTTCATTACTAACTATTTAATATTTCATTAATTGAACTCATGTAATATACGAGTTTCTAGCCTGGTTATTAAAATATATTTGCTTAAAACCTAAAAATAGCCAAATTGTCTTCAAACGAATGGTCTTTAAAAAATCGTTGGTAAAATAGACAACCCTATAAATTTCGTATTCTGTTTTGACCTATAACTTAATAAAATTCATTAATGATCTATTAGTAAAACTTTTACCAACCCCCCAATTTCTCACACAGTTTCACCGACGGGTTACCAACACTTGATGCCTTCAGCTATGAATCACAAACATATTTTTCCGTCACTGATAGTTTGTGTTGTAGTTTTCTACTTAAAATCGGTTATTATTATACATCCCTCGTAAGTCGTATATATACTTATATATTAAAAGGTTTAGATAAGAAAGAACTTAATAAAAATGGTAGATGGATTAGGTTCAAGAGTGAACTAATCCTGGCCATACACGTGTGTAAATCAATGGTCAAGATTTGATGATTAAATCCACTAGTGTATTTTACAATTTGATTAAAATCCTACCTATACACGTGTGTAAATCAATGACTAGGATTTGTTCACTCAGTTCGCAAATATACTAGCGTTCACTCTAGAACCCCACTCAATGGTAGATTGTGACGTTTACATATATGCCACGACATATAATTCAACGTAAGCAATGGAAAGTATAGTGTGTTTGAGTCTTGAGAGCAAGGCTTCCGTAGTTGTGTGATAAACTTGCCTATGTGTATATGCGACTTAAGAGGCTTTGTATAGGTATGAATGTTCGAGTTTATTAGAAAGTGAGCCGATTCTTAGATATATATTCGACATGGATTTTGCAGGCTGCAATTTGCTTCTCTGTTGTACATTTCATGTTAATTTCATCTTTCACACCTATAATTCCACTCACGCCCTTGACGCCTGGCTCGTGGCGTCAAACTAGTACGCATAGCCTAATGAGGTTTTTAAGAGGATATCGTAAACTCTTATTTTTTAGAATAAGCTAGCCTATACACCTTTTGAATATATAAACCTACAAACTAAACAAAATAAAATAAAAACTATAAGTAAATTATAGAACATAAAAATAATAATATATCACTTTCTCAACTTTCTCCAAACAAGCAAAAAGTCTTTCTTTTAAAGCTATTCGGAAAACACTTAAAAAGTTACTTTTCGATGACTTTCCGAAAGCATCAAAAGCTTTGATCTATAATAATCTTTTACAAATACTTTATTAGCATTACAAAGGTGAAATTACAAAATGAAAATTCCCCTTTTGAATATTTTATACGTATTGTATTAAATAAAAAAAGATTTTCCTATCAAGTGAGATAGAAATAAATGATTGACATGTGACACAATTATAAATTAAAGATATGGGCGTTTTTTTACATTTTAATCTCAACAATTGATTAGAATAAGCAATGCAAGTAATTTCAAAATTCTAGAATAATTTTAGTTTTAATTTGGAACCTTCTCGTAAATTAGGCTGAGTTTGAAACATTTGGCTAATCAATATATAATCAAAGTTGGTTTTTATAAAACCAAATTAGTGTTGAATTTTTTCATTCTCGGTTTGGTTTATATCCAAAACCACACCTTTATGTTTTTTTTTATTTGATTTGCGGCTTGATTAAAATGCCAACTAAATCAACACCCAAACAGTTATATAATTATATTTAGGGCTGTAAATGAACTGAACGTTTACCCAAACAGTTCGTGAACTGTTTGGCGGAAAGTTCGTTTATGTTCGTTCGTTAATAAACAAACGAACACGAACAAGACGTTTCGTTCGATTAACTAAACAAACGAACAGGAGCAAAGGTCTCGTTTGTTCAATTACGTTCGTGAACGTTCGATAATATGTTCGTCGTTTACATTCGTTCGTTTATGTACGTTCGTGTTCATTTGTTTATGTTCATTAGTTAAATTCTTTAATTTTTCAATTTTCTTCTAGCTTTTATTTCCTCTAAACATTAATCAATTTCCCTCCAAACTTTTTCCCCCATAATCTTTGTTTCCCTCTTAATATTTCCCTCATAATCTTTTTTCCCTTCTAACCTTTTCCCCCTGATTTTATTTCCCCATTACACATTAACTCTTTACAAAAAAAAAAAATAACAAGTCATTTATACGAGGATGATATGACGATGGGGAAGTTGGTCATTTAAGAATCAAAACATTTTTTGGATAACAAAAAACTTATGAATTAGAATTATCATGTATTAATTTTAGATAATTATGTCTAAATTAGTATAATTTAACTTATCATGTGGTGGATTATCATGAACTTAAATAGTATAATTTAACTTATCATGCCTAATGTTCGTTTGTGTTCATTTGTGTTTAGAACTTGTGTTCATGAACTGTTCACAAACAACTAAAGTTTCTTAACAAACAAACACAAACATAGAATCTTGTTCGTTAACGTGTTCATGAACCGTTCGTTAGACGAAAAAACCTTAACAAACAAACACGAACAAGGCCTTGTTCGTGTTCCTTTGGTTCGTTTACAGCCCTAATTATATTATATAATCCTTTATAAAACACCCAAACAATTATATAATCCTTTATAAAGAAAGATTTATGAAGAGTGACTTTTTCTACCGATAGGGTTGACGGTTTATTGGCAAAGATAAAGCCTTAAGGTTTGATGGTCTTGGATTTAAGTCTTATTGGTTTAAAAAGATATTTGTCTTTTCAAAAAACATAGACTTTTTGTAGTTATCAGTGTTATCCATGTAACAGTATATTTTTTTTATCGACGTCCCTGTATAATTTTTTTTGAAAAGAGATGTGTCCGATATCAAGTGTCGGTGTTATAACTATAACGGTACCATGATGAACGAAATCGAATTATAAGAATGTATGAAATATTTCAAGATACATCAATAAAAGGCAAGTGTAAATAACATCAACGAAAAGCAAGGGCGATGATTAATGGAAGTTAACGGAGGCTTCCGATTCACAACATAATTTGTATTTTTTTTAGTTATGTGTTTTTGGTGATAACATTTTATTATACACAATTCCAGTTTCTTTTACCTTATACTAAATCTTTGTAAATAGAGTGTACATGACATATTTGGATGTCGTGTTGGATCACGAACGAGTATCAATACTAGTTATATAAAATTAAGCATGTGTAGTTTCTAGGAAGTTAGAATCAAAATATTACAAATTGACAACTACACTACCAAATTTGTAACTTTTCCAAACTAAACCACAAACAAAGGTGCTATTTTTTTTTTCAAATCACAGGAGCATTTATATAATCAAGTCTTATAAAATAGTTTTCTTTCATACAATATCGGCTGAAGCCTGAAGGAAGGAATCTCATCATTTTATCTTTTTTCATTCTTTCTCAATTTCTCATTCTCATTTAACACTCAAAAAATGCAACATTACTAACCCTTTATATTTTGTTTTCCACTTTTTGTTTATAACTAGTGTTTTAAAATTGCTTGAATCATTTTGGCTAAAAAATAGTTGTGAAAGTAAGCGAGCCATTAGTCGAAAACACGTAAAACAATGGAGTCCAGGATATGACGAAGATAAAGAAGGAACAAGAGCCGACGCATGATGGGGTACTTATGTGACACAGAAACACAATAACATCAAGCCGCGATAGTGAAATAATTATACCACATGGTCTAACTTCTTTAACATAGAAAGTTAAGGTACCCTATTATTCGTTTTCTTTTTAGATTTAAATGCCATTTTAGTCTCTTTACGGTTTGGGTCATTTTTTCAATTTAGTTTAAAAGTTTCACTTTTCGCATGTGGTCCAAAAATGTTTCGTCATTGCCATTTTAGTCCACTGGGTTAACTTCATCCATTTTTTATGTTAGCGAGAAGGGCAATTCAGTCACTTTATATGTAATTTTATGAACTATAAGGGCAATTCGGCCATATAGATCGAATTGCCTTTCTCGTTAACATAAATAATGGATGAAGTTAACCCAGTACACTAAAATAGCAAATGTGAAACCTTTTTATACCCACAGACGAAAAATAAAAACTTTGAACTAAACTGACAAATTGTCCAAATCACCGGTACTAAAATAGCATTTAATTCTTCCTTTTATTATTATTATTATTATTTTATTCATAAAATATAAACCCAAGAAGATAAATAAAAAAAAAAGAAGTTGAAAAATAAACGTTGCTTAACGCCCCGGCACCACATCTCACGTTACCTCCCCCCTCACCTCACATATATAAATCCCACCACTTCACTTTCACTTCCATCCTCCTCGTCGGTCGGTGATCCCACATCATCATCATGGATTATTATTATTCTAACTCACCCACCACCACCGTCTCCTCCGCCGCCGATCACACTCCGACCACCACCTCCATCACTCGCACTCTCCGTCTCATCCAAGACAACACCCCCCACGATCCCCTCACCAAAATCCAAGCTGCCAAAGAGATCCGCCGCCTCACCAAAACCTCTCAACGCTGCCGCCGGCTGTTCTCCGCCGCCATACCGGCTCTTGTATCCATGCTCCGGTATCCTTCTGTTGATGCTAAAGCGGCTGCTCTTCTTGCTCTCCTTAACCTCGCCGTACAGGACGAAACGTAAGTTGATTATTATTATTATTATTATTATTATTATTATTATTATTATTATTATTATTATTATTATTATTATTATTTATTTGGTGCGTCCATGTTTATGGTATGGTTTTGACGGTTTTTGGATCAGACTGTGGATCAAATTGTTAGTGAGTGTTGAGAATTGGTGTAGAGTCACTATTGTATATCCGTCAGTGATCTAAATTTATCGTTCAACAAAAATAAAATAAAAATAATAATTGCTTTTTTATTATTGTAAATTGAAACCAAATCGTTGACAATTAAAACCAAACGGAAGTTTGACTAACGGTTGGGGTTTGGTTTAATTTTACGGTTTGGCTCCGGTTTGAAATATATGTAAAGTAAAAAAAACGATAATTAAGATTTTTTTTCGAATGTGAATAAAACCGTCAGAAACTCTACTATGGTAAAACTCGGTTGGGATTAGATTCGGATTCAAACTTGAAATTTATTATTGTTATTATTATTATTACTTATATAATATCAATTTGTAACATTTCTAGGCATATAGTGTTGTGCATTTAGCTTAGTTGGTGTTTCATACTTTAGTTAGTTGTACCCTTATTTTATATTATATATAAGTATAATTATATATAGATATAATTTGCAACATATTAATGCTATTGTTGTTGTAATGTATGCATTATGGTTTGTATAGTGGTGATGATATATAAATATAACTAGCATTAAGCACTCCTGCGTTGCGGCGGGGCGAACACCAGTGCCACATTACTGCCAACGACCACCAACACTACACTGAAATTGTGGCGTGTTAATGCGAAGAAATTAAACCGAAACGTAAAACATAGAAAAGAATAACTAAGTCGATCTAGGACCCGTGAAGCATGAGCCTGTCAAACGGGAAAAAATAGATGCGAGTTCATCGTAACGCACGGGTCCTAGAACGACTTAGTTATTCTATTCTATGTTCACGTTTCGGTTTAATTTCTTTGCATTAACATACCGCAACTTCAGTGTTAGTGGTCGTTGGCAATAGTGTGACATTGGTGTCCGTCCCCGCCGTAAAGCGGGTTGTTTAATACTAGTTATTATTATTTTGAAGTTTTTCGATATATATTGATATAAATTTAATTAGATTAAATTATTGTTGGTGCTTTGGAGTGTGGTTTCTGTCATTTTCTATGCTTATTTGTGTATCTTTTCTCCTCGGATTCATCAATTTGGAGAAAAAGCAGAGAAAATGATATTAAATTATTGTGTTTATGCTTCTACTTTTTCACTCTTCTGATTGGTTGATTAAAAAAGTTAAATAGAGCAACATAAAGCCTAATCTGGAGGATAATATTAATAATAATAATAATAATAATAATAATAATAATAATAATATGGTTACTTTGCTTAATCAGAGTTATGGATCTTTATTTGGGAAGTCTAAGAGTTTCATGGAGGAAGTAAAAATTAAACAACTTTTTGAGAATTTGTTTGCTTATTTTGATGATAACTGGTTTGATTGATTTAGAAATTAATGTTTTGAGTTGTTTCATTCAGTTTGAAGTTAACTGTGGTGGGTTGGTTTTTTTTTTTTTTAATTGTGGTGGTTGGCTGTTATTTGGGTAACTGGTGTATGTCACTTTCTGGGGTCCTGCATCTGTGTGGCTAAGTTTTTATTCTAGGATGATGCTTTGATGTACTGTTGAAGTAATCTTGAAAGGTGTATGTTTGTTCTTTATAACTTTTTAAAATTTTTTAATATGGTCTAAGTAACCCTAAATTGGGTTTTTTCATAAAGAAACATATTGCAAAAATAGAAAGAGATTTAACAGAATCTTTATAGAAGTTTGGGGCACTAGAGCACTTTTTCGTTACCAAGAGAACTGATTACTAGAAAACTCATGGGCCCTACCAATACCCTGTAAAGCGTAACATCTGCCCGCCAGGTGGCATTCAAGAGGGAACCAATGATTTGTTTACAACGTATATTATCTATGCACAACAAATATGACAGTTATACCCTCACGTATGTTTCTCATCCGTATGTTTTCAGGATATAAATGTCCAAATAATATGCCTCTCGGGCTTACGAGCATATGGAATTAGAGGATGAAGTAAAAAAATGAAAGAAACCTAAGGAACATTTTTATTCTCTATTTATGTTTTGTATGCCGAAAGTGAAAATTCATATTCGACAATAATACCATATATACCATCCGTTTTGTTGATTCGGTACAGACATGATCATTGAATCTGCATAAATGGACGTCTCTCAAGCCCATGTGCGTGTTCGACATGAACGTGTATGTGTATCGCTTTTAACATATTTGGGAACTCCATTCATGTAATCTTGACGGGTCATACAACCATCATATTAATATGCGCACATGTGTTTGTATTCGACATGAACGCGTGTGTGTCTGACCTCGACATTATTGGGAACTTTATTAATATCACTTTGATATTTATTGGGATGTTGATTCATATAACCTTGACTGATCTCACAACCATTGTATTTAATATGTGCATAGTAGATATTATAAACATGTTCATTATTCATACACCTAATGCTTTTTAATTGGACATAGTATCTGATGCTTTTATGATATGGATAATGTTCATCTTTTATTGTGGGGTGCTTCATGCCTGTAGTTAGGCTTTTACTCACTTGTCACTCTTTCTTTTCTTTTATGCCTTTCATGTTTTTTTCTTTTCTTTACCCCTTTTTGTTTTATCTTCTACATGAAGCTAATTATTTCATCAAAGTTCATATCTTTAAATCTTTAGATGTCATTCATTACACCGTTTATTTAAACGGGACCTATGCAGTTAATATTGTTGATGTATCACCGTATATCAGTTCTCCCAATCTAAAATATCGGTACCAATATTATCGCCGATATTGACCAATTTTTTACCGATAATCGACCAATATATCACCGATTTCGCGATATCAGTACCTTTTTTCTTAGTTCTACCATTTGTCTTTCTTTTTATTGCTGCTATTAGTGTTTAAGTCTTAGTTGTTAATTGTAGTGTTAAATGTTAGTGTTTTAAGTTTTAATCAGTTTCGACTTGATACAATTATTAGTGTTTTGCAAGTTGCAAAAGGTTATTTCGTTAATGGTAGGAGATTATAGTGAATTGTTAGTATTAAATAGCTATATATATAAATTCAGCATGATATTAAAATTACCGATATCCCACCGTGATAACCCATATCTCAAATATCGGTCCTTGATTGATACGCTATTTTTTACCGCATTAACTGCATAGAACGGGACCCACAATCACGCGTGACACAAAATAAAAATAAAAATGCGAAACAATGCTAACTATGTTTTGGATGTTACAGAAACAAGATCAGTATTGTGGATGCTGGCGCGTTGGAACCAATCGTCACGTTTTTCCAGTTGGATAGTATAAACATGGAAGAACACGCAACGGCTTTGTTAGCCACACTATCCGCATCACCTGTGAAAAGGTCAACCATCGTCGCATCTGGTGCGATCCCTTTTCTAGTAGAAACCTTAAATTCGGGTACCCCACAAGCCAAGGTGGATGCAGTGATGGCATTGTTCAATCTCGCCTCGGAAACCGACAATCTCAACCTCATCCTTAAGGCGCAACCTATTCCCTACTTAGTAAACATCCTCAACAGTTCCAAAAAATCGTCGAAAATCTCGGAAAGATGCACTGCGGTTTTGGAATTATTAGTTGGTTTTGAAGAAGGGAGAGTGGCTCTAACTTCAGAAGAAGGTGGTGTGCTTGCGGTTGTTGAGGTTCTCGAGCGTGGGTCCCCACAAAACCGCGAACACGCAGTGGGTACGCTTTTGACTATGTGTCAAAGCGATCGATGTAGATACAGAGAACCAATACTTAAAGAAGGTGTAATCCCCGGACTGTTGGAGCTTACGGTTCAAGGCACGCCAAACTCCCAAACAAAAGCCCACAAGCTGCTTCGACTACTACGGGAATCACCGTATCCACGATCAGAAAACGAGCCGGATACCCTTGAAAACATTGTTTGTGACATTATATCACAAATTGGAGGTGAGGAACAATCTGGGAATGCGAAGCAGATGCTTGCGGATATGGTGCAAGTTAGCATGGAATAGAGTTTACGACATTTGCAGCAACGGGCTCTCGTATGCAACCCATCTGAAGTTTCCTTGAAATAAGAATGTGTTTAGTTATGGGTTTCTTGTTTCATTTTAATGTTCCATGAATATGATTTATGGACATTTTGTGAGGTCAAATGTTGTTGTTTCATAGTAGGGAAGCCAGTCCAGGCCTTTTGTGTTTGATGGGTATCATGTGACTGGTAAATGTTGTGAACTTTGTGTGTTTAAAAACTTTGTACATTTAGTTAGTTTTTTTTAATGTTTCATGAATATCAATGTATCTTAAATAAGTTATATCTTTGGATATAAAAATATAAATAAGCATTCAAGGAGCATCACTAAAGTTGCATTGAGTGGGTGATAAAAAGTGGTCAAACTTTTAAATCATTATTCATGACCATTGGCTTTGATATGTTTCTAGACCAAGTATTTATTAGTGGACTTCTATGTCTCTTTTAGACATTATGTAATCAATGGTTTGTAGCTTTTATGAAAACTGATGTGAAAGAGCTGATGTGAAAGAGAGAGGGTAAAGATTAAAAAAGACGGTGAGGAAAGAGAAGTTCGATGTCCGCTGGAGGGGAAAGGGTTGGTTATGAGATGGGGAAGAAAGGGAAAGGCCGTGCGATCAGTGCGGAGAAGAGAGAAGGCGCTAGTTCGTAGAGCTTTAGAAGAGTGAGGCATGCTGACATGGAGTCGTCGCTGATGTGGATATAAAAATATGTAGGGGTTGATTAGTAATTGAGTACCCATCAAGGCTTGTTTTTAGGATGATGTTTCCATGAAAAGAAACTTACTTTGCGTTCGTTGTTCAAATACTGGAATGGAATCTTGATGGAACTGGAACTGAACAACATAAGGAATGAAATGCACTTTCTAATTCCAACAAAATTCTATTCCATTAGGCCTTTAGGTATACTTTAACTAATCTTAACTCCACCTAAGTATCACATCAGTCTTTCTTACCCATTTCATTTTGTCTCTCTCAAAGGAAATGGTTTAATCCATTTAACTTCATCTAACTCTATTTTTTAGTGGTTTTTGGTTTAAAAAATAAAAGAATAATTAATTGAGGCTCTTAACATCTGGTTAACATACAACCCATTTAATGCCCTTTAACACATGGAGGGATTGGTTTGCAATCTCGGTTAACATGTCATGTCACCGTCAACATCCCAAATGTTTGAGTACACCTCATAGCCTTATAAGAAATAAACACACCTAAATTTCAATTCATGAGCAAATTCCAATTCCATTACATTCCATGAAACGAACGTTATCTTAGTTGTACTCTTCAGTATAAAGTATTAACTTACATAGTACACTTATTTAAGACAAAATGTCGATAGTCTCTTTGCTTAGCGTCATCAAGTGTTTGTCCCCATCAAAGTAGTATAGGTTCAAATCTCACAAATTGAGAAATATGTGGATTTTAGTAGATTTTTACGATATGTATGTTTTTTGGTCATTAAGAAAAACTTATTTATGATAACATGTAAACTGAAACATTGTATCCAATATATGATCTGAACGTGCCATTTCTTTTCACTGGAACACTTTTGCGACTTTATTAACGTTACATCTTATATCATTTGGTACTAGAAGGCCCATTCACTTGGAAGAAGTCCACATTGTTAGGGTTTATATAAGGATTTTTTTAAATTATTTGTAATGGAAGCATTTTGCAATTAGTTTTAAACTCTTTAATAATCCAGATACGTATAATTTCATCATCATCACACTCGGTAATTCTACCAATAGCAAAGCTAAGGTAAGATCTAAGGAGGGTAAGATGTAGACAGTCTTACCTCTACCCCGTAGGAATAGAGAAGCTGCTTCAAGTGAGACCTCCGGCTAAATAATACTTTTGCATCAAGCCTTGGACATAAGGCACATAACACTCAGCAATTGGGACAAAAGTCGATTAGTGCATGTACCCACTTGTCTTTCGACTATTAACGCTACCATATGATACACGATTAATAATCTCCCGCTTTTAACATTATTTTCACGAAATTAGTAAAATAATGCTAAAATTAGTGCAATTTCACTCCCCTCCCCGAGGGCCCATACATATATGTAAGATTAAATATATTGATGTGTAATATTTAATCTTGTAGCCATATAAATTTATATTATATAAGATCAAAATATATTAATCCTGTTATGTAATTAGTTGGTAATTATTGATGGTTTATATTACCCTTATTAACTAATTAGGGTTTCCTCTTAGGTATATATATAAGGAGATAACTAGAGAGATAAAGGGTTACACAACCTAATTATTCACATCACGAAATCGCCCCTCTCTCTCATACGAATTCAACCCTTGAATTCAGAACTCACAATCATAACTTACACCCTAAGGGGGAACCAGATCACACTGACAAAGATGTCGAACTCCATGGCTATATCTCTAACTTGATTCTCTGCTAGCTGTATGCTGTAACAAGTATTACTTTTATGTTTTCCACTATGTATAATCAAGAACTGATCAACAAAATATATATATTATATGCGCACATCTCAATCAGGCCGTTATACATATAATTTGATAACTTTAAAAGAATACAATACATAGGGGTTTGTGAGAAAAAAACAGTCTTTTGAAGTGTGAGTTTTTTACAAAACAGATGATTTGGTTGACAAAAAGTTATTCTACCCATATTTGTATTTACACCGATTGATAAGACTAATGAAAAGGAAATAACATTTTTTCAATTTTGTTTCACTAATCCAAAACAATAGTATGCAAGTATTTGTGTTTCTCTTGTGCACGCAAGACCGGGATGAGAAGACTATACACGTTTTTGCAAAATGGTCCAACACACATAAACAAGTTTAACGTTTGGAGACCATTAGGTCTTGGGTTCGATTCCCACAAGGGCAAAGGGATTTACCATATTTCCTAAATTGGTGTATAGGGATTATAGCCTAATCGAGATGGATATGATCGGATGTTTCTACTCGTGGCACGATCATATTCCAGTGGTCCGTCAGTGATTCAAGTTTATCGTTTAAAAAACATAAACAAGATTAGTGACTTGGATTCTTTAAAAGAAACACTGCATTAAAGTAAATATGTTTTGTTACTAGTAATAATATAATCTAATTATCCATTGATGTGTCAATTATTCATAATAATTGACCATAAATTTGGACATCAACTTGTCAAGATAATGTTATAATGTTATAAATGGGTATGGATTGTTAACTAAATTATTTATTTACGTTTTTCTTGTAATGCATTAACCGTGGCGGATCTAAAAAACTTTCATAGAGGTAACGTTTTAAAAGGAAGGGGTAACGAAATCGAAAAAACGTTAAATTTTTCCAAAATTTACACTACCGCTAGAGCGCCAAGCTACCCCTTGTACAATGGTACATCCGCCCCTGAATGCATATGGTGATGTTCATGTTATTAGTGGGTTAGGCCCGTTAGGAGTTAGCAAGTTTAATGGGCCAGTTAGTAGTATTGGGTTGTGAGTCCGTTAGTAGTACTAGAAGTGGATGTTTTTCCTCTTTTTTTAAGAGTTAATTATTGTTTTCGCTCCAGTGGTTTGAAAAAAATTACTATTTCAGTCTATTAGTTTAAAAATTGCGATTGCAGTCCCTGTGGTTTCACTTTCGTAACCATTTCGGTCCATGTAGTTTCACTTTCGTAACCACTTTAATCCATTTATTCTATAAGTACAGGGACTGAAATGGTAGCGAGGTGGACTGAAATGGTTACGAAAGTGAAACCACAGGGACTGAAATCGTAATTGTTAAACTAATGGACTGAAATAGTGATTTTTGACAAACCACATGGACGAAAACAGTAATTAACTCTTTTTTTAATTTTTTTAATTTTTTTTATTTTGTTCATTGCATCCGGTTTGTAAATAACAATGGTATCAGAACTCAGAGACATACCATCCTTGGTTCTCACTATGTTCGCCATGCCAAGAAATCGAGAAAACTCAGTATCAGGCACAATCGTTCTCCAACTTGTCGTGACGCGGTCCTTTGCAGCCACAACAACAACGCTCTTAAAAGCCACTCATGTCACATTGGATGAACTGATGAAAGTGTTGGCAACCCTCATATTGGACCGACGAGAGCCCCACTCCTTTGATCCTCTCAATCACACCATCATCCGCACCGTATTCCCTTGCAATTCTTCTCAAGTCTCCACCGAACCCAACAAATTCACTCACCGAATCCATCCAAGGCAACTCTGGATTCTATTCTCGAGGTTAAGGATGTTTTAAAAGAAGGAGTGTTGTCAAGATGATATTATGAATGAGTTTAAATTGTTAATTAAGTTATGTTATATACGCCTAGTATTTCCTTGTTATGTATGTGTCGATGTGTATGGTGATAGTGGGTTAAGAGTTACACGTTTAGTGGATCGGTTAGTACTTTATGCAATTTAAGCAATTCACACTTATAGATTTTTCAGTAAAATTTATACTTTGAAGCGAAAAAACAGGGGCAGCTCCCTGGCCCCAACTAAGATCCTCCCCTATCCATCTTGCCACCTATTGTGTCATCTACACATTTGCTAATCCGAACATGAACATTTTTGTTAAGAGCATAATAGTTTTGCAATCTAACATCGTTTTTGTACAAACACAAAGAAACATATGTTGCTTAGACTATCCCCATTGATAACCTTTGTTTATGTCGGTTGGCACTTGTCAATATAATATTGATTGTATTAAAATCTAAAAATAAAAGAAAAAAAATTAAAACCTAGGACCAAGTTGTTGGAACAACCTAGGTCATGACCCAAAACCGTCCAAACATGATTGATACACCATTTTCTATTAACTACTAAAAAACACATTTTTAATATAACAAAAAGTTTTATCTATAAAACTTAGGTGTGTTCTTATTGTTTGAAGTTGTAATATATATTACCATTGTCATCACCAAAAACGCATAAATGGGACATAGGCAATTTTATTTTTGCCTTTCAATTCATAATCAGTTTTTTATAGCCTTGAAGGATCATATAATCAACAACATAATTTATGTCATCTAAACACTAAAAATATTAACTCCCAATAACCATTTAGTTAGTTTTAAACCAAAATCCAACAAAACTTGTTGCATCTTAGATTATCCGTAATGGTTAATGCCTCCACGAGATATTTTCTGCCATATCACTCTCATCTAAAAAATATGTAATGATTAATGTCCCTTAATGTCATTTCAATCATTACTTTCTATTTTTTTCATTTGGCGTTCCCTAGAAATGTCACTTTCTCTTCATGCCCGTATAATACTCAGAGAATAGTTTTAGGGGCGTTGTTAAGCCTCTTCTCGCCCTTGTAATATCTTAGTACACAGAATCTTGTAAAAGTATTTAGTTACTCTTCACACCATTAATTGGTGAAGTGAACTGATTGTTACTTACATACTATTTTATGATATGCAAATTGTTATTTACATACTATTTTATGATATGCAAGAATAAATAGATAGCTTTTATTTTTATAAAAACTAAGAACTATTTTATTTTTAAATGAGAACCACATCTTGCCATTGAGATCTACACTATAAAAAAAAACCAGATGGTGACGTTTTTGTAATTAAGTGGAAACATTATGATCTATTAACTAGTGAATACATTCTAGCATATGTGTGGATGGTTCACATAAAAGTGAATTCTTAGAACCTTAGTCTATCCGTTCACTTAGTCTTGAATTGTTTTATAGTGTATTCACCATTAAATGCATCAAGTATATTTTGAAACATGGTATGGTGTGTTCACCGGTGAAGACACCATACATGGATGATTACATATTCTGGTGTATTCATTGGCAAATACAATACATACAACTATTCCTAGTAAATCACAAAAATAGTGAAGCTATTTATAGGGTCTGAGAAGGATAAGATGTAGGCAAACCTTACCTTTATCACCGTGATACCAAAACAAACCTTAGACATATAAGCAGAAGTGTAAAACTACAAATATAGAAATATGAAGCAGTGAAGAGTAGCATAGTAAAATACAAAAATACATAACGTTATAAAACAACATATAGATATAAATGCCCGGAAGATAATTACTGACGAATACAATACTACATAAATTCGTTGTACCTTAGGGCATTTAGTGGTGATATACTTATTATGAACTTCTAATTTAATGTATTCATAGCAATTATATTATGTTAGTGGATTCTTATTTTGGCGTTCTTTGCATATTCAATGCTCGTTTAAGGGATATTTGATCACTCAAACTTCGTTTTTCGTTTAGTTGTTTGCTTCCCAGATCTTCTCTTTCGATTTCTTCTCCTAAGATCTGATTTTTCTTAGCGATCTTTTAATTCGAAACTATATTTTTTATTATTTTTCTATTAAAATGTAAACGTGGAAGGAAAGATATGATTCAAATTTGGATGATCCTTTGTTGCATAGAAGAGTGTGTAAAGGAAAATGCCTGTCAAATTGACATTCAAGAAAGATCACAAAAGATAACAATGTGAAAGAAAAATTAAATTCACCCTTATTAAACCGAAGATCACAAAAGATAACGAAAATAAATTAAATTTACCCATCGTCTTTCAACACATATATAATATAGGATCATGATGTGTTACCGACAATCAAATCCTAAATTATTTTTATTTAGTTTTTTATGATTGTATCGAATCACCATTTAAAAGTTAGGACTTACATTATAACCTTTATATTTTATATCAAAATCATGTTTAAAAGTTAGGATTTGCGTTATAATCTCTGTTTTTAAATGACCATTTTATAATTCATTAATATCAAGTCCCGTATCTTTAAACTACTATTTAAGTTTGGGAGTAGGTTTGAACCCATATAAACTACTATTTAAGTTTGGGAGTAGGTTAGGACCCATATAGTATAATACTATAATCTATTTTACATACTAGCATCATCCACTACAATCTCGTGATATTCATCATTGTTGATTTCAATAAAACTATATTACTAGTTTATTATTATTATTATTATTTATTTATTATTATTATTATTTAAATACTTTTAATAAGTAACATTTTAGGTATATGTGGTTATACTTTTTATTTTGAGAGTTTTAAAAAAGAAACTTGTTTTTTTACTTTTAACTCAAAGGTTTATACCTTTTGTAATTTTAATCTCACATAATTTGTTTTTTTTTTTTAAATTTCAACCTAAAACTTTTTATTATTTACGATTTAACCTCACAACTTTTTTACTTTCAACCTTTAGCTCTTGTACTTTTCATCTTTCGTAAATTTCCGTACAATGTTCCGTTCTAAATTTTTCGAGTTAATACGGTGTAACATACATGTGTGGTTCAACTTTTTTTTATGTTTCGTTCAAAATTTTGCGAGTCAACACGGCACAACGCCCATGTGTGGTTCAACGTTTTTATGTCTATTTTTTCCTATTTAACAGGTTATGCACAATGGGTGGATCCTACGTCGAGTTAATGTTGGTGTTTGCGGAAGATGGTGTGATATTGATACTATTTGACATGATTTTACGCCCCGTCACAACACGAGAATGCTTAATTCTAGTTATTATTATATTGTATTATGTTAGGTGATTTGATAATCTATGTATAACTATGACTTTCAACCCCCCCACGGCCCCACCCCACACACACACACTTTGACTGCCCTAAAATCTATACATTCAACACACAAAACTCCTGATTTTGCATCAAAGTTTGCAGCACAAGTCAACATTCATCAATCATATTCACACAAAATCATTCATCCAGTTTATGCTTCGATTACATAACTCATCATCCTTCATCACTTTTCATCATCAATCGATCTCGTTCCAGAATCCGTTTTCAGGTAACGAAGCAATTCAGTCCGTACATTTCACTATTTAACTATTGTCGATTACTTGATTCGATCAAATTGTTGTTTGTGTGCACGAATTTGAATCAGCTCGAAGATATTCGCGAGTAATGACACCGCCGATACTATCGTTAGCTTTACCGTCCGAAACCGGTCGAGTTCTCAGTATTCAGTCGCATACTGTTCAGGTTTGTTGTTGTTTTAGGTTTTGTGCTTGATTGAGAGTGATTGTGGGAGAATTGATTGAGTTTGATGTCAATTTTTGCTGGAATTAGTGAATTGGTGTGGTTTGATGAACCGGTTTTACTGATTTCACCCGTTTTCTGGATAACATACTGCATGTTTAGCGTTTAATGTTTATGTTTATTATCTTCAGGCAATATGTGTTATGGTATATGATAATGCTTGATTGTAGTGATTTGTTATGTTATGTAGGATGTTATATGTTAGATTGATTTCAATCCTCTTTCCCTTACTTTATTGAAGTAATCTCGATTATTCTTAAAGTCGTTTAAATATGAATTTGCGTAAAAGTAACGCGTTGTTTATGTGAAATAGTAAGATTCTGCTAAGTGTTGACGAACAGTCAAACGGACGAAACCTGTTTAAGACACGATTAAACTAGTTTAATAAAAGGTAATATCTTTAGAATAATTAAAATTAGGATGTTAGGCTCCATCATTTCTTCTTCTTGGTACATAAAACATGCAACTGTGTTAGAGACATGAGGTATAAATTGTTAAACGAGTCGTATTCATGTTTAATACTTGTGTTAATCATGTCGTTACTGACCTGTTTAACGCGATAAGAACTGTTTTGCCAACCCTACTTTTAGGAATATACACAAGAGTACTTGCGTAAGAGGAAACACTAAATTACTAAAAACTAACAATTTGAAGGCTTGTCTAGTTTATTTAAGCTGTACAAACTGCACATATGTATAGCTCAAAGATGCATTGGTGAATAGTTTTAGAGTAAGAAATCATTAATGTTTCTTAAACTGTACCTAAACTGTACAAAACAGTAAGGTCATGCTAATCTAGTGACTCATCACTGTGGTTCCTAACCTGGACAAGTTTATGTTATTATCTTAAAAGTGTTTATCCTCTTTTTCATAATAGGGTTATGTTGGCAATAAGTCAGCTGTTTTCCCACTTCAACTACTGGGTTATGATGTTGATCCAATTATGTCAGTGCAATTCTCGAACCATACAGGCAAGCTTCTTAGTTCTTATATTTACTAATTTGGTTTTTTGTCAATGTCAAATTATCAATCGGTCCATCGTTTAGCAACATCGAGATGTTGCAGGATACCCGACTTTCAAGGGGCAAGTTCTGAACGGAAAACAACTTTGGGAGTTGATAGAGGGCTTAGAAGCCAATAATCTATTATACTACACTCATCTATTGACAGGTATTATCTTGGTTGTTATTTAGTTTTTTTATCTTCTGTAAAATAAAATTCATCATCTTAAATTTATCAGTTGTTCTTAATGCCTTTACAGGTTACATTGGGTCAGTTTCTTTTCTGGATACTGTATTAGAAGTAGTCAGTAAACTTCGTTCCATCAATCCAACACTTACATATGGTGAGTCATCAGTTTATATGACTAGAATCATTGATTAACAAATTTAGTAAGTTACATATTTTATTTTTTACAGATGATTTGTTTAATTGTTTTTCTTTATAAAGCATTTCCGTATAAGAGTACTTGAATGATTATAAAAGATTGGGTCATGTATATACATCTGGATAGTGTATAATGTGTGTTCTTTCTGTGTTTTATGTTGTTTCTCTTGTCAGTTTGTGATCCAGTGCTGGGCGATGAAGGAAAGCTGTATGTTCCTCAAGAATTGGTGTGTGTGTATCGTGAAAAGGTACACACTGAATGCAATTGCACTGGTAAACACTTTCTTTTTCCTTAGGCAATGCTTTTGTATATCCAACTTAAGTACTTGACTGATGAATATCAGTAGTGAGTTAAATATTAGTATTCATGTATACATAAAATCCTCCCTTTGACAAACATACTGTTTCTCTTCTCTCCATTTTGTTAAGTGTGCATTATTATCCCATTTTACAGTTAACTGTCAGATTGTGTGATTCTTTCTCTGTAGGTTGTCCCTGTTGCTTCAATGTTGACTCCCAATCAGTTTGAAGCTGAACAATTGACTGGATTCAGGTATTTTAGGCATCCTAACTAACTTTAGTTCAAGTATACCATTTTTCTATTCTTCTTAGAGCTAAATAAAGAACACAATTCATTTTTTTTTTTGGTTTTAATCTTCACATTGCAAGATGGTGCATGCATCTAGATATTCTTAGAAAAAATTTAACTACATCCTCTTTCCCTACTACATGGAAAATAATTAGACATTTTTGAGCATGGTTGTCTAATACATCCCAATAATTGCTATTAGCTATTACTTGCATAGCTCCTTAGCTCTTATCTTTGGTTGATGTTTGCGTATTAGCAAGTTAAGATTAAGATACACACTTGGTTTTAAAAAGCGAGAGGTGCACAAAAGTGACAAGGTCTAAAACCAAGGCGCAAAAGCGGCAGGCTTTTCGTACCCGAGGCGCAAGCTAATTATATATTTTTTTTATATATTCCAAAGATTTTTAGCTTTCCCTACCCAAAATATAGCTATAAGTAAGGTTTTGTATGATTTTAGCTGCATGTACAAGCCAAAAAACCCAAGGTACAGCAGTTAGATGCATAGAAACGCCTCAGGTACAAGAGGCGCGTGCCTCAGGCCAAAGTAGCCCAGAAAATCCGGAAAAAGTGCGCCTTTTTGACCCTACTTGTAATTACTCTAGGCGTTGAGCAAAAAAGCCCCAGGGTGTGCGCCTTGTTGCGCCTCGCGCTTAAGCACGCCTGAGGCGCGCTTTTTAAAACCAAGTACACAACACACCTGCTAAATATTGTAGGCTTTCAAATCATTAAACATAGATGCCAATTGGTAAAACGTGACTTGTTTAAGCATGTCCAAAATTTAAATAACATGCAACTTCTGGGTCATATGTTTTTGTCATCCTTTTAAAGTAGCTTATCTTATACAGAATTGCTTCTGAGCAAGATGGTCGGGAAGCCTGTAGGCATCTTCATGCTGCTGGTCCATCAAAGGTTCTCTCAGACATATATTTATGATATATTAGTTTCTCTATATACCTTTCACTATTGATTCATCTGTAGTATCTAATTTGTTTTTCTCAGGTTGTGATAACAAGCATATGCATTGATGGAACTCTTCTTCTCATTGGAAGTCATGAGAAAGGAAAGGTTATCTTTAGCAAACAACTTCGTTAATTTTTAAATTTTAAGTTTAACTTCCTTCTTTAATCTGATTATTAACTACAATAGGGTCAATCTCCTGTGCAATTCAAGATCGTGATCCCGAAAATCCCTGCGTATTTCACAGTACGACTTTTCTTCCGACTCCTGCAGTCAATATAAATCTAACCTTTAATCGGTGATCATCGAGGTTGTCTGATATCTTCATTTTTTGTCATTACAGGGGACAGGAGACTTGATGACTGCATTATTACTTGGATGGAGCAATGTAACATATTTCCTCGTTAACCTACCACTCGTCACCTTATAATTTTTTCGTTAAATTACGTATATTATATGCAGTCTTTTTGTCTTCCAGAAATATCCCAACAATCTTGAGAAAGCAGCCGAGCTTGCTGTATCAAGCTTACAGGTATGTTATGTTCTTTTTGTGGATCGTTACATCTGTTAATGTATGCTACAAACGTTAGGCCTCTTATGAGTTAATGACACTTCTGCATCACTTTACTCTGAAACATAGAATCTAGGGCTGCAAACGAACCGAACAAACATGAACAAGACGTTCGTGCTCGTTTGTTAAGAAATATATGTGTTCACGAACTATTCATGAACACTTACTGAATGAGATTTTATGTTCGTGTTCGTTTGTTAAGAAAATGAACGTGTTCGTCTTCGTTTGTGTTCATTTGTTAATTTTAGGCAACTAACGAAAACGAATGCTCATGAATACAAATGAACACAAATGGAAACAAACAAAAACAAACAAGCGTTCATGAACATAATATATAATACACTAACACTTATTAAATATTTTATTTGTCGGATATTTTAAAGTATTTAAATAAAATATAAAAACTAAAAACACCAATAAACTATCAAACACAATCGAACATAAATGAACATGTTACTGAACATTCACGTTCGTAAATGAACGAACCCAACCTCTGTTCATGTTGGTTCATTTAACTAAACGAACAAAATTTCTTGTGCTTGTTCGTTTGTTTAATAAGCGAACGTATACAAATGAACTTCCCGCCGAACAATTCACAAATTTTTCGCCCAACGTTTGGTTCATTTGCAGTCCTAATAGAATCTGATTACTAGCATGTATTTTTTGGTTAACTTGAATTATACTTCTGCATATTTGTGGTGTTTAAGCATGTGTTATATTCTATACCAGGCGGTTCTGAGTCGAACGTTAAAGGATTACGAGAAGGCTGGGTATAATCCGCAAACAAGCAGCTTGGAGATTAGATTGATTCAGAGCCAAGATGATATTCGAGACCCAGAGATTACATACAACGCACAGATATATGATTAGTTGATGTAAAATTGAGTCCGGTATGATCACAATACTTGAAACTTTTGTTATACAAACGTAAAGGGGCTACATTTCTGTAATGGACTCTAGGGTTGTACTTTAATCAACCTAGAATTATCGTATATCTCGTTATCGAATTTGAATTATCGCATCATATTTACATTGAGTCGTTGGTCAATCGTCATTTTCGAAATTTGTTGCTTATATGTTTGATATGAAAGTTGTAGTGACCCTCTTGATCTCCATACCCACAAAAATCCATACTTCTATAGGATGATGTTTGACCTTTCCACATGGATATCAAGTAGGTTTTCATTGGTTACAGTTGCCTAAATGCTTGTGGTTGATCAACTAGTGGGATATCCCGCGCTTTGCGTCGAGCTTTCGATTGATATCGGTTCGGTGAGTTATAATACCGTTACGATACTGGGACTTCGTATAGCAATTGAAAGAGATACAATTGACCACCAGCATTTGTACCAATGTAGTCCGGACACCATCGGTTCGCTTTGGCATGGTACTCAACCCAAATGAATATCAGCACCTGTTTTACATCAATCGAAAACCTTAATTTACTTTGAAATAGTCATATACGGGTCTCGGTTCCAATAATACCAATAAAATATTACATTACAAAATAAAATAAAAACAATAAACTAAATAAATAACATTATTTTCTATTAAATAACAAATATTATTATACTTATATAAATAGGTATTACGAGTTAGTTATATTTATTTCACGTTTAATTTAAAAATTTGTTGTGGCATGCGAAGCATACGAAGCGGGCTGCCTTTCCTATGGTTTGCAAGTTGAAGCAAATGGATGACAAGCTGACGTGGAGAAAAGAGGTGTTGTGGCAAGTGAAGCATGTCAGACAATCATTCCCTCCGGCCCAAACTATTTAAAAAAAAAATACAAAAAGTCATGCAACCTTTTTAACATGTCAAAGACCATTTTGTGATTCTCTAATATGGACAAAAGCAATGATCGTTAATCACAAAACCATTTCTTAGAGTCACCCGCCCAATTTATGTATATGGATACATTAACTGCTCACAAATTCTCTGATAACTTGGGCTGACTTGAGGATCTTGCTAATAAGCGCGCTATGGCGAATCAATCGTGTGACGACTTTGACATGCAAAGGATTGGCAACTTTCTGAGTTGTGCTTCTAGAGGTGACAGGGTTGGGCTTAACTTGATGCTGAGAGATGGAATATCTCCTAATGTTCAAGATTATGATAAGAGGACTGCACTTCATTTGGCTGCTAGTGAAGGTCATGCCTCCATTGTAGAGCTTTTGTTACATTACAAAGCTGATGTTAATCTTGATGATAGGTGGAATCGAACGGTGAGGATTAGTTTTTGTTTTTAATCTTGATCATAAGCGTTTTACGAGGTTTTTGAACTTGTTTTGGTTTATAGGGAGTCCGCTAGTCAAAAGAGCAGACTCGTTTTTTGGTTTATAGGGAGTCCCCTAGTCAAAAGAGCAGACTCGTTTTTTGGTTTATAGGGAGTCCGCTAGTCAAAAGAGCAGACTTGTTTTTTTTAGTTTTAACAGGTTACCGTATTTGAGGAGATCGCTTGTCACGTGAATATCTGGTTTAGATATTTTTTAGAGTTCGTTATCGTGGGAAGAGAACTCCCTAGAAACCAAAACACTTCCAAAACCATCCGAGAAACACTTATCGTTTTGATAAAACACCTAGAAATTAAATAAAAATTGGATGATGTGATGAACAACGATTAATGTGGTTTTTTGTTAATTTCTAGCCGTTGACGGATGCAAGGCTGTATGGGCATAGAGACATATGCAGAATTCTTGAAGTGAATGGAGGCAAGGATTCATTGATGAACAGTCCAATGGTAATCTCATTTGTTACAAGATCTTGTTTGTTGGTTTATATATATTAGACTTGCAGGACTCAAGGATGCAAACCTAACGTTCAGCAAACTGTTCGCCTGTATCCCTTTATTTATTTATTAAAAGAACAAATACGAACAAGTTGTGCATTTACCTTCCTTTATAATATTTTTGGTTGTATATTTATACCTCAAAACATATAAACATATAAAGATTATGTAAACTTTTATTAATAATGTTTTATAAACTATTTTATATTTTATTATTTTTTCATGTATAATTTTGTTGGTTTATGTTCGTTAATATGAACGAACACGAACAAACATATTTTTCTTAACGAACAAACACAAACAACAAAATCTGTCCGTTTATATTTTGGTGTCCATTTTGGGTTGGAATTATATTTTTTAAAATGATAACGTTATATGAATAATCATAACCGGATACTATATAACATAGTTGGAGTATTTGGATGCTTGTATAGTGTAAATGATGATTCTTTGATTGTCCAGACAGTAGTTCGTGACGAAGATGCAAAGGAAGTTAATATCGACATTTCAGAGATTGATTCTATTAATAGAGAGCCAATTGAACAGGTTTTAAGTATGAACATTGGGTTGTTTATCACTGATCCACCATTCTCTACTCAACTCCTAATCATGATTTGTTTGTGGCTTATCAGGGCGTAATGGGTAATTCTGAATTGGTCAAGTGGCGTGGAACATGGGTCGTCAAAACAATAATCGAGAGACAGATAGACTTCCCGGTGAAAATGTTTGTAGATATTTTCCTACACCTAATTAAGTATACAACTAAAACTAAAAAATACATGTTTCTATGAACGTTCGCTCAGGGTCTTGTCAGCTAACGATAACACGCAGTTAAGGGAGCTTCGTCATCCAAATATACTACAGTTTCTTGGTTCTATTATGCATGATGGACAAATGATTCTGATAACAGAACATTTGCCAAGAGTAAGCATTTATTTCTATGTAGTTTTTATATTTCAAATGTTTCTAAATGTTTTCCTACACCTAATGGTCTCTATTGCGATTCGTCTTCTTTGTTAGGGAAGATTGTATGATATGTTGATCCAACGGGCCGGACTTGATCTACCACTTGCTTTGCGGTTTGCACTCGACATTGCTAGGTATTGTGCTTCTCACTTTAATAATACTTGTCTAAAAGCATATTCTTTAGGCAAATCCCACATCGTCCGTCCTATAGGAGCACTGATGTGACATATGGAATTTCCTGTCTCAAATACGATCAAATTCTTTTGGGCATATTTGTTGGAAATAACTGGATCAAAAATGCAGCAACACAACGATTTTGTGAGAACTTCTCACGACTCTTTTATATATTAGAAAGAACAAAGCAAAACATCCAAATAATAACATAACATAACCTAATCCATCTATTTATACTAAACTAATAACTTGCTAAACAAGTTATCCTAAACCAATACCAACTCTAAAACTTATTAACCAATTAATGAAATAACTAGATAAACATATTATTTCAAACTAATAATAATCTTTATACAATAATCTATTATTTATTCTTTTCTTCTCTTTATCGGCTCACCATCTTTATCTTTTATTCCGGTTTATCTTATCACACAATTTTATCCCGAACAATTAGGATTAACTCTTCAATATTGACTGTAGATGAGAAGATACCTCCACAATTAAAAACTTTAGGGGCAACTTCGTATATTCCCCCTAAACTTGCAAATATCATATTTTCCCAAATCATGCTTGAAGGGTAATGTTGCATTGAAACTCGTGTTTTAGGAAAATATGAGATTTTGCAAGTTTAGAGGGATATATGATATTCCGATTAGAGGTATTAATATGCGAGTAAAGCGGACAATCCATTTTGTTATAAGGGGCATGATGATACAAATAAGCTTAAAGTTTATTTTAGTTAGATTTTTATATTTTATTCTTAAAAAATATGAGATACAAGGTCATTGGATTGTATTGTATTGTATTGCCAGGGGGATGAATTATCTTCATCATCACAAGCCCTGCTCAATAATTCACAATCATCTGGATCCAAAGTAGGGTTATGCAACATTTAGCATTACATACATCAGTTTGCATTTGTGAACATAGCTAAAGGTGCATTTTGGCTTCTATTTTTTTTTCAGAAACTTATTGCAAGATGAAGGTGGCCATTTAAAGATTGGTGAATATTGGATCCAAATGCTGTATGAGTTGCATCCGAATCAAGAACGTATGATCCGTTGGCTTTTTTATTTATTAATCTCTTATGTTAAATTTCCATGTCCAGCGAATCGCTTTGTGTTTTCAGCAGGGGCGGACATACCTTAGGCGCAGGGGTAGCCTCTGCTACCCCTTGGCGCTCCGGCGGTAGTGTAAATTTTGGAAAAATTTGACCTTTTTTGACGTTTTTTCGATTTCGTAACCCATTTTTTTATAAAACGTTACCCCTACGAATATTTTCTAGATCCGCCACTGGTTTTCAGGTACTGTCAACGGGCATTTAGTCAATAAAGGAAGAGACATCCTATCATTTGGACTCATATTATATCAGGTAACAATAGCTCTATTAATGTCACGGCCCACGGGTGTCATCCAACAAGAAAATTTGTAGGTTTGGGTTTAGTCTAAACCATTTTTGGTCTGATCTGGGTGGGAAAGGTTTATTTTCGAAAAAAGTTTTAATTTTTTATCGTCATAACTTAAATTGATTGAGTATTTTGTTAAAAAAAATTTAAACGGTACAAAGAAACGAGGATCATGTTTTATAGTTTAACATAATTATTTATACACATTTGTATTTTAGTAGTGAGTTTGTAATTTTAAACTGGTTGTGTTCGTGTCAACCTGTGAAATTCGTAGTCGATCCGATTCATGTGTCTGACACGAATTTCAGGTTCATTCCTTGCTTGGGTTTGTGTCAGATTTCCGTTTGTGGCCCCCTAACGATTTAACGCCGTACCTTCTATATATAAATCTGAGATATCTGGATCAATAATCACCATTAACAATCTTGATAATTACTTCTTCGGCAGATGGTAGAAGCAAAGTACATGCCCGGCATGATTGATGAGCATGAACTGAAATTCAGTAGTAAATGTCCTGCAATGATTCAACAGTAAGTCAATACAGTCGCATATCCCATTGA
This sequence comes from Scalesia atractyloides, assembly GCA_947069175.1. NCBI lineage: Eukaryota > Viridiplantae > Streptophyta > Magnoliopsida > Asterales > Asteraceae > Scalesia > Scalesia atractyloides. The sequence continues at coordinate 3,087,414 of CAMTDV010000022.1, forward strand.
CCTTTTCCGTCTTTATGATCAATCCTGAACTCTTTAAGACGTTTCATCGCGCAGGTTGATAAGGCAGTGTATTGGTGACGTTCTTTTTCGCCCTGACTTCATGGGCATCATCGACACGCTAGAAGAAGTGTACCTGTCTCTAGGAAAACCTTCTTGTGGTCTGTTGAGCACATTCACAGCTACCAAATGATTATGAATCAATGATTCTAAAGCAAATAAAATACAAATCCTTTATATATATATATGTGTGTGTGTGTGTGTGTTTTCTTTTTTTCTTGTTTCAAGCATGTTGTTATGATTGTTATATAAAAAGGATGATTAAGTATTCCATGTGTTCTAACTCTCTTTCTACACAATAATATTGTTATTATCTTTCAGATGATTTGCACTAATCACCTTTTTGTTTGTAAGACTTCCTAATAATAGATTCATTGCATGAATTGATCACTATTGACAATATACTATGAATTGGTAACAATACAAAATATTCACCTTTGTAGGGACCAACCAATTCCATAAAGCACCTGACTCCATAAAAAAAATAATGTGTAATTAACCGTAAAATAACTCATATCTTTAACCGAAAAACCTCGACAGCAATTAGATTAGTATTTACAAAACGAAGCACTCTAATTTCACGGTTGCTAGCACGGTTTGGGATGGAGCCCTCTTGTGAGAACCCGTGCTTACGAGGTTAGCACCGTTCGTTTTCGCGTTTATAAACTAATTCATATTCTTATCTTATTTATATAAACGAATAAACTTATGGCGAATTAATTGTACTTATTTAATTTATAGTGTGCAAATGAATAGTTGAAACCAAATCCATATCGTGTTGAACCGACCCAAACCGTTTGAATCAAAGCATATGTCTCGCTTGTCGATTCGACCCACTAACGTAACTCAAAACTTATAAGGCCCGAACCATAATATGAATATTATATAATTTATATTAATTGTTTTAAAAAAGAACGTTGCAACTTCTTTGTTTTCCATGTTATCAGCCCAAACATTGTTTCCCCAAGCCCAGTGCCATTTTTCTTTTATTGGGGCCTACCCCCCAATGAATCCCAAACCGCCCCCAATTTCTAACCATTAAATATTAGATACGTAAACTAAAACTGCATGAACCCCTTTTATTCTCAACAATCTCCTCCACACTTCAACCCTAACCTACACAAAACCTACCTGCAAATACTCTGCCTCCCTCCTCTCTCACACGTTGCGGTTGACGGAGATCGGGTCCCAAGATCACCATGCAATCGGTTAGTACAACTCACTCTGTAGTCGTTAGTTAAGGTTGCGTATGCTGTATGAAAATAGGGTCATATAGGAACTGCTGTGAATGCAATGTGTAATATGGTAGGATGGAACATGTTATATGTGAATATATATATACACGCATGCGTAGAAGATAAGTGTTTATGTTCGCACTTGGATGGTAGTTGAAAGGTCGTATGAAAACGGTAAAGTATGATGTTATATTAGTAATCGATGCTTAATCTTGATTGTGTATTGCATGTATTAGGATGTATGTACAGAAGTTCCGGTTCAATCGGGGTTTAAAAATGCGAATCCCGGATATGAACCGGTGTGTTTAAATATAGACATATAGGGAATATATATGGAGGACCTGTGTAAGCATGTGTGAGACTATAATCGTTCGTGGTCATGATGATGATCTTTTGAATAGGTTTAATAGGATTATGGATATGTATATGTATCTTCGAGTACAAGCGCAGTAGGTATGTATGAATGCATAATATATTGGTTTTAGGCTGTGTGAATGACATGCTTATATATATATATATATATATATATATATATCTGTGTGTGTGTGTAAAAGTGATATATAAAAAAATGCGATGTCGAAGCAACTGTTTCTCGGTGTAAGAATCGTTAACTCTTAAGCGATGGGTTTATTCTTTCTTTTAAAACTATAATTTCCTATTTTTACTTATGGTTGTTCAAACTGATGCCTAATGACATATAATTGACGGTGAGTGATAACCTTAGAGTCCATGTGTACATGTAAATATATGAGCGTACAATATGTGCTAACGTACTAGTGTTTACATATATGAGCTTGTTGTGACAACTAGAAATCTCGACTAAGAAACCAAGGTATACTAATAACAAAATGACAACGTGACCAGGGTGCAATTGGACGTAGAGACATCTATACTTGATATTTTTATTTGTTGTACACTCTAAGGTGAGCTCACAATCATTTTCAAAAAGCATGCGTCCTAGCTTGGACAACACTTTTTATGGTAGCCCTGGGTGGGGCTATGCGCGCATCCCTTGTGTGGATGACTGAAACATGCTATCCACTGGAGGTGGATAGTACACTTCAACTAAATGAAAGAAAACTCTATCATAAAAGTTCTTGTATTTTACCGATTAGATTGCCGGGTGAGCGTACGCGGGGTATTATTGATAGCGCTATTAGGTTTGACAAACCTCACACTGTGCTGAAGGCTGGGCGTGAACTTCTAACCTTCACTCTTGCTTTAATGTTGATAGATATTATTGAGGGCACCATGAAACGTTAGCATTCGGTACACAGTTTAGTAATATGATGAGGGTTAGCCACCCGAGTTATACTTAAATCAAAACGATATGAACTTTACTTTTACTAAACTCTATTGTTGACACGTAGTTGCATGCTTTGCAGGTCAGTAGGTACAACTTTGGGCGGGCATTGCGATCAGCTGGAGTGGGTGGTTCATTTAAACGTATTGTTTTGAACATTTATTTAACTTGTAGTTTTAAGTTCATGTTGGTTCTTAACTTTATTTTCCGCTGCAACACTAACTGTCTTTTGAACCAATTAAATCCTGCTCGCTAATCATGTTGATAGTAATGCTTTTATTATTTTAAATGGTTGGTTCAACATGATTAGTGGCTAGATCCTGGTCAGTCACACGCATCGCAGTAAAACACTGCATGTGAAATTTGAGGGTGTGACACCTCTCTTTCCTGTTTTCTACAATAACGCCCTCATGTTTAATATCTCCTCCCCTCCCCACCCACACACACAAGACCTCGCTAACATTCGCTATTGAATTGGTTGGGATACAATACCCCCTCCCCTCAACCAATAGCTAGCATGGTATGGGGGAAGGGCACTACTGATGGTTAAAGGTTGAGGTTGTAAGGATAGTGGTGCCCGATACCCTGCAGCCTTAAGCATATTAAAAGGTTTTGTCTTACCACTCGACCACCAACTCCAGTTGGTATCTTATCTTTTTAGTTAATTAGTTTTCATAATCATGACCTAAATGGCTAGATATTATACTTGATTTATGGAAAAAGTAGGAGGTTCATTAGCTAAAAAAACCATAATAAAAACCTATAGTATAATATTTTAAATAGTTAAGTAGAAATAAAGAGATAATATATTACACATGAAGTTCTATTACAAACCCTTCTCAAAATAGTGCAAACCCTATACATATAGAACCTATCAAATACCATTACAACTTCCTAAACACAGAAAATTGAATGGTTGTAGGTAAAAATACTCGTTTTAATTATATATTGAGATGAACAATGATGGCAAAAATGAATAGAAGAGTGGTGCCAATGAGAATGGTTAAACTAGACGGGCCACAAATTAAGGCTATTGTTTGTAGGTATTTGGGTTGTTTATCGGGACTTTGAATTAGGTATTTTGATGTGTTGTCCTGTTCACACGGTCTGTGATTCTGCTTCAATCTCTGTTTTGTTCTCATCACCTCAATTCTATACTTGAGAAGCTTCATATTTGAATCCACAAGATTACTCGATCTCCCTAGCAAAAAAGAGAGTATGTCAACAAATTCAAAACTTTAAATATACTTTCAGTAACGAACCAAGGAATTATCTTCTGGGGATGCTGATAATGGGTTTAACCATATTTTCAAAGGTTTTTAGCTAAAAAATACACTTAATTTTTTTTCAATGGGTGCGCCCACCCACCCACCCAGCCATCAACCTGAGTCCATCCCTGATGGCCATGTGCATTTAACTACGCTATGGCATATAAAAATCTGATAATTGTATTATATGTTTATACAACTCAAGTAATAGACACGTTTAAACTTATGGGTCTAATCATGGGTCTAATCAAGACGTATGAAACTCATACTCCATAACTCACTTTAAGCATCACATCAATTCTCAGCTCCTTCAAATTTTTAACAAATTGGAAAAAATTAGTTTAATAATGATTTAACTCATTCACTCCCCTAATTACAATACTTACCTTTTAAAATCAACGATTATTACAAGAAAATGCATAACTTCAAGAAACCCAAAATGATTCACCCATTTTACCTTCATCTTTGAAACTTTGAGCTCTAATGTCAAACTTGAACGCATTATATGCTCCTTTTGAAGTGGCAAAATCATGGCACATACATAAGAAGGTATCGAGATAGACATCCGTGTGTTTTCTTTACAACGTATATTTTATGAAACTGTAAAGAACGCTCTAAGTACGAAGGAAGAATCAATTTTCGTTGGTGCTTTTGAATATCGCGGTCTTAAAAGTAATTTATATGGTGTGCTTTCGATATTTGGTTTCAATGGTTTGCTAGGGACGAAAGATAAGTCCAAAGACATAGTTTTTGTCGAACTTTGACAAAATTCTCGTCCGTTCGAAGTTGCCAATTAAGGTGATGATTTATATTTTGAATGTTATTATTAATATTAATTCTGTCATATAAAATTTAAAGATATTTATTATTGATTTTAGTTACTTCATGAAACTTTTAGTATTTTTTAGAAGGTTTCATATTAATGTTATCTATTTGTTTATTAAATCTGCCATTTTTTTATTGCAAATGCAAACAAAACTTTATGATTTAATAATTTAAAATTAATTATTGAAATTAAATTTATGAAAATAATTATACTTTACTATATACTAATACTTTTGTATATTAGTTGCACCTTAATTTGATATGGTGAATTCATCCTTATTCTCTAGAGATAATACTCGTGTTGTTTGGTTAAAAGAAACAAAATTACTTATGAAACAACAAGATTAAACCAAAAGAAATAAATCCCATGTAAAAACTATGAAATTGGCAAGTTGGGATTATCGGTACTCGTGTTGTTTGATTAGTATCGGTTTAGTTTAGCAACAAGTTATGCGCACTACAATTTAAGAGTGTTTGGGATTGCTTATGAAAACTCCTTATAACTTTTCAAAAAGTTATTAAGTGGAGTGACTTTTCAAAACTCCTTATAACTTTTCAAAAAAAATCAATAAGTTATAAGTTGGCTAAAATATGCAAAAGCTATCTCATGTAACAAAAAAAATGTAAAGTCGTGATATGTCCAATAGGATAGTAACATGTGTTTTTCGACAGTTCCTATAACAGTGCTATTGGTACCGATGTTGTAATCTAAACTGGAAGTGTTGATGTGAATTTAAAATACCCGAAATGCAATTATGTAACTTTGTTTGTTTAAATGTTTTTAGCTTCTTGCTGGCCTGCTTCTATATTTATATACAATTCTCGCCATTTAAAAAATAAACTCATTGATTTCAAAATGAGACTTAATCCAACTGTATTCATAGTTAAATTATAATTATAATTATAATAATCATTAATAATTAATGGACATGAATATGCTGTTCGAGACTCATTCAACCAAGTTAACTATATGATATATTTTATTATTTTAATCAATAAATTATGAATATTCTCTTCTAATTGGTTAACAAAGGGTTTTATTATAAACGTAATTAGCTATAAACATCATAACAAACAAAATGATTTTCAGGTAAAAAAACATCATTCGATTACAACTAAACGCCTTAAGCATATTGTTGTAAAATTCTGATACGACAAAATCTAACACAGAAGTTTATGGGTATGAACTTGGTCTAAACATGTTATCGTTACTTTCAGCTTTTTGGATTAACCAACGCACTTGCTTAGATAAATTGGTCGCACCCGGGTCAACCTGACGATACTTCGGTGAATGCATATAGAATTGTTGGGTATCCCAAATATATACGTGAAAGTGCTAAAATCGAAATCATATTATTTATCAAGGAACTCGAGCTTACGTTGATCCTCTAAGCTCTGGGCTCTAATCTCTAACCGTGAATGCACTCTATGCTCATGTCGAATCGACCAAACAAGGGCACACGTGAAAGAAGCTGGTGTCATCGTTAACATCTTCTAGTTTGTTTTTATTTTCGGTTTTGATCGATTTTCATGTGGGGGTTTAGGAAATTTTTTAACGCTTATGACGAAGTAATTGGATTGTGATAGCTGTATTTGAATCACATCCACTTGAGGTGTAAACAAATAAAAATATATATATATATATATATATATATATATATATATATATATATATATATATATATATATATATATATATATATATATATAAGGATTAGGTTTAAGAGTGAACACAAGTGTATTTGCGAACTGAACGAACTAATCCTGACCTTACACGTGTGTAAATCAATGGTCAAGATTTGATGATGAAATACACTAGTGTATTTTACAATTTGATGATGAAATCATGGCCTTACATGTGTGTAAATCAATGGCCAGGATTAGTTCGCAAATACACTAGTGTTCACTCTAGAACCCTACCCAATAATATATATATATATATATATATATATATATATATATATATATATATATATATATATATAGGTAGAGGTTCATGTGAGAAAATTTAAAAGTGTGAGAATGATAAGAAAGATTATGGAGGTGATATGTGTCTCTTTTTATTTTGGTAGTTTAAGGGTATACGTGTAATTTAACTAATAAAATCTAATTATGGAATGAATATATGCAACCCATTTTTGGCAGTTATTGTAGGGATTTTCGAATTTGAAATAACACCCTAACTCATAAAAACACCACAACATGTATATTGAAGGCATACATCTTATAAAGAACAAAAATATAACTCATCAAAACACCCTAACTAATAAAAACACCCTAACTTATAAAAACACACAACATGTATATTGAAGGCATACATCTTATAAAGAATAGAAATATAACAAAAATAACACCATAACTCATAAAAACACCACAACAATTATATTAAAGGCACACATCTTATAAAAAACACCCTAACATTGAATATAACAGAAATAACACTCTAATATAACACCAGTCAACACTTTAATCAGAATCAAAACAGAAATAACACCCTAAATATATAAAAACAGAAATAACTATACATAAGTATATCAATATGGTACTCATATTAAAGATAAAAAACACTCGTTATTATGGTGTAATTTTTTTTTAAAAAAAGAGTTACGTATAAAAAGTTATTGATGTTTAAAAAAGAAGGGAGAACTTTGCATGTGTATTAATGTTAGTTTCTTAATTTAAAAATATTAAATTTATCTTTATACCTTTAATCTTGAAAATTATTTAGTTTAATAGTCAAGATTATTTACAGAATAGTCACTATGATCTCAACTATTAGATTAAATATCTAATGGTTTAAATTTTTTCTTATCATTCTCACATTTTTAAATTTCTCACAATAACCTCACCCTATATATATATATATATATATATATATATATATATATATATATATATATATATTGTCCGAATGGTGTATGCATGTTTAATTTATTTCAAAAGTTTGGAACAAACAAAAATTCTGGTCCAAATTTTGTCCGAATCTTGTTCATGTCGGACGAGGTAGGCAGACATGACATATGTCCGAGTGCTGTCGATTTACACCACGAGGTTAGGGTCATTTGAGCTGTCAAGGGTCGATTGCAACAATAAATGTAGGTTTTAGAAATGAACCATTTTTTTATATATGAATAATAAATGTTGGTTATAGAAATGAACCATTTTTTTATATGAATAACAAAGTAAGTTCAAAGTGTGGGTTTAATATAGATAAGAGAGAGGTTATTATTTAATTGTTTATTTAATGTGATTTTTATCCGTTAAGTCTAAGAAAAGTTTGGTTGACATATTTATCTATTAGGAGTTACAAGTAATTTGCCCGTCTTGCGTTGCCACGACGCGTGGTGGGTAGAATCGTGTAGTAAGACACAGTGCGTAAGATATATGCGCTACACACGATTCGTAAAACACAATGCGTAAAAGTATTACAAAAAAATGTAAGACACAATGTAGACACGAAATGTAAAAACACCATGCCTAAGACATAATAAGCTACACAAAATTCGTAGAACACAATGCTATAGGGGTTATAATTGCAAGTTTTTAAATTTGAGGGGTGCAAAAATAGAGTAATTGTGCAAGGAAAACAATGCAAAGTCTAAAACTTAACGAAAAATAGAAGTAGTGGGGTAAAAAAAATGCAAAGCATAAAAGCAGAGGGGTTGTGACGGAAATGTGTAAAAGCTGAGAGAGGTGATAGTGAAAAAGTAAAGTGAACGAGTTATGGTGATAATTTGTAAATCATGAGGGTGTGTTGGAAAAGGAAAGTAGTGGGCTGAGTGTGAAATGTGACTAATTTATATAACATGAGGGTGTGCCAAAGGTGAGGAGGGGTTGTGACTTTAGGTAAAAAGTGAGGGGGTGTTGGTGGAAAATACACCAACACTTACATTTAAGATAGTATAGTATAATTTATTTGATTAGAATAGGTTAGATAATTACTTGGTGATCAATTTGTATAGTATAAATAGGGTTTAATGCTTTATACTTTTTGTGGTGGTTTGATATAAAAAAGTTAAGGAAAAAAAGTTGTGAGTTTGTGTATCATAAAATTAGGCAGTTTATTTGTGTTTGTGATTTCATTGTTCCAACAAAAACTTGAACCACAATCGTACATGTTGCAATTCTTGACATAGCCTGAAATACGACATGAAAATAATCAAGTTTTGATTAACTAATATAACTCCTCTATCGAACAAGTAAAACCAGAACACTCCTTGTTAAATGAACATGTTACATTAACTACTTAAGGGTTATAAAAAGTTAATATTCATATTTTAGATGAGTCTATCTAAAGTTTATTAACATTTAAAGTGATACATTGATTTTTAAAAAATAAGTAATCATTTCCATAAGGTGATGGTGTGTGGTTCAGTAGTGAGCATTTATCACTATCATCTACCTCAACGTCAAGTCAGCATCCCTTTCATCATCTCTTCTCTCCATTTTCTAAGGGTATGATCACTATCCCCTTCTTTTTTCAATTTAAAATACTTCCACAACCTTTATTTAAGTGTAAAAGAATTGTTAAAATACAACAACTAAGTTTAATCTTTGGATATCTTGATAATAGTCTAATAAACTAATGAAGTGTCTAGTGTCATGTTGCGAATAGGTTCGAGACTGTTTGACTTGTTGGGCTCAATGTTAGTTGGTTGCAAAGCTGTTGTTGGGCTTCTTATTATTGGCATGCTGGGGAGTGGGCCTAGGTCCTAGGCTGCTTGGACCATATGGGCTTTTGAAGAACTATAACTAAAACATAAAAGTGAATGGTAGGATGTAACTCCTTGTGCCAAAGGCCTTCCGGTGTAGCGGCACTTCGTGCTTCTCCCTAAGGGGAGATCTAGGTTCAAGTCTTGTTGTCAACGAATTTTTCTTGGAAGGAAAGTCAGGGCGTTTTACGAGCTATAATCGGTTTCCTCCTCGAACGGTTTGGCGCCTTTCTTGAATGTCAAACTAACAATGAACGGTTGTAATTCCGTCTAATGTATAAGGAGGCATGACTGAGCCCGAGCCCGAATACGCCGTGGTTCCAAAAGGAAGAATGTAACTCCTTGTTAAGACTTAGTAGTATAAATGAAGAGAAGTTAAACTTCATGACTTTTAATGGAAATTATAGGGGAAAAAAACAATCCTAATTTCCCTTGGAAATCAGTCTATCTATGTTGTTTCACATTATAAGTTTAAAAATTAGATGCTCGAATAAATTTATACGTTGTGTTGACAGATATTCGTGAACCATAGTAAAACTGACAAATAAAAAAGTTTCTTGTGGCGTATAGGCGTTCTCGTTAGTCTTGATATAGGCCTACACGTTATTATTTTATAACAATCTTTTAAAAACCGGTTTAAACCGGGCGGCTGAACCCGTTAAACTGGATGCCGGATGCTTGACCGGCACGAATCATATCGGTAAACTAAGGAAACGACAAAGAAGTTGCACCACCGGTAACTCGGGTTATACTGGTTTAAACCGGTATACCGGTACCAGTTCATACCCGGCAAAATGTCAAAATTTTGAACTTTTAATATTGAGTTGCTTTAAAAAATGACTATTTAACTTTTTAGTTAAAGTATAAAACTTGGCATCCACAATTGACAATCCACATTGATCAAACTTCTTCCATATTCAAAGACAGAAAATCATTGGATTTTTCAAATTAAGTTCTTTAACTGATCATACAGGTTTACCTTCTTTTGACTTTTGTTCAATCATTCATGTTGTTAATTGTTATAGCATTTGCTAATTGCTATATAATGGGTATTTAATCATGAATTTTTGAATAATTTTTTAGTTATGGATTAACTTTTGAAATATTTTTTTTTATTATGGAATTATGTGATTTTCGATTATTTTTTAGTTGAAATTATATTTTATGAATTTGTAGAGTTAATTAGCTAACACGGTTGAACCGTCTGGTACAACCCGGTTCAATCAATTGAACCATTTCTGAGCCTATGTTCATGTTGTAGTCTTGTAGAGACGCATATTGAACCGTTCCTTGGGTGGGAGTAATCCTTGAGGCCTGTTTTCGTTTAAACTGCAACAATAATCAACAACAACCGAACCCAATATTAAAATGTAACAATAATCATATTGAAAAATAGATGCAGCCCCGAAGGGCAAACCTCACCATTACTTTTTCTTAACAAAATTATATTTTAACAATTTAAACTATAACCACTAGTCGTATGCAGACAATTTAACTAATGACACCCATAACTGTAGTTTGTTAATAAAGACAATTTCATTGTAACAAAAAAGACCTTCACTTTCATTTGTGTCATTTCACATAAAAAAACATTTTAATTAAGATAAAAATCAGTCAGTTGTGTTTTTAAAATGGTCACTAGTCAAATTGCTAGTGTTGATTATTGTTAGTCAATGGATTTTTTTCTTTTATTAAAACTCAACTTGTCTTTGTTTTTCTAATCAAAATGGAAAATTTTAGGCTAGTATTCTAAAATATTGTAATTTAGTTATATCTTAATTAAGTAATTTAGTCATTTAGGTAAAAAAAAAAAAACCTTTTTATTATATTTATATATAAATAAAACGCATTAATACAAAACCATATTTTAGTAAAGAATCACACAAAAAATTGTATATATAGTGCTGACCAAATTCTGTGAAATGAAATAGATGGTATACATAACTGAATTATATTATAAAATTTATAACAATAAATACATAAATTTCTTGTTTAGAAATTCATAGTAGCGTACAAGTGAACAATGCACAATGTACACATCTAATCAAACATTCCCAAATCCATACTAGCGAGTGTACATCTATGGATCATGAATCATGTTACAAGCAACAACTTGAAGTAGATTATGGAATACATCGAAAGCGAAAACAACGCGACAACGTGTTGCCAAAACAGGAGCGCCGAGGCTTCACTAACCGCGTAGCCCCTCAAACTAGCGATCGCACCAAACAAGATCGCACTTGGTGTCGTGTATTGCAACAAAAGCACGAATTGAAACATCCGGTCGCCATGGATCAACAAGTTCATTTTATCAGCTAGCAACACAACCCCGATTCCTAGCATCGGGAGCACCAAAAGCCTCGCGACTAGAATCCCGATAGTGGTCCGGATCCCGAGTCTAGACTCGTTAGGACCCTCGGCTATCATCCCCCCTAGAACCAACATAACCGAAGGCACCATGGCTCCGGCCACTATATCTAGACTATCGGTCAAGAACGATAGTGGCGCGTCATCACCGTACACTATAGATTTAAAAAACGGAACCATTCCTATGACTAAAGCTAAAAAGGTCGCGATCGTCGGTGGTTGAAGAATATGTTGAACCGGGGTTTGCTCGGCTACAATTCTTATCTTTCTAACCATCCTCGGCTCAGCTAAACACCTAATCGATTTTGGGCTTCGCGGACGCTCATGCTCACGCCCGTCTTGTAACAAATCAGGGTCCGGTAACGAAGTTTCCGAAAAATCCGAAACATTTGCAAAAACCCGTGCTATAAACGGAGTTTTGCAATGCACAGTCTCTTTATCATCCATACCAGGCCACTCTGCTTCATGCAGAAGTGGCCTGCTGAGATCGTTCACAGGTAAATTCTCGTGAACGATCTCAATCTCCCCATCGTCATCCTCCACCACCTCATAATACTCCATAGGTGGCTCCATCATATGATAAACCAAAGTATAAACCAAAAGCACTGACACCCATTGAGCTAATGACACGTAAGCAGTACCCGTTGTCTGACAATCCGAACCAAAAGTATTATCAGCATCATGACAAACCGAACCAACTATAGCCATAACCAAATTACCAGTATTCCCGAACCCCGTTACAATAACCGTGAACCGAAAAAACTCTGGTGGCGGACGACAAATAACCGCCACCAGCAGCCCCAAAAGACAACCGAATACCGTACTGATTACGACGTTTACCGGTATAAACCACCATAGAGCTAGACTCTTAACAGAAACTGATTCACCCAAGTGGATAAAGATTGTGCAAGGCAAAAAAAGAGCAAAAACAAGTTTGCTAAGAAGCTTGAAAGTAGCTTTTGGGACAATTTGTGTTCTTGGGTGTGCTAAAAGTATGCCAAATATTGTAAGGCATAATAGTTTTAATAATGGGACAATAGCATGTATGAGTTCTTTTGAACCAAACTTAGCATCTGATTCAAAGAAAGCCATTAGAAATATTACATGAAACTCAAGTATAGATTCAAGAACCTTAATGGGTCAGTCAGATCCAAGATTTAAAGTTGATAAAAAAAAAAATCAAATTTTGATGAGACCCCTTCAATTATTGAGGATCAAAGAACATGATTTTGTAAAGACATGTGCAGCAAACACATGGGATTTACATATGGGAGATTCTTGAATGCAAGGGAGAAAGGAATAAAGAATTGTTGAATGAGGAAGACTATAATTGGTTGCAACATCAAATTTAAATAATTCAGCAATAATACAAAATACATATAAATAATAATTAGTACTGTCTAAATTAGTCAACATCGAGTTTTAGCTAAGCCTTGGGCTCGAAAATAAACGATTGAGATTGGGTTGGTTCGTTTATTTTAACAAGCTAAAATTTTGAGCTGGAGCTCGTAAAATACTCGAGCTAGTTTGTTTCGGTTGAAATTGATATTAAAATTTTTTAAGTAAAAAGATATTATTAAACTTAACATTTTAGGGTGGTGTTAAAAAGGGCCCATGAATCATGTTATGTAGGGTTTTTTCACAAGTAGTATTGAATTATTGGTAAAGTTATTCGATAAATATATTTTAATTTACTAAACATGAAAAAGAGGGTTTTTTTTTCATCTAGTTAAGTATATTTTTTTTTTCTGAAATCTAAAGAAATAAAAAATATAAATAATTACTCTTACTAATAGAATTATTCTAGAGTAATTGTATATAATTACTCTAGAGTAACTATATAATAAAAAGTTTTTTTAGCTAAAAGTTATGATTAAGTAGATGGAAAAAATGTAAAAAATAAAATAAACAGGGTTATTGGATTTTAATAATTCTAACTTTCACTAATTTGTGGCATTAATGTCAACTTTAAAAATTCCCTCTAACAATCCTAACTTATAAGAATTTGGCCCCCATCGATCATTTTCTAACTGTGTTACTTTTTTGCTGACGTGACGGCTTGCGTGGTACAAACTTAGTTATTGGCTGATGTAGCTGCTTATGTGGCACAAACTTAGTTATTGGATTTTAATAATCCCAACTTTCACCATCAGCAACCACCACCACCAGTTGCCACATGGCGGCTAATGGTTATGGTAGTTGATGATAGTTGTGGTGGGTGGGTGATGGTGGTTGTGAAAGTTGGGATTATATAAAACGAATAACTAAGTTTGTGTCACATCAGCCAAAACTAAATTTGTGCCACATCATCAAAAAACTAACCCAGTTAGAAAAGGATCGATGAGGGTCAAATTCTTAAAAGTTGGGATTGTTAGAGAAAATTTTTGAAGTTGGAAATAATGTCGGCTAATGGGTGAAAGTTAGGATTATTAAAATCCAATAACCCAATAAAATATTCTTTTACTTCTCATGTTTAGTATGTTAAAGACTCGTTTGTATTTGATCTTTTACCCTTTGAGTTATAATTTATAAGTAGAATATTTGATTTTAATAATCCCAACTATTAGTTGTTTGTCAGCAATGGTCCCAACTTAAAAAATAACCAATGACGATCCCACCTTTTCACATATTATAAACCAGTGGAACTTTACTAACAGAAAAAGAAAAGGGAACAAAAAGAAATTAAGGTTTATTAGATAAGGTCTATTGGTTTACCATATGTTAAAAGGCGGGACCACTACGGGTTATTTTTAAATTGGGACCGTTATTGACCAACGACTAATTTTGAGATTATTAAAATCCCTTCTTCCTTTATAAGTATTAAAACTTGCGCTTAACCTAAACGAGTTAACGAACAAACTTACCTTGGCTTGAGCTAACCTCGTATATAAACGAGTCGATTTCGAGCAAGCTTTTCCTTAATAGACTTCAAACAAGCCATGACCTTTCAAATAGCCCTGATTTGTGAAGGACATGACGGTGATGGATCGGGGAAATAGACAAATTTATTGGACCCTACAAAATGAAAATATGTGTAACAAAATATTCTTTTAGTAGTACCAATTTGTTGCTTCTAGCAACGTCCAAGTCCTTGTCTAGGGGTACACAAGTCTTATGATAAAGATAAGTAGTACAATAAAGATAATGATTTGTTTGAAGTTTTCTATGTTTAGTTACGTGAATTATTTAAATTTCATCTATGGTATTTGATGTAATGATATAGAAAGATGACAAATGCATCTTATTTGAAGTATATCATTTTCGCCATTGCAAGGTGTCTTTGGCATTAAGCGGCTATAATGAGAAAATCAATGATTGAAACATGTTCGGTTCATTTATTTAGTTTTTATTTATGTTGCAATTTCCTACGTATATAGATGGTAAACAGGAAACAAGCTGCGTTGCTAGCCCTTTTTGAATAGAAAATTAAGTCGTTTAAAAACTACGTCCATAGATTTCGGGTCATAACATTACTATGCATGACCCTTTGAACTCGATTAAGTAGGTCCACAGCCTCTGGCGCCAGGAAACTAAATGTATTAAAAGTAAATGGGATAAACAGTACACGTGCTGGTTGTCAAGGCACGCTTTCTCATGTTTGGTCACTTTACCCGAAGCAGCCTGACACACCGTGAAAACACTACCTCCTAAGCCCATAAGCGGGGAAACGCCTGTTAGATCCACAAACACATGTTTTCCTCCTGCCCATCCAAAAACCAAAATGTGGCTAGTTTAAGGGTAGATCCCTCTTCCACTAAGTAAGTTAAGAAATTAACGAGTTTCTATTTCTTAGCAGAAATACCAGTATGTCTGGATATTTCAAAAATGTAATTACATGGAATTTGTTGAAGCACAAATTCGTGAAATATTTTGTGGGGTGTTAAAAAGGTAATTACTTGCGTATCAAAATAATAATAACAATAATCTTGTTGGTATATGTTCTTGGGCGTTTGATGGGGTATATATCAAATCACAACCATAAACATTTTAACATGATAGTATAACTTACCTAAACTTTCTTTTCTTTATTTGAAAAAGCACTAACATGAAAAAGAAACAAAGGAAATCACCAACCAAAGGTTATTTGAACATCTAATCATCTAGAAAGAATCTTAACCTAATAATATTTTTCTTTATCAATTTCAATAAGTTGCATTTAATTATCAAACACAAGAAGAAATGTTATCAAATATATTTGGTTTAAAAATACACCTGTAAACTTGATGAGAGATCGATTACACAAATATATTTGGTTTAAAATTGCACCTTTGAACTTGACTATCAATTACACAAACGGTTTACTCATACATTGGACTGATGAGAATGTCGCAAAATGAGTGAAGAAACGGGTTGATAACTCAAAAAAAAAAAAAAAACTCAAATTTAGAATCTCTTCTTCGTAATTTGGTTTATTTGAATAGTTTTTTATTATTTATTTTAATTAAGTATAGATGTTGGTTATGTTAACAGAAATTTATATTTTGGTTATGGTGTTTAGGGGTGCAAACGAGCCGAGCCCGAGCTCGAATAATTTATGATAGCTCAGCTCGAGCTCGGCTCGATTGGAGCTTTGTTTTCAAAGCTCGAGCTCGGCTCGTTAGAATTTTCTTAAGTGAAACTCGGCTCGGGCTCGTTTACTATCTATTAATTGATATACTAAATAAAAATAATATAAATAATAGACTTTTTAGGCTCGCGAGCTCGATAACTGAAGCTCGGGCTCGGGCTCGTTTACTAAATAAGCTTATTTTTAGGTTCGATGTCAGCTAAATAAGTTCGGCTCGACTCGGCTCGTTTACACTAAGGCTCAACGAGCCTAACGAGCTTCGCATGCGAGGCTCGAGCTCGGGCTCGATAAACAAACGAGTTTTATTTTAGGCTCAAGCCTGGCTCGGGCTCAATAAGGCTTGATTCGTTTCGAGCTTTTACTCGAGCCGATCTCAAGTAGCTCTTGAGCCGGTCGGCTCGTTTGCACCCCTAGTCTTACTTAATACGTTGGTTATTTTGAACGAATTTAATGCGTAGGCTAGTTAACTAGCCTATAAATAAATGTTTTTTTGTAATGTTTATGACAACTTTTTGATATTGATAATAATATTTCTCCCATTTAGGTGTTCTCTAAATGTTTGTATTATGTATCTAAGAGGTTGTTTGGTAACTTTTGAATGGTTAAGTGCTGAACCAGTAAGCGATCTGAACCATTAAGTGTTGAACCAGTAAGAGGTCCGAACCACTAGAGCCAGTATAATGGTTAACCGTTCAGAAGCAAATGTCTGACCACTTCAGATTAGAAGTTTTAACCATTCAGACTTAGTATAATAACATTCCCTGACACTTTTATCATTCCCCTTCGGCAATAAAACTTCTATTTCTATGTGTGTTGTTTATAGGACTTATTGCGTTTCATCTAGAATTAGGTTTAGTTAATTGATTTGGAACATAAGAGAACATTTTTTGTTTAATCATGAATGTTAGGCCTTATTAACAAACTTAGCTATTTAATCATGAATGCTTAGTATTGAATGCTTAGATTCCCTTTAATAACATTTAAATTAGTTTATTAAAAAAAATTATAGATAGCCCATAGTTTATATAACATAACAATTTTAGCTCCATTTTTGGTTATATTTTTAAATATATCAAAGGAAGAAAACAAAAAAGATGAACTAATGTGTCAACCCACCATTTTGTCACTTCTTGTCTACACAAAAGATTCCAAGATTTAATTGAGATTGATTGCAAGTTACAAAAGCGAATTGAACCAACTTATGAAATTGTAAATAACAACACTTGTGGATAAAGGCATACTCAACATTAAAAATATCAATGTCCCAAGAGCCAAACTTGGTCTAGTGTTCATCAAACACATTTGTAACATCATCATGGCTTCACATACATCTCTAACATAATTCTCATAATACTTCTTCTCCCACTCCATCCAATTATCCGCTTGCGGCCCCAAGCCACCCTTCTCCTCTATCTCCAACTCCTTTATTCGCATTCTTAACACAATCATGTTTTCGTCCACAATGTTCCCTCCATCATTTGTCCCTCTTCTTGCATTGACGACGCAGGATTTAGCCGCACAACCAAAAACTGTCGTCTGTGAACGGCAGTGGCCGTTGGTACCGGAAAAGATGTGGTTGGGCAAAGATATTGCTTTCATTGAGAGTTTGGGAGATGGTTTGTTTATGGAAGGGTTGTGGTGTATATAAAGGAAACTTGTGGGGTTTAGGTATTGAGTGTTGGCTTGTAGGTAAAGTTTACTCTTCTTATAGATGAAGGAAGAAGAAAATTGAGGCCAAAACGTGTGAAAGGTGCAAATTTTTAGGGGGGCAACTTGTGAACTAAAGATGGTTGCATTCATGAATCATTTTGACACGTTTTCGTGTGAAATTTTGCTTAACCAAATATGCTACACCATGTCGAATTTCTGGGAGTTATGATTACAATAATTTTGTATAAATTATAATTTATTAGTCACTTTCCTCAGGATATTAACAAATATAAATTAAAAAAGAGTAATCGAGCTTCATTGAGTTTTAATAAAAGAACCAAACTATTGCTCCTTTGAAACTACATAATAGAACACAAATATTTTTAAGAAACAACATGACTCTAAATTTCTTTATTAAGTATGCTTAAAAAGCTCACCATTTTATTAGATTATAACTTTTCTTATTTCTTCATACTACTAGGTATTTTTTTTTAATTATAAAAAAAAACCTATTTAAAGAGAATGTTCCTGCCTATGAGGTGGTGGTGGAATGATACAAAAAAGACTTGGTGTTTTAAGGGAGTTCGATTTCTGTCCTCTCCTTTATTTTCTCCATTATAGTTAGTTTAGTTTTTTAAAATCAAAATTTTGTTATATACTATAAATGCATTTTATATATTTAATTGAAACAAAATATTCTTGTTATAATGATAAGTGATAACATATGTTATTTTGAGGTGATTTCAACTACAAAATATTCTTGTTATAATGATAAGTGATACCATACCTCATTTGAGGTGATTTCAACTTTAGTAATCATTAATCAGTTTTACCTTTTGTATTCTTTTGAGTCGTTTTGATGTTTGAGTATTTATCGTATATAAAACTTAAATTAAAACATTTTTTTATAAACTTAGGTCCCACGTAGGAAGGCGAGGCTTATATGGCGAATATCCATATCCTATAGGCACGAAAGTAGGCCCAGGAGCCCTAGGTTTGAGTGGCTCAATAGGTTCAAGCGGTGGTATGCCAAACATCTCTTGGATGTCACTCCTTAGATCTTTGAGTCTTCTCTCAACATCAATGATCCTCCATATCATATGCATGTGACAGTCAGCAATTTGCCTCTTCATATTTTTCAGTTCACCCCTCATGTAATTCAAGTCATGACCATACACCTGAACTTTAGGGTTAGCAGGGTACGGTGCAGCAAGACTATTCCTCGGTCTTCCCCTACAACACTTCTATGGTACTTCATAATTACCCTGAGCTTTTTGTTGTAATCAGGAAACAAAATAGAAGAAACTGGTCAGACAACTATATTACTTTTTTCTCATAATCTATAGATTTAGGAACCCTCGGGTTGCCTCCCGGAAGTGCTAAGTTTAAGCGTCTTCAACCAGATATATACCTATATTTATCAATCATTAGGAATAGGATAGAGACCGAACTCTTCATTCTCGTTAGGTTTATAGGGCCTTCAATGTATTTATTTAATGCCCATTTACTTTAAATGTTTCTCCTCCTTTGTTCACCAGGTCGACCGCTCCATAAAGATATGCTTCTTTAACAACGAACCGTCCGATCCAACTTGATTTCAACTTTCTAGGAAAAAGTCGCAATCTCGAATTGTACAGAAGAACACGATCCCCACAGTTAAAATTTTTTATCTCTCATTAAGTAGTGGTCGTGGATTTTCTTCGTGTGTTCTTTATAGATCAGCGAGTTGTCATATGCTTGATTCCTGAGCTCTTCCAGCTCAAACACGACTTTCTCATATCCTACCTGTAACGCCTCGCATTCTTATACTTTCCTTATTTAGAAAGTGTAATCATATTTCTACTTATGGAACTTGTATTCGTGTCTTATTCGTATTTCCTTTCCAACTTTGTATTCCGAGGCGTTGATCAAAATGAAATACTAACTTTACCTATACTTATTATGTTTACAATCAATCATTCAAATGTATACTTACATGCAAATTATACTTATCATACATGCAATACTCATATGTTACAACTTTATGCTTATCATACTCGAAAACCGGCTAAAATACGAAAACATAGCCCAAAACTAAACTTTTGTGTGATCTGGCTCACTTTGCACGAAGTGGCAACCACCTCGTGCAAAGTGGTCAGCCACTTCGCACGAAGTGCACCTCGCACGAACTGACACTTTGCACCAACCCTGCTGTCCGCAACTTTTCGCCTATAAATAAGAACACTCATCCACACTTTCACTTTTCCGAACTTTCACACTCTCACTCTCAAATTTGCAAGAACTTGGCAGATTATTCTCAGCTTCTAAGTGAGTTTTAGCTCACTACTTTTCTTACTTTATATAACTTTTTCCTTTTTTTTCTTTTTCTTTTGTACCAAGTGTGACAGCTGACTTAATTCATTATCCTCACTAGTATTGGACTTACGTTTCAGCAAGTGTGAGAACGTTGGGAGCCTTGGCTACCTGAATTAAGTTCCACACCTCACTTGAACATTTTATATATTTAATTTATGTATATTCATGACCAACCGGGTTTATCAACTAAGTTGATAAACTTAGTGCTTTGGTGAATCATATAACGAGGTTTCATACATTCTTGCTTGACCTCTATGACAAACTTGACTAAAATATACATAAACTATACCTAACTATCGTATTTTCTTAATAAACCGGTCTGGGTATGATATTAATCGTACTCTAATTAAAGTGTTATGACCCTAGACTGGTCTGTCTCGTTTCCAATATTCCCATTCACAGAAATCAGTGTCGAAATGGGTGCAAAACGAGCTAAAACATTCCAGAATTGTCACTTCGCACGGAGCGGTCAGCCCACTTCGCACGAAGTGGAGCTTTCTACCCATATTTTCTGACTCCAAATCTGAATCTTTCGCCAAACACGGACCATTCACACACTTTTGTTTACCCCTTGTAGGGTAGCTTCGGTGTTCATCACTTCAACACTCCAACTCAACGACTCGCGGATTTCTTGGAAAGTTTGCAAAACCGTGAGTATACTCGACCCCGTTTTACCTTTATCACTTTGGGTGCAATACGTGTAATCTATCAAATTCACACAAACATGCTTATACTTAATCACAAACAATCCTTATACATGCTTACGTGCCAAACTTGAATTCATACATGCTTATACTCGTTATGCTCATACCTTGTCATTAACTTCGATCAAGCCTCCCTTAACATGTATATCGCTATAGGATTAATGCACCACCCGTATTCGTGAAGTCATGTTAAGTAAACAAAATAGTCTAGTCATTGCTATGATTAGATTACGCTAGCGGTAAACTTTGGGTTGACACGTATAGTTGCATGATAGTTTTTGCCATGTTAGTTTTGAGTTAACATTTATGCATGAGGATTTGTTAAACTTTTATACTATGCTATTAGTCAAACTTGTATACTCGCTAATGCCTTGTGTGTTGAACTATACTTTAACATCAATTGTAGGATGATGACGATGTTATGGACACATGGAATCTAGTAGGAAGAACTAGAAACCCACTTTAATTTAGATCCGGTTGTACTTGAAATTTTTGAACATGTTGTCGTACTTGTACTTGAATTCGATGTTGTATTCTGTTTCCAAAAGCCTTATACTTGAAATTTTAGAAATGAAATGGAAACTTGTTGTTTAACTACTTGTCGAAGCAATCTAATTATGTCCGCCCCGATGATTCCGCCACCGGTTGGGGTGTGACACTACCCTTAGAGTGAGTCTTCCTTCAACAACATCGATTAAAGCTCTAACAATGGCTAGAAATGGCCATCCTAAAATTAAAGGTATATGCTCATCTTCTTCAATGTTTAGGATGACGAAATCGACTGGGAAAACAAACTTGTCAACTTTAACTAGCATGTTCTCTACTATCCCTATCAGATATTTGATTGAACGATCAGCTAGCTGGATACTCATTCGAGTGGGAGTAGGTTCCCCTAGGCCAAGCTTAGCAAATACTAAATAAGGCATCAGATTTGTCTTGCTCCTAGATCAACTAAAGCATTGCTAACTGAAAGATCCCTTAGTAAACATGGGATAGTAAAACTACCATGATCTATTAGTTTAGGTGGAAACTTGTTCTACAAGGCTGCTAAACAATCTTCAATAAAGATCATAGTAGATAGATCTTCTAACTTTCTCTTGTTAGAGAGTAAGTCCTTTAAGAATTTGGCATATTTAGGCATTTGATTTAATGCCTCCATAAATGGAAGACTGAGATGTAACTTTGTAAACATAGCAAAGTTGTCGTATTATTTCTTGAATTTATCTTTCAATTGGCACTTAGGATAAGGAAGATCAAGTTTATGCTTATGAACCTTCTCCTTCTTTCTCAGTTTGCTTAGTTGTCGAATTGTTAGTTACCCTTATTTCTAAAGATTGGAACTTCAATATCTTCTTCTTCTTGGAAAAACACTACAGCAAGAGTGTTATCCCTAGTAACATTACCACTTCTCAGAGTAATGGCTTTAACTTGGGCCTTCTCCCTCTCCGAATCCTTAGTGGCAAGTTGTGTCAGGACCTTATCTATGTTTTGAATGGTAATCTGTGTCCTGTTAGCTCTTGATCCTGCTTACACATCCTTTCCCTATTCTTTTGGATAAAATCCATAAGGCCTTACTACAAACTTGGTTGTCTCTCTCTAGGATGGAATCAATTATTCTATTAATAACCGACTGGGAATGAATTTCTATTATCTCTCCAGCTAACCCTAGGTTTTCCTTTATCAGCATCGAAATGGTATCTGAACTGGTCACCTATGAAGTCAACTTCCTCATTTTATGTAGCAATAGGACAATTTTCAGTCGAATGAGAGCCTCCACACGTACTACACATTTCCTATTTCGTTATAAATTTTCAGTTTGAGCATTTAGTGCTTCAACTTGGGTTGAACTTTGCATTTGAATCTACACTTCTGACATCAACCTTTTTTAAAGATCTGGAATCCCTCCTGGATGGGTAATCATTAGCCGAGATCTTTTCAATAAAAGCATGAGCAGCAGTAGGAGTCAAGTCAGCGTAGACACCTCCAACTATTGTATCTATGTTTTGCTTAAATGAAGTCAGAGACCATTGCAAACAATAGGGAGGATCATTTAGTACTGAGTTTCGGTACCGAATTTCCCTTACCGAATTTATTTCGATATCGATTCAGTACCCACTTTTTGGCATTTTGGTAGCGTTACTTTCAGCATCGGTAAAATACTAATTTTTACCTTCAAATACCAGTACCGTACTGATAGCAGTACCATACTGTATCAAACATTTTCGGTTCCGGTACCCAATTTTGATGATTTTTGGTACCGATGTTTTCGGCACGGTATCGTTACCATACTTATCCCTGGTAAAAAACATTCATGATTATCCCAGACTCCATACCATGATAAGGACAATTCCTATGTAGCTCCTTGTATCGATCCCAGACATCTGAGAAACTTTCATCTTCTTCTTGCTCGAAACCGTATATCTTGCTACGCAAGCAATTTGTTTTAGAAGGAGAAAAGAATTTTTGAAGAAAATTTCTAGCCATGTTTGTTGTAAGTCCCGTGTAACGCATCAAACAGGTATCGCTATCCTAATCAATTGCGGAAATAATGATCAGGATGAAGAACAACTTGAATAACTTGAATATAATAACTTGCATACACCAGAGGATGTCAGATACAAGTTTAGTAATCAACTCTCTAACCCTTAACAAATTCCCTAACCCCTCCATTTATAGACATGATAAAGCCCAAATATACAACCCTAGGCCCACTTGGCACTAGGAAGCCCAAACTGCCTAAAAGTAACCCAAAAGCCCAAAAAACAATATAAATGAATAAATCTTTAAGCTCCAAGCGCAACAATCTCCCCTAGGTTTCTTCATTTATCCTTCGGCGCCGCATCCACTCCCAAATGTCCAGCAATAATTCCTGCAACTGCAGCTGTCCAATCTTTGGCACACACCTCATAAAGTTCAGCAGTACGTATTTGATGAGAAGCTAAAACCTGTAAATCTTCATCATGGAAGCTGACCAAATCCACAACATCATTCACCCTGAAAGCCTTCTCTTTCGTCACTATCGCAACACTTCCGACCTTTGGATCGTATAACCAGAAGTTAAAATTCTTCAAAATCCCTCTTGGAAAGGTAGGAGCAACCGGAATCACCAACTTTTTATCCGTAGGAGGCCACATCACAGATTTAAATTGTTTGCCTGTGTGTGCATCACGAACTCCTTTGGTTGCTCTCAGATACGGTTTGGTGGTCTTCATACTCTTAAATCCCGTCCTAACCTCCCGTTCAAGCCTCTTAAAGAACCTCCAACCCGGTCCACGCTCTGTCGTATCGTCATCAGTGTACGGAGCTCTTAACAAATATGTCAGTGCGACCTTCGTCCAAGTCTCAAACTTTGACTCTTTCGAATAATATTCTCTTGTTCCATCTTGACGTACAATGATCCACATGTTCTTGATATGGCCATACATCCAACTCAACACTTTAGACTTGTTACCCACCTTGCTATAATAGCTCGAACCCAACTCCATGACGTATCTATCAGATTGATTTGTAGGATCTTTCAGCTGAAAGTTTTCATCCACATGATTCACATTCACGTTCTTCATCAATACCATCTGCTTCTTCTTCCTCGGATCTGTAGCGCGTTTCTGACTCGCAGTGAACTTCTTGCGTGGATCCTTTAAGTAATCATCAATACCAGCTTGACGTTCGGCTGCTAATTGCTCGGCCGCCAACCTCTGCTCTTCTGTTTCTTCAGCCATTCGTTGCTGTGCTGCACGATGACGGGTTTCAACATTCATAGGATCGTCGGTCGGATCGTTGAACTCTCTGCCAAACTTGTTCTCTAACTTGCACCTCAAATCAAACACGATAGTCATCAGCATAGTCACATCTCCCTGCAGCTGTTCGATTGTTTGATCTCAAATATCCAAACAATTCTGCAGGGAGGCAATCTGCACATCTTTTAACATGGCCTTCTGTTCCAGTACAACAACCCTTTTCTTTAACTCAACAACATCTACCTCAGTATCATCATCATCACAGTCTAAACCCCCAAACTCAAACGCCCGCTTCTCAGATCTGCGTACATAATCATCAGCAATATCATCAGTATAACCAGCACCACTACCACCGCTTCTGAACCTCCTGCACCCGATGAACTGCCTTCAAATTCCATCATTTGTAATGATGCGGCAGCAGGAATCGATACCACTGTAGACTGTGTAATGACAGGAACTGTGGGCTGTGTAGAAACAATAGGCGTATCAACCATCAAAGTACAAGCAACCGATTCTGTAACAATAACCTCAGCAGCAGTGCTCTCGACAGCAGTAGAAGTAATCAACTCAGAAGTAGCAACTGTAACAGCAACTGGAGCCTCGGATGTACTCGCTGAGATGCTCGGCTCAGTTCTGCGTCTCTTGATCAACGGAACTTCATCTTCTTCGTCTTCGTCATCTTCATCAGGCTGAACAGTAGTGGCAACAACAGACGGAATGTCTAGTGGAGGATCACCTTGTTTCTCTTGGATGTCCTTCAGTTGAGCAATCAGATCAGCTAGATTCTCAGATGATAACTCTGGAAGAACAGGAGTTAATGTAGCATTGAATGCATCGAGATCATCCAGAAAGGCTTGTCCAACATCGTCTTCATCATCTGTAACCAGATCCTCGACTTCGATCTCCTTTTCCTTAGCCGGTCTATCGTGTTCCTCGGCTACAATTGCATTTACCGGAGGAGGAGGAGGCGGAGCATGCAGACCTACAACTTCCGAATACTTGCCAAACTTCTTCAGAGGGAACCTACCCACAAATACCGTCTTCGAAGTAGAACGGTTCTTCTTCATAGTTGCAAAAATGGTAGGCCCCATTGGCTTCATATTTAGCAATTTCGCATCTGTGGCATCCTTAGCTAAGTCAGGGTAACGAGCATCGAGAATCAGTTGGATAAACCGTGGATACAACAGAAACATCCTTTTCTTGGACTGCTCTAATATCTTCCTCATGTTTTCGAAAATATAACCGGAGTAGTTATATTTCCAATCCATAACCAATGAAACGATCGCCGAAGTCTGAGCCTGATTAGGCTGATCCAGTCCACCTTTATTCTCCGACACACATTGCATAAACATGTGTATAAGTAGTCTCCAATACGCAGGAAACAGCTTCTTTAGCAATGGCGGATAAGAACCTTCGTAGCTCATCTCCATCAGTACCGGTAACACCTTTTCCTTGACATACGTGGTTGGATCACCATAAGTATCTATAAGCTGCAACACTTCCCTCACACAAGCCTCATTAACTACAATCTCCTTCTCCTGAATCTGTGATCGTATAAACAGTCTGCCATCTTCACCTCTTGGCTGTATTCGCACTCTCTTCCAAAACGAATGAACCAAATCTCTGTAGATCACTGGATTTGCACGAAGAGCGTAGGCAATCCGACAACTGTTAAGCCCCACAATCATTGACTGAAATTCCTGAAAATACTCAGCCGGTGGATCTGAAAGGTATCCAGCCTGATTGTGGAATTGTTCTTCTACCAGCATCACAGCATCGAAAGCTTCCTCCACCATGTCTGTCAAAAATTAACCGAGTTAAAAATCAACTAACAGAAGCAAACTGGGTAAACTGATATAACTGAGTTAACCAGGTTAACTGAATTAACTGAATTAACAGAGTTAACACTAACTGGACAGGTCAACAGAGGTCAAGGTTCAAATTAAAGCCAGTTCAAATTAGTTAACGGGTTCAACAACTCAAAAAGGTCCAAACTTAGTGAAGGGGTTCAACAATTCAAAAAGGTCCAAACTTAGTGCAGGGGTTCAATTCAAAAGGTCCAAATTTAGAATGAATCCGGAACAATCTTATCAATCCGGATTATGTATTCCGGATAAAAATATGCATCCCGGATAATCCGAAATGAGATCCGAGTTCATCATTTCGGATGAATATCCATTTGGAATGAGCACAAATATCAATCCGAAATGCTAATTCTTTGAAGATCAATCCAGAATGCATATGTACCTGATCCGGAATGGGTAGTCCGAAATATGCAGTTCGAGAGAGAATCATAGAGAATAACAGTAACTCGAATTTTGATGTAACGCCTCATTTTTTCGTACTTTCCTTAATTAGAAAGTGTAATCGTATTTCTATTTATGGAAACTTGTATTCGTATCGCATTCGTATTTCATTTCCCAATCTTATAATCCAATACATTGATCGTAATAAAATTCATACCTGATACATACTTGCCTTACATGCATTTAATTGTTAAATACGTGTTTACATACAAACCGATACTTGTTATACGTGCAAATACTCATACGTTCATATTTGATACCTAAAATATACTTACATATACATTATACACTTGAAAACATGCGAAAATATCAAGTTTTACCATGAAATGAAAGATAAACTAACTTCAAGGACTAAAAATAGCAAAATCCGGAGAAAGTTGTTTCTAGCTCATGGATTGGGCAAAAGTGTGTTTGTTGGATTGTGTTTCTTGCATTTAATTGTAACATTCGTAAAAAATGAATGAATCCTAAAACCCGACCTGTTTTTGTAACTCGATCCGTTTTCATATTCCACGTAATTTTGTTTAATGTTTAAGCAATAAAATGTCTTGGATTCTATGTTTAGATCATACATGTAATCATATCTGGTGATTTATAGTCTTATACATGCTTTAGACAAACTTATAAATTCATTTCCATGTATTTTGAAGCAACCTTCTATATCTCAAGGTCTAAAACTAAGGTTTTCCTTAAGTTAATCAAAAACTTTGGAGACCTCGTGAACATACGTAACACATCACATCCTAACCTTTTTATCATTCAAACTTCATTATATACATGTCTTAAGATAGGACATTGTGTTTTGGAGAGTTTAGATGTAAATGATCACAAGTAAAAAGTTCTACATGTCGTATTCAAAAGTTTTGTCATAAGATGACTTTCGGGTGATTTTCTTGCTAACTTTTCTCCATCCTTGAGCTATCATTCTGGTCCATTCAAAGCTCCAAGATATACTTGGTATACTAAGCATCAAGTAGGTTCAAATGGTGCATAAAACTGAGCTCCAGCGTAACGGGAATCATAAACACAAGTTTTATAACATAACCCTCGACCCGCATCAAGACCTAAGGTTTAAGACCAATTCTCAACACCATGGATGTTGGATTACTCTCTTCCATATGATAGTACTCTGAAAATAATGAACGTAGGCGAAAACCGTGCGCGAAACGGAGTTATAACGAAGTGGGAATCGCGAAAACAAGTTTGGTGTTTGTTGTTGATTTGAAAGACGCGAAAATCTTGTTTTAAATTATTCCACATCGCCCCAATCACCATTTTGTGCTCTATTTCATACCTATAAATACCCTTGCTTTGTTCTTTATAGCTTGCAACTCCTAGTTTGAGTATAAACAAGTGGAATAACCAAATTTGATGGCTCCACAAGCACAATACCCCTTTGGGTGTGGTGTGTAGTAGTTTTTATTTCCGCTTTAGACGAGGAGGTGCTGCCCTTCACGCTCTTCTCATTTTGTAAAGTTCTTTTTCGAGGTAATCTTCCTTTCTTTGTTTTTTTTTTGTTTTTTTTAATATTCATTTATTTATTATTTTCTTAGTTTAATT
This sequence comes from Scalesia atractyloides, assembly GCA_947069175.1. Lineage (NCBI taxonomy): Eukaryota > Viridiplantae > Streptophyta > Magnoliopsida > Asterales > Asteraceae > Scalesia > Scalesia atractyloides. Next base: position 3,116,060 of record CAMTDV010000022.1, read on the forward strand.
AGTTTAGTTTAGGTTCTTAGTTAAGGAGCATTAGGCTCGTTAAGGTAGCCTAGTTTAGGCTCGCCTTTAGGCTTTTCATAGCCTTGTAGAGGTTCGTTAGGCTCAAGTAGTCTAACATATCATGTTCGTTCATTTAGCTATGCCTAGCATAATGTTTACTTTTTTTTGTTGCATTCGTTTGTCTAGCTTAAATCACGCTTATCAATTGGATTTTCTCCTTATTCTCGTGCGGTTTTTCACTAAGTATTAAAAACGCAAACACTGTGAGTGAATCTTACAAATTCCCTTTTTTATTCACGTTTTGGGGTGTATCATGTGTCGTAATTTACTTTATTTATACAAATACATGTGCTACCACCATTATGTGATCTAATGTGTATATTTGTTTGTTGTGGTTATGTGTGGTTACATTTTATCATTTCAGTGCAATCATTCATTTAAGGCCCATCAGTTCCTCGTGGGATACGAGTCGAGCATCAGGTGCCTCATTAGATCGGCTCCGTTTGATTGAGCCTTGATCTCAAGTTCATCATTCATCATGTTCATATGTTCATTGTTGATGTTATGTGATCTAATGTGTATATTTGTTTGTTGTGGTTATGTGTGGTTACATTTTATCATTTCAGTGCAATCATTCATTTAAGGCCCATCAGTTCCTCGTGTGATACGAGTTGAGCCTCAGGTGCCTCATTAGATCGGCTCCGTTTGATTGAGCCTTGATCCCAAGTTCATCATTCATCATGTTCATATGTTCATTGTTGATATTATGTGGTTTGTGATTTAACTATATATACATATGCTCATATATGGTCCATGCACATTTTTATTGAAATAACCAATTTAACAAACTGTTTAAATGTTTAACTTAGATTCACTCGCCAACCTTTGTTGACCCAAAACCATTTTTACACATGATACAGGTGAACAGGTACGAAGAGAAGATTGGACATAGGATGGGCCTTAGTTAACAACAAACGAATTAGTGCAATATACTTGTTATAAACATCGTCTTGTGTTTGTAATTGTTTATGTGAATTATTTGTATTGTGAGACACTTGATATGAATTAGTGAATATTTAAAACAAGTAATAGCAAGTCATAAGCTCTCGAGTTAACCCAATCATGCCCCGATCATCTATTCCGCTGCGGGTCGAGGTGTGACATTAATACTCACCTAACTCAATCCCCAAACCTCAACTATAAATACCCACTCCCCTTCACTCTCAACTCACACCTAAATCTTCTTTTCTCTTCTCTAAAAGCTCTAAAGAGCTCTCTTCTTCTCTCAAAGATCAAAGCTCCTAAAAAGTGAGTTCTAACTCACCTCTCTCTTTTGATCTTTCCTTTTTCTTACTACTTGGAAATACCTTTGAAATGTTTCCATAAGACTTCCATGGAAGACTAGCTTGGAACATCACCATGTCTAAGGTCCCAAAGGTATTGACTTTCTTTTGGTTTTATAGGGGTTTACCCACAATGTTGTATCCTTCCAAGCTTGTTCTCGAAACAAGACTTGAGTTGGTAGAGTGTGATCACTTGGAAGCCTTGGCGATCCTAAACTTCGATCCACCACCTCACTTGATGTTTTCATTTACTTTTTATATTTTATTTATATGTTCAAACGTACTCATGACCATCCTTGTCGTCCTTGTGACGACTTGTGCATTGGTATATTATACGAGAGGTTTTAAAAGGAAGGTTCTCCTTCTACCTCCATGCATGACTTCTATGAAATTACATGATGTTTATGAATTACCGATTGTTATATATATATATATATATATATATATATATATATATATATATATATATAATATATATATATACTAACCAAACTCTTGATGGTAATCAAATGACCTAAGTACTTAATCTCTCGTTACGGTTCTAATGGGTATCCTAACCCATGAAAACACATCAACCCGAATGGGTCTTATAGTGTCAAAAACGAGTATTAAGTCTAAGTGATTACTTTCTCGTATAAACTACTTTATTGCTTTTAATTCCTAAATCCTCCGTTATCGTTCGAAAACTTACCGACCTAAGTTCTCCTCTTGTAGGATAACTCGGCGATCATCCCACCCGTCAACCCACTTCGCGAACTCGTCAAGTTTGAAGACTACGCAAAACCGTGAGTACACTAGACCCACTTTTCGTTTACAACACTTTTGGGTGTAACATGTTTACTTATACCAAAACCACAACACTTAAACTTTATGAAATGCACAAACAATTCTATACACATGAATACTCGATACGCTTATGTGATGCTTATATCTTGGACATTATTTTTTGTGATACTTTAGTCATTAACTTGTTTAAAACCTTCGTTTGACATGTATAGCGCTATAGGAAGTCATGCATCCCCCTCCATCGCATAAACTTGAGGCCATGTTAAAACTGCGTGTTTGCGTTAAGGGTTTGGCTAGTAGTATTGCATGCCTTGTATATGCTCTCGTAAAATCATAGTTGCCATGAGGATTCGTTTAAACTTTATCGTATACGTATACTATGCTTAAACTTGTGTACTCGCCTTTGCTTTTGCATTGAATTGTATTTTAAAACATGTTACAGTTTGATGAAGAGGATGCTATGAAATCAAATAGCAAGGACTTAGATACACACAAGTAGACGTTTAGGCTAAATTTGTTGTATCAATTTTTGTTGTATTATGTTATTTGTAATTTGCTTCAATGTTGTACTTGACAATCGTTATTGAAATGAAATTCGGCTTTAATTAAATATTGTCATTATTAGTGTTGTGAGCAATGAGCAATCTATTTCGTCTCACTTTGATGTTTCCGCTATCGGTTGAGGTGTGACATTTGACTAATCCAAAATGAGAACAACGATGACAATATAGTTTTCTGAAATGGGCTTAGGCTTGATATTTGAGTCCGGATTGGGTTTGTGACAGGCCCAATCCGGAACAGTAACACATTTGGGCCTGTTCAAAATGACTTAAATGGGCCATTCCGGACAGGTCCAATCCTTAACAGTAATTCCTGGCCCAATTGAGCCCAATTCGGAACAGTAACCTTAATTTTGATATTTAGACTTAAAACCAATTTTATCAGGCTGGCTCAAATCCCAATGCACACTGGGCCAGTCCAATATATCTTGATAGAAAACCATCCCACCAAAATTTATCAAGTAAACTAACCAAGCATCCAACCATCACAAAGAGAACTACTTAAAACATACATAAATAATTAACACAACATTGCTAAGGTATCAAATCGTTTCAAACACTGACCAAAGAACATTTTTCGATATGAGCAAGTTCGGTTGGTCTAAGCAACTGTCAGTATACTTGTCCACTTAAATCTAAAACTCAACCCTTGTAGATTAGACATGCTTAGGGTAATTTTATACTAAGATACTCGTGTGTCCCATACCATGACATACCCCCGCGATCAAGGTAAGCACAACGGTTCATCATAGCAGGTGAGTATACCGAGGTCATCCTTTGTTATACAACATCAGGCTAATGGTGAACAGGTCAGTACTTCCGTACAGCAGAGAGACCAATAGTGACTGATGAGGGTTAGGCAAATACCTTATGAGGTATGTAAGAACTTAGAAAGAAACTTTTGTTCTTTTAGGTTTTAGCCTTTCCATTTTGGCTCTTTTATAAAGATATCCTGACTGTCCTAGGTCTGCATATAATTTGGATGCAACAGGAGGGCAGTCAAGATATCCCCGGATGACTCAGCAGCATAAAGACCCAAAACCTCAGATGTTGGCTATCTATCAACGCAAGATTTAAGACCATAAAATCATATGCCTATAGTAAGTGACCCACTGAGTACAAAGTTCATTATGTTTATATCATTTGGCTTTTCCCATCCGGTTAAGTTTTAGACCTACCGACACATCACTTTCGATCCAAATCTTTTCCGCTTCTATACCTTGCATGTGTTAATCAAGCATTTTATCACGAATATTCATTTCATTTCCCTATCATTGCAAATATAATTTTTTTTTCTTTTTTCTTTTTTTTTATTTTTTACTTTTTCTCCCCCTAAATTTGTGCAAAGATGTCACACCCCGACCCGCAGCGGAATAAAAGTCGGGGCATAATTGGGTTATCACCAAAACTCATGATATTTACTAAGATGTTTCATATTTATTAAATTCAAATTACAAACTTAAATATCCAAAAACAAAATTCATACAATTACAAAGGAAAATGAAACTATAGATTTATTCCAAGGCATAAACTTGTTTATTCTTCTAGGCCATCCTAAGTGTTTCCTGTCTCGGCTGGATCACCTGTATCATGTGTAAAACGGGGGAGATTTTGGGTCAACAAAAGTTGGCGAGTGAACCTTGATAAAACATTTTAATTAATTTCTTGTTTTATTTATTAAAGAAAATTCGTGCATTAATCACATGTGAGCAAACATATATATGTAAACAATCACAAACCACTTTGGATGAGTATATGACATGAATGATGATGTATTTGAGATCAAGGCTCAATAAAACGGAGCCGATCTAATGAGGCTCCCAATGCTCAACCCGTATCCCACAGGGAACTGATGGGCCTAATGAAATGCGTGCACTGAAATGATAAACTTAATCTACATATAATTCACACAACAATCAATACACATTTGATTACGGATATGATGTATGTACAAGTGTTTAAATAAAATAAAAGAATAGTACGACACATGATACACCCCAAAACATGATTAAAACGGGGAATTTGGTAGAGATTCACTCACAGTGGGTGCGTTTCTTGATAATGATGAATGCGCACGAATTTATGATTCAACCGACGAGGGAAAACTAACCTAAATAATAACGAAATAATTCGATAAATAAATAAATTTTATTTGAGATTAATATTTTTAATTAGTGCTCTTAATGAGATTTTTAAATTTATTTTTATGAGTTTATTGCAAATTTTAACCTTAGGAATCTTATTTTTAAGTATTTTTAAATAATTTTAAACTTTAATATATAAAAATAAGAAAAAAGATTTTTTTTTAAATGTTGACCTTGACAGGTCTGACCAGTCGGATTGCATGACATTCAGGCGGCGAGTGAGGTTCGAACTCGGGACCTCTCGTATACGTGCACGCAGCTCTACCAACTGAGCTACGTATCTAACCTGAAATATTCTCTGTTTTAATTATATATATATATATACTAACTAGCTTTAACCTTATTTAGTTTTTATTAAAAATGATTTAATATGGCCGAAACCTGTTACAGAACCCCGAATCGAACTCGGGACCTTCGGTTCGGGTGCACACAGCCCAACCAGTTGGGTTGTGTGTCTAATCTGCTTAAATACTGGATTATATTCCTTTTATATATATACTGTGAATTGATCTGAATAAGTTTAAAAAGTGTTGGCTTTATTTCAGAAAATCGGAAACATGTGCGATTCGAACTCGGGGCGTGTGCTTTGTAATTGCACACAGTCCACCGCTGGACTGTGTGTCTAACCCGGTTAAATACCCGATTTTAATTATATTAGTATACATCTTAGGCTTCGTCTTCTACACTAAGAAAAACACAGAACAGTGAACCCGACTGTTTTGCTTAATTGACCAACAAACTTATACTAGATTGAAATAAAAATAGAAAAAAAAAAGATTAAGTAACATGATATACCAAAACAGAGAGTTTCTTCAGATTTCCGGCAAGTTTTCGTCGACCCTGATTTGCGATTTCCGGCGAGAGTTTCCGGCTAGCGCAGCTGCTTTCCGGCGGTCAAGACTTCGATCAGAGGAAATTATCGTGAGTTTTCGAAAAGATTGAGCGAGTCTTTCATCGGTATTTATAGTGAATCCTAATCATAGGATTTCCGTTTCGAAGCTTGATTTACGGGTTGATGATTTCAACTTTGAACGGTTTGGAGTTTTAATTCGATTTTGATTTCGAAATCGTAACTGTTTTCCGTTCCAAAACAGACATTGCTTGATTGAAGTTGGCGGTTACAGTCGCGATTCAAACATGTGATATGCGAATCTTTATATAAAACTTAATTGTTTTCAGTTTTAATCACAAATGTGTGTGTAGTGTAGTGGTAAAAGTTGTGTGTGACCCGGGTTCGAGACCCGGCTACCCTGCTTATTTTTATTTTATTTTATTTTTTGATTTATTATTAGTGATTAAATTAACTTACCTTTTGTTTTATTTATTAATTATGGTTTTTAAATTCTAAAATATTTATTAACTAATAGATATTTAAAATAACCGGAAAAATAAATATGCACGAACTTTTAACCGAATATTTGATTATTAAACGAAGCGGGTTTTGAAACCCGTTTTACGACGAATGTTACAAAAGAGATATGAACAAATTTATGACATAACGAAAAGAAAACGAAAAACAGTAAATAAATACGAAGATAGTAAATGCTTAGGAAGAAAACCGAATCATTTTGAGAAGATCCACATGCACTTGAAAACATGCGTTGCTAACGGGTTTCGTAAACAAATCCGCCACATTTGCATCAGTGTGGATTTGCTCAAGCTTGACGAGACCCTTTTCATAGCAATCGCGTATAAAATGAACTTTAATGTTAATGTGCTTGGTTTTGGATTGGAAAACAGGGTTTTTAACTATTTGGATTACGACATCATTATCACAATAAATCGTGGTGTTTAGATAAGTCAAACCGTAATCCGCAAGCTGATGTTGCATCCATAAAACCTGGGAGCAGCAAGCAGATGCTGCGACATATTCTGCTTCTGCAGGGGAAAGCGAAACCGTCTGCTGCTTCTTGCATTGCCATGAAATAAGGCGATCTCCCAGAAATTGGCAACCAGTCAACGTTGAGCGCATGTCCCTATCTGTACCTCCTAGGTTACTGTCAGAGAAAGCAAACAGTTCAAATTCAGAACTTTTAGGATACCAGAGGCCTAGAGATGGAGCCCCTTTGAGGTACCTAAAAATTTGTTTAACAACATGTAAATGTGAAAGTTTAGGAGTAGCCTGATAACGAGCACACTGGCAGACGGCAAACATGATATCTGGCCGGCTAGCAGTGAGATACATGAGTGAGCCAATCATAGAGCGATACATGGTAGGGTTAACAGGCGTTCCTTCAGCATCTTCATTTAACAGAGGCCGTTCCGCTATAGGTGAAGCCGTTGGCTTGGAATCTGTAAGCTTGAATTTGGCAAGAACGTCGTGTACGTATTTTCCTTGATGAATGAGTATACCCTGAGGGCTCTGACGAACTTAAAGTCCTAAAAACATGGTCATCTCTCCCAATGAACTCATCTCAAATTTCTTCCTCATGATTTCTTCGAACTCGCGGCACAAACCATTATTGGTGGAACCAAAAATAATATCGTCAACGTAGATTTGGACGAGAATAATGTCCTTATCAACGCGTTTGATAAACAAAGTTTGGTCAATAGTTCCACGTGTGTAGTCATGAGCAAGCAGATGCTCCGTAAGAGTAGCGTACCGTGCGCGAGGTGCTTGATGCAGCCGTACAACGCTTTGTCTAATTTATAAGCATAATCTGGCTTGTCAGGATCAGTAAAGCCCAGTGGTTGTGCCACGTAAATTTCCTCTTTCACCTTGTCGTATGGAAACGCAGTCTTGACATCCATTTGATAAACAGTAGAGTCCATATAAGATGCGTATGCCAAGAAGATACGTATAGCTTCCAAACGCGCGACAGGTGCATAAACCTCATCATAATCCAGTCCTTCAATCTGTCGAAACCCTTGGACCACCAATCTAGTGTCATCCTGCTTGTTGCGGAAGACCCAGCGAGTGCCAAGAGCGCGCTTTCCTTGAGGTAGTTTCACCAGTTGCCAAACGCCAAGTTTTTCAAATTGATTGAGTTCTTCGTGCATGGCATCCCCCCAGCCTGGCTCCTGCAAGGCAACGTCAATACTTTTAGGTTCAATTTGGGAAATAAAGCAAGAATAAAGACATATATTGATATCCCCAGATTGACTGCGTGTGAGAACAACTGCGTTTATAGGACCAATGATATTCTCAATGGGATGATCACGCTGTAAACGTTGTGGTATTGGTGCAGCAGGAACCAAAACATCGGCTGGCAAGTTGGTGACACTAGCTAAAGCAACGCCAGATGCCTCTCCCTCAACCGAGGCACCTGTAGAAGTGTGAGGTAGAGAATCCACCGCACAATCGAGGGGAGTAGGCTCGGGAAACAAGGAGGAGCCCAAAACATCAGGAGGAAGTCCTTTATCTGTCGTAGGTGGCTCTGGAGGAGAAACTACATCCTCAGTAAGATTAGGCTGAGTAGGCGAAGAGATGGATGGGGCGTGAGATGGTGAAGCTGTGGAGGATGACGAGACAATGTCATTGAATCCAGGAGGATCTACACTTAGCTGCTTTAGTGTGTCACTTAGTGCGGCAGCGTCAGCGTCATCGTCGGAAGGAATGGGCACCGTTGGAGGGACAGGTGTCGAACTATCTCCTGTAGACATATTAGAAGACACATCAAAATGATTAAATAAGGTAGAGTAGTCATACAACCAATCAGGACCAATGCGTTTGTCCTTGGGATTTTCCTCCAACCAACCCACATTGTAGGTTTCAACCAACATCTTCTTGATTTTGTTATAAACACGATATGTCGTATTTTTAGAATAACCAACGAAAATACAAGGATCTCCGCGTGCTTCGAACTTTCCTTTAGCATCCATGAGCAGGAGTACACAAGGACATCCAAATTTGCGGAAATGCTTGACCGAAGGTTTGCGACCTTCAACCACTTTGTATGGAGTCTTCATGTGGCGTTTGTTGATCAGGGCATGATTCTGAATGTAGCATGCACTGTTGATTGCTTCGGCCCAGAAGAAGAGAGGTAGCTCGGATTCAACAAGCATAGTTCGTGCCGCCTCGACGAGTGTGCGATTTTTACGTTCGGCAACCCCATTTTGTTGTGGGATTCTGGCTGCACTGAACTGTCTGTCAATTCCCTTGGAGGAGCTGAAAGAGTTTAAGGTAAGATTCTTAAACTCTGTCCCATTGTCACACCGAATAGCCTTTACCTTTGAATCTGTCTGGTTTTCCATAAGCGTGACAAATTGTTTCACTATCTCTGCGGTTTCACTTTTATGTGTAAGAAAGAAAACCTAGGTGAAGCGAGAGTAGTCATCAATAATAACCAGACAGTAAGGCTTCCCTCCAATGCTGCGAATTTCTATTGGACCGAAGAGATCCATGTGGAGCAGTTCTAAGACCTGAGAAGTGGAGGATATGGCTTTGGTTTTATGCGGCTGACGGTGTTGCTTCCCACGAGTACATGATTCACATTTTTCGATCTGCATGAAGTCACAAACTGGTAGATCTTTGGTAGATCTCTGACCAAACCACCTTTTGCAAGACGATTTAAATTCTTCATGTTGATGTGACCCAGTCTGCAATGCCATAGCATGGCGTCATGTTCGGCTGTCAAAGAAAAAAGGCATGTGAGCTTGTCAGAAGGAGCCTGGTTCATATCAATGACGTAGGCATTTCCTTTTCTTGCAGCTTTCAGTAGAATCCAATCATCTGGAATGATTAAGCCTGGTTTGAGCACATAGCATCCTTTCTTTGTGAAGAGAACATCCAGATGATTGTCGCAGAGTTGAGGCACACTCAACAGACTGTGCTTCAATTCTGGTACATAGTTGACATTTTTAAAACTCAGGGCTCCATTGCAAACAGTTCCTCTCATCGTAATTTTCCTGGTTTCTCCACCTGCGAAGGAAACAAACCCGCCATCAAAAAACTGAATGTCATTCAACTGTGAGATGTCTCCTGTCATGTGCCTGGAACAGCCGCTATCAATATACCATAAGCAAACAAGAGCACGCCAGAGCTGTTCCTGCACATTTCAACAGGTTTAGTTAGAAACGGATACCCAGTCCATAGAAGATCTGGGTTTACCTTTTGCATCAACATAAGTAACCTCACGAAAGATCAAGTTAGTTGAGGATGAGGTTGATGATGCTTTTGATTTATTATACAAGGGGTTAGTAGACTGATTTTTGGCCACTGACTTAGGCCTCCAGGTCACCGAATCAGACCTCTGCACATTCCAAGGAGTGCTAGAGGGATTCTTGGAAACCGAAGGTCTCAAGGGGTTAACATTTTGTTTCTTGGCCAAGTTCCAATCTTGATCAGAAGACTTAGCCACAAATCGAGCCTTATATTGGCGATTAGGCATAGCCTTCTGATGTCTGGAGTACAAAGTATAGAAAGAGGCAAAGGTCCTTTGACAGTTTCGAGCAATGTGCCCGGGAGATCCACAGTTGAAACAGGTCTGCCTCTTCTGGAAGAAAACAGTCCGTTCAGCTTGGGAAATTCTGGGCAATTTGTCTGTCACTTTCTTGCTGGTGTTTACTGACGACTGTTGCACGGTCTTTGGCTTGGCGGTGTCCTGCGCACAACCATCAGCACACTTGTTAATTTTTTGATTTGAATTACAGGATTTTGAACATGAAGATTGTTTCAAAGCAGATGAAACGGGCGACTGCTGAGTTAATTCCTCAGTTTGACGAGAGGACTCAGCGGTTGCCTTTGCATTGTTTGAAGACGCTTCTTTGGTTTTCTTCTTTTTAGATCTACGTGTTCTTTTCTTTTTCGGCTTATTCTTCAAATCACACTTTGAGACAGATTCTATAGAGGACACGAGTGACTCAACAGGAACATCATGTTCAGAAATTTTAGCAGATGATGATGGAACCTCGCAATTTAGAGAAATTTTTTATTTCGATTCACTATCAGATTTAAAGCTTGCATTTGAATCAAATTTAGATTTGTGTTCATCTGCTTTCATTTCCGAATCAGTCCCTTGTATTGGGTCGCCCAATCTTCTAGGATAATGTCACCATCAACATTGACATATTCAGATGGTTGGTCATCGTTGACACTGTCATTCCTATGAAATGCATCAAAAGATGCGGCCTCTGAAGGTGAACATTTGATATCCTCTGATGAAGATGAACTTTCGGCATCCTCAGCTGAAGATGAACATTCGGTATCCTCAGCTGAAGCTGATAAGGCTGAGTCATCTGTTGATGTAGATCCTGCAGCTAAATTTATTTTCTCATCACACAAATTGTCACAGCTATTATCATCATTCAAAACATCAATATCAGAATTTAAACTGTCTAAATGTTCAACACAACCAACACTGTTTGAGCATGTAAATTGTTCAGCAAGAAAGTGATTTAAAATGTCAAAGGCAGGTTTATAAAAAGCATAATCATCAGCTGAACTGTCTGAATGTATATTCAGACATTCTTCCTCATCATCTTGTGTGATGTCCTCAACTAAAATCTCTTCTGCACATGAATTAGACACATTAGTATCATTCACAAAATTAGTTTGAGCATCAGAAGATTTCCTTTCATTAGGTGTTGTATAGAATGTGGAAGGTTCTGTCTCAGGTACTTCAGTCTCCAATTCCACCGTACTCTCAGATGGATGATTACTAGTTTCTCTAGGAGGTGATGTAGAAGCCACAAACACATCATCCTTCTTGAGTTCAGTGGGTTTGGAGAACTTAGGATAATAGGGCGTCCATGAATTAGATAAATAATCTGATGGTTTACCATACATCATTTTTTCAGCATTTTCGATTTCTTCCTCAGTTTCAGGCATTCTAGTGGAATTATGATTATATGGTGGAGGTACCCTATTGTACCCAAGACCCTTAGTGAAATTCTTTTGATAACTAAGCTGGAGGTCACATAAGTCCTTGACTAATTTGCTGGAAGTTTCAAATTTCTTAATATTTATTTCATTTTCATGAAGCTTCCCTGTTAAGGAATTCAGCTTGGCTAAGGCTGCTTGAAGTTCTACGTCCTTTTCAGCTAATTTTAGCTTGTAGTCGTAGACCCAACATTGCTGTTGGTTCAAGTCTAGCTTTAGCTGAGCCACATCTTGTTTCTGCGCTTCGACCTTCTCCATAAGAAGCTTGTTCTTATGTTTAAGGGCGATGTTCTGTGATGCAGCTTGTTGATACTCAGCCACAAGAGTTGAGTTGTGGGCGCGCATTTGGGACAATTTAAAACAACAACTATCAGAACAAAGTATTCGATTTACCGTTTCTGAAAGATCGGTGTCTCAGTGGTCTGCGCCATCATGCAGTGGTTGCTGTTCTTGGATAGATTCAAGGTCTCCATTTGAGCTGCAGCAGCTGCCCAGTTGAAGCCCTCATGCTGTTGGGCCACTATTGTTGTTGACTTCCTGCCTGAGCTGCCAGATGGACTCGTAGTTGACTTGGAAGGAGAGACGGGAACCAATTGTCTGTCACTACTCTGTATGTCGGCGACCCTGGATGAAACATACCCGGATGGTGGCTTCTTGCATTCCCTAGCGAAATGGCCTGGTTCATGACATTGGTAGCACCTGAGTTTGTCCTTTGTGAGACCAGTCTTCAGGTTGGACAGAGGTTGCCTTCCCTATTTTTTCTGAAATTTGTTAACCCGAAAAGCAGCCATTGCTAAGTTCCAGGAGACATCGATCTCATCCAGGTCTTCCTCCATGATTTGATCAACTTCTGTTGGCAGAATAGATGGAGGGGTCAGATCGCCTGCCAGGAAAGCGTTCAAGCTCTTGATCATTGATGCAGCAATTGCCAGATTCTCTTCATTCTCCTTAGTGAGAAAAGCAGAGTTGGGCGCGGGTTGTGCAGAGCCAGGGGCAGGTGCGCCTGCTTGTGAAATAACGCTTTGTTGCACGGTTTGAGGAGTTGCAGGACTGAAAACCACATTAGGATACTGAGCATGGAACTGTGTATGGACTTGAGCCGCAGAGACCGTCGTAGGATTTGGAGATTGATACCCATACACATACTAAGTGTTTTGAGGTGTGACAACAGGACTGTACACCACATTTGATCCACCTGGTGCTTGTGCAGTTCCTTGTAGAGGACTATAGACGAGATTCTGTGACATTAACGATGCGTTCTGACCTGTCATCCCTGCGGCCATCAGACTACTCTGATGGTTGATCTCCCTTTGTTTGTTATCAATTTCACATGATTTGATAGTAGCTATCATCTCAGTGAGAGTGATGTCGTTCAGGTTCTTTGTCTTTTTTATCATGCCCACGTCTGCATCCCAACTTTTGGGCAGTGAATTCAGCAACTGTTGGTTCATGGCGTTGTTGGTGAGGGTGATTCAGCTGAAATCATCTGGGAAACCAGTTTGACATAGCGGCGTATCTGATTCTCGATGGTTTCCCCATATATGTGATTGCTACTTGCTTTCATGTCAGAGTTCCCTTCGTAGAGGTTTTGCAACTCACTCCAAACCTCTTTAGCATTTTTACAGTTCCTGAACGCGATAGAGATATCGGGTCCTAGAGCCATGGTTAGTGTTGCAGAAGCCTTCTCATCTTCTTCAATGATTTTGACGTCCTCTGGAGTCCATAAGTGCATAGGCTTGGGAATTTTTGTTACGGGATCTTGCTCTATGCTATACACTATGGTTCTTGGACAATTCATGATGCATCTCTACACGCCGGGCTCCTTTGCCTTGCAATACTGTTCGAAGCGGAACTTCCACTCATAATATTCATCACCGTATAACAAACGCGGCACTTTGGTGGAAGTGCCAATCACCTGATCCAGCTCTTGGTGAAGGGCCAAAGTTTGCGATTGCACGGCTGCTAGTGTGGCATTGGTCACGTCCTGTGCGGTCATGAATCCAGCCATTAAATTAATTAAAATTTACCAAATTTGAATTAAAGTTTAATTAATTTAAGTGATTTTAATGAACAGTGCCCAATCCGAAACAGTCAATTATGCAGTCAAGATGGTCAATTCGGAAGATTTTCCGAAATGGCAATCCGGAAGTCAACGATGGTCAAACTGAATGAAATATCCGAAATAATCAATCCGGAAATAGGAATCCGGAATGAAGAACAACTTGAATAACTTGAATATAATAACTTGCGTACACCAGAGGATGTCAGATATAAGTTTAGTAATCAACTCTCTAACCCTTAACAAGTTCCCTAACCCCTCTATTTATAGACATGACAAAGCCCAAATATACAACCCTAGGCCCACTTGGCACTAGGAAGCCCAAACTGCCTAAAAGTAACCCAAAAGCCCAAAAAACAATATAAATGAATAAACCTTTAAGCTCCAAGCCCAGCATCTGTCCAGGTAGTGACAGAACCAAGTGCTAAAGAGTTAAGCCATAAGCGGGCTTTTGCTACTAATGAGAACCGAAAAGGATGAAGTCTCACTTCATCGTCAATTTTTTTAACATCAAAGCTTTTTCCCTTAAACATTACACCTCCTAAGGATTGAACCTTGGTCTCCCCACAAGAGGTAATTCCTCTTGACTACTAGGCCTGGCCAAAGCCAAAGTGGTATACATCTTCGATTTTGAAGGTATCACAAAGTTCAAGATATTTGTTAACATGATCATTCGGGTCTTCGTCTAAAGTTCATGATATTAACACGAGCGCTGAATCATTGAGATAATTTGAGTTGGGATTGTAAAGTTGGTTGCTCCAACTCTCAGTCTAGTGATGTTGTTCCTAATCGCATTTGTAGAAGGACGCACATGATCCGAGATAGTTTGTTCTGCCGCCATTCCTAAGTGAAGTGTAACGAACTAAAAGTACTAAGGCACACGAAAGAAAGAAGAAAACAAAGACAAATAACTAAAACTTTTAGGATTGTTATTTTTTTATCGTCAATGGAGATCTTTTTCAGTTTTTTAAGTTTTTACGCCACGCGTCTAAAAACGCATCTTTTAATACGTCATGTGGTTCTTTTTTAATTTAATTTAATTTTATTATTAAAGTATATTTAGTAGTTTGTAGTTAACGAAATAAAATATATTCTTATTTTTTACTTTTTGTTTCTCATACCATTCCCTAAAAGATATTCGTTTTTTATTTTATTATTGAAATATTTATTAGTATTATATTATTTTTATTGGGCTTGTTTTTTTGGGCTTGTTAGCCCAGGTCTAGTTAGATTTTTTGGCTGGTGGGTTATATTGTTGGGTCTGTATGACTATATTGTTTGTTAGGTTGGATTGGGCCTTGTGTAACCAAGCCCAATAGTAATGTTGGGTTTTTTGTCTAGGCCCAGGTATTCTCATTTTTTATTTAAACGTATCTTGTTCAAGTATCAACGGTCGTTTACTGGTGTTATGAAGTAGGCCTTTGTTGGGCTGGAAATTTGAATTTGAATTTTGAATCGTACACGCCGCTACTTTTGGGCGGTAATGTTTAACGTTTTAATACGTTAATTAAGAAAATGGATGTGTTTAGGGTTAAACATCACGCGTAACAGTTGTTTAGGGGGGTTTAGGGTTAAGCATCATGCATGTTTGCCTTTTTGGGTTTATGGATTAGGGTTAAGCATCCTGCTTAATCCTTTTTTTAGTTTAAATATCCCCGTTTAATCGACACTTAATGACATCCATTGATATTGTGCTATACTGGTCACCCTAGCAGGTGTGTCGTTAAAAATGTTTGTTTTTGGTTGGTTATTAATTTTTTAACATAAGTCGACTTATATGCAAATTAATTTGTGCTTAGTTTTTTAATCTTGTGATGATGTCGTTAATTTTGTGTACTAATTATAATTTTTGCCTAATTAATAGTTAATTACGTAGGTATTCTGGTGATTATAGTCTTTTAATCGGACAAGATTAGCAGTTGAATTGAAAGAGAGGATTTTAAATAATTAACCTTTTCAGATAAAAATAGTTATGTCGTTAATTTAATTTAATGGAATACTATAATTATTTCTTTTAGTTTTGTTTTATTTTTCTGAGGGAGAAAATATTAAATTATAATTTTTAGCAACTTGTTGTGAAAAAAAATGTTTTGAATTTTTAATAAATTTCTGGAAAACGTTTGAAATTTCCGGCGAGTTCTTGATGTTTCCGAAGCTAATCGTATCGATTTTTGCGTAGGTATGATTTTTCCGGATGTTAGTTTGGCGGAGCAACTACGAAGCGAAGGCGGAGCTTTTAAGAAAAACGGAGCAACAACGGAGTATTGAGAGAGAAAGCGGATAGAGAAATGACGCGGAGGACCCCAAAGGGGGTCTCAAACTTTATCGTATTGTAGCAGGCCTTTGGGTCCTCTTATATACCCCTTAAAGCTGGCTGACGCATATAATATTACCGTTAGCCAGGGGCGACATCCCCCCTCGCGACTTTTGAAGGTTGTCTCGTTTAGACATTCATTTTTGTTCTTTTTAACTATAGCCCAATGACCAATCTATTAACTAAAGGCCCATTTTTATAAACATTTTAGGTCTTTGTTTGTTAAAAAAGTTCATTTTTGTGTGTGTAAAAACGGTGATTTGAATTATTGAAGAAAAATATATATTTTTTGAGTCTTTATTGTTTGACTCAACACGAATACAGAACTCAAAACTTAGTGATAGGAAAAAATTTCATAGGTCCTGTGGCTTTCACGCGCCCCTTCCCACCCCCCCCCCCCCCATTTAAAAGTTCAAGATCCGTCATTGCGAATGATCACATTAACGTTTTTAAGCAATCACTGCTTTTCAATGATATATTAGACAGAGTTGCACCCGGCAAACCTTTTATGTGAATGATCAAGAGTATCGGCATGGGTTTTATTTGGCAAATGGTATTCATCCAGAGTAGACCACAGTTTTAAAGTGATTACATACCCCGCATGACGATAAAATATAAGTATTCAAAAAAGCGCAAGAGTCAATGAGAAGAGACATTGAATTGGCCTTTGGAGGTTTGCAAAAATGTTGGACTATCATTTTCAACCACGCAACAACATTTTTTTTCAATAAAGTCCCAACGGAGCCCCTCCATAACACATAGCCTAATGAAAATGTTGAAGCCTCGAGGGTTGTCTTGGCGAAAGGGCGTGGACACCACTACGGACCAGTGGTTTGCCCTGGTTTTTGTGGTATGCTTCGTAGGCGTGAGGACAACTTACACGTATTTACATTCAAAGATAGCCGATCAAATTAAGATAACCCTCACTTTTATTTTAAATTTTTTATTTGTTTCATTCCATCGCATTTCACGTTACTACAACATACATAGTGAAAAGGGAAATATAAAATCACCCCTATACACGTGATGCCTACGTGTAGCCACACTTTTTTCACCTTTTACTTCATCGAAACACATAGTTTTGTATTGATTCAACTCGTATAGTAGTTAAAGTATACTATATATGTTGAAAACAATTTAATCAAACAGAAAATTAATTATTTTATTATTAATTACCGAGTTATTGGCCAAACCAATTTATTCCAACTTGAACAAACTGATTGAAGAAAGGTAGAAGGAGACTGTCCCGTTATCAGACGAATTTAAATAACACGCAAAAACTAAAACCAACCTGGCGATTTAAGAAACCGAGATTCTTGAACTGCACGGATATTCCTGTCCTAAAAGGATTTACGCGCTCGTATTGCTGTGAGCTGCAGCGTAAACTCCCAGGATTTAATGCAGAACTGATCTGATATTCCAACAGCAATGGAAACCAGAAAACACAGAAGCTGGAGAAGAAACAGAAGCACGGAGATGACAAGCTGCGAAAATTAGAGATTGGAATGGGTAGCAGGAGGCTTTTATTTATAGGTTGGGGTTTCAACAGAGAATAAGAAAAATGGGGAATGGGATAAACATTATCAACTAATTCGAGTATAAACTCCCAGAGATATCCATCTCAAATTCGAATTCCTAGACTAATCCCATACGAATTCGAACTGGTGGAGATAACCCCCACTGTTTTGAATTCATCTCTATCCCAATCTTAACTCAGCTCTATCTCGATCCACAGATCTAACACACCTGAACCGGACCCTAGCTAAAAATAAAAGCTCCTCAGCTCATAGCGACGATGCGTACGTGCGAAGTTCAAAGTGCGCCTCAAACGCGCCCATTCGCTAGCTCGCAGCTCGGCTCGGCGCGCGTGTGGGCTTGACCCACTTCTCAACCCATTTAACACTTTGGAGGCCCATAAGGGGTAATCCCTTATGAGGCACTCAACTTTCACCTCTCCTACCAATGTGGGACGGAGGAAACATACCAACTTGTATGTTCCTCATTAATATTTCCAACAATCCCCCACCAAGTTGGAATGTTTCCTCTCACTTAGACAGATGATGTCACTAGGTGTCACGAAGATTAAACCCAGATTATGTTGATAAACAAGAAGAGACAGATTCGATGGTATCCTATGGAATTAAACCATTAACCTGATAGCCCCCTTCGGTTTACCCCCACACATCACCAGCCGACTTTGCGTTCTCACTGAGCGCGAATATGGCCGTGCGCTATAAACCCTTTTCATGATCCTTTAGAAGACAAACCACTTATCTTCAATCGAAGCGGCACCACCCCTAGATCATATAGGCAAAGTTTTACATCATCCACGTTGCTTGGATGCCTCCAAAACTTTGTTAAGAGCATTAGCTCACCCTTGTTCTCGGCAACGACGTACTATCATACCTCACATGGATCTATCAAAAAATTGATAGTACCTTCTATCATTAAGTGACTTCGTTTTTACCATTAAACTTGAGAAGTAGGAGCACTAAGTTCAAGTTGGGTTTCCATCACTAACGATTCTATTGTGGTTTTAGATCCATGTCTCTTGCGGTATTCACTACCAAATCTCTCGTCAGAGGTTTAGTAAACGGATCAGCCAAGTTCTTACTCGTCTTGACATAGAGAACCTTGATGGTACCACTTTCAAGAAGTTGTCTCACATAATTGTGTCATAGACCTATGTGTCTTGACCTCCCATTATACACTGCGTTGTATACTTTAGATAGTGTGGCCTCACTATCACAATACATGGGAATATACGGCAATGGAAAATCCCATAAACGGATGTCCGTAAGTAGATCTCTAATCCACTCTGCTTCCTTACCAGCCGCAGATAGTGCTATGAACTCAGCTTCCATAGTTGAGTGGGCAATACACGTCTGTTTCTTGCTCGCCCAAGAAATTGCTCCTCCTGCTAGAGTGTAAATCCACCAACTTGTAGATTTTGAATCACTGGTGTGATCAATCCAACTCGCATCAGAATAACCTTCGAGTATTCTAGAATTAGACGTGTATGTTAGTTCTAAGTTACTGGTCCTTTTCAGGTATCCAAGTACTCTACCCACTGCTTTCCAGTGTTCTGTCCCTGGATTGACAGTATACTGACTCAGTTTGCTTACAGCAAAAGCAATATCAGGACGAGTGCAATGTGTTGCATACATCATACTTCCAATAGCACTCACATACACCAGTTGAGCCACTGCTCTCCCTGAGTTCACATTAAGTTTTACACTTGGATCAAATGGGGTATTAAACTCTTTAATGTTCAAGTGTTGAAACTTAGTCATAATTTTCTCTATGTAATGAGATTGACTTAGAGAAATCTGACTTTCAGTTCTTTTCACCTTGATCCCAAGAATGGTATCAACTTCTCCTAGATCTTTCATCTTAAAGTTCGAGGACAGATATTTCTTAGTTTCAGAAATACCTTCAAGGTGAGTGCTAATGATCAACATATCATCAACATAGAGATTAATCACGACTGTATAACCGGGTTCGCATTTAGTATAGATACACCTATCAGCACTATTGTGTCGAAACCCGAAAGCAGTCACAGTGGTGTCAAACCTCTCATGCCACTGTTTAGAAGCTTGCTTCAAACCATAAAGAGATTTAATAAGTCTACACACTTTGTTCTCTTGTCCAGGCATCACAAACACTTCTGGTTGCTCCAAATAAATATCCTCATTTAGATACCCATTTAGAAACGCAGTCTTTACTTCCATTTGATGGATGTACAACCCTTTCATAGAAGACACTGCTATTAGAGTTCTAATAGAGCTAATTCTAGCCACAGGTGCATAGGTATCAAAATAGTCGATCCCTTCTCTCTGCCTACACCCTTTAGCAACTAATCTCGCTTTATAGGCAGAGATGGATCCATCTGGATGATACTTCCTTTTGAAAATCCATTTGGATCCAATAGGTTTCTTTCCCTTGGGTAGATCAGCTAACTCCCAAGTTCCATTTCCCATAATGGAATCCATTTCATCATTGACTGCTTCCTTCCACAAAGGAGCATCTCTTGATGACATTGTTTCGCTGAAAGTTTTAGGATCATCATCCAAATTAACAGCAAAAATGACCTCTCTCGTCATTTTCTTTTGAGTTCCCTCAACCAGGTAAGAAAAGAAATCATCTCCATAACTTTTCTCTTTTCTAACTCTAGTACTTTTCCTCGGTTCTTCAACCATTGGTGAAGGTTCGACTCTTTTCACAGAAGTACTAGAAGATGTGGTGTAATTTGAGTTTTCATCATCTCTAGAAAACTTGTTCTCAAAGAATTCCACATATCTGGATTCTACAACTGTACCTGATTCGTCATCCAAAAACCGGTAAGACTTACTTTGCGGAGCATATCCAATGAATACACTCTTGTAAGCTCGTTCTCCCAGTTTGAGTGTCTTTGGATCAGGTACGTGATAATAGGCAAGACACCCCCAAACCCTCAAATACTCTAGGTTTGGTTTTCTTCCTTTCCACAACTCATATGGATTCGTAGGTATCACACGACTAGTGATCCTATTGTGAACATAACATGCGGTTAACACAGCTTCCCCCACATATTACGAGGTAGACCCGATTGATTTAACATACAGTTAGCCATCTCTACCAAGGTTCGGTTCTTTCTCTCAGCCAAACCATTTTGTTGGGGAGTATATGGTGCGGTTCTCTCATGTATGATGCCTTTTTCTTCGCAGAATGTATCAAATCTTCGATTAAAGTATTCTCCGCCTCTGTCCGAGCGAAGAATTTTAATGCGTTTCTCCTTTTGTTTTTCAACCTCAGCCTTATATATTTTAAATGCCTCAAAAGCTTCGTCTTTTGAATGCAATAAATAAACATATAAGTATCGGCTGAAGTCATCGCAGAAAGTGATGAAGTATCTCTTACCCCCGAGTAAGGACTCCATTCAGTTCACAAATATCTGAATGAATTAGTTCTAGTAGTGATGTATTACGTTTATGGACACTTGGAAAAGGTTTCTTTGTGAATTTTGATTTCACACAAGTTTCGCATTTTTCAAAGTCTTTATCTTTTAATTTCAATAAACCTTTAGTTTGCATTTTCTCAATGTTTTTAATATTTGTATGAGCTAAACGTGTATGCCATAAAGAAATTGAATAAGCGATATAATCAGAAGACATAATTTCATTCAAATCAAAACCAATTGCATTACATTGATAAAAATTTATCACTACCACTATCACCACTATCACTATCACTTTCATTCCCAGACCCATCAATCACTGAAACGCCACCTTCATCCGAGTCTTCTTCTTCATCAATTCCATCTTCAGCTAGGTCAAGGCGATACATTCCACCCGTGTTCTTTGCTTGACCCAAATAGATGTCATTTAGAGAAAACTTCACACGAAGATTCTTGAGAACCAGCTTGTACCCATTTCGATCAAACTTATCAGCAGAAACAAGACCCTTGGTGATACCAGGAACATGCAACACGTCCTGAAGGGTAACCGTTTGACCATCTTTAAAGTTTAGTCGCACTGTGCCTTTACCATGAACTTCCACTCGATGTCCATCAGCACATACCACCACTGTTCCTTGAGGAACAGGACCATAAGTAAGAAACGAGCCACAATTCCCACAAACATGAACAGTTGCTCCAGAATCCAAAAACCATCCTCTACATGCCACAACGCGTGTATATTGAGAAAGCATGTTAACATCTCCAAGACCCACATTAGCCATTAGATTGGTGACTTTCTCAATATCAACAGCACTTGTAGAACCAACCGTATATCCAGATTTCCTTTGAGAGAACTCTCGTGCATAAGCCCGGTTTCTCCACAAACATGACATTTACCCGATCTCTTTGGTTGATAGTTGGTCATTTGATGTGACTTTTTGAATTCCTTTTTCTTTGGTGCTGTAAACTTTCTATTCTTTGATGCCCTTTTTCCCTTTTGACCAGATCCTCCAACAATATGATTCACACTCGATCCGACTTTACCTCTTTTGTCCCTGTTGCGCGTTTCCTCCTCAATTCGAAGGTGCTTCAACAGTTCATCCAAAGATTAGTCCTCAGACTTGTGCATCATTCTCTTTGAGAAATCTTTCCAAGTAGGAGCAAGTTTTGCAATAATGACCCCTACTTGAAAAATTTATGGCAGTGGAATAGAAAGCGCAGTCAATTTGTTAACAAGAACTTGGAGTTCATGCACTTGCTCCAGGATTGACTTGTCATCAACCATTTGAAAGTCTAAGTACTTGGAAATAAGGTATTTGTTAGTACCTTCTTCATGAGCCTTGTACTTATCTTCCAAAGCTTTCCACAATTCTCTAGCACTTGTTACCGGCGCGTATAAGTCATAGAGACGATCTGAAAGAGAATTCTTGATGTGGCCAAGGCAAAGATCTTCAGCTTCCTTACAGACAAGTCTTTGCTTAGCCAAATCTTGATTCGGGGCCTCTCCAGCCTCAAGAGGAGGGTCATCAGGGATTGCGGGCAAGCTTGGATCAAGGATATAGTAGAGTTTCAGCACAACGAGCATGAACTTAACCTTGTCCGCCCAACGGGTATAGTTCTAGCCATCGAATCTGTCCAACTTGACAAACTCTTGATTCATGAATCTCAGATTAGCTGTTGGTAGTTCACCGTCCATTATTTCTATTGATTAAACACAAAAAATAAAATCCTTTAAGATTGTTGAAAACAATTTAATCAAACAGAAAATTAATTATTTTATTATTAATTACCGAGTTATTGGCCAAACCAGTTTATTCCAACTTGAACAAACTGATTGAAGAAAGGTAGAAGGAGACTGTCCCGTTATCGGACGAATTTAAATAACACGCAAAAACTAAAACCAACCTGGCGATTTAAGAAACCGAGATTCTTGAACTGCACGGATGATTCTTGTCCTTAAAGGATTTTACGCGCTCGTATTGTTGTGAGCTGCAGCGTAAACTCCCAGGATTTATGAAAAACTGATCTGGTATTCCAACAGCAATGGAAACCAGAAAACGCAGAAGCTGGAGAAGAAACAGAATCACGGAGTGACAAGCTGCGAAAATTAGAGATTGGAATGGGTAGCAGGAGGCTTTTATTTATAGGTTGGGATTTCAACAGAGAATGAGAAAAACGGGGAATGGGATAAACAGTATCAACTAATTCGAATATAAACTCCCAGAGATATCCATCTCAAATTCGAATTCCTAGACTAATCCCATACGAATTCGAACTGGTGGAGATAACCCCCTCTGTTTTGAACTCATCTCTATCACAATCTTAACTCAGCTCTATCTCGATCCACATATCTAACACACCTGAACCGGACCCTAGCTAAAAATAAAAGCTCCTCAGCTCCTAGCGACGATGCGTACGTGCGAAGTGCACCTCAAACGCACCCATTCGCAAGCTCGCGGCTCTGCTCGGCGCGCGTGTGGGCTTGACCCACTTCTCAACTCATTTAACACTTTGGAGGCCCATAAGAGGTAATCCCTTATAAGGCACTCAACTTTCACCTCCCTCACCAATGTGGGATGGAGGAAACATACCAACTTGTATGTTCCTCATTAATATTTCCAACAATATAAATACTACGGTATAATATGAATAGAGAAATAAAGGAAGTAGGAAAAAAAAATATATTGAACATGTGTTAACAAGAGTTTTGATGCTTACATAACTAAATAATATTTTTTAAGACTTTTCTCAATCTATTATTACTAAACAAACATTGATATGTAAAAAAATCAGATTGGAAAAAATTAATTTCACCTAAATATTTTTACAATTCAAATTCGAATTTCAAAATTTTAAATTGCAAATTGTATCTGTTACTATGTAGCCGTTAGAATTTAAGTATCTATTACTAAGTAGCCGTTAAATTTTAAATTGGTATCGTATTACAATGTTACCGTTACACCAAACCCTATAAAAAGACGTATTATACGGGAAAAAAAAACTACACATCCACCGGATCCTAGATGAGCTTTGAGTGTAATATTTACATCATGAATCCTTTTATCGTTCCTCATCTTCCGTTTCGGCATACTATACAAGTAAGCTTATACTACAATTTATTTGTATTTTATAATTCACGTAATCTAAAATCCAAAATAAATCTTTTTCATGTGTTAAACTACAAAACACATCCAAAAAATATTCAACACGATTATAATTTCCTCATTTTATAACCGATCAATACTTGTATCGTACAACATAGTATCGATACTGAAAGGTAGGTAAAACCAAAACTAAATACCGTATCGTACACTTTCAATCGGTACCAGCATGATATGCTACCTTTAAAAAAAGTTGAATAAGTATTGTATCGTATGGTACCAATACCAAAACTATACCAAATTCAAAACCGAATACCGTACCGTATATATTCAGCCAGTATCGGTACAATATTGGTATCGTACAACATAGTATCGATACTGAAAGTTAGCTGGAATCAAAACTCTATATGGTATCGTACACTTTCGGTCGGTACTAGCATGATACGCTACCTTTAAAAACCCCGTATAAGTACTGTACCGCATAGTACCGATACCAAAACTGTACCAAATTCAAAACCAAATACCATACCGTATATATTAAGAGGTGTACAAATCATTTTTTTCTAAAACTGGTCTGTTTTTTACCGGACCGGGTTTTTTGGAGGGGAAAAAACCGGTTTTTGACAAGATTGGTTTGGTTTTTTAACCAGTTTTACATAGTGGGATGTCGAACTAGTACTAATCAATTCCGTTTGGTAAAAAAAACGGTTTCAAAGATCAAGTATACTAACCGGTATACATACTGTCGGTTTGATTCGGATTTAAGCCGTTTAAAAAAAACCGGTTAAAAATCCAGTTTCGATTTTAAAACCAGTTTTCTTGTACACCTCTATATATATTCGGCTAGTACTGGTATGATACGGTATCTGTGCATGTAAAAAAAGGTAAAAAAATCAATTGAATTTGGTAAAATTATGGTCATGTTAACTAACAAATGAGAAAACAATGTTGGTTGGTGTGAAAAAATATCCAGATAAACAACGAACCGGCAGTAACAATGGAATCAACAAACGGAACCCTAATTCAAACAACAACAACCACCACAACACCTGAACAACCGATTTCAATGGCGAGATTCTCGATCGGCGAAGAAGACGACGACGTTCCACTCACCTTCAAACGCCAGAGATTATCCACGTCAGCATCCGCATCCGCATCTCAATCACGCAGATCCGTTAACCGATCACACTCGCAACCGCAAGTTGTAACGGACGAAATCGACGAAGAACAGGAGAATTATAATAATAATAATGATAATCAGGTTGAGATTGAAGACGTTGAATCGGATTCGGAAGGTTATGAGGAGTTAGAACCGGATGAAGAAGGAGATGATGAATTGGAAACGGATGAAGATGAAGAAGCGGTTGAGGTTTTGGTGCCGGAAGGATGTGATCAGCAGCAGCAGATGACGTCATCATCGGCGGTGGTGTTGCTCCGGGGAGTGGCGAGTGGTGTGGTGGCGAATCGGAGTGGTTCGCCGGTGGTTAGTGATGTGAATGGAGAGTTGAAGGTGGTGTTGACGGATCCGGATGTGTTGGATTGTCCGATTTGTTTAGAGCCGTTGAGCACACCTGTTTTTCAGGTATATGCTGTTTGTTGTATGTTTTGAAAATTGGCAGTTGATTGTTTTGAATTGATAATTGTGGTAATGTATTGTGTTTGATGTGTTAGGAAGTTAGGATTAACTGATACATGTAGGTAGGGATTGATTGCTAATTGCTATGTTATGTGTTAATTGTTGAAAATGTTATTCTTACTGACTATGGTGAAACTGATCCTGTCTCAACAACTAGCCATAGGCCCCTAGTTGTCAAAGGCGCAACTCGCGACGCTCAAAGGAGGGCCCGAGATAAGCAAGGGCATGGCATAAACATATCATTTTTTGATGTTTTAGACATGTTTTAGTCTGGTTTCAGGCCATTTTTGGATGTTTTAGACCGGAATTTGCAGAATTTTGATGTAATCTTTAGGCTTTGGTCGGAATTTGGTTGGAATTTGACTGAAATTTGACTGGATTCTTGCCTGATGGTTGCTGGTGTGCCTGGATGATAGCAAGGCATTTTCCCTGTGCCTCGCCTCGCCTGAGGGTCTAGGCGCGTACCTGAAGGGCTTTTTGACAACATAGCAACTAGCTCTACCATTTATGGAACTCATATAGTTAGCAGCCTAGCATTTATATGCATGATGGGTATAATTAGCTTTTTGTTTGTCCAAATTGAAGAAGAATGTTGCTTCCAAATCTGGCGTTATTATCTTTGTAGCTTCTTTAGGCAATAATCCCGGACATTATCATGTATCCAGCAGTCATAGATGTCAAAGGCGCAAAGGAGGGCCTGAGATAAGCAAGGCGCATGCATAAACATACGATTTTTGAGGTTTTAGACATGTTTTAGGCGTTTTTAGGGCTAGTGTAGTCTGATTCTTGGCCATTTTTAACTATTATAGACCGGTTTTCCCCGAATTTGCAGAATTTTGCCGGTATTTTTAGGATTTGGTTGGAAACTTTGCAACTAGCTCCATCTATGAAACTTAAATAGTTAGCATTTACACTATATACATGATGAGTATAATTATTTATCTTTGTAGATTCTTTACGCAATAATCCTGGACATTACTTGGCATCTAGACAGTCGTAGTTGAATTACCATAAGTTTGTTTCCATGGTTTTCGTTACTTGAATGCAATCCGTATGAACATCAGATTTCATGGTTCTCATTATTTGAATGTAATTCATGTGAACAGCGGATTTCATGGTTTCGTTTTTTGCTGTAATCTGTGTGAAGGTCCTTTCTACTTGTCCTAGGAGGTTATAACTTTTATTTGTTTGCTGTCCCACAAGATCCTTTTTTCGTTTGCGCATTTTGTTTTCGTACAACTGTACAAGTAAGATGTGAAATGAAATATGATGCGGATCTTTTAGCTGGTTTGATCTTGCCATCAGCGAGTCTTTTTTTGGGAAATTTGTTGACTTTTTACGTCTAGGGTCTTACTGAGCACATTAATGATTAGCTTTTGGTTTTATGCAGTTATTCTTGCTCATTTCTCCTTTTTTTGTTGAAGTGGAAGGTTAACATTAAATTTATCAATTTTTTAATGGTGTTGCAGTGTGAGAACGGGCATATAGCATGCTCCTCATGCTGCTCCAAAGTGAAGAGAAAATGTCCATCTTGCTGTATGCCGATTGGCTACAACCGTTGCAGAGCTATCGAAAAAGTCATCGAATCAGTCAAGGTATCATGTAAAAACGCCCAATACGGTTGCAAAACGACCATGACCTACAGTAAAAAGACCGAGCACGAACAAATGTGTCCCTATGTCACATGCTATTGCCCTCACCCATCATGCCCCTTTGGCGGCACTTCAAAAAACATGTACATCCACTTCGGCATCAAACATGCGGTTTCCACCACCCGCTTCACCTACGACACCACTTTCTTTGTTCATGTAGCAACACAACAAAAACACATTTTTTTTCAAGAACAACACGAGAGTGTTATTTTTATCCTCAATCATGAAGTTAAAGAACATGGTCGAGCATTGAGTGTCGATTGTGTGGGCCCAAGCACGTTAAAAAGTCGTTTTGAATATCAGATCACTGCTAGACGGTTGGAGTCGGTTCTTACGCTGCAATGTGTACCAGATGTATATACAAGGTGGTCTGAACATCCGCTCAAAAGGAATTATCTAACGGTTCCGTCTGACTTTTTTTGTTGCAGCGGGACTCTGCCTCTGAATCTCTGCATAAAGAAAGCCATATTGCCCGAATGAGCAAACAATGTCTTCTATGCTAAGTATTTATCTTTTCTAGAAATTACTCTGCCTGATTAGTATGTGTATCTGCAAATCTATCTTAACCTTTTAAGTTATGTTTGAATAATGTTAATGTACCGTTTGAAATTTCATTTATGTTGTGGTATTTCTCGTGGTTAAAACGGGATGGATCGAGCAGGTTTCCTTTTCAGTCGCGTATCGTAAGTTTGTTATGGCCATTCAAGTGAAACCACCAAACTGGCACTCATCTTGACATAAGAGGCAATCAGTGCGGGTTTTTCGTGACACCCAATAAGATTAGATCTAAAAGAATGCTTGTTCGATAGTTTAAGAAGTTGGTATACGTTGGTATCTTTTGCACTGATCCATCAATAGATTTTTAGTCTTATTCTCTTCTCGTTTAAGATTGTCGAACATCAAATCAAATCAGTTGGTTTCAAGTTCAAGCCAAGTTGGCTTATTTCATGTAAGAACTCCAAGCAAAGTTTATCAAGCATTTTTTCCTTTCAATCTTGGATAATTTTCAGTCTTATTTCATGTATAAAAGCAATAAACCAAATCGAAAAACTTGGTAACAATATCTCAACCCTTCTTAAATAGCATAACTTTAACGTAAACCCATGCGAACGTCACCAGCTCAGTGAAAGCCACCCGACCAATCCAAAACCAGGCGTTTCATACTTCCACTCTACCGAACCAAACCATCGACGTGAATCCACTCCTCCAAATTCAACAAAACAATCAACGCATCAAGAATTTACATAAATGTAGTAATGTTTGCGTGATGCTTAGATATATTTAAAGAACATACAACTTCAACACCAACAACAGATAGAATCAGATCTTATATTTTCCCAACAGCTATTACTGTAACAGAAAATGCTTGTTAGGGAATACAGATATAGTCTCACACCCTCCCTCTCACTGGAACACATCCACTTCACCCATATGTCAGCATTCACATTAGCGCCCGTTATTCTTATATCATGAAACGCTAGCCCACATCACACACCATCCAACACGATATCCTTCAAAAACTACCTTGAAACTATAATACAGGGACCAATTATGTAAAAATATCAGTAAAACGCAAAGATGGGGGCCGTTTCATATTCATACATCCGATCAGAGTCATAAAACACTCCATAAACTCTGCTGTCATCCTCTTTCCCCTTTCAATTCTCCTTAATCACACCCAAATTCACTCCAAACTCCTCACAAATCTTGATCAGAACCCTAACCCATAAAAAAAATCCAATCTTTATCACTTCCCCCCCCCCCCTCTTTACAACCCTAATTCTCACAATCTTGTTCACATGGTTACTGATAGTTCCCCCAATTTCGATGAAGGAGCTGACATTTTCTCCCCGATGGTACCGATTCTTGTTCTCAATTTTGATATAAAGCTTTGATTTTGCTTGGTTCTTGTTGTTTTTGTAAAAGGGTATATTCTTTGATCGGTTTATGATAATGATATGTGTATGTGTTCTTGATTCTTTGTTTGGATTGAAAAAATGTGATTTTTTTGATATGTTGAATTGGGTTTTTTTTGGGTGTGTGACAGTAAATTACACATCTTTTTGTAGAGTTTGTTACATGATGATTGGTGTGATTATGTATGTTTTGATCAATTGCTGCTGCTGCTGCTGCTGCTGTTGTTACAGCTGTTAAAAGAAGAATTGGTGGATCTTTTGAATTGGGTTTTGATGGGTTTTAAAGTTGCTGATGATCTTAAGTTTTGATTATAGTTTTATGTTTTGTAGTTATTGTTGATGGTATAACAATTGTTTTATGGTAGATTGAAAAATTGGTGATTTTTTTTATGTTGAATTGCGTTTTTTTGGTGTGTGACAGTAAATTACACATCTTTTCATATAGTTTGTTACAGGATGATTGGTGTGATCATGTATGTTTTGATCAGTTGTTACAGCTGTTAAAAGAAGAATTGGTGGATTTTTTGAATTAGGTTTTGATGGATTTTAAAGCTGTTGATGATCTTTAGTTTTAAGTTTTGATTATAGTTTTTTTTTATTCTGTCGCTTATTGTTGATGGTACATTAACAATTGTTTTGTTGGTGAATTTAATTTTCTGATGGGGTTAAGAATCTGATACCGTAAGTATACATTGCTACGTTTAAGTAGGTGCCGAGCGAAAGCGATTCCATGGTGGTTAAGAGAAAAGACATTTCGGGTTTCGGACTTGAAGGGAGCAGGAGGAAGAAAAAGAAGAAGCAAGGCGGTACGCCTCGTCCCGCTTGCTCTTGGGTACATTTTAGGTGACAAAAAGATTTCCTTTTTAATTTTATATTTTCTAGTTTTCCATGTTATTTATGTTGACTTTTGATCCACGTGTAACTGACACATGTCATTGTCAATGATGTTCTAGTCGCGAATTCATAAAGGAGTACAGTGCTTCCCATCCCGAATCCTCCGGTCTGAAAGTTGTAAGCATCCATCTGATTTGAATTCTAATGATTTGATCTATGCAGTTAATATCGCCAATATATCACTGATATATTGGTAATGTATCGGTTATCGGTCTCCTGGTGAGATATCGGTGCATAATATCAGTACTGATGTTATTGACGATATTGACCAATATATCACCGATTTTCCCGATATCACTACCTTTCTTCTTAATTCTACCATTCGTCTTTCTTCTTATTGCTGCTATTAGTGTTTTAAGTCTTAATCAATTCCTACTTGCTACAATTGTTAGTGTTTTGCAAGTTGTGAAAGGTTTTGTTAATGTTAGGAGAATATATATAAATTCTGCATGATATTAAATTACCAATATCCGATTTTTTACCGCATTAACTGCTTAGGATTTGATATTTTCTCATAAAAAGTTGCTATATGGGGTCGGATTTGATGTCGAGTTAATCGTTTTTAAGGCAACAAAAGCAGCTTCGGACGCATGGAAAGTGATGACTTCTGAAGAAAAGTCAAAATACACAAAACGTGCTCGTGAAGTATGGAACGACTACTTGAGTACTGCCCCCGCACGCGAACCTAAACCGAGAAAGCAGGTGACACCACGCTGGTTTTTAATCAGTGCGTCTGTCTGATGACGTTTTCGTTCATATTACTTACGGGTTTTGTGATGCAGGCCAACCTAGTCACTCGGTGTTCACCTGGTCGTTTAGTCAACGTGTTAAAACACTTCACATACGAGCAAAAGGAAGCCGTGAAAAGCATGGGATTTGGTAGTCTTCTCGATCTTAAATGTAGAACTTTAAGGCGTAGCTTATGCTTATGGCTGCTAGAACGATTCAACACCATAAGGCGTAACCTAGAGATTTGCGGTGAACGAATTCCGTTACACCCTCATGACGTCGAACTCGTAATGGGATTACCTGCTAGCGGTAAAGAGGTGGTCAACTCCGGTCCTGACGACTTAGTTGCAGAGTTGCGTTTAAAATACAACGCTTCAAATCGCGGAATTTCCGTTCGGTTTCTTGAAGAAAGGTTGGGACAGCCAGAAGCAGGAGATGATTTTAAAAGAGCGTTTTTGCTTTACGTTTTAGGGACGCTTTTGTGCCCGACAGCAAGGCTGGATGTTAGCCCGTCATTTCTTCATCTTTTGACCGATCTGGATTCTATTCATGAATACAATTGGGCAAAATTCTTGCTTGATAGGTTAGTTAGGGAGGTGTCTCGTTATCGTCAAGGGAAACAACGTGCGGTTGGTGGTTGTCTTCTGTTTCTTCAGGTGAAATACAACTTCTTTTAAGTGGGGATGAGTTTTTTCTCCCAAATACCCGTACCGGTACCCGTATCGATTTTAGGCATTCGGTACATGTATCGGTACCCAGTTTTATTGATTTTGGTATTTGGTACTTTGGGCATCGGTACGGGTAAAAAATGGTATTGGTACCGAATTATATATAGAACTTTTAAGAGTTTTATTTATATTATGTTTTATTTCGTGTTATGGTATTTATGGTAATCGTATTGATTTTACCTATTTGGTACGTGTATCATATTGGTACTCATACTGATTTTACCTTTTTGGTACCCGTTTCGTATTGGTACTTGTACCGATTTTCCCTATTTGGTACCCATGCGCGTGCTTAAAAAAAGTGTTACCAAAGCGAGTACCATACCAAAATACCCGTACCGATAGCGATACCCGTACCCGTACCAATATATTCGGGACCCAGTTTTGTTCAAATTCGGTACCCGAATATTTGGTACCGTTACAGGTAAGTGTACAGGTACTATACCGATCCCATCCTTGCTCATAAGTGTTTTAATGATTGTTTTTGTTGTAAGCTTTTTTTTGAAATCTAACACTTGTTAACCATTGCAGTTATTCTACTATGAGAGTGTTGCCATAGGAGGAACTTGTGAGCCGGGCCCAGTTGTTCCGTGTGTATCCTTGTGGACCGAAGAAGCTATTTCTGCGAGAGAGAAACAGGAGAAAGAGCTTGGTGGTTACGGAAGTGGAGAGGTAAGCTATATATATCGTCTTTTTGACATGTACATATGTTGTTTGTTTGTCTGTTTGTTTGTGTAAATATTAGGTGACAGGATCAACCCACTTTCCAATCGGTCAAATAACAACGTTAGCTAAAAGAGGAAACGTTCAAACAGGTTGAAAGTTGCCTATAGTCTATTTAAGATAGATACAACCTCCCAATTCATTTTTAGAGTAAATTGGCATTTTTGTCCCTGAGGTATGCCGCATATGTGACTTTCATCCAAAGTTTTTTTTTTTTGCACTGGGTCCTCGTTGTTTCAAAATCTTGTCGTTTTTATCCCTGATGGTCAAACCTCGAGGGACGAAAGTCGCAATAAATTGCCAAACCTCATGGACGAAAATGGCAAGATTTTGAAACCACGAGGACCCATATGCGGAAAAACAAACCTGTGGATGATAGTCGCAAAAGTGGCCAAACCTCAAGGATGAAAATGACAATTTACTCCATTTTTTATTTAAAGAATAATGTTAGTAAGGTAGTGACGTTCTTGTATTATTAGAAATGGAGAAAAAAGTGTTTTGAATCAACTCAGATTGACCTGGTCACTTTTGACCCTTTTCAACTTGAACCCATTACTGAAATCCGCTTGTCTTGTCACCTTGAATATATATGGGTGGATGTTTTGATGTGCACATACATGTATCTTTGTATGCTTTACTTTTCAGATCAGTATACATTGCCTTTTGGTGTGAACATCCCATTTTTGTTTTTTTTTTGCTAATAAACTAATAATTAATACCATTCTTTGTAAGAAATATTAATTTAGGACAAATTCTGGAAATTTATATACAATAAAAACCATTCGTACATGACACCTTTATCAGTTATTGATTTTTTTGCAAAGAATATCGTGCATCTTTAGTATTTTTTTAGAAAATAAGTGTTCAAGTTGAAAGATTATATCCGTGTTCAGGTGATTTGCAAAGAGAAGGGTCTCGGGTTAGGGCCTTTTGACAGGGATCATTCCGATGTACTTCCGTTAAGAGAGGTGGCTGTTAGAGCTAATCGTGGTACTCTCGTTCGACAGGACGAAAATCTGGTAAAAATTTCAATAATATTATGCCTTCATTTTAATTATGAAATAATCGTATGATCAGAATAAAAATAATCCGGCACATGATATGAAACTAGGGGTGTGCAAATGACGGTTCGGTTTTTACCTTTAATCATATCCGTAACCGCTAGCTTTGGTTATGGAATTTTCTTAACCATAACCATAAACGAACTTCGGTTCGGTTATGGTTTGGTTTTGGTTAATTAACCGATCTAAGTTTGAACCAAAATCTAAACTAAATGAACATATTAGACGACTTTTGTCTCCACTACAATCGTTTTTATAAATAAAATAAAAGACAAAAAAACTTACACATGCATAAAATGAGTACAATTGTATACAATAATTATTTTTTAAACATTTTAAAACTAATTATATAACATAAAAGCTTTCGTATATGTTTTTTAATGTATATAGAGTTTGATTCCTTGAACATGTATATTTTAAATGTAGATCTATTTTAAAAGCAAGTCTTAATTGATTTCGGTTCGGTTATGGGACACCATTAACCATATCCATAACCAACTTATCGGTTAATCAAATAGCATTATCCATAACCGTATAATATCGGTTATCGGTTAAATCGGTTCGATGATGGTTCGGTTATCGGTTAATTTTGGTTAAGGTTTGCTCAACCCTAAATGAAACTACTGCAGGATAATGTACCATTTGCTTACAAGAACGAGAACACGCCACCTATGCGAACCGATAACTATACCTACAAGAATCCTTTAGATTATACAAACACAAGTATTCATGACAATCGAAGTATGTACACAACGAGCCAATCCGCCTGTGCATGCCCGCTTCAAACTCTTCTAAACTGCAACTTCACGGGTTTATTCCAAGAACTATCGGATCATTTCAGCTCGAAACATTGGGATTCCGGGAGGCGTTTTCAGTATAATTCACCGTTACCGATATCATTAGGCATGGATGAAACGTTTCTCGTGCTTCAAGCAGAAGAAGACGGTGTTCTTTTCTTAGTGAACAAAGGGACCGAAAATATCGGCCATACTGTTGTGGTAACTTGCATTGGCCCGAGCAACAGTAACGAGCGATTTCTATATTGTCTTGTATCGGAAAGAGGAACCAGCTCATTAAAATTGAAGTCGTACACACAGACTCTACCGGGTCGGGTTGAAGGTACTCCATCGGATTTTCTTTTGGTCCCGTTCGGGTATCTGAATTCGTCCGGAGAGCTGAATTTGGAGGTTTGTATATGGCACCCTTCGGATTTAGGTGAAGTTTGATACCAAAAGACTATTTTTTTTGGTCAAGAGTTGACTTTTCAGACCGCTTTACTCTGTTTTCTGTTGCGATCAAACCGTCAGTCTCGTAAAGATGTTAAAATAAACACTGCGAAAAACTGGTGTTTTTTTTTATATCTTTAAGAGATGATGGTTGGTTTGCGACGAGAAGACGGGTATTATGGTTGATAGAAGTGTTTGCTCTTTTTCTTTTTAATTTTTTTTCTGGGATTTAGGAAGTGTATGTAGTAGGGTTATGTTGAAAATGATGATTGCTTTGAGTTTGAAATGTATTTTTGTTTGATCTTATAGTAGAACATATATAATGGTGGAAGTTTCTTGAATAGATAGATATTGAAGATTGCAATTTCTGATTACATTTTGTTTTTAAAACTTGCCATTTGATGTCCTTTTGTATGTAATTTTGGTGAGCCCCTTTCTCCTCGGTCCGCAGAGACAAAATGTAGGACTGCCGCCAACAGTTCAGCACTGAAGAAAGGACTTACCAAGCCGGGGTCATTGACTAAGACTAATCTAATATGAGTTAATAGACTAATCAAATATGAATCAATACTAATATAATAGAAAAGAACTGTCTTTTCTGTATGCTTTCTCCGGTTCCGCTGCTACTGCGGGCTTTACGCAATCGATTGGATTATATAGATATCCCTTCAACACAACATAGGTCATCGAAAGGATCTCGGAGACCCACCAAAGCACGAAAGCCGGGATCTTTCAGAAAATGGATTCCTATTCGAAGAGTGCATGATCCCATGGATAAGCTCACATTAACCCGTCAATTTAGGATCCAATTCGATATTTTTCTTGAGAGGTATCGGGAAGGAAGTGGAGTGGAATATATCGATTCAGACAAAAGAAAAGGTTCTCGATTGATTCAAACACTCTACCTATGGGATAGAGGAAGAGGAAAAAAAACCTAAGCGTAAAAAGTTCGAGTGAGGCGAGTTGAACTTTGACTTTTATCTTGGTATGCTGCGATCTGTACTTTTATTCGGTACTTCCCCTAACTATTCATCGGTCCATTTGCTCCACTTTCAGAGTCCTAACAAATATCGTTTGCAGATACATGTCCTATGCAGCCGTATACTAACAAATTGTAAACCATATATCGTATAACATCAAATCATGTCACATCAATAGATGGTTGATTAGTAACGTAGAGCGCGTTAATTTAAAAATTAATTAATCATGGGTCACAATTTTTATAAAAAATTAAAACAAAAAACAACAATTATAAAAATAATAATTTCGAATATAAAATATTTCTTTTACAAAAATAAAAAAGACTGATTTGATTGATGTGTGTGTCTAGTTGAAACTTGAAAGAAAGGAGGGTGGATACACTTACCTCACTCCTTGATTATATAAGAGATCATAAAGATATATAAAATTCAGATTTCCCAATATAATTAAAGAAATGATAAATACATATAACCTATCAAATTTCATATGTTTAACTATTTTATCCATACCAATTACCCTTTATTTAACCGTTATGAAACATAAATACTAAAAGAACCCATTAAATTTCATCTTATTAGGGATGAAAATGAATCGGGTTTGAACTGTGTATTGATAATCTCATACCTATTGACGGTTATAAAACCGTGTCTTATACCCGGCTCAAAACCCATCAAGTATTTTCCGGATAATAACCCATCGGGTATCGGACATACCCTGTTAATGTATAACTTTTATTTATATAATAACACTATTATAAATTAAAATATGTTACATTACATAGATATAATAGATATAAGTATGATCATAAATTAATAAATAATAACATTACAATTTTTATATGGTTTTATGTATATATTTCACAACATACAAAATATAAATATATTATCTAATACATATCTCAAAAGAGAATATTTTTTCCCATAATGAACCTACTAAAAGTCTAAAATAAAGCACTAATAGACAAAAGTTAATGGAATATAAACTTATAAATAAAAACACATCGGGTGTATGTTTCGGATAAATGGGTATCACCTAATCCTATACCCGTCAAATACCCGCGAAAATTTCTAAAACTTATAAATAAAAACACATCGGGTGTATATTTCGGATAAATGGGTGTGTGATTTCGGGTAATCGGACCGGATATCACCTAATCCTATACCCGTCTCATACCTGCGAGAATTTCTAAAACTAGTCCCATACGGTCCATACCCATCAGTATCCAGGTATGCATGTCCGATTTATTTCGGGTTTCGGGTATACCTTTCGCATTAGATTTTTTTTCCATCCCTGCATCTAACAAAATGATCTCAACTTTAATAAGAGAGAAAATATTAAAAAAAAGAAACCTGCAAGAGGTACACCTTTCCAGTCCTGGTCAAATCACACAAGTTATACCCCTTTGTCTCTCTCCACATATCTTCAGTGTGCTTTACAAGCTTCTTTTGGTATCATCACATTTTTGTACCATTTAAGACTAACTGTAATTTGAGTACAACTTTCTCTCTCAGACCTTTCTAAAATTAGAAAAAAAATAAAACAACATTAACAACTAACAAAGATTCAAGAACAAAAGAAGAAAGTGTTCCTCTTTGTTACCAAGCATGTCAACAAATGATCATTTTCAAATACTGCAGATCAAGGTCTCCATTAGTTTTCATTCTTTTCTTCATAAATATTTATAAAGATATGTGTTTGTTGCTACTACCTCCAGTTTATTAATATTAGTTACATTTTTTTTCTTGCTTAAACAGACTCTTTCACTCAAAGTTAATATTCACTGTGATGGATGCAAGCATAAAGTTAGAAAAATACTCAAAAAGATTGAAGGTAAATGGACCCTTATTCTTTAACTTCTTTAAAGATTTGTTGTTTTTATATTTTTGTATTTTATATTTTTCACCATAATAGAGAAACCAGACTTTCAATAGCTCATTGCTCATAATGATATTTTTTTTATTTTGAAATTTATATATTTTGACTATTTTTTTTCTTAAATGTTATGATAGCTCATTGCTTATGATGATAATTTTTCTTTATTTATTTTGACTATTTTTTATTTATATATTTTGACTGTTTTTTAAATGTTAGGATACTTTAGTGCCATTGATGATAGTGTAAAAGTAACATAAATATTATTTGATGATGTTCAAAAACTATTCTTTAGCTGCCTGCAAAAATACCATAAAAAAGAGCGAATATTATTTTGGCATCTTCCATAGACAGAAAGTTCAAAAGATATTAGTCTGATTACTAGGATAGGATGAGAATTTGATATTGGGTATCAGTATCCTACCTTACCGATCATTTTCGATATCAATATCGGTACCCATTTTTCGGAACCAGTACAGCCGTACCGGTTGTATTTTGGATTATTTACCGGTAAATACTGATACCTTACTATTTTTTCGGTACCATGAGTGCAGGAGTTTACTCTGTAGATATAGAGCAACAAAAAGTCAACGTTTCTGGAAACGTTGACTCCAAGACCTTAATCAAGAAGCTAATAAAATCAGGTAAGTATGCAGAGGTTTGGCCATCTAGTGACCAAGAAGACTCTACTTTCATAAATAATGGAAGTTACCAAAACCTGGTTCAAAACCGGATAACAAACCCGAATGGTCAAAAACGTCAACCTTTGTTGACTCTTAATTATCCTAGAAACCTTGAAGAGGAGATGGCTTTTCAAAGGTATTTGAACCAAAGGATGGACATGGAGAATAATCTAATTGGAGCGAATGGGTCGGGTTTTGTTGACCTAGAAGGAAGTCAACTTGGAGGACGCTTTAACGGATTTAACTGCGGATTACAAACTTACCATGATCATCAAGCGAGAATGCCCATGTATGATCAAGGATGTCCATCACCGACGATGATGAACAACATGCACGCTAGTATGGGAAATGCAATGGTGCATTATAACATGCAACATGCGTCAACACATGTTACTAGTTACTACTAAACATATACAAGATATGTTATGACTAGCTTAAGTTGAACTTTGTGGTGTTACTAGCAAGTTGTTTTAATATTAATAGAGATGCTAGACATTAGACAAGCATGACTTTGTTACTTGATTATCATGTTCTGTTATATCTCTTGTCCTTTTATAAACTCATATAGTTACATTATTGTATTGATATTAGTCACAACCAGCATATAACATGATATATCATAATGTCACATGTACATGTCCAAAATTAGGGTGTTCATCGGTTCGGTTTACGGTTTATTTGGTTTTTAAAATTTTGTACCCCAAACCAAAAACCAAATCAAACTGAATTAGGAATGTGCAAACTGAACCAAATTCAATTCGGTTTGGTTTTGGTTAAAGACCAAAAATGTTTTTTTCCAACCAAATCCGTGATTTCCTAATTTATATTCTTGTTTGTGTTCCGAACATTAAGTTAGCAACTAAATTAGTTAGAAGTGGGTGGGATTTATTTTGAGTTGGTCTTAGATTTATCTTTTGGACGAATAAATTTTATATGGTTTATTAATTTTTTTTATTTTTATTTAATAATTAATTAAATTTATGGTTTATTCGGTTATCTGAATAAATCAAATAAAAAAAATAGCGGAACCAAAAACCAAATTTGTTTTTCGGATCGGTTTTTTCGGTTACATTTTACAGTTTTTGTTTGGTTTCAGTTTTTTCTGAACACCCCTAGTCCAAAAATCAAGTTAAAAGAGGGTTTATTTGTCAAGTGAATTTTTAAGACTAATGGGTCATAAATTGAAGTAGTCTTAAGTAGAGGTGTACAAAACCCGGTTTGGGCCCAAATCAGTCCAGGTTGTAAACAGGTCCGGATTTTTATGCTTGGGTTCAAACCAGTTTGGGTTGTAAAGCAATTTTAGGGTTGAAAACCCCAGCCCACTCTAACTAATTTGGATCGGGTTCAAAACTGGCTTGGCCCAGAAAATCGATTTGATCGAGTTCAAAACCTGTTGGGCCCAAACCAGTTTGGAGTGAAATCGGTTTGACACAAAAAACACAAACCTGTACCAAACCACCGGGTCAGGGCTGGGCCCAAATCGGTTTGGCCCATTCCGTTTATTTTGGGCTACCAAATCAGGCTCTAAACAGGTTCATTGGGCCCAAACCGGTTTTTTTGTACGCCTCAGGCCTTAACTATGCATCTAAAAAATGAAATGCTTTTATACTTTTCAGTCTCTTAGTTAACTACCTGTAACTAAAATAGAAAATGTAACCGAAAAGCCAATAATTTTCAGGTCCCGATAACATTCTTTGATCATGCAATTCCAGTAATATAAAGTTTAACAAGTATGAGTGCCGAAAAAATAAAGAACACAACGTTAACGCTTCTGTGCTTTCCTCCGTCTAGACTCTGACTTTTGCCATTTCTTTCTCGGTACCACTTTGCTCTTCGGTTTTAGCTTCAACTCAGGTGAATACTTGTAATTTGGGTCTCTCATACGAGCTTGTATATCCTTAAAAAACTCCATGTTCAATTTCTTCGGTCCACCCTTCCGAAGCTCTTCATATTCGGGCCCAGAAACAATATTCTCAAAGGCGCCTATAAGTATATCCAAATCACTCATGACCTCCCACACGTTTATGTAACGCCCATCGGGTCCTTTTTTCAGCTTCTTTAACGCATTTTCAACCGCAAGTTTTCTCGCCTGCTTTCCTGGTGATAACTCTTCTGGTTCCTGCTCTGACTTTAACAACTCTGAGATCGTCCGATACTTCGGTTTTTCATCAAACTCGAATAGTTTATCGATATATGCATCACTCTTTTCATTAGGATAAGGTTCTGTCGGAATATCGTCATCGTCATCGCCTTCACTACCCGTCCATAGTGTCTTCTCGTCATCACTGCCGGACCACACGCTTCTTAACTCATCACTGTCATCGGCATCGATAAGATCCGAGTGATCTTTTGCTTCTCGTTTAAGGTTCTTGATTTGTTCTTCAAGATTGTTTTTATCATTTTCTTTATCGCTTTCGCCTTCACTTCCTGTCCATAGACAATCATCTTCATCAACTTCTTTCCCCCACGCTTCCCGAAACTTCTTGTCTCCGGGCTTTCCGCTGCCAAATAGATCATAATGAGGATGTCTCCCTTTAGCATATGATCTAGATGCTGCAAAACCTATATCAAATCTGTTCCCCGTAAATTAAATGAAAAGAAAATCACCAAAATGACCATCTTGACCAACGAGTTTGACAAAATACTTTTAAAATTTCCAATCAACCAGTGTTTGACAAGTGCCTCCTGGTGCAACAGATCCATTCTCCTGCGCCAGATGGAAATTTGATGCATAATTGTCAATAGCAGCTATAGTGCTTGCTATAGCACGCTACGTAGCGATGTGCTCATATATGGCGCTATAGGGTGTTTAGTGACGTTCTGTAATTTTTATTTTATTTTTTATGTTTTTAATAAACATAAATAACGATGCCCAATTGCCCTAGAGTTTTTTTTGGTTTCACGATTGAAAAAACAAGCATATTTGGATGATTAGTGATGGCGTATTTTAGCTTTTTTTGATGAAATATACGTGTAAAGTATTTCTTAAATTTTCTATTGCTTTATCGCTAAACACGAGACAGCAGGCGCTTGTCATTATTTACCACTAATCGCTATTGAAAACTATGATATGATGTATCGTGTCAAAATATGTTGCACTGACGGTGCAACAGGGTGCGCCATGTTGAAGCTTCTGGTTGGCCGCAACAATTTCTTAACTAAAAACAAGAAACGTCAAATGAAATTGTAAAAGTAAAAAAGTCAAGGCTATTTTATCAAATTCTTCGATCAAAACCGTCATTTTACCCTCTCTCAATCTACAAAATCATTCAAATATATCATTCAGGCATTTTCACAAACAGTTGGTGTGCATAAACCAACACAACAAAGTAACATAACACCCAACAAAAAATTTAAAAGGGGTTTATGAACAAATGGCTACAGTAATTATTGACAGAAAAGAAATGAACTTTAAAGATGAATTTGAAGGGTACTAACCTTGGGCAAGTGACCCGTTTGCTGGGGTTATTGAGCTTATGAAGAAAATGGATCCGGGTCGGGTTTTAGGTAATCTTAAATATGGAGTTGGGTTCTGAAAATAGGTTTTGGTAAGTTTGAAGAGAGACGGTAGCAGAGAAAAGCGTCGCGCCATGGGAAGAAGAGATTGGGGTTCGCTGTGTTCAAATTCAAAATTGTGTTTGTTAACGGTGACAAACGTGTTTCGATTACTTGTATATACTACTAATAACATGACCATAGTTTTTTATAAAAAAACTAAAATGATGGCAAAAATGTAATTTTGAACCGGGTGCAAAATCGTAATTCGTAAAAAGGTGTTGCTTTCTTGACCCTCCTAGATTTTTAAGTATACGGTATCGTTAAAAGTTTTGAACCGGTACCGTACCTTATAGTACCGATACCGAAATTGAACTAAATTCAAAATTGAATATTGTACTGCATACATTTAGCCAGTACTGGTATGGTATGGTATGGTGTCGGTATTCGATAAATTTCACATCCATGCAACTAACATACACACCGCTTCTAAATCTACATCTTTATTTATCATGAGACTTGAATCCTCAATCGCATAACGAGAAACACATTTCCTACAGGCTACATGCATAACCAAAAACACATTTCCTACAGGCTACATGCATAACCAAAAACACATTTCCTACATATCTTAATATCGCTATACCACATGTTGGCTGCGATCATTGTATAGTAGGCTAGTAGCATACATTGGTTTTATGAAACAATAGCTTTTACTTTTTAGGCTTTTTTTCAATTCAACACTTATATGAAAGAAAAAAAAAAGTTTTGTTTGTGATACAATTTTAAAGAAAATGTTTTAGAAGAAGAAATGCTAAATTTGTTATCGGAAAAAAGTGTATAGAGTTTTGTCGACTACAGATGGTTGAAGAGTTTTGTCGAATAGAAAGTTTACAAGAAATAATTCATGCAAAGAATATTTTATTCAAATAAATCTCATCCACCCAATTCATATAACAATATGCAATATATTTGACAACCTTATCTATACGTACACACTCTCGTTTTACAATTGGTGAGCTACAACCTCTTATTCACTCCAAAATTCGCTCCATAATATCGGCTTAATACCTTCTAATCGACTCCATGACCCTTTGGCTATATGCCAAGGCATGACTGGTTTGAGTTAACCATAATTGGCTCTATCATAACATTAGATTATAAGCCTCATCATTAAGAGGTTGGGCTACCTTTCTAATTCGCTCCATGAGTTCAACATACACCTTGTTATCATGTAGCAACAAACTATAGTGTTTACATAACGTAGCGAAAAATACATCATACTAGATCGGTAGATAGCGGGACTAGTAAAGAAACCTCAATTTAATTTTGGGCCCAACCTTTTACGCCTCTATCTAGAGGTGCAAAAAAAAACCGTACCCGGTAAAAAAAAACCCAGAACCGGTTTTCCTAATGCCTGGGTATTTTATACCAGAAACCGACCCGACCCGTAAGGTATAGATAGGGTATGTATTTGATCTCAATACATAGAACTGGAACCGATCGTACCCTATTAATACCCGAACCGGACAAGAACCAAAATCGATTACACCCAGCTATACCCAATACATGATTCTAACATCTATCTTTTAAATTTATGTTAGTGCATTTATTTTAATTTTTTTACATTATACAATGCATATTTAATAATAATAATAATAATAAACAAAAAAAACGAGAAAATAGGATATTAAAAACGCAATAGAGTATTAATAAATCTGAAAATAGGG
Organism: Scalesia atractyloides; assembly: GCA_947069175.1. NCBI lineage: Eukaryota > Viridiplantae > Streptophyta > Magnoliopsida > Asterales > Asteraceae > Scalesia > Scalesia atractyloides. The sequence continues at coordinate 3,159,446 of CAMTDV010000022.1, forward strand.
TTTTAAAAAACTCGGATAGAGTATTTTCATGCCCGGTTTTTTAAGAACTGGAACCGAACCCTACCCGGAACCGGGCACATAGGGTATGGTTTTTTGGTCAAACAACCGGAACCGGAACCGAACCGATTATAATAAGCAGTTCCAACCATTAAAACGAGAAACCGAAACTGGTTATTAAAAATACCCTGTTTGCGCACCTCTACTTCTACCAGTGTGTTCAAAATCCTTACCTTCTTTATTCAAGTGTCTTTGACCATCATAAACACACATGATATCAATCATAACCCAACACTAACTTGACCTTTGGAGGTGTTTCTCATGCCTCCAGCTTCGTGGTGACGCAGTGACATCTGACAGATTTCTCTACAAGTTTCGGCTTTAAGCCAATCACATCGGAAGCATTCAGTGTCAAGTATTGTGTTTTAATGTCTAAATGTCCTGTTGCATGTTACATAGCGGCATTTTTTAAGGAAAAAATGCTACATTAGCATAGACAGGCGTTACTAATTAGGAGTTACTTAATCGACTATATCAAATACATACCATGCAAAATTCTCAACCTACAATTACAAATTTGGCCCATTTGCCACAACTTATGATACGATTCGACTCTATTGATTGCATACGCAAATCCCTTCCGATTCACTTTACCCAGGGGATATCGAACACATTGCAACAAAGATTCTTGATCCTGATAAGTAACCTCTACTTGTTGAAAACTCAAAAGAATCCTGATGTGGTCTCCAGATGCCGTTAACTTGGTGTAATTTCACTCATCCGTCATCACAATCACCGGAGCGAACTACAAAAACAAAGTCGGTAAATGTTAAGTTTTGTTTACACTCCCCGTTAGCGCAGTGGGATCCACATAGAAGCCCACGCGGTGGCAAAACATACTACTAAGATTGCGACCCAATGTGACATGATGTCATGATTAGGACCCTAGAGTGCGTCATATAAGATTTCCAACGTGCGACCCACAATATGATCATATTTTGTAAATGTAAAAAAAATGTTATTCTAATGCATACTTGAAATAATGATATATGACCATACTAACCTCGTCATCTTCTTCGTAAAAGACTCCATCTCCATTGTTCTGCTGAAATACCCATCCTAGAGACGTCTCGAGTAATTCTTTCAGTTTCCTTGTCTACATAAACAAGTGATGTTTATAATACAAACTCCACCATAAGTAATCTCACTAAACCACAAAATTTAACCTTTAAGAATATATAAAAAGACCTCATGCAACAGGGTAATAACACAAGGTAGATTAAAAACCTCTAGTAAAAAAAAAACCTTAGGCAACCTAATATAGGAAGTACATGATTCAAATTCATTGTTTCTAGATTAATCTCAGAACCAGAAATAAAACAAAATGTTATCTTTTATGATACGATGAATACTCACCCAAGACAAAAGGTCCCCATCAACAACAGTAGCTTCAAGCACGAGTGAAAAGAACTCCTGCAAATATCCAATTAAATAACAAACCAACTCAAACCGTCTCCCAACATCTATGAAATAAAACACAAACGGATAAGGAAATTGCTGAAAATTATAAGGAATCTGTTGACCCACAGCCCACTTATTGGTCTGTGGTCACATGTACATAACTTTAACGTGCCCGAAAATTGTAGGGGAAAAAAAAGGATGTGCCAAACGGGTTCGGTTGAAACAGACAGGATTGTTTGACCTGTTTAGCCCCTTTGAACCGTTCGGTGTTCCCTCTCGACCCGTTTGAGAGGAACACAACCCAACTTGACCCATTCATAAGTAAATTTATAAAAATTGCCTCCTCTATCTAGTATACTATAAGTGATATAACAACAAACGAAAAGGTGAGAATACCTTGCACAAGTGATGAAGAAAACTATCGGAAGATAAAAAAGAATCATCCAACAATGTTATAGGTCCCTTCGCAGCAACATTATTATCGGTTTGACCTTTCTGTAACGCATACTTGAGTTGATAATAAACGACCTTCATAAACTATAAAACAAACCATAAACAAAATGTCAGCACGAACAATAATAACGAACATCAAAAGTAGTGTCACAAAATCATATGAGCTTACCTTGGTGAATAAACGACTCCTTGAGTGTAGAGGCTTCAGAATAAATAAACATAAAAAATAATAAAAGTTACTGTTAGAAAGAGTCCTGCATAAAGTCAATTTGATTCAAGTATATAACTTACGGCTTCAGTGCAACCAAATAAAAGGTGAACAATAGCTTTCCATTGCAGAAATGCTTCCAGTGATTGCCCCATCTGCCACATTAAATGTGTTTCGAGTTTAAAGACTCCTTTAAATTAAAAAAAAGTAAAACGTCATTTCCGTCCCTGAGGTTTGGCCAGTTTTGCAATTTTCTCTTAAAGGTTTGTTTTTTCGCATCTGGATCCAAAAGGTTTGAAATCTTGCCATTTTCATCTAGCTCATTAACTCCATCCATTCTTCTCCGTTAAGTTATGCCATGGGTATTTTCGTCTTTTTTGTTAACTTAAAGGGCAATTCGGTCTTTTGAATTAGTGTACATTATGCTAAATGCTTGTACATAAAGTGAAAAAGACTGAATTGCTCTTTTAAGTTAGCAAAAATGACGGAAATATCCCTAATGGAGAAAAATGGATGTAGTTAACGAGCCAAATGAAAATGGCATGATTTCAAACCTTTTGGATCCAGATGCGGAAAAACAAACCTTTCGACGAAAGTCGCAAAACTGGCCAAACCTCAAGGACGAAAATGACATTTTACTCTAAATATATAAAAAAATATACAATTATATGCTAGTACCAAAAAAGCAATAAAAGAAAATTGCAGCTCTCCAAGAAGCAAATCTTCGGTTCCTCCATAGTCATTCATCAATATGCTTTCCAACAGACCAGTCTAGATGAATATATAATGATATCAACAAGGGCAAAACTGTAATTAAACTAAAATGTGTTTATTTTGTTGCAACGTGTACCTTGTCGAGATTCAAGGAAGTAAGATCTTGGCTGACAACACCCTTTTTCTTAATTAGACGGGGTATTTTCGTGTAATAACAACCTTGTTTTTTAAGCTTATCATCAGACGTTGGAACGTTAATATTCTTCAACTGCTCAGTCAAAGCTTCCTCCATTGCGGTTTTAGGACCGTTTTCGAGAATGTCAGGTTCGTGGATAGCTGTGATATCTCCTCCAATGGGTTCTGAATGTGGGCCATACATTACATGTCGTCAGTTTATAGTGTTTAACTGTTTACTTTCATTCTTTGAGTTGTGGGTCCCATCCAAATTACCTATACGTTCAATGACACTCTTCGTAATGTAGTTTGATAACAGTTTCCACTCTCCATATTGGCTTAAGGTATAAGGCCCGAGGTACTTGTCGAATTCTAAACTTTTTACGGCTTGTGAGTATCTCTCTTCCTTCAACAGAGAAGATAATTATTAATATTATAAATTGGCATCAAATATTATAAAAAAATGACGGAAAAACAGAAAAGAAAATGTTTGTACCTCTTCTTCGGGTACTTTGACTAGTCGCTCCTCTTGCGGGTCCCACTTACGGACACTTACCTGTGAAGTACTTATTGAACTTTAGAGACGAAGAAAAACAAAAAGAAAGAGTAGTTAAAGGACTCGAATCGAGTTGATCAAAAGAAAATTCGTGTAGATCATAACCTCAGATGGATTCAAATCAATAAAGAAACCAATCATTGGTGAAAACTCACTGCCACCTCTGCAAGAAAACCATAGAAAAATAATTTACGACTAATGTCATTATTGTGGAGGACTTAGAAAAAGCTGAGGACAACAAACTCGATACTAAAGAGTTATTTTAACGAATATGAACAAGTAATACAAATGGTTAATTTTGACAAAATTGAAGAAAGCTTAACTTGTTGGAAAGAACACATAGTGATTAGTTCATAGCTCTAAATCATAAGAATGAATAAACACCCGTACGAAAAGTAAAAAAATGGGGATATCGAATCATGAAAGCCAGCTAACCTGTTTGAAGAACTGTAATAGACGAAGTGAGGACCAGGCGGAATCATCTTAATACCTTTGAAATTAGGTCCCACAGAAAACATCTGCATTATAATCGTATAGTTAACACTCAAAATGTAATATAAATTACATCATAAGATAAAACCGTCTCACTGTTTCATGATCATCCCAACCAAAAAACTAAAGAAAAATCCATGCTACTGAGCATCTTCTCAACAGAACACAAAAAAAAATACTATGAAAAAACATCATTATTAACATCAAAAGATAATTACGACCCACTTCTCAGTGATTACACATTAACATAAACCTTTTTTTAACACCAAATGTGTATATTCTCATTTTCCAAACAACCAATTACAATAAGTTGGCAGGTAAACAAGCAACAAGCTACGCCGCAACCCTTTTGGGTAGCAAAACCATTCCTACTAAAAACAAAGCTATGGGTCTTAGGGGTCGCAGAATTACTATGCACGACCTGTTGGACCTTGTTCAGGAATTCCACCTCCTACAGGGCTAGTGAACCAAAAGTATCAAAAGCAAAAGATAAACATGTGTTGATTCTCTAAACAAGCTTACTCGTGTTTACCATAAATTAACTAACTTTGCATCAAAAAAACTGTAACCAAGATGTGAACTTTATCATAAAAAGAACCAATATTGAATTTAATAATCCCAATTATTAATTGTTGGCCAGCAATTGTCCTAACTTTAAAAATAACCAACGGAGTTTTACTAAAGGAAAAGGAATAGGGGACAAAAAAAATTAAAATTTTATTAGTAAAGGTCTATTGGCCTACGATATATGAAAAAATGGTATCACACTTATTATTTTTGTAGTTGAGATAGTTGCCGACCAACTACTAATAGTCAAGATTATTAAAATCCATTAGTCCAAAAAAGAACTGGGAAACAACTAAACTAACAATGATCACCAATCCAAGATCATAACAACTCATTTCCAAATGACTACCTAGTGGCACTGGTGCATATGAGCAACAAACTGTGTGCAACAAATCAAGAAGAATTGAAATGGGTACCTGAGTATCGATGCCGAAAAGGGTGTGTTGAGGAACATCAAGAAAAACAAGAGCAGCCCCTTTCTTTACCAACTCCAAAGCTGTATCTGCGTCCATTGCTGCTTCTTTAGGGTTTTGAGATATGGATTGATTGAGGGTTTTGTAAATTTTGTGTTTTGATGAGTGGGAATGGTAGACGAGTTTTTTTTTTGCTACTACAACCTTCTCGAATGTTGAAATAATGGATATCCCACTGACCCGTTTTCGATTCGGGTATGAAAAATATACCCTCTGGTTTCTAAAGTTCAAGCTTAGTTTATTGATGGCTTTTTAAGCTTAAGTTCGACTCGTTTATTTCTATTAATTAATTAATATATTAAATAAAATTAATATAAATAATAGACTCATTTAGGTTAGCTTGATATGTGAAGCTCGGGTTAGCTTACTAAACAAACTTATTTTTAGGTTTGGGCTCAGCTCGTAAATAAGTTCAAATAAGTTCGGCTCGACTCGTTTACTAGACAGGGGTAAATGTTATTAAATATTAATAAAACTAATATTACACTAAGGCTCGACGAACTTCACATTCCAGGCTCAAGCTCAGCCTCGATAAATAAACGAGCTTTATTTCAGGCTCAAGCTCGACTCGTTTCGATCTTTTTCTCGTGCCGATCTTGAGTAGCTCGCGAGCCGCTCAGCTCGTTCCCGTCTTATGCACACAAATAATTTAAAAATGTTTTCGGTATATAATCAGGTATATAGTTCTAGTAAACGAATATGTGATTCCAAGAATCAGACCGAGTGTTACCTAATCTCATACCCGTTCCATACCCACAAATATTTCATAACTAATCACATACCCATTGAGTTTAGGCATACATATCAAACTCGAGTTATTTTTATCATCCCTTAACTACTTTAAGCATCACCTGTAACGACCCAAAAACACAAATGTTAAATCACAAGCATGATTTATTTTACACAATGTGATATGGAGGTAACTAAGTTAGTTAACCTGGTTATAAATACAAGCTAGATATTAATAATAAAGTTTTGTGACTAAACAAATAACAATCAAAACTATAGGGGCCAAAAGAGATCAAGTTTGAAAGTTCATTTAATGAAAAGATGAAAAAAAGGGAAGAGCCCATTTTGGGCAGAAGTGTGTGTGTGTTCTTGAGAATCAATTTAAGAAGAGAGGATGAATTCGAAGGCTTGCATGTGTAATCCATGAGTTTCAAAGTGTTTATCATCTTCAAATCATCATGTAAGTATCAAAAATTTATCTCTTAAAACCTTCCTAGTTGCAATTCTAGTGGTTTTGATGAATTACTCTTAATTGGATGAATTAGAAGAATTGAATGGTTGAATTTGGGTTTAGATGCACTTAATATAGTGATAATAATGAGTTAATCATCTCGACTATGAGTTTTAATGAAAGAACCCATGTTCAAGAACTTGGGTTTTTGATGGTTTATGATCCAATATTAATGAGTTGAATGAACTAAAGATTTTACTATGTTGATGTTTATGTATGAATGATACTTGTTGATTAATAAGAAGACTTGATGAATTATGTGTGAATAAGGAAGACTAGGCATGAAATACTTGTACATTATGCTTAGAAAGTAGTACGCACACCAAGTGTTTGATGAAATGCATATGTGAGATTATTATATGAGATTTGTATGCAAATAATAGGTGAACGTGTATAGAAAGTGATGATGATATACTTGATAATAAAACAACAATAGGAAGGTATTTGATAAGAATATGTGAAATGTAGTTGATGATGAGATTTGGTAAAAGAATGCGTTATGAATTAGTACCCTATGTTTGAATGGTGGTGCATACCATGAGTTGGATTAGTGGCTTTACGATAGTGTAGAAACGGATGTGTACGAAACGTATAGCTTGTGGACTTACTAGTAACCATCGAGTTTGAGATTATGTTAAATTGCCAGCTTTGAATGTGGTTGACAGTTTTAGAATCATAAGAGCTTGAGTTTGTGTTGATTTAGTTATACATGGCCATGACATAGCTAGGTGATCATGGTTGGTTGTAAGTATATTGCATCATGAGCATGAAATGTACATAGCGTCATTAATATAGCCTAATATGATAACACGAATATATGAGGTTGTGTCGAAAGTTCATATAATAAACGTTGACTTCTGAAAGTCAACTGCGCATAAGAAGCATGGTTAGACTTGTTGTCACAATTGTAATATTATAGAATGTCATACGGTATGTGATATATCAGTACGTCTTATATGTGATGACATAATGAATTATATGAGTTGAAAATATGTGATTTTGAGTATATGCCTTATGCTTGTTAGGATTGACTTATGAAAGTCAAATGCGAGATATGCATTTGGTATAATCGTTAATATGCACAATCTTGTATGCTAACAAGAATGTGATTGCGATGACATGAAAATGTAGGAATCATGTCACAGTGGATGAAAGCATGGAAGGATAACAGGTCGAAAAGAGGCAAGGTAACGGATGCAAATGCGAACGCTAAGGTAAGTGAATTCTTGAACTCACTTCGTATTTAAGTACATGAAGATGTATATATGTTCGAATAATCGAGACTAAAGTAGAGTGTGCAAATAAATAAGAACTGTTATAATAAGACCTCTTGAAAGGGAGTAGTATGTCATTAAACTGTAAAATCTCAATATAGAGGTAAACGGGTCGTGAATTTCGTAGAAAGGCTATTAGACGGAAAGGGTGGGAATTGGATAAAGTAATCGGAAGGTTTGTAAAGAGATAAAATAATTAAGTTAATAGAAACGGTGTGTTTGGAAGGCCCGAGGCTGGCCTAAGTGAGCAAGGAAATCGAGTTGGGTGAAAAACAAGCTGCGGATTAGCAGCAACAGCCGGTAGGGATTATCTGTTTGGCACAAAGGTCCTGACCGTAAGCTACGTTACCCGACCGTAGCTTACGGCAGGGAGTATCTGATTGGCAGAAAGTCCTCACCGTAAGCTACGGTGAGTGAACCGTAGCTTACGGCGGGAATGAGTACCAAAATGTTGAATTTTGATTGTTGTGTATTTTATTACGTCTTGGGCTTTTGTATCTTTTAAGGCTTATATAAAGGTTTCGGTAAACTTTCGATAGATAGAATAATCTATGAAAAGTTCGTAAAGGTTTTAATTATGTGATACGAATACAAATGATGACTTTCGGGCTCGTAACGGATAAATATAAGTATATGTATGTTTGAGATTTGAATCTTGTGGGAATGAATATGTTAGAATGTATTACACGAATGGGTAGATGATACATGTTTTTAAGTATGGTCATAAGCAAATTATTAGGCATAATTAAGGTTCGACGATTGAACACGGATAAGCGAATATGACTCGAACACGCATATAAAAGTATATAGTTGTAGAGTGGAAGAGTTAGATGCCGATGTTATTGTGAGATGTATGTATGGATCCTGTATGTAAGTATGTGTATATATGAAAATGCTTATACGTGATGTAGCCCAATGAATGTCATTCGATGTTATGTGTTTATGTGAAGAGGCTAATCATTTGTTGTTGAGGATGAATTTAGGAACACAAGTAAGTAAGGGTTGGGCTCTCGAAGATTTGAGGCTCGGCATAAGAATAAGTTCGAAGAATATCCTATTGGAGTTTTAGATAATGTTTGATGGAATGTTGACGATTCATGTTCATGTTGTTAATTAAAAATATATGATGTCACCATTTACTAACACGTTGGTTATATTTATATGGTGACCGCAGATAGACGGACTATCGGGAATGATAAGCCAACGAGGATCGAGTCGAAGAGCAAGGATTGTACGGGATAAGGGGTTTCATAGCTTGCATTATGTATTACATTTAGCAAGTCAATCAAAAACGAACGTAGTAAATCTTTTCAAGAAAGGGTCCGAATATTTATAAATGAACCTTTAAGTATGTCATATAGTCAATAAAGAAAGAATTTTTAAGTCGGCATTCCCGCTGCATTTATTATGGTCAAAACGTATTTAGGGCGTAACAAGTTGGTATCAGAGTCGTGGTTTGAGTGAAATCAAGTACAAGAAGGTAAGTACTTGAACTCAAACCCGTGTGCTCTTGTGATAAAGGACCCGTACAATCCAAGACTCGATCAAGATCCAAATGTGTAAGTGGATGTAATATGCTTATATGTATTCCTATAAAGAAACTAGCTGAATTGTATATGCAAGGTAAGCTTAAAGGGTTGAGGAGAATGATCCGAGGATGCGGTCTAGGATGAATACCAAAGCATGTAATTAGACAGATAGACCCCAGGTACACAATATTAATGTATATATGGGTACCAGTTTTGAGGGAAAAAGGAAGAATCTCCTTGGGGAGGGTAAATATTAAATAAAAGACAATGATATTGTCTTGGAAAGATTTTAAAGATGTTGCACGAACTGAAACCCATTTCTTCGGACATGAGGTGATGACTATCATGAAGGCACGAAACTAGTAAGTGGATTGCGCGCCTGGCCAATACGCAAGAAGCATATGACCTACGTGAAAGCATGATGATCAACGCATGAATGTCCAATAGAGTTGGGAATAAGTTTGACGTGTGGGTGAAAAGATTTATTCGACTCTCAAGAAGTGGGGGGCAATGTATAAGAATGAAAATGTTTGAATCCGTAAGTAAGTGCGGATCAAACAAGTAAGAATGTATAATAAGAATGAAAATGTTTGAATCTGTAAATAAGTACGGATCAAACAAGTAAGAATGTATAATGTTTGAATCCGTAAGTAAGTACGGACCCAAACAAGTAAGAGTGTATAATAAGAATGAAAATGTTTGAATCTGTAAGTAAGTACGGATCAAACAAGTAAGAATGTATAATGAGAATGAAAATGTTTGAATCCGTAAGTAAGTACGGACTCAAACAAGTAAGAATGTATAATGAGAATGAAGATGTTCGAATCCGTAAGTAAGTTCGGACCAAATTGGTAAGAACGTAGGATAAGAATGGAAAAGTTTGGAACTGTAAGCTCGAAACAAACAAGTAAACGTTCCTTAAAGCAGATGATATTCTAGTTATGTTTTTAAAACCTATGTATATATATGCAAAAAATAATTGTAAGCAAGAATGGTTTAAAAAGACAAACCAGTCATGCGGGTCAAATGGTGCTGGCCATTTGAACCCGGTATTAAATGTTCCGGTTGTTAAGTTTTATGCTTATAGGTAAGCGTAATGAATGAGCATGCATAAATTGGAAGGAAATGACCCTTGCAAGGTGCGGATAACAGGTTAATGGTTTTGGGCTTCCATTAGGTATGTACAAAAGATTATGCTTTCGATAGAAACTTATGGCTAGACTAAGAAGGATGTGTCAAATTTGGGTAATATATTAACCCAAGAGGAATGCATCTAGTAACTTAGGTTGACAGTCATTTTGGTCTATTGTCATACCGGAGGGTAGAATTGAAATATAAAAGTTTTCTAGCATAAACCACTATAAAGGAAGTTGTGTTGAAAGATGTAATAAAAGTTTTGAGGAAAAGTAGGGGACCCGAGTTTGAATGCGGAACGCTTCATAACGGTCGGTTGGGTAATTGATATAGCATAGATAAGAATGTATTCACAGCTGGATCTTCGAAGAGTCAAACGAAGTTAAGAAAATAATTATCAAGCAAATACTAGTAAAGTAGTGTGACATAATTGATTCATTAAGTAAGTATAACCGATGAAAGCTATCGTAGAAGCAAGAAAACCTAATTGAAAGAAATAAGTTTTGAATACGTTATATGTAAGGAATGTTATTAATCAACCATGCAAGTCTAAACGAATGATGGGTTAGAATTCGGATAAATGACCTATGTAAGTTACAAGGAAAGGAAAACTTTCGCATGAATAGCTAAAATAATATCTTGTATGTATGCTTGAATTAGAAAGAGTACCAAACGAGTACTTTAAGACATGTACGATAAATACAAGTGCCAGTTTGACCCTGAAAAGTCAAACTGCAAAAAGTGGTGAAATAATTAACAAAGTGTAAGAATTGTATGTACAACGGGATAGCATACATGTAAGAAATTTATGAAAGAATGGTAGGTGCATAAGCACCGAGAAGAATGAATAATTGAAGGGAATGTATTAATAGTAAGTGTCGTCAGAAAATACTAACTTTAATGCTAGAGTTGTTGGCCATGTTCATCTGAACAAGACATTGTTGAAAGGATGCGCATAGGCGAAAGCTCAACAAATGAATGGATGCGATTAATCCGAGTATCGCATAAACTCAAAGAATCAGGCCGTTTCGGGCCACAGACTGTTGGTTATGCAATGGAATCAAGGCCAGTAAAATTGTCTAGCAAGCAACTATGAATAAGAATTGGTATATTAAATGATTTGCTTCAATGGGTAATGTAAGAAGGAAGTTATATCATTAGGAAGATAACTCCAAAAAAATTTTAAGTAAGAATTCAGGGTACGGATTAAACGCTCACATGGAGCGCTCGCGATACATACCTGCTTAGTAGGGTAAGTGGTGCGTGAAGGAAGTAAATTGTGTAATGATATGAATATGAAAGTAATTAGGCAGAACGTTAATAATGGGATGTTGGGGTTTGCCCATGGTAAACAAAATGAAAATATAATATATGATATATGAATAGGATGAAATAGATCGAATTATTTCGATTAATAAGTGTATGAATGTATTAGACTTAATTAGAAAGATAGAACAAGCCATAACTTAGGCTTGTACGGGTAATAACATACAATTGAGATAAATTCAATGAATGAACAACTAGTAGCAATGGGTGTTGGGAACTAATATTATAAAGAAAGATGACACTAATAAGAGCTCTGGATAAGATTCCGACTTTATGTGATTATGAAATAAAATTTTGCTTAATTAAGGAAGGTGGGGACAATATGAACAATTATGTTTATGTATGAATACAACTTTTGTTAAGATCCCGAACGTATTCATGTTGTAATGTGCCCTTTAAATGAGATAGGGATAAGAATGTGAAAGGTTTCGGGGACGAAACCTTCTTTAAGGGGGGTAGATTTGTAACGCCCCAAAAACACAAATGTTAAATCACAAGCATGATTTATTTTACACAATGTGATATGGAGGTAACTAAGTTAGTTAACCTGGTTATAAATACAAGCTAGATATTAATAATAAACTTTTGTGACTAAACAAATAACAATCAAAACTATAGGGGCCAAAAGAGGTCAAGTTGGAAAGTTCATTTAATAAAAAGATGAAAAAAAGGGAAGAGCCCATTTTGGGCAGAAGTGTGTGTCGACACACACACACATAGTGTGTGTCACACCCCGACCCGTAACGGAATAAAAGTCGGGGCATGATTGGGTTGTCACCAAAGCTCATGATATTTACTAAGAAGTTTCATATTTATTAAATTCAAATTACAAATTCAAATATCCAATAAACAAAATTCATACAAATACAAAAAGAACAAATCTAAATGTTTATTCCTACGCAATAACTTGTTTATTCTTCTAGGCCATCCTAAGTGTTTCTTTCCTCAACTGGATCACCTGTATCATGTGTAAAACATGGGAGATTTTGGGTCAACAAAAGTTGGCGAGTGAACCTTGATAAAACATTTTAAATAATTGCTTGTTTTATTTATTAAAGAAAATTCGTGCATAAATCACATGTGAGCAAATATATATATGTAAACAATCACAAACCACATTGTATGAAATATATGACATGAATGATGATGTATTTTAGATCAAGGCTCAATCAAACGGAGCCGATCTAATGAGGCACCTGATGCTCAACCCGTATCCCACGAGGAGCTGATGGGCCTAATGAAATGAGTGCACTGAAATGATAAATTAAATCTACATATAAACCACACAACAAGCAATTCACATTTGATCACAAAAGGATATAAGCACAAGTGTTTGAATTAAATAAAGGAATGGTACGACACATGATACACCCAAAAACGTGATTAAAACGGGGAATTTATAGAGATTCACTCACAGTGGGTGCGTAGTCTTGATTGATGACGGGTGCGCACGATTTGAGATATTGGACCGACGTAAGAATACTAACCTAAAATACAACGCGATAACTTGATAAATAAATAAACTAACTTTTTGATTAAAAACCTTTGTTTAGATTTTTGAGTTTATTTTTGTGATTTTTATTAATAATTAAGCCTATGTATTTTAGGTATTTTTAAATAACTTCTCTTTTAATCTAACTATGAAATAATGAATAAATAATAAATGGAATAATAAAAAGAAAAGAGAAAAGAAAAAAAATATAGACTGTCAGACCGGCCGAGCAGCGGCTTGTATGCGGGGGGAGAGACTCGAACCCGCGACCTCTAGTTCGTGTGCACGCAGCTTTTCCAACTGAGCTACGTGTCTAACCCGTAAGATTTCGGATTTTAATTATTCTTATATACATCTTGGGTTCATTCAAATTTAGTCAAGGTTTTAAAAAGGTTATACTGGATCGAACCGGACACGCATCAAGGGTTTCGAACCCGGGACCTTGGTGGTGTTTTGCACACAGTCCACTGCTGGACTGTGTGTCTAACCCGATTAAATCTTGGATTTTAATTATATTTGTATACATACTGTCACTGCTCTATTTCTTTCAAAATAAAAACGGTTATGTGCATTGATGCGGTCATGAGCCGGATTCGAACCAGAGATGTGAAGGCTGTGTTTTGCACACAGTCCACCGCTGGGCTGTGTGTCTAACCCGTTTAAATCTTGGATTTTAATTATATTTAACCCGTAACCCACTTCGTCTCCTTCATTCAAATTCTTTTACCCAGAACATCCACCCGCCTAAGAAAAACAGTCTCCCAATTCCCTTAAATGATTTATATAAGATAATTAAGATAATATTATATCAAAGTATCAAGAACTTTTACCGAATTGATTTAGTCGGCGGTGACTGATATCGGCTCCTGCTGAAATCCGGCGAACAGGGCTTCCGGCGAATAGAGGGGAAAATTATAGAGTGAAGGAAAAACAAATTGAAGACTGAGCGAATTTGGATGGGAGGCTGCATTCAGTATTTATAGAGTGAGACTTGGGCTCGGTTTTAGGAAAGCCGCGTGCTAAGATTGACGATTGTATGCGGGAATGACAGCTACTCGATTGAAGTTGCCAAGAATAACTCGGCGCCAGTTGTCAGAAGGTTCAAACAGAAAAGGAAAGGCGCTTGTGGTGATTTGGCGATGATTTGCAGGTTTTCCCGCTCACATATAAGTGAATATACATGATGGCGCGCGAGATTTGTTACAATGTGTGTGTGTGGTCTAGTGGTGTTGGTAATGTGTGGGCAACTGGGCGACCCGGGTTCGATTCCCGGTTCACCTGTATTTTTATTTTTTATTACACTTTTTAATTTTCTATTAAGAAGTAATTATTTATAATTGATTATTTATTATATTATTTTATTTAGCTTATTAATTATTTTATATTTTAACCAATATTAAAATAACCGAATGACCAGAATAAATGCACTTTGATTGATAATTTGGGGCGGGCTTTCGAAACCCGATTTGTACAAATGTTACAGTATCCCCTACTTTTAGAAATTTCGTCCCGAAATTTAAGTAGTAATTGTAACTGGAAAAAGATGCGGGTACTTTTCGCTCATTGTGTCTTCACGTTCCCAAGTAAACTCGGGTCCTCGTTTTGACTCCCAACGCACCCTGACGATCGGAATGCGACTTCGCCTTAACCGCTTCTCACCGAAATCCATGATTTCCACTGGTCTTTCAACGAGGTGCATTGATTCATCGACTTGAATGTCTTTTAAAGGGATATGGAGATTTTCGTCGGCGAGACACTTTTTCAAGTTTGTTACGTGGAACGTGGGATGAATTCTGTTGAGTTCTTCTGGTAGGTCAATCTTGTAGGCTACAGGTCCTACTCTTTCGAGTATCTTGAAAGGTCCTACGTAGCGTGGTGCTAGCTTCCCTTTTGGCCAAAATGAACCACTCCCTTCCACGGTGATACTTTCAAAAGTACTTGATCACCAACACAAAACTCCAGAGGCTTTCGTCGTTTGTCAGCATAACTCTTTTGACGACTTTGAGCAGCTAGAAGATTGTTTCGAATTTGAAGGATTTTGTCGGTTGTTTCTTGAATCAATTCAGGTCCGGTGATTTGCGCTTCACCAATTTCGTGCCAACATACTGGAGATCGGCACTTACGACCATATAAAGCTTTGAAAGGAGTCATGCCGATACTTGAATGATAGCTATTGTTGTACGAAAACTCGACTAATAGTAGGTGAGCGTCCCAGTTCCCTTTGAAGTCTATGACACATGCTCGAAGCATGTCTTCACGGGTTTGGATGGTGCGTTCAGATTGACCATCAGTTTGAGGGTGAAAGGCGGTGCTAAGGTCTAACCGTGTACCCAAAGCGGTTTGTACGGCTCGCCATGTTCGTGAAGTGAAACGACCATCACGGTCCGAAATGATGCTTAACGGTACACCATGACGGCTTACGATCTCGCTGATGTAGATACGAGCTAACTTCTCGTTCTTGAAGTCCTCGGGGATCGGAATGAAGTGAGCTGATTTTGTAAGACAATCAATGATTACCCATATGGTGTCATACCCACTGGAGGTGCGAGGTAACCCGGTAATGAAGTCCATGGTTATGTTTTCCCACTTCCATACAGGTCTTTCGGGTTGGACTAGAAGTCCTGAAGGTCTTTGATGTTCAGCTTTCACTTTGGAGCAGGTAAGGCACTTGAAAACAAAAACAGCGATGTCCTTTTTCATGCCAGGCCACCAGTAGGTGTATCGTAGGTCTTGATACATCTTATCGGCTCATGGGTGTACAGAGTATCGTGTTTTGTGTGCCTCATTTATGAGGAAATCACGAAGGTTATTGCGATCAGGAATCCATATGCGGTTTAAATACCGTCGGATTTGGTTTCAATTTTGAGTTCAGCTCCACATGATAGCTCATCGCGTACGTCATTTTCTGTTACAGAAACATGTTGAGCTGTCCGGATTCGATCTTTGATGTCGGTTATGATTTGCGAACATAGAAGACGAATAGAGTTCGCATATCCTTTTCGACTGAGTGCATCGGCCACCACGTTTGCCTTGCCAGGATGGTACCGGATTTCACAGTCGTAGTCGTTGAGAAGTTCGACCCATCTTCGTTGCCTCATATTCAACTCTTTCTGGTTTAAGATATGTTGGAGACTCTTGTGGTCAGTGTATATTTCACACTTGGTACCGTAGAGTAATGTCTCCATATCTTGAGAGCGAACACAACGGCTCCAAGTTCCAGGTCGTGGGTGGTGAAATTCTTCTCATGAACTTTGAGTTGCCTAGAGGCATAGGCTATCACTTTTCCTCTTTGCATCAATACACAGCCTAGCCGTTGCCCTGATGCATCGCAATAAACCACAAAGTCATCGCAACCCTCAGGGAGTGTAAGGATAGGCACGTCACAAAGCCTTTGCTTTAAAGTTTGGAAGGCCTCCTCTTGCTTAGGTCCCCAAATGAAGGGTTTTCCTTTGTGAGTCAAGGCTGTGAGTGGTACGGTGATACGGGAAAAATTGGCAATGAAGCGTCGGTAATAACCAGCCAAACCAAGAAATGACCTAACTTCGGTAGGGGTACGAGGCGCTTGCCATTCCTGTACTGCCTTGATTTTTGAAGGATCGACATGAATCCCTTTGTCATTGACGACATGACCAAGGAATTGTACTTCTCCTAACCATAATTCGCATTTCGTGAACTTAGCGTAAAGCTTTTCAGTCCTAAGAGTGTAAGAATGAGTCGAAGGTGTCGCTCATGATCGGATTTTGGAGTAGATAAGGATGTCGTCGATGAAGATTATGACGAAACGGTCGAGGTAGGGTTTGCATATCCTATTCATAAAATCCATGAAGACAGCGGGGGCGTTGGTTAAACCGAAGGGCATAACCATGAACTCGTAGACCATAGCGAGTTCGGAAGGCGGTTTTTGGGATATCTTCTTCGCGCACTCTAAGTTGATGATAACTAGAACGAAGGTCGATTTTGGAAAAACAGGTGGCGCCTTGAAGTGGGTCTAGGAGGTCATCAATGCGAGGCAGTGGATACGATTCTTAACCGTCAACTTGTTGAGTTCTCTATAATCAATGCACATGCGAAACGTTCCATCTTTCTTCTTCACAAAAAGAACAGGTGCACCCCAAGGCGATGAACTAGGACGTATGAATCCTTTGTCAGTCAGCTCTTGCAGATGACTGGTCAACTCTTGCATCTCGGATGGGGCTAACCTATAGGGAGATTTTGCGACCGGTGTAGCGTCAGGCATAAGATCGATTCGAAATTCGACTTCTCGCACAGGAGGAAGTCCTGCAACGTCGTCGGGAAAAACTTGCGGGAATTCTTTCACAATTGGAATATCTTCGAGCTTCCTCTCCTTGCCTTTCTTCTTGACAACGTGAGCTAGAAATGCGACGTAATTTTTCGAAGATAACTTCGGGCTTGAAGGCAGGACATCAATTTGAGTCCTTTCGAAGGGGTTTCCCCAAAGATACGTAGTGTCTGACCGTCAGCAAGGGGAATATGAATGAATTTTTCGTGGCACACCACCTCAGCGTGATGCTGACTGAGTCAGTCCATGCCGATGATAACATCGAAATTTCCCAATTTCATAGGAATGAGATCAATTGGGAAGTCGTGATCATTTAGGGTGAGAGTACAATCGCGTATAATAGAATTTAATGAAGTGGGTTTTCCGTCAACAACTTCCACCGTCAGAGATTCAATGAGATTAACACGAGGTTGGTCGAGGATAGCTTCGAATTCTAAGGACACAAAGCTCTTATCCGCACCAGTATCGAATAATATGGATGCATAACTACCATTGATGAGAAACGTACCGTTGACCACATTGTTGTCAGCCCTGGCTTGGTTGGCATTGATATTGAAAGCTCTTCCTCTGGCAGGTGGAGGAGCTTGGTTAGCTTGGTTTACCGGGTTCGCTTGAGCTTGGGCATGGATGATGTTCACTAGGCGTGGACAAGTGTTCCTGAAGTGGTTTGGGTCCCCACAATTGAAACAGGCTCGCATGGGTTGCACCATGGGGTAGTTGGGTTGGTAGTAAGGTTGGGTTGCGAGTTGAGCAGGCGGTAGAAGTAAGGGTTGTTGGGCTTGGCCCACCATTTGATTTTGGGTTTGGGTTGGAGGTTGACTGAGGTTCAATCGCTGAAGGGTACGACAGGTTTGGATGATGTGACCCGCACGGCCACAACTTGTGCAATGTTGGCAGGGGTTTTCAGGAGGGTGATGGTATTGACAACGATTACACTTTGGGTGTGGGCCAGTGTATGGCCTTTTGAATGGCGCGGCTGGAGGGGCAACTTGGGTGATTAGGGCAGCAGTGATGGGAGGGTTGGTTTGGGTGACGGCAAAGTTCTTGCCATTTCGCTTCCTCTTACCAGCAAACTTCGAGGATGTACCTGGGTGGTTTGGAATTGGGGTCTCAATGGGTGCTTTGTTCTTCTCATCTTTGAATTTGCCATTTCGAATGCGATTTTCAGTGAGTTCCGTAGCTAACTCCATTGCGGCTTCAAGTGTTGCAGGCGAAGTGCTTAAAACCGAATCTTGGATTTTCGAGGGGAGGCCTCGAATGTAGTGTTCGATTAAGCGGTATAAGGGGGTGAACAAATTGGAGATCATATGGTTCAACTCGAGAAATCTCTTATTGTATGAAGTGTGATCTCCTTCCTTTTGTTTCAATGCGTGAAACTCGTCTTCTAGCTTTTTGATTTCGCTTCTTGGACAGAAGTGTCTCGTCATGATTTCCCTTAACTCTTCCCAGGTTAAGGCCATGGCATCTTCAACACCTCGCTTACCCTTTTCTGTGTTCCACCAGGTAAGGGCTACTCCAAACAACCTTCCAGTCGCGTAACGCATCTTACGGTCCTTGGGAAGTCGCAATTGAGAAAGGTGTTTTCCATCTCCTCAAACCAGTGAAGGAGAGCGGTGACACCTTCAGTCCCTTCATATTTTTTGGGGATCGCAGGATTTGAAGTGTTTGTAGGTGCACTTAGGGGTTTTGGGAGGAGGGTTGGCGACGCTTTGGTCTTCTTGGTTGGGAGGGTTGATGGGATTAGCTGTGAGGGCTTGTTGAACTTGTAGCACGATGTCAGGAAGCACTTCGGCCATTTGTTTAGCAATTTGCGTGGCCAAGCGTTCGTTTGACTTTCCTGACTTTCTACCTCCACGTAATTGCCTAGCCGACATCTACAGGAACATATTCAAGAATTTCCTAGGTGTCATGTGTCGTAAAAAGAATGAAAACAACATAACTGAAAATAATTTAACTACATCCATAGGATGTCTTGGGTTTGCTCATGTTTGGGCCTCCAAATGTCCCTCATACCATTGCCTGTGTAGTCATGTGGGCCCCCATGACTATTGGGCTTGGTAGGATTCACATTGGTGTCGGCGGGTTAACACTCGCACCACCCGAATGAAAATCGTAAAACATAATTGCGAGATGTATGGTAGGAGGGTGTCCAGGTGTAGACACAATGACAACTCAAAGTGGGGTTAGCTCACACGACGTTTGGTATGGCATGCTTTGGCCTAATAGGTCCTTCGTACTCTCATCGTTAGTCCCCAGGTAGGCAAACTGGTCCTTTATTTTGGATTTATATGAATGCCAAGCCTAGACAGGACGTTCCGACTACCGGTACTCGTACCCTTCCAGTTACTACATGCCCGTCGTGAAAACTCACTTTGATGTGATTTGAAAAATACGAAATTATTGCAAAAATCATGGAAATCGTGAGGTGTGTGCTTTCATAGATATGACATGTTATGAGGATATGAACTATGATGAGCATTGCATATTAACATGTACTTGTGAGTGTGCTTGCATAATATTGGTTGTGAAAATAAACATGAACCATATAAACATCATGAATTTTGAAGGTAACACATAAACAATTAAAATTTAATCAACTATAGTATAGGCTCTAAGGGTCTAATAACCTATCCTATATCCCTATAGTCACAAGCTCGGATACCAATCTGTCACACCCCGACCCGCAGCGGAATAAAAGTCGGGGCATGATTGGGTTATCACCAAAGCTCATGATATTTACTAAGAAGTTTCATATTTATTAAATTCAAATTACAAATTCAAATATCCAATAAACAAATTCATACAAATACAAAAAGAACAAATCTAAATGTTTATTCCAATGCAATAACTTGTTTATTCTTCTAGGCAATCCTAAGTGTTTCTTTCCTCAACTGGATCACCTGTATCATGTGTAAAACAGGGGAGATTTTGGGTCAACAAAAGTTGGCGAGTGAACCTTGATAAAACATTTTAAATAATTGCTTGTTTTATTTATTAAAGAAAATTCGTGCATAAATCACATGTGAGCAAATATAAATATGTAAACAATCACAAACCACATTGTATGAAATATATGACATGAATGATGATGTATTTGAGATCAAGGCTCAATCAAACGGAGCCGATCTAATGAGGCACCTAATGCTCAACCCGTATCCCACGAGGAGCTGATGGGCTTAATGAAATGAGTGCACTGAAATGATAAATTAAATCCACATATAAACCACACAACAAGCAATTCACATTTGATCACAAAAGGATATAAGCACAAGTGTTTGAATTAAATAAAGGAATGGTACGACACATGATACACCCCAAAACGTGATTAATACGGGGAATTTATAGAGATTCACTCACAGTGGGTGCATAGTCTTTATTGATGACGGGTGCGCACGATTTGAGAAATTGGACAGACGTAAGAATACTAACCTAAAATACAACGCGATAACTTGATAAATAAATAAACTAACTTTTTGATTAAAAACCTTTGTTTAGATTTTTGAGTTTATTTTTGTGATTTTTATTAATAATTAAGCCTTTGTATTTTAGGTATTTTTAAATAACTTCTCTTTTAATCTAACTATGAAATAATGAATAAATAATAAATGGAATAATAAAAAGAAAAGAGAAAAGAAAAAAAAATATAGACTGTCAGTCTGACAAGGTCTGTCAGACCTGCCGAGCAGCGGCTTGTATACGGGGGGAGAGACTTGAACCCACGACCTCTAGTTCGTGTGCACGCAGCTTTTCCAACTGAGCTACGTGTCTAACCCGTAAGATTTCGGATTTTAATTATTCTTATATACATCTTGGGTTCATTCAAATTTAGTCAAGGTTTTAAAAAGGTTATACTGGATCGAACCGGACGCGCATCAAGGGTTTCGAACCCGGGACCTTGGTGGTGTTTTGCACACAGTCCACTGCTGGACTGTGTGTCTAACCCGATTAAATCTTGGATTTTAATTATATTTGTATACATACTGTCACTGCTATATTTCTTTCAAAATAAAAACGGTTATGTGCATTGATGCGGTCATGAGCCGGATTCGAACCAGAGATGTGAAAGTTGTGCTTTGCACACAGTCCACCGCTGGACTGTGTGTCTAACCCGTTTAAATCTTGGATTTTAATTATATTTAACCCGTAACCCATTTCGTCTCCTTCATTCAAATTCTTTTACCCAGAACATCCACCCGCCTAAGAAAAACAGTCTCCCAATTCCCTTAAATAATTTATATAAGATAATTAATATAATATTATATCAAAGTATCAAGAACTTTTACCGAATTGATTTAGTCGGCGGTGACTGATTTCGGCTCCTGCTGAAATCCGGCGAACAGGGCTTCCGGCGAACAGCGGGGAAAATTATAGAGTGAAGGAAAAACAAATTGAAGACTGAGCGAATTTGGATGGGAGGCTGCATTCAGTATTTATAGAGTGAGACTTGGGCTCGGTTTTAGGAAAGCCGCGTGCTAAGATTGACGATTGCTTGCAGGAATGACAGCTACTCGATTGAAGTTGCCAAGAATAACTCGACGCCAGTTGTCGGAAGGTTCAAACAGAAAAGGAAAGGCGCGTGTGGTGATTTGGCGATGATTTGCAGGTTTTCCCGCTCACATATAAGTGAATATAAATGATGGCGCGCGAGATTTGTTACAATGTGTGTGTGTGGTCTAGTGGTGTTGGTGATGTGTGGGCAACTGGGCGACCCGGGTTCGATTCCCGGTTCACCTTTATTTTTATTTTTTTTATTACACTTTTTAATTGTCTATTAAGAAGTAATTATTTATAATTGATTATTTATTATATTATTTTATTTAGCTTATTAATTATTTTATATTTTAATCAATAATGAAAATAACCGAATGACCAGAATAAATGCACTTTGATTGATAATTTGGGGCGGGCTTTCGAAACCCGATTTGTACAAATGTTACAGTGTGTGTGTGTGTGTGTGTGTTCTTGAGAATCAATTTAAGAAGAAGATGATGAATTCGAAGGCTTGCATGTGTAATCCATGAGTTTCAAAGTGTTTATCATCTTCAAATCATCATGTAAGTATCAAAAATTTATCTCTTAAAACCTTCCTAGTTGCAATTCTAGTGGGTTTGACGAACTACTCTTAATTAGATGAATTAGAAGAATGGAATGGTTGAATTTGGGTTTAGATGCACTTAATATAGTGATAATAATGAGTTAATCATCTCGACTATGAGTTTTAATGAAAGAACCCATGTTCAAGAACTTGGGTTTTTGATGGTTTATGATCTAATATTAATGAGTTGAATGAACTAAGATTTTACTATGTTGATGTTTATGTATGAATGATACTTGTTGATTAATAAGAAGACTTGATGAATTATGTGTGAATAAGGAAGACTAGGCATGAAATACTTATACATTATGCTTAGAAAGTAGTACGCACACCAAGTGTTTGATGAAATGCATATGTGAGATTATTATATGAGATTTGTATGCAAATAATAGGTGAACATGTATAGAAAGTGATGATGATATACTTGATAATAAAACAACAATAGGAAGGTATTTGATAAGAATATGTGAAATGTAGTTGATGATGAGATTTGGTAAAAGAATGCGTTATGAATTAGTACCCTATGTTTGAATGGTGGTGCATACCATGAGTTGGATTAGTGGCTTTACGATAGTGTAGAAACGGATGTGTACGAAACGTATAGCTTGTGGACTTACTAGTAACTATCGACGTTGAGATTATGTTAAATTGCCAGCTTTGAATGTGGTTGACAGTTTTAGAATCATAAGCGCTTGAGTTTATGTTGATTTAGTTATACATGGCCATGACATAGCTAGGTGATCATGTGGTTGTAAGTATATTGCATCATGAGCATGAAATGTACATAGCATCATTAATATAGCCTAATATGATGACTCAAATATATGAGGTTGTGTCGAAAGTTCATATGATAAACGTTGACTTCTGAAAGTCAACTGCGCATAAGAAGCATGGTTAGACTTGTTGTATGTGATATATCAGTACGTATTATATGTGATGACATAATAAATTATATGAGTTGAAAAGATGTGATTTTGAGTATATGCCTTATGCTTGTTAGGATTGACTTATGAAAGTCAAATGTGAGATATGCATTTGGTATAATCGTTAATATGCACAATCGTGTATGCTAACAAGAATGTGATTGCGATGACATGAAAATGTAGGAATCATGTCACAGTGGATGAAAGCATTGAAGGATAACGGGTCGAAAAGAGGCAAGGTAACAACGCTAAGGTAAGTGAATTCTTGAACTCACTTCGTATTTAAGTACATGAAGATGTATGTATGTTCGAATAATCGAGACTAAAGTAGAGTGTGCAAATAAATAAGAAATGTTATAATAAGACCTCTTGAAAGGGAGTAGTATGTCATTAAACCGTAAAATCTCAATATAGAGGTAAACGGGTCGTGAATTTCGTAGAAAGGCTATTAGACGGAAATGGTGGGAATTGGATAAAGTAATAGAAAGGTTTGTAAAGAGATAAAATAATTAATTTATTAGAAACGGTGTGTTTGGAAGGCCTGAGGCTGGCCTAAGTGAGTAAGGAAATCGAGTTGGGTGAAAAACAAGCTGCGGATTAGCAGCAACAGCAGATGGTCGTAATGTACGGTACCCGACCGTAGCTTACGGTAGGGATTATCTGTTTGGCACAAAGGTCCTGACCGTAAGCTACGTTACCCGACCGTAGCTTACGGCAGGGAGTATCTGATTGGCAGAAAGTCCTCACCGTAAGCTACGGTGAGTGAACTATAGCTTACGGCGGGAATGAGTACCAAAATGTTGAATTTTGATTGTTGTGTATTTTATTACGTCTTGGGCTTTTGTATCTTTTAAGGCTTATACAAAGGTTTCGGTAAACTTCCGATAGATAGAATAATCTATGAAAAGTTCGTAAAGCTTTTAATTATGTGATACGAATACAAATAATGACTTTCGGGCTCGTAAGGGATAAATATAAGTATATGTATGTTTGAGATTTGAATCTTGTGGGAATGAATATGTTAGAATGTATTACACGAATGGGTAGATGATACATGTTTTTAAGTATGGTCATAAGCAAATTATTAGGCATAATTAAGGTTCGACAATTGAACACGGATAAGTGAATATGACTCGAACACGCATATAAAAGTATATAGTTGTAGAGTGGAAGAGTTAGATGCCGATGTTATTGTGAGATGTATGTATGGATCTTGTATGTAAGTATGTGTATATATGAAAATGCTTATACGTGATCTAGCCCAATAAATGTCATTTGATGTTATGTGTTTATGTGAAGAGGCTAATCGTTTGTTGTTGAGGATGAATTTAGGAACGCAAGTAAGTAAGGGTTGGGCTCTCGAAGATTTGAGGCTCGGCATAAGGAATAAGTTCGAAGAATATCCTATTGAAGTTTTAGATAATGTTTGATGGAATGTTGACGATTCATGTTCATGTTGTTAATTACAAATATATGATGTCACCATTTACTAACACGTTGGTTTTATTTATATGGTGACCGCAGATAGACGGACTATCGGGAATGACAAGCCAACGAGGATCGAGTCGAAGAGCAAGGATTGTACGGGATAAGGGGTTTCATAGCTTGCATTATGTATTACATTTAGCAAGTCAATAAAAAACGAACGTAGTAAATCTTTTCAAGAAAGTGTCCGAATATTTATAAATGAATATTTAAGTATGTCATATAGTCAATATAGAAAGAATTTTTAAGTCGCCATTCCCGTTGCGTTTATTATGGTCAAAACGTATTTAGGGGGTAACATCACCCTTAACTGGAAAATTTAATATCATCCCACAAAGCATTCATAATCAAATCTCTTTCTCTAACTTTTTAATTATATAAAAAATACTATCATTTCTCTCTCTTTTTTAATTAAATAATATTATTTATACTTTATCATTAACTTTTCTCTCTTCTTCACTTACAATCACTTAAAAAATATTAAAAATTATAAAAATAATAATATATTATTTAAACTTACTGATGAACAATAACTTTTTCACATGTTTCAATCATTTTTGCTAAGATAATTGTGGATGCTCTCGTAACGGTGTTACAAAATACGCAGGGGTAAACTACACTACGTGGGTTTTCAAGTCCTAAAGTTTAATAGATCCTTTTCTGGAAACCTATTTTTCTTCTTCCACTCTTCTAAAACCCTCGCAATCTCTCTCTCTCTCTCTCCCACTCGTATCAACAATGGGCAGTCGCAGAAGCAAGAAAGAAGAATCCAAACGAAGAAAAACCGATGATGATTATTCCGAAGATGAATCCGATTCTTTTCCGACACGACGGTCCAGAAAATCCAGAGAACGTAGCCGCAGCAGCAAACGCAGGTATTCCGATTCCGAAGATGATTCCGATTCTTCTCCCAGACGAAGAAGATCCGGAAAAAGTAGTCAACGTAGTCGCAGCAGCAGCAAACGCAGCAGACGCAGAGACTCTGATTCTGAAGATTCTGTAGATGATGCTTCTGATGATGACCGAATGGACAGGAAACAGAAGAAGTCTAGGTCTTCGAAGAAGATTAGTGAAGAGGAGATTGCTGAGTATTTGGCTAAGAAAGCACAGAAGAAGGTTAGGGTTTATTGAAAGTTTTATGCGTAATTAGTGTTGATTCATTGTTAATTGTGGTGATTGATTTGTTGTGATGCTTTAGGCGATGAAAGTAGCGAAGAAGTTGAAGTCTCAGAATGTTTATGGATATGCGAATGACTCGAATCCGTTTGGTGATTCGAATTTAAATGAAAAGTGAGTTGGTTGTTCTTTTTAATTTTTTCTGTTTTATGTTGGTTTTTATTCGTGTTTAATTGATTTTGTAGTGATTTGTTTGATGTTTTCGTAATACGCGTTGTGAATTGATGAAGATGAAATGGCATTTAGCTATGAACTGCGCACGAATAGCTTGTGGAACTTAATCTAACTTGAGAGCTACACTAAGTAGTATAGTTAGTTCAACTGCTCGTTAGATAGATGATAACGCTAAAAGACTCGCTAGTAACTGTCATAAGTGACTTAAAGGACAAAAACGAAAGTTACTCTTTTACTTTAAGCATACCGACTCCTATGAGTAGTAGTATCCACACTTGAACCAAACCTAGAACTTGCATTGAAGTTGGGACGCATGTTTAAGATTAGAAAACCTCTTTTGAAGATCTATAAGCTCTTCCTAAGTTTGTCTTCAATGAGTGTTGGTCTACTGAACTGAGATTTCTAATGCAGATTGCAGCCTTATTTCTTCTTTGCCCAATACATTGACTAAGATCTTGTAGGGCATAGTATTGCACTATTTCTTCTCACTTGCTGATGGTACCTGACTGCTGATCTTGTGATCACTCGTCTTGTTCAGTAGCACAATGTAAATGACTGTTCAGTTTCCATATTTTCCCAAATATATTGTGAATCTTGATGTAAACGGCCAAAGGGAGACATCTTATGAAAGAAGGTTGATACAAGCATATAAGTTTATAATGAGTAAATCCCCGAGTAAGAAATTTTGTTCACGGTTAAGCCTTTTCATTAGAACTGTCCTCATAGATGATAGATCTTATGCTAGCAATTTTTTTAACCTGTAGTGTAAAAACTGCTAAAGGATCTAGATGGTTTGGTGACCTTTTTAGCACTTAATTTCTCTTATGGGGATTAAATTGTAGTTAACCAGAACCACATGCAGTTTGGTAAAAATATAGTTTTGGATTATGCCGACATATGATGACAAATTTATTTAAGCACTTAACTGTTCTAACTTCTAAATTAGTAGTTTCCTTGTTTGACTGATACAATTACTCCCAACAAAGATTGAAAAGACTCCATCCAAGTTGACTAAAGTTGTAATCTTTGCTTAGGTTTTGAAAGGTTTAATCTTATGATTAGGTGCTATTGTTTGAAATAGTTGTATTTGATGGCGTATATTAATATGCTGCTCCTTGGTATTATCTGTTAAGTTTTTATAATGTGTTGCATTTAAATATTAAAAATTATTCTTACTTGTCTTTCGTCTCAATCTCGTAAGACTTGTTTTGAAGACGATCTTCAAATATTTTAGTCATCATATTCAAATACTTATTACAATACGCAAATTTCAGGTTTGTATGGAGAAAGAAGATCGAGCGAGATGTTACTCAAGGAGCTCCCTTGGACATGTTCTCTATTAAAGCCGAAAAGAAGAGACAGAAAGAAAGAATGGTACATAACTTTCAATCTGCACATAATACTTAAGATTCGATCTATTCATATCTTCACATAATACTGCAGGCCGAAATTGAAAAGGTTAAAAAGAGAAGGGAGGAAAGGGCCATTGAAAAAGCACAGCACGAGGAGGAGATGGTAAGTTTGATTCTGTAATTTGTATAACTATCATTATACTTCATGAGTTTCCGCTAATTAGAAATTCATATGCAAACTTGAAAGATAATCAGTTGTTATCTGGTAGCAGTAATTGATAGTAACCTGATCCTTATTGTTTTGCAGGCTTTGCTGGCTAGAGAACGTGCTCGAGCCGAGTTCCAGGATTGGGAAAAGAAAGAAGAAGAGGTAAGAGTGAAATAGAAAGGGTGGGGTCGGTTGGGTAACATGTCAACACAAGTTTAGGTAAAGAATGTGCATCTTTTGTATGGGTCAGGTTGGGTTGACCATTGACCCGATCTACTTTTGTTTTTTTTTCCCCAAGTAGCAAACATGTTAAATATGATCACAAACATCATGTAATTTCAACAATAATCTGATTTTTAAATTAGTAGGTTTGTTGCATCAAAATCCTTTTCTTCTAGGCTATATATATTTTCTGATTTACTTGTTCAAAGTTGAACATTACCTACATATGGAAAGTATTACTATTTAGTTTTATTTTAATACTATAGTGTCCACTAACATGTGACATGTGTGACTGCAGTTTCATTTTGATCAAAGCAAAGTTCGATCTGAAATACGGTTGCGTGAAGGGCGTATTAAGCCAATTGATGTACTATCTAAGCATCTTGATCCTTCCGGTGAATTTGATATCGAGATAGAGGAGCCATACATGGTGTTTAAGGTATCTACACATTTTTGGTTGTTTCTCTGCTTCCGATCCTTCTTTCCTTACTTTTTGTATTCTTGAACGCCTTTTTCTCACGAATTTATTTCGGATTAATGCAGGGTTTGACTGTTAAAGAGATGGAAGAGCTTCAGGAAGACATAAAAATGCATCTCGATTTAGACAGAGGAACACCCACACATATACAATATTGGGAGGTAAGTTACTGATCGGTAAATTACTCGTAAACCTGACGTTGCGAAATATATTAGTTTATATTATTGATTACGTGTATGTAGGCACTTGTGGTGGTATGTGATTGGGAGTTAGCGGAGGCCCGCAAAAAGGAGACATTGGATCGGGCTAGAGTGAGAGGTGAAGCACCACCGACAGACATAGTTGCAGAAGAACGAGGTATGCATTCGAGTATCGAAACAGATGTGAAAAAACTTCTTGACGGAAAGTCATTTGCTGAACTCGAACGTCTTCACTCCGAAATCGAGTCCGATATGCGTTCCGGCAAGGCCAAGGTTGTTGAGTATTGGGAAGCGGTTCTTAAACGCATTCACATCTATAAAGCTAAGGTATTGCTAATTTATTATACTATTACTGATTTACACATCTGTTAAACCATTGTTACCGACTGAACATCTCAAACGAAACAAGTCTGCCGGTTTGGCTGGTTTGAGATTTATACGTTTCAGTTCACGGTTTGATTTTGGTGGTTTAACTGTCCGGCCACAGTTTGGAACTTGAAACCGGCCATAAACCCTACCATTTATTTATTTATTTGTATATTTTCATTTTTTTGGGCATGCAGTTATGCATATATATTATATTTCTCGATCATTTATAATTTTTTGAGTAAAGTACACGGAAGGTTCCTGTGGTTTACCAAAATTTTGGATTTGGTCCCTAGCTTTTCAAAAGTATACGGATGGTCCCTGTGGTTTGCACTTTGTAACGCATTTAGTCCCCAACCAACAAATTTAAACTCTAAAAGGTTTAGCATATCCAAGCTAGGGACTAATTGTGTTACAAAGTGCAAACCACAGGGACCATCGAT
The DNA here is from genome assembly GCA_947069175.1 of Scalesia atractyloides. Taxonomy (NCBI): domain Eukaryota; kingdom Viridiplantae; phylum Streptophyta; class Magnoliopsida; order Asterales; family Asteraceae; genus Scalesia; species Scalesia atractyloides. The sequence goes on from CAMTDV010000022.1 coordinate 3,188,958, forward strand.
GTACCCAAACCAGGGCGTGTGGCCCATACTGTTTTCTCATTCCTGTCTAATGTATAAATATTCAACTGTGTCTGCATGCAGGCTTGCTTAAAGGAAATTCACAATAAGATGTTGCCTAAACATTTAGAACGCGTTGATCAACCCGGCGAGAGTTTCTACAGGGACATGGAACGAGACAAAACCGCTTCACCTAAAGTGGACCAAGAATCCGATCATGATCTAGAAGGTATAGACGGTTGTTTTCGAGTATTAAACATCTTTGAATCTTTGATAATTAGTTTTAGAGGAGTAGAGGTGACTTGTTTTTCTTATCAGTCTGTTGATTTGTTTTAGAGTAAAATGCCATTTTGTCCCTGAGGGTTGGCCAGGTTTGCGACTTTCAGCCAAAAGGTTTGAAATCTTGCCATGTTCATCCGGCTCGTTAACTCCATCCATTTTTCTCCATCAAGTTTAGTCATGGGTATCTTCGTCTTTTTGTTAACTTAAAGGGCAATTCGGTCTTTTAAATACTTGTACATTATGCTAAATGCTTGTACGTAAAGTGAAAAAGACCATATTGCTCCTTAAGTTGACAAAAAAGATGGAAAAATCCTTGACTTAACGAAGAAAATGGATGGAGTTAACGAGCTGGATGAAAAAGCAAGATTTCAAACCTTTTGAATCCAGATGCGAAAAACAAACCTTTTGACGAAAGTCGCAAAACTGGCCAAATATCAGAGAGGTGAAAATGGCATTTTACTCTTTCTTTTACGTTCATCTCAATTTGGTGTATTAAAGAAAAATAGCTGAAAGGGGTCAAATGGGTTGACAATTTTGTTTTGATATAACAGGTGATGAAGCTCCTGAAGCAATACCGAGAACCGAACAGCAGGCAACGGAGGATGAAGAAGCAGGTTCGTTTTCACCGGAATTGTTGCACGGTGATGAAGACGAAGAGGCAATAGACCCCGAAGAGGACAGGGCTATTTTGGTAATTAATATTATCCTTCCACATTATTGGCTAATGAAGGTAGGTAGAGTTTGTTAACGGCGTGTAATTAAACAGGAACGGAATCGTATACAAGTTGTGGAAGAACAGCAGAGAAAGCTTCAAGAAGCAATGGCTTTACCACCCCCCGAGGATAATTTGGAGGTGCGTGCCGTGAAAGCGATGGGAGCTATGGATAATGGCGATGAAGTATTTGGAAACAGCGATGAAGTCAACGTTGACTCACAGGTATACTGGTGGCATGACAAATATCGACCTAGAAAACCGAAATATTTCAACCGCGTGCACACTGGATACGAGTGGAACAAATACAACCAGACTCATTATGATCATGACAATCCACCCCCGAAGATTGTGCAAGGTTACAAATTCAATATATTCTACCCCGATCTTGTTGACAAAACAAAAGCTCCGGTTTATACGATCGAGAGGGATGGAGATAGTGCTGAAACCTGTATCATCCGGTTCCATGCTGGCCCACCGTATGAGGATATTGTAAGTTCCAACCTCATTTCGAACATTGCACATTATCAGATTTTTTTAAGAGTAAAATGCCCTTTTCGTCCCTGAGGTTTGCCCAGTTTTGCGACTTTAGTCCAAAGGTTTGTTATTTCGCATCTGGAATTCTGGATCCAAAAAGATCTTGCCATTTTCATCCGGCCCGTTAACTCTATCCAAATTTCTCTGTTAAGTCAGGTATTTTCGTCTTTTTTGTGAACTTAAAGGGAAATTCGGTCTTTTGAATACTTTTCACATTATACTAAATGCTTGTACATAAAGTGAAAAAGACCGAACTGCCCTTTAAGTTAACAATAGAGAAGGAAATACCCTGATTTAACGGAGAAAATTGGACGGAGTTAACAAGCTGAATGAAAATGGCAAGATTTCAAACCTTTTGGATCCAGATGTGAAAAAACAAACCTTTGGACGAAAGTCGCAAGACTGCCGAAACCCCAGGGGCGAAAATGGCATTTTACTCTTTTTAATAAATAGTTTATGTAATCATGTTTAATGTATTAACTATTTGTGATGAGTTTTTTGACCTCGAAAGTCAGACTTTGAACGTACATTATGCATATTTTTAATCGAACACATTTTGATGACGACGGTTTGGGTGTATTTACAACAGGCGTTTCGCATTGTTAACAAGGAATGGGAGTATTCACACAAGAAGGGATTCAAATGCACATTTGAGCGTGGAATCTTGCATGTTTATTTCAACTTCAAACGATACAGGTACCGAAGATGAGCATGGTTAACGGTGCTTATTCGACTTGTAACTCGAGTCTAGAGAAATTGTACCTTTATCTTTATACATACAGGTTTCTTACTGTGTAAGTTACAAAAGACATTTAACATGCAGGATACTTGCTATTCTTTGCACCTTTATTTATGTAGTTTACAAAAGACATTTATGTAGGAAACTTTTTTATATCATATGGAACAACAAAAGTTATTTTATTTCAACTTAAAATACATAATCTTATTTTATTAAAATATTACGTGTAGTTAAATAACTAAAGAGGGCAAAATTTATTGTCATTTAGGGGGCTTTAATTGACTAACTCTTTAAAAGTGTGTAATAATTTAACTAAAAATTAAATAAAAAAAATATAAAAAAATAACATAAAAATGAGTGATTGGTTGAAGTAGTTGATGATTCCATCTCTATCTCCTTCACGCTTGTTATTCTAGTGGCATCCTTGCCCCTTTCAAGCCCCCTATTGGCAGATCGGCGTAGTATTTGACGCCGTTCACGATTGATATGGCGGTGGGCTTTAATACGCTACACATCGTCTTATAAGGACTTGATGAAGATATTTATTTATGTTTCAAGTTAGAATGACAAATATATGTATATAATATTGTGATAAGTTAATACATAAATTATGTATTTTCTTATAAGTGATAAAAAAGATCTTATTTGATAAGGTTGTATCACAACTTGCATTATTTGATGATACATTATAATTTAACTTTATATAAACATTATGTTAAAAAGATCAGTTTTGAATTAAACAATAGAATAACCAAAGTTGTGGTATATGATCACAAGTTGTAAATACGACTGAATTGTGGTAATATTCATTTATAATATGATGCACAAAGTGTCAAACTCCATAAGACTCATTATATATTTGTAGAAGTTCGTAAATTTTTAGACCCATAATGACTCCGTTACATAACTACTCAGTTTATATCATGATTTTATATCATGTGATAAGAAGATTATTCATAAGAATATGTTGAATATGAATTTTCACTCGTCTGAAGTAGCAAAATAATATTAACAAATAGATAAAGTTTGAAACAACCATCATGAAAGTTGTTTGCTTCTAATCCATTCTCTAAAGCGAATGTAATGATATAATGATCGATGTAAAGGTCGTAGTCATGTATATAACTAAGAAAATTGTAATGATGTTTGTCTGGTTCTAGCCATTCTCTGAAGTGAATATGATGATATAATAATCAATGTAAAGGTGATGATTATGTAAGTAACTACGGAAATTGTGATGATACCATGTTAGTTATAAGATCAACCGTGTTACTACTGAAATCGTCCCCAAGAGAGGGCACCTTAAGAAAGTAATTATACTGAGAAATTATGAAAAAAGTATTATAACATAAATGCTTAAAATAATAATGCATTATAATTTTATACGTATATTAAATAAATCCGAGTGCAACTAAAACATGTATGATCATAATACCATAATTTTATTCTAGGATGTTTGCTCTCACCCAGTCACCCATGTCCCTCAAATGTTAAAATATATTCATTTTCATTGTTGTCGTGTTTAGATCTATTTTCTTCATAATTGTTATAGCTCCTTTTCCTCTTTTCTAAGGTCACACAAAAGAAAAAAAAGATGTACACATATAGTTTACACACCAAACACCAACAAACGAAACCAAAAAACCATAAAATATAATTATTATCCGACATCATCATATCTCACCAATAGCAAAACTAAGGTAGGGTCTAAATAGGGTAAATTATAGACAACATTATCTCTACCTTGTAGGAACAGAGAAACTGCTTCTAGTGAGACCCCTACTCGATAATACTTTTGTATCAAGCATTGGACACAAGACACATAACACTCAACAATCGGGACAAAGGCCGATTAATGCACGAACCCTTTTATCTTTCGGCTATCATGCCATCACATGATGTATGATTAATAGTCTGCCGCTTTTACCGTTATTTTCACAAAATTAGTAAAATAACGTTAGAATTAGTGCAATTTCACTTTTGCCCCCTCAAAGTTAATTAATCATATTTATTCCAATAAAACACTTTCTTTAATATACATATATACTTAGGGTTATGTTCATTAGTGAACAACCTCCTTAATTGTGAATACACAAAAACTAATCATAGCTCTTGATTATCAATACACAAGTGTATACACAAATGTAAATCAAAGGTCAAGATTTGATGATAAAAATACAACACTAGTGTATTTTACTATTTGATAATGTAAATCAATAATCAGGATATGTTCACTCTAGAACCCCATCCTATATACTTATATAGTAATATAGACACAAATTTTGAAATGCATGTGCATGAATGTGTATGGAAACAGGAATCTCTCGAACTACAAAACCAGATCCGAAATAAACCCTACAATGTTGTATCTGACCCGACATTTGCCACCGGCATAATACATGCATGCATCCTAGATATATATATATATATAGTGGAGAGTTCAAATGAGAAGAAAAATTTTGTAAGAATAAAAAGAATAACTTTTAAACCAATAGAAATTCTCTATTTACTTCATTTAATGTGTGTATTTAATGTTATGAAAAAAGGCATATAGGTAAATCTATAATTGTTATTAATTAGCTAATTAATTAAAATTGTAACTCATTTATTTTCATATACTCTTTCAAAATAAAATAATTTATGATGTAGGACAATTTTCGACATGTGTGATAAATTTTAGTATGTGTAGGATAAATTTTGAAATGTGTAGGGTAAATTTACATGTGTAGGGTAAATTCCGGTAAATGTAAGACATATGTAGGATAAATTTTGAAATGTGCAGGATAAAATGTTTTTGCTTTATTAATGAGAGATTACATAATTAACGAAAGGAGTTATAAACTATTTAATGTTTTACCATTATGCCCTTTCTTCTTTTTCTTCTCATATTAAATTTCTTTTCAAATGAACCTTCCCCATATATATATATATATATATACATGTACCATGTCATGTGTATATATATATATATATATATATATATATATATATACATGGTACATGTACATCACATGTACCTCATCAGACAATACTCCTATAAATATATTCCCATGTTTAGAGTTTATACCCATCACACACATACAAACTAATATACAAAGTTTGATAGATTCAAGTATTCAAATATGGAAAAGTTTTTAACAACTTCCTTTGATGTTAACAAGGTTTGGAGAAGAAAAACATATGACATTAGCACGGTCGAAGGCAGTCCTCCTGATCGGCGAAAGAACATAAAGACGGTTCGGTTTGGAGAGAGTCGCAGCCGGTTATCAAAGATCAAGAAGTTGTTTAACATGGGTTCTCATGAGCAGGCTTCGTCGCCGCGTGACAAGGAGGTTGATAGTCGTCGGTCGTCTAGCGAGTTTCAAAGCCGGTTGCTTCTTGAAATTCATAAGAACACTTCTGCTTCTCATGAACTAGGTTTAATGTAACATTGTACATTTGTTTAATGATCAAATTTCATCAGTCTCTTGCTGGTTGTTTGAAGCAATATTTTCCACAAACATCCTTAGTATTAATAGATGGTGTTTTGTTTTATGAAACAACAATTTGCTGTTTGAAATTAGAAGCAATCCCAGCTAGATCACCTATTGCTTCATGTAACAAGATGTTTTCATAAGAAAACAAGTTTTATTGTGTACTTATATCGGTTAGATCAAATACAAAGTCTCCTAAAATAAGAAGTCGTAAAAAAAGTATCAAACGGACTCCGATTGACCTCATTCAAACGACATTGGAACCGTCTTATCGAACTCTACGATGTGAGATTTCAGGTTTTTGTTTTTAGATGTTTAGCTTGTAGATTTTTGACTTTTTGTTTACATCATTGTGTCTTTTTACTTATCATTATGTCGTATCTATATTTGCGTCATTGTATCTTTTTTTCAACATTGTGTTATATTTTTCGGCATTGTGTTATATTTTACTCGACATTTTGTTATATTTTGTGATCCATTGTGTAGTTGTATACTTCTTATTTTTATTATTTTTAGGAACCTTTATAAAATAACTTTTCCTCTTCTTATACGTATAAAGGTGGGCTTAATTAAGTTTTTTTATATTAAATAAGTTTTTAAACTTTATTTATCTTGTGTGTATATATTTAAGTAGTTAAGATCAATGTTTAAACACCGGCTTTTAAATCGTACCGGATTTGGCTTAGAAATGGTTCAATCGGTTGAACCGGGTTGTACCGGACGGTTCAACCGAGTTGACTAATTAACCCTATAAATCCATAAAAACCATTTTAACTCAAAAAATAACCCAAAACTACATCATTCTATAATAAAAAAAATATTGCAAAAGTTAATCCACAATCAAAAAATAATCCAAAAAGTCACTATTGGTACTTTTTTGAGCGCTAGGTTTTACTAAGAAGATAAATTGTCACACTTTTTACCCATAAAAGATTAAAAGTCCAAATTTTAACATTTGACCCGGGTACCAGTATACCGGTATAACCAATTTACCAGCGATACAACTTCTTTGCCGTTGTGTCAGATTACTGGTTTTTAAAACATTGGTGAAGAGTTAAGTGAAAAGAAAAGGCTAGGATGTAAACCTTCATCTTTTCCGTGGTTTGTGACACATTTTTATGTAATGATTTTACACATTTTTGAAGCTATAACATTTAACATATATCTTACTTTTATTTTATTTTATTTTATGTTATTTATTCATTTATTTTCTTTTTACAACCACGGACGTCCCAAGTACGCCGATTGAAGATGGTCTAAATAAAGTAACAGATAACGTTTTGGGTTTCTATAACAGGGATGAAATCGGTGGCGAATAAGAAGCAAGGGTAGGGTTGTTCAAAAAGGTCGTGCACAAGCGGAGTCGACTAGCTTCATAATCAAACAGAGCCCGAGGCATAGTAATTATTCTCGGCTTGTTGGCTCGTTTAGCTAGTTTGTTGGCTCGCCCATTGCCTCATTTAAATTAAAACCCAATTTTTAACGTATTTTTTTTTATTAAACCCTAATCATTATCAATCACAATAATCATAACTAGAAACAAAATCAACCACCTAAATTTAAGAAAAACACCCAAAAACCCTCATCATTCTAAACCAACAAAACTGGATGACCATCAACACAACTTCAACACACAACCCCTAATCAATTTCCTGTAGAGATTCACCAACCGCCACATCATCGACCGTAAACTTCCCCTTAGACTTATCGCGCTACGCCCCTTAGCTTTCCGATCAAGCAACGACTTCCAATCTTTATCCAGCTTCAACTTCATCACAACAACTTTTGAAGGATAGATACCAACGTTCACCGTCTGACCGTTAACTTTCTCATGAGTAATCCGCTCCATATGGATCACCTTTCCAATACCCGAACCACCTTACCTTCACACCCCTTGTAGGTTCCACGGACAACTTGTACCTTGTCGTTTTTCAAAAATGGTCATCGAATTTTAGATGTCCCCAAAAAGCAGGCTATGCCTTAGCCGGCATCCAAAAGCGGGGGATAAGCTATCAAAACCGCGGACTACGCCTTAGCCGTCCGCTAAAACTTTATACTAAATCCTAGCCGTGTTAGTGGGCGAAGCTGATGTGGCAACTTCTGATTGGCGGAAATGAGGGTTGACTACTTTAATGAAGGCTTAATCCACCTCCCCCCCCCCCCCCCCCCCAAAACTGTTTTAGAATATTGTTTGTTAAAAGGATGGCAACAGGGCGGGTTTGGGACAGGTTTTGGTAATCCCAACCTCATAACCAATTGTAAAACGGTGTCCCATACCCAGCTCAATAACCGTCGGGCATCTATCAGGTAATTAATAGTCGAGTATCGGGCCTACCCGTGTGCATCGGGTGTACCCGCGGGGTTTTTCAGAAACAAAATTCTTACCATTCTATTTTTTCTATAATTATCCACTAACGAATTGCATGCCATGTACATCTACTCTCCAAAAACTAATATAAATTTCATAAACATTTGAACATCCAAACAATATATGTTCATTTCCACATGATATTTAGATTAACGGATTAGTACCGGATACATAAATAAATAAAAAATACTAAGAAAATAATTTCAGGTATATGATCAGGTAAACGGGTATATCACCTTACTCGTCCCATACCTAAGAAAATTTTAAAGCTAATCCGTACTCGAATACCCGCCCAAATTGTTTCAGGTTTCTGGTTTAATTGTCATCCCTAGTTAAACATGGCTATTTGTGTAATTTTCTAAAAAAAACAAATGTTTGCAAGTTGCAAAGTTTGTATGACATCTTTTCATAACTAACAAATTTTGTTAGAAACAATGATCAAACAATCTAACTTTTGAAATACAGAAAGAACTACCTAATAGCAGATTCAAGATCGTTGATTTTCAATTGGGAATCGGCGAATGAAGACCCGAGCGTGTTGCTTTGGCCAACATAGTCTTCTAGAGCGCGAAAAAATGCGTAGGGTCCCCAACCTTCACGTGTAATCAACATTGCATACATGAAGCTTGCAACAATAATATGTGAAATCATAATAATTACAACGGCTTAAATGATACCTTCGGCATGATAGGGTGGTGCATAAAACTGCAAATAGCAAAACGTAGCAACGGTAAGACCTGAAAACAGTAATATGCAAATGTTAACTACTCCGAACGACGCAATAAATTCAGATTTCGCTCTAGCAGAGGTTTCAGGTTTGAATCTAGTTTCCAACTATCCTTAGTGGTGTGAATTTCTGACACGACTCGAACCTAACACAAAATTCGCAGGTTTGGATTTAGTCTAAACAGGTTCAGGTCAGTTTCAAGTTGAACCGCAAACCCGTTTAGCTAAACGGGTCAGGTTGGTGGATTGACCCATTTGTATGATATTATATTTTTACAATATGTTTTACGTCATAAATGAAATTGGGTGAGTATTTTATGTCATAATTATAACTTAAAAAGAGAAATTGACATAAGATTTTATAATTTAAATGTAATTGTATTATATACACTTGTGATGTAACACACGCTGCTACCGTGTACTCAAGTTATGGAATCATGTCTAGGGGCGCTGGGTATAGCTACTGATCTGGTTGGCTTGACGGAGTGGAAGAAGTTAGTTGGGGCAATCCTCCAAATCACGATGTGGCAAATATGGAAGGCAAGAAATGAAAAAGAATTTAATGGAAGATTCATTTCGACATCAAAAGCGGTGGAAGATATTAAAACTCTAGCTTTTGTTTGGATAAAAGCGAGGTCTAAATTCAGCAACATAGTGTGGGAGAGATGGGTTTCAATATAAGAGATGTAATTGGTTGATTTTTTTTGTTGTTTTCTTTTCCTGTTTGCTTGTATTGTGGGGTTTTACAGCCGTTGCTGACCCTATTCTATTTTTCATAGAATCTTCCGCCGTTCAAAAAACAGTTGTGTTTTTTTTTTGTATTAAATTTTAATTTTAATATTTATTTTCGAGGAAAATAAATAATCGGGTTGAACGGTCGTGTTCGGGTCAACCTAGGGTTCATATGTATGACACGATGTTCGGGTTCAGGCTTGTCTAAAAATTTCGGGTTCGGGTCAGGTTGAATCCGCCAACCCGCGAACATGACCCATATAGACCTGTCTGGACACCTTAAGGCCACATGGTAACAAAAAAATAATGTTCTCAAGACGAGTATGAAATTACCTATAAGACCTCCAGCAAAGACATCTTGCCAGTGGTGCCAATAGTCGTCTACACGAGAAATGCCAACGAGTGATGCAACAAGTAGCGGCAAAAAGACGATGCATAGCTTCGCAATGTGGCCTTTCTGGTCAAACACTCTTATTTTTCCAGATAAATAAAGGGACAAGAATCCAAGACCGGAGAAAGACCCTGCATCAAATTCACAAAATTTAGAAAATTAATGGTTGACTTTTTTTTCTCGATTTGACTAAACTATGAATCTTTAAGTGTATATAATAGAGATGAAAATTTCGATCCAGACCCGTTAGGTGATTAAATGGGTCGATTCGGGTTATGTTTAATTTGTAACAAAAATGACAATTTCGACCCTTTAGTGTATATATAATGCATAAAACCTCGTAAATAACTTAACTAAAAAAAATTGGAGTATTTATTAAATAATATAAAGAGTAAAATGCCAGTGTCATCCTTGAGGCTTGACCAGTTTTGCGACTTTCATCCAAAGGTTTGTTTTTCCGCATCTGGATCCAAAAGTTTTGTAATCTTGCCATTTTCATCTGGCTCGTTATTTCCATCCATTTTTCTCCGTTAAGTTAGGGGTATTTTCATCTTTTTTGTTAGCTTGAGGGCAATTCGGTCTTTTCACTTTACATATGTAAATGAGACTGGTACGAAATGGAAAGGAAATCTAATTGTATTTATATGAAGTGTGTATGTACAAGAGAAATAACCTCTCTATTTATTGGGAGAGAGAAGACCAACAAGAAATAACTAATTACATAATAGGGGCCTAGACTAATAAATGCCAACTAACAACGTACAAGCATTCGAAAAAAAAACCAACTAAAATGCCCCTGACTTAACGGAGAAAAATGGATGGAGTTAACGAGGCAGATGAAAATGGCAAGATTTCAAACCTTTTGGATCCAGATGCGGAAAAGCAAACCTTTGGACGAAAGTCGCAAAACTGGCCAAACCTCAAGGAAAAAAATGACATTTTACTCTAATATAAATTTTTAATCATATGTTACACGCCAATTAATTACTTAAAAAAGAACAGAAATTTGGATAAAAGCGGTATGGGTCAACCCAACTTGACCCATTTTGACCAAAAAAAAACCCAACCGCATTTGACCCATTTACCAGACCCGCCCATTTTACCATAAGCATTTTGGCAAGATTTTGTTGCTTACATGAAGTATGTCCACTCGGGAAACTCTTGTGGCCTTCTCGTACAACACTGCTATCGCCAGTACATATAACGTTTCCCAATCGATCATAAAGCTGAAGAATACGACGGAATCCTAGTAAAAAGCATTACAATCTTTGAAAAAAGATAAGGAAACACATGAAACAAAACAATCAAAACACAACATACATCTTTTCCGTCTGGGAAACAACGCCAGAAGAAGTCGGGCCGAGGTCTTCCAACTGCATCCTTTATCGCATCGGTTATGACCCCAGTTATCATAACAGAAAATAAAAGCCCTGTGGTAACAAACCAGAATCAGTCGGGTCCGTTAAATCAAGGGCATATATGGAAAGTTTGTATAAAGCTTTAGTCATCACCTAATATGGCATGATGAAGATCATATACATCTCTTCTATGAATATAGAAGACCATAAAGATAGCCATTGGAAACAATACTGCATATATCTGAGAATATTTGATTGTTTGATTCATATTTTTAACAATAACGTAATCATTTCGAAATGCATATAAGAGGACTCACGGGAACAGCCCACAGCGGAACGGTGTTATCCTTCAACGGATACTTAAGATCAGTCATCATGTCTTTTCAACAAACCGGTAGAAAGGATGGATAACGTTTAAAACGACTATCATAACCGCCAATGCTATAAGAATCAACCAATCATGCATGTGAGTTCTTGCTACTGTAATCCCATGTGATCTCACAGTATGAGTTACCGTTCGACTCTGTATCAAGAACACAGTAGAGTCAAAATCTAATAACATACAGTTCTGATAATTGGGACTAGAATCAAGAATTAAGATAACATGCCTTCTTGTCATCTATTAAGGGAGAATAGAGGTGATCAAACTGATTGTTTGTAACACCAGAGATCTCTAGCTTCCTGCTTGATGAATCCTGTAGAATTCTAAATAATCAGCCTTATTGAAGCAATAATAAGAAATCACCACATCATTCAGTAGTTCACTGGTCATATGTAGGGGCTGCAAACGAACCAAACGTTCGGCGAACACTTCGTGAACCATTCGGCGTGAAGTTCGTTTGTGTTCGTTCGTTTATTAAACAAATGAACACGAACAAGAAATTTCGTCCGTTTAGTTAACTGTCAGTGTATTATATATTTTGTTCCTGAACGCTAGTTTGTGTTCGTTTGTTTCCATTTGTGTTCACGAACATTAGTTTGTGTTCATGAACGTTCGTTGCCTAAAAATTAACAAAGGTACACAAACGAACACGAACACGTTCATTTCCTTAACAAACAAACACGGACATAAAATTTCGTTCGGTAAGTGTGCATGAACAGTTCGTGAACACATATATTTCCTACCAATCGAACACGAACAAGGTCTCGTTCGTGTTCGTTTGGTTTGTTTGCAGCCCTAGTGACATCTTCTTGCTACAGGACCGTTCACAAAATAATATAATTCATCGGCAACATGCCTTCAGAAACCGGCGAGTGGTCCCCGCTTGTTCCTCGCTTATATACCAATCCAAGGTTCGTTTAACACACGTCAAATTCCCAACCCATTTTTTGCTAACCTTTGCAGCTTTCAACATTTCGAACACACAACTTAGAACATTGATATCTCTTTCATCTTAGCTCCGTTTAGGGCACGGTTTGGTTCGTTACAAACCTCTCACATACTAGAAACAAACCCACTAAACAATATTATTGTTAATAACAATCACATATAGTTATATGTGCCCAAAGTCAGTGAAAGCCCACATTTTCCACTAACTAATTATTCCCAACACTTGCCCAGTTTACTCTGTAAAGATCCAAATTCCGAACATTTCAACTATGAAATTACAGAATTTTTACAAGCTCGAGCACTGATTTAGAGGCATTTCTACTTGATTCCCAAATTTCAATATGCAATTTCAGCTCCTAAACAATTAAAATATGAAGATGATAAGAAACAGAAAAACCCCACCTGAGGAGAATTCCCACAAGTGAAAAGGGATCTGAGATTCCATGAAGAAGTAGCCATCGTTGAATTATGAGACCAACGGTGCCATTGAATCAGATTATTTGATTATGGAGAAATATGAAACAAAAATAATGAATTGGTCTGCATCATGTGACCTGCTGAAACTGATTATTATTATTATTATTATTATTTGATTATTATGGAGATTTATACCATTCACATTATGTAAAGCAGTCTTTATATTTTTTTAAAAATTGGTAGTAAGTGACTGTGGGTAATGAAAAAAAAAATGTTATTGATTTTCTGTGTATTAATATTTTTAAAATTGGTTGTAAGTAGTCACGAGTGGAAGAGAGAGAAATTATTACTATGTATATATATGGGACACTGTTTACTCTCTATATTTTTTCATATATTTTGAAAATAGTTGTTAGTGGATGAAAAAGAAAAAATAATGATAAAGAAATAAAAAAATATTATTTAATTAAAATAAGTGAAATAATGTAATTATAGGATATATTTGATCGAGGGGATGTGAATACTCTTACTAGGATTTAAAAGTGAATTGTGGCCAAAACCATGTTGGTAATGGACCTTTCATTTTCTTATCAATCCCTAATAATTACGTGTTATAGACTAAACTATTATAAGGTATGAGACTTGTTCACATCTACTGTGTATATAAAATGTAGAGTTTATAGATCAATTTGATCAAATGGGCTCCGTCACTAACAAGACTAATCTTTTGAGATGTGTTATCTTATTTGGTTTGTAATAGGGATGAACATTTGGTGTTGAATACCAGTTTTTTAGTTGATTTATCTTTAAATACTAGTAAATATCAATATTGTACAGTACCGTACCATACCAATTATTTTTTATACTGATATCAAACTCATCCTTAGTTTGTAACATAAGAACATATCGGTTGGTAGCAATCCTTAAATATAATGTGTTAATTAATTGTTTTATGGCAATTATATAATTGCTTATTAGTAGTTGTAAATTCTCTAATAGCAAAACTTTGTACTTTAACATCACTTTTTAATTTTTCTTTGTTTCTAAGAAAAAATCTTAGCAATGTGTTATGCTTATAATTATATTTACATTTTAACATAAGAACATATCGGTTGGTAACAACCCTTAAATATAATGTGTTAATTAATTGTTTTATGGCAATTATATAATTGGTTATTCGTAGTTGTAAATTCTCTAATACCAAAACTTTGTACTTTAACATCACTTTTTAATTTTTCTTTGTTTCTAAGAAAAAATCTTAGCAATGTGTTATGCTTATAATTATATTTACATTTTAATTTTATAAATTTCTAGTTGGGCCTCATTTTTTCCATCAATAATTTATAGCTAAATTATTTCATTAAGCTAGTTATTTTTTTGTATAATATAATAGAAGTACATAATTATTGGATATTATATATAACTATAACTATATATAAATAAATATCCACATAATTGTCACGCCCCAACAGATGGTGGAAACATTAGAGTGAAACGACTAGATTGCTCATTGCATCATAACACTATTTGCGACAATATTTAAGTCAACCAAATTTCATTTCATTCAAAATATCAGTTGTCATATTACAACAAAATTCAAATAAGAGTAACATCAACGAAATAAGTTCAACAATAACACAATATTTAACTTAGTATTCTACGCGTGTTTCTATGCCATTCCTACTAAGTTGCATCATACGACTTCATCAACCTGCAACATGTTAAAAAGTATAGTTCAATAACAAAGTATTGGCGAGTACACAAGTTTAATATCATAGCATAAGTATAAAATCCGATTAAACAAATCCACATGATTAGCTAGCATACAAGATAAATGTAAACAAGGCATGTGAATCTACAAGTCAATCCTCTAGTGTACCGCAAAATCGATTTCAACTTAACAATGACCACAAGAATACGGACGGTGCGTTACTCCTATAGCGCTATACATGTTAAGGGAGGCTCGATCAAAGTTAATGACATTTAGATCACATAAGAATATACCAAGTAACAATTCAAGTAGCATAAGACTAAAGGATGTTGATGGATTGTTTGTGTATAGAATAAAGTGTGATTTAGTGTAGTTTTAGTAAATTAAACATGTTACACCCAAATAGTGGAAAGCATAAAAAGGGTCAAGTGTACTCACGGTTTTGCAAGGTAGTATCCGTGAGAGAGTTAGATTGATTTAGGGGTTGGAACACCAAGTTTATCCTACACAAGGCAAACGTAGGTGTATGGGTATTAGATTGACGATGAGTTTAATGAGTTTAGGAATTTAAAATGTACGAGAAAGTATATATACGAAAGTATTTATCTAGACATTTAACACTCGTTTTTGACACTAATAAGCCACGAAGGGTGTTTGTGTTTTTATGGGTCATGCCCAATAGAATCGTAACGATTGTTATGTCTAAGATAAAATAACATACTTTTTAAGACAACTAACCATTTGGTCATGGTCTAAGTTTCGGTTATATTAAGTATCTACATATAGTTATATATACTACTAATAAATCATATAGTTCATGTATTTCATGGAAATCATGTAAGTCATGCATGGAGGTAGGAGGATTAACCATCCTAAACCTCTTTCATAGATTCACCATTACACATGATTGACACGAGGATAATCCGGATGTTCAAGAATTATAGAAATCATCAAGTGAGGGGTGGATTGAATAGTTGAATGGCCAAGGCCTTCATGTAATCACACCTACACCATCCCAAGCTTGAAAGCTCGGATGGCTCAACACTTGTGGGTTTGAAACCCTTTACAAAACAGAAAGTTTGGAGGTATTTTACACCCCCCTAATTTGTATGAAACAACCTTGGCTTAGCTCACTAACCATGGGTTTGATTAAAGGCACAAATAACACAAGTTTATCTTAGAAAAAGTATGTTTAAATAAAGTTTACAAGTTCATCTTCCAAAACAGAAAGCTTGGACCTCAAAATAGTGATGTTCCACCTTGGTTTTCTATGGAAAACATGTGGAAACAATCCTAGAGGTGTTCCAAGCTTTGTAGAGGAAGATTTGATGAAGAAAAGATGAAGAAAAGTGAGTTTAGACTCACTTTTGTACTTAAATTTTTCTGCCTTGTTCTTGAGTTTACAACTGATTTGGGAGTGTTTTGAGAGTGTAAAGGAGTTTGGAAAGTGAAAATGAGTGTTAGGAAGCTTGCTTATATAGTGGTTTAATAGGGTTTTGAGTTAAATGAGGTTTAGAGGTGATTAGGTGTAAAAAAATGTGAAAAATGGGCCAACCTGCAAGCAAGAAACAACTTTATACGGATTGGGGTCTCTCGCGTCCCGCGAGAGGATTTAGCTTATCCTCTCGCCCCTCGCCAGAGGCCTATTTTGGCAGATTTTGCAAATTGGCCCCTGAACTTGGTTTTTCCTTCATTTTAAGCTAAAACTCGGTGTTTTGGTATATTTTTAAGTGTAAACATGTATGTAAGCATATTTTGAGTATCGAGTATGTGGGTATGAGTATTTGAACATATAAACAAGTATCGTTTGAATGTAAACACGTAATTAATGATCATATGCATGTAAGACAAGTATGTATTAAGTATGAATTTTTTTTTATTACGATCAAAGTCTCAGATTGCAAGGTTGGGAATGAAATACGAATGCGATACGAATACAAGTTTCCATAATTAGAAATACGATTACAAGGTTTGGACTCTCCAAAATTAGAAACATGAAGCAATCTTGCTAAAAACGGAAAGATACAAATGCGAAGCGTTACAGTCTCCCCTCCTTTAGGGAATTTCGTCCCGAAATTTAGGAAGATGCAACGAACAAATGCGGATGCTTAGACTTCATGTCACTTTCAAGTTCCCAAGTAAATTCAGCGCCACGTTTTCCTTCCCATCGAACCTTCACGATAGGAATTCGACTGCGCCTTAGCTGCTTAGTACCTCGGTCCATGATTTCGACTGGTTTTTCCATGATATGCAAAGTCTCATTGATTTAAAGATCTTCAAGCGGAACTTGGAGCCCTTCTTCAGCGAGACATCTTTTTAAGTTTGAGACGTGGATGGTAGGATGAACGTTGTTGAGCTCTTGTGGTAGTTCCAATCGGTAGGCTACCTTGCCAATCCTTTCGAGAATCTTGAAAGGACCTACGTAGCGAGGAGCGAGCTTTCCCTTTTTTCCCGAAACGAACCATACCCTTCCAAGGGGATACCTTGAGAAGTACAAAGTCACCAACGTGGAATTCCAAGGGCTTGCGTCTTTTATCTGCGTAACTCTTTTGTCGGCTTCTAGCTTTCAGCAAGTTGTCCCGAATCTGCAAAATCTTGTCCATCGTCTGTTGTATAAGCTCGGGACCGGTGATTTGGGCTTCCCCGATCTCGTGCCAACAAATAGGCGATCGGCACTTACATCCATACCCTCGAATGGTGCCATTTGAATACTCGCGTGATAACTGTTATTGTACGAGAATTCGACCAAAGGCAAGTGCATATCCCAGTTGCCACTAAAATCAATGACGCAAGAACGAAACATATCCTCCAGAGTTTGAATAGTACGCTCGGTTTACCATCGGACTGAGGATGGAAGGCAGTACTAAGATTGAGCTGAGTGCCAAGGGCTTTTTGAAATGTTTGCCAAAGGCGAGAAGTGAAGCGACCACAGTCGGAGATAATGTCAACGGGAACACCGTGACGACAGTTGATTTCATCCGTGTAGATACAAGTTAACTTCTTAACTCAGTAGTCTTCACGTATGGGGAGGAAATGAGCAGACTTGGTCAAACGGTTGATGATTACCCAAATAGTATCGTGACCAGACGATGTACGAGGGAGCTTGGTTATGAAATCCATAGCAATACTCTCCCATTTCCAAATAGGAATTTCTGGTTGTTCGAGTAAGCCAGAGGGTCTTTGATGCTCGGCCTTTACCTTGGAACAAGTAAGGCACTTCGAAACATAGCAGGCGATATCTTTCTTCATTCCAGGCCACTAGTATAATGCACGGAGGTCATGATACATTTTGTTGGCGCCAGGATGAATAGAATACCGAGATTTATGAGCTTCACTCATCAAGAGATCACGAAGATTATCACGATCAGGAATCCAAATACGGTCGAGATAGCACATGATGCGGTCGGATTTGGTCACGAGTTGGGTTTCAGCACCACACTTCAACTCATTATCGAGGTTGCCCTCATTAACAGTCGAGTATTGTGCCTCATGAATCATCTCTTGAAGCTTTCCCAAAGTTTGGTAGCAACGTACACTCTTAACATGAGTTTTCCGACTAACGCACGAAGGTCATGATACATTTTGTCGGCGCCAGGATGAATAGAATACCGAGATTTATGAGCTTCACTCATCAAGAGATCACGAAGATTATCACGATTAGGAATCCAAATACAGTCGAGATAGCACATGATGCGGTCGGATTTGGTCACGAGTTGGGTTTCAGCACCACAATTCAACTCATTATCGAGGTTGCCCTCATTAACGGTCGAGTATTGTGCCTCACGAATCATCTCTTGAAGCTTTCCCGAAGTTTGGTAGCAACGTACACTCTTAACATGAGTTTTCCGACTAAGTGCGTCGGCCACGACATTCGCTTTACTAGGGTGGTAGCGGATATCGCAGTCATAGCGTTCAACAACTCTACCCAACGACGCTGACGCATGTTGAGTTCTTTTTTATTAAAGATGTGCTTAAGGCTCTTATGGTCGGTGAAGACCGTACACTTTGTACCATAAAGGTAGTGTCGCCATATCTTTAATGCAAAAACAACTGCACCAAGTTCAAGGTCGTAGGTAGTATAATTTTTCTCATGAATTTTAAGTTGATGTGATGCGTAAGCGATAACCTTATCTCGTTGCATCAGAACGCAACCAAGACCTAGTCTTGAGGCATCGCAATACACGAAAAAACCGTCGTTACCATCGGGAAGGGTTAGGATAGGAGCATTGCAAAGCATGTCCTTGAGTGTTTGAAAAGACTCATCTTGTTCGGAACCCCAAACAAAAGGTTTATCCTTCTGAGTCAAGGAAGTTAGAGGCATGACAATTTTTGAAAAGTTCGAAATGAAACGACGGTAATAACCGGCAAAGCCGAGAAACGAACGAATTTCGGACGGAGTCTTAGGAGCAATCCAATTTTTCACCGCCTCGATTTTTGCGGGGTCAACGTGAATACCAAGTTCGTTGACAACATGACCAAGAAATTGAACCTCTTTTAACCAAAATTCACACTTGGAGAACTTGGCGTAGAGACGTTGGGTTCGCAACATCTGAAGGATAAGACGCAAGTGTCGCTCATGCTCGTCTCGCGTCTTAGAATAGATCAGGATATCGTCAATAAAGACGATCACGAATCGGTCAAGATAAGGCTTACACACGCGATTCATCAAATCCATAAACACGGCGGGTGCGTTGGTCAGACCGAATGGCATGACTACGAACTCGTAGTGTCCATAACGTGTGAGGAATGCAGTCTCGTGTATATCTTCTTCGAGGACTCGAAGTTGATGATAACCAAAACGAAGATCGATCTTAGAGAAACAAGTTGCGCCTTGAAGCTGATCGAAAAGGTCGTCGATGCGAGGAAGAGGGTAACGGTTCTTGACTGTAAGCTTGTTGAGCTCACGATAGTCAATGCACATGCGAAAGGATCCGTCTTTCTTTTTGACGAACAGAACGGGAGCGCCCTAAGGGGATGTGCTAGGGTGTATGAAACCCTTCTTAAAGTTAGTCACAAACTGAATTCAAGCTTGAGCTCGAGCTCTCTTCATTAAACAAGTCAAGCTTGGCTTGACTAGATTCGGCTTGACGTTTACATCTCAATGTGTATTGCGTGTGATCAAGCATGTCATCATTGCTTGCCTTTGCATCTTAACGTGCATTGTGTGTGATCATGCATGTCATCATTGGAATATTTTTAAATGGAAATATCATTGACTAACTTGGAGTTAAAGCTCTGTGGTTAACATACAACATTCAAGTTAGCTTAAATCAATCGGCTTGCTTTAGGTGAAGAATCAATAAAAATCCTCTTATTGGACTATGAAAATTGGTGTAAATTCTGTTTTATGTAATTATATTTTTATTATTGTCGTTCCTAGCTCCTTGCTAGTTCTTTTAATAAAGTCAGAAGTTCAGAAGAAAATTTAGTTATGCAAATAGTCGTGTAAAAATAAAATCTTATATTCATACTTAAACAAACATTATTATACTTAAACAAACATTATTAACATACATATATAAGAAAATAAATGATACATATATTTTAACTTTAATATTTTAATGATAGACTTTCCTTTAATAATTTAGATTGTTTATGTTAATAATATGTTTTTTAATGTTCGCTTAACTATTAAATAAGCAAACAAGAACAAACACACCCTCGCTCGTTCATGTTGGTTCAGTCCGCTTACAATACTCTACACATCCTTCGGTATACAAGAAATCATCTTAATGTCTTAATGATATATTGATATGTGATGTGTGTTTAAATTTAGTTTTAGACAACTTTAAATGGCTAATTATAAATACATCTTTTAAAAACCAAGCCAAGAATTTATAAAGCTATTCAATGTTAGTAAAAGAATGATTTAATGAAAAATTTGCAGGTAAAACTATCATTAAATTATTTTTATAATTATAAGAGGTTGATAAAAATATATACTTTTCTCAAAACAAGTCAAGTTCTTTGAGATTTTTTTTTATAAGATCAACTATGAGTTTTGAAGTCTTTGGATGAGAGGGGTGCTTCCCTCAACTCCTCTCGGAGCCTATCAAATTCGTTCATGTTAATTTCCCTCCCCATCTCCACTCAAGCATTTAATCATAAGGGGTGGTTCATCCAAACCATTTTTAAAGGAAAAATGTATGATTGGTTGAAAGAGAGTGGGGCCCACCATTGCCCCCTCTCCTTCCTCTTCCCACATGTGGTAACAATTTACCGAATATTGAGCTCACCGCATGGACCAAGAGTGTTGGCGGCACATTCCCCTTGCGGCAACTCCACTCCCCACTCCCCTTCCCCCGTTAAGAGCCTACCTCTGAATTGGTAAGAGGTAGGTATGTTTGGTTCACTAAAATGCAAACTTTTAATGGTGGTTCTTAAGTGTTGAACCATTAAGCACATGAAAGATGCTAAATGAAAATTTAGGCCAGTATACTCTTCCTCGTCGCCCTTACCCCTCTCTGCTCTCCTTCATTTATCACGTTAATAGTACTTGCCCTAATAATCCTTCCACACCGGAAACCCTCCTCATCGCCGGCGACACCCAACCCTCCTCGTCGTCCAACGCCGTCAATCCTCCTCATCACCGACGACCCCCAATTCTCATCAACGCCACCTCTCTCTGCTCTCTCTGCAATCTGACTAGCGATTTTCACTAATTTCGGCTGACGACACAACTTATGAGTACACGTATTATTTTTTTTGTTCTTGTGTGATTGAAGCATGATATTGAAGATGCCCTGGATATGTGCAAAAATAGCATGATGCTAGTTAAAGGTTACTTGTTTAGAGATTGCCAAACAACCCCTTGAGGTAACATTCAATAGAAACTTAATAGTAAACTAACACACAAACTCTTATCATTTGAGAAACCAACACAAGTCTTTATAAAAAAACATGTATTAAACTTTTCAAATAATAGTAAAATGTCAGTTTTTTCAGCCAATTTTTACAAATAACGGTCAACTTTGATTATTTCTAAAGCATGCCTTAGAAATTGATAGGTCGAACATTAGTGTGCATCTTGGAACAAAGTGATAGATGGAGCAGAATCATGCTTTTAAATTGCTCTATATAACTTATTACAATGTCGAAAACAGAATGGTAGTAGGAGGTCCAAGTGTTCAACTACAAACAATCACGATCATGATTCAACAACACAAAACCATAAAAACAACAAACACGCAGGTGAATCACGTTTATTATATCGCCTCCAAAGCCTGAAGAACATCAGCTTCCAGATCCTCATAGTCTTCGACTCCAAAGCTGAAGCGAACCAGATTGTCCAGAATCCCGTATTTGGCCCTCTCCGCTTGGCTAAGATCCCTGTTAACAAACGATTGTCCAAGCTAAACGCACAGTTATGCAGGTTTAAAAGAATACGCAGACAGAAAGAAAAACCGACCAGTAAGACATAATGGCTGGCTGATCCACAATGCTTTCACAGCCACCAAAAGACGGTGCGATATACGGGATCTTTAGAGAATCGACAAACTTAATGGTGGTCGTTATGTCACCATCCACCTAAAATTAACACACACAAAAAAGTTAAATAACTTTAGAAGTTGCAAAGTTAAATCGAAAGCGACAAAGACTGGAGCTGACCTCAAAACTGACAACACCACCAAAACCAGTCATCTGTTTCTTTGCAAGTTCATGCTCGAGATGACTTTTCAAGCCTGGATAATACACACGTTTCACCTGTAAAATAACTGTCAGCATTAGATCCATTCTTTTAATATATTGTTCTTGTGTGGCAGCTTAAGTACCTTAGGATGTGCCTCTAAAAGTTCGGCCATCCTCTGCGCAGTGGAATTCTGCTGCTGTACACGTAACTTCAGCGTTTTCATGCCTCGAATGAGTAGATATGCCGCATTCTGACATCAAGAACACACCCTTAGTAACGTCAACCAAGATTTTTAAAAATTTTTAAGGGTAAATTGCATTTTACGTCCTAAGTTTTAGCAAAATTACAAGCAATGTCCTTTAACTAACGAAATTACAACGGATGTCCTTTATGTTTAAATTTCTTTACAGCATATGTTCTTTATGTTTTAATTTCTTTACAGCGGACGTCCTTTATTTTTGTAATCCTTCTAGGGAGAAAGGACACCGCCTGTAAAGAAATTAGAGCATAAAGGACGTAAAATGCAATTTACCCAATTTTCAATAATGAAAAGGCGATACCCAGGATACTTACAGGATTAAGAGTGCCACCTAAAACATGATGCATGTTACGGACTTGAGAAATTATTTCCATAGAGCCGCTAATGCAACCACCAAGCACCTAAAACAAAAGCGAAAACCAGATTATTCTTGATGCTATCAGGCTACTGAAAATCTGATTTAGCTAAAAAGATAAATGCTTACGTCATTGTGACCACCAAGGTATTTGGTTGCAGAGTGTAGAATGATGTCAGCACCAAGTGCGAGAGCCTTCTGGTTCAGAGGTGTGGCGAACGTTCCGTCAATGCAAACTACGGCTCCTTTAGCATGGCACAGCTTCGAAACTAACTCGATGTCAACGCATCTTAGAAACGGGTTCGTTGGCGACTCAGTGAAGAAAAGACTAACCTGCAATATTAAACCGTATTTATACATTAACAACATTGTAACTTATGGCAATAAAGTTGGACTCAAAGTTGCACTAATACTAACTTTGTGGTTATTTAGTGCAGATTCAAGTCCCGCAATATCCGCAGGGTCAATGACCGAAGCCTGCATTTCAAAACAAAAAGACCATTCAAACAATGTACAAGTATACAACTATAGTATATTATGGATAGCGTATCATACCGTGATCCCCATCTTGGGAAGAAACGTCTCGATGAAAATCCTCGTTTTCCGGTAACAATCGGTGGTAGTGACTATGTGCCCGCCAGCTGGAACGAGAGCTAGCATCATAACTGTGCTTGCACACATTCCAGAGGCTAGTAGCAAGGTTGATTCGGCTCCCTCAAGCTTACTGTTTTACGTAAATCACGGTTATACTTTTCTCCCATAACATGGAACTCAATCAAAGGGAAAACGAATGAGGATACGGATAACGATACCTTATCTTGTTCTCCAAAACCTCAGTGGTAGGATTCCCATAACGCCCATACTCAAAGCTAATGCTACGTTTTTCCTGGTTATAGATCAGATATTCAAAAGATTGAGTTACCGAAACAATATCAGTTATCGAGCCGATGCAACATATAAACAGTATCATTAAATATTGTAGTCCCGGGCGGTTGTTCTAGACAGAAGCTTGGGCGTATGATGGTACCGATTCGGTAGAACGATATAAACAGAGAGTAGGAACAGAATCAGCGGAAGCTTTTCATTAATTCATACCGAAAGAGTATACATCTTGTCTGGCTGGCGGAGTTCCTGGAGAGAATCCACCAGCGTTCCCCTTAGGGAACTTCCAAAGCTTAACAAACAATGAACACACAACACCTATACATAGACATGACCAGCTCGTGCGAATGGTTGCACGTATGTCACTCGTACGAACCACATAAGCTCACTCGTACGAGTGAGATGATTATCACTAATACGAGGCACACCGTCACTCGTACGGGTGACATCTTCACTCGTACGAGCCAGTTCTTTTCGCACTTGTGTCGTGTGTTCGTATCTAGCCTATGCAATATTCAATACACACTCTTTCTAGTCTATTCGCACAGTGACGGACATAAAAGTGCATCAAAAATTTATCCTACATACTATGTTTTGCAAGAAAACTATTGTGACATGAATAATCAATTTCTTGAAATCAAATCAGATTTCGTTTTTTTAGGCACAATAAGGTTATCTCAAATTAACTCAATTGAATGGCAGACTTACTAAAACTAGCTGCAAAGATGCAATGACTTCATAAATCACAGAAGAAAGATTAAAGAAAGAACATGGTGTATACCTTAAAATCAATGAGATCAATGGTTTTCTTGAAAAAATAGGCAGATGTATTCACCACAGGAGTAGTTATTGCATCAGTAACAATTCCTCGACCCAATCTTTCACCTATGAATCATAACAAAATAAAAACACTTTTCTAGTTCAAAAACAGTAGATTAATGGTATGCTTAGTATGTGTTAACAGATCTAAACAAAATGAAGGTGTATAGATAATTACATACCAGCATGAATTGCAACGCTGCCAGCACCGTTCAAAAACGAAAACTTATCAACATTCTCCACACCTTCAAACTGTACAAAACTGTTATCATTACTATCATCAATATTATTTTTATTATCAACAACGACATCTTCACCCGCAGCGATCGGGGCGGAGACGGCGGCGGCATCAACGGCCGCCGCCGCCGCCGGAGAAGGAGGCTGGTAGTTCGACCAAGAAGCGGCAACAATCTGAGCAACACCGATGTTACTACAGTTCCTCCGCGCCTTATTACTGAGCTGCCGAACAAAATTCGGCGGGAACCGGAGGATCAACGAAGAGTTACCGAACGGTCGTTTGCCAGAAGTGGTACGGAGGTTGCCGGAGAACCGAGGGTAGTCAGGGCGGGGAACGGCGCCGGAATTTGAACGGCATTTGAAGGGAAGTGAAACCCTAGATGATGCAGAGGTGGTTGAAATGGACATTTTGGGGAGAATCGAATGGTCAAACTGCAATCAGCCGCAATGTTTGAATGATTTGAATTTGATAATCAAATCTCAGGGGATGATCGGAAAATTGTTAGGGGGGTTTCGGCTTTCGGTTGTGGTGGGTTTTTATAGGCGGAGATGAGAAGATTCGATGGGTCGACGACGGGAAGGGGGGTTTTCTTCGGTCACAGGGCTGTGAGATGAGTTTTGTCTCTTTTTTATTCAAAAACTTTTATTCACACCAAAGGCCATTTGTCCCACAGTAGCTTCATTGCTCTTTTTTTTTGGTACCGGAGGTTGGGGTAGAGGTGTAAAAAAAATTGATTTTAGAATTAAAACTGGAAAAAAAAAACGAAATCAGTTTTTCTATAACCGGTTTTAGAACCGAACCGGTGGTTATAGACCGGTTATGGATCTTGAGCTTCGAAACCGGTTATAAAAAACCGGTTTAAACCGGTTTTTTTAAATAAACCGGTTAAAAACCAATCCTAACCAGTTGGACCGGTTATTGTTTTGACTTAAAAAAACCGGTTAGTAACCGAAACCGGTTATAAGAAAAACCAGTTTTTGTTTTTGATGTAAAAAACCGGTTCGGTTAAAAACCAAAACCGGTTATTAAAAAAATCGGTTTGTACACCTCTAGGTTGGGGGTTGGAAACTTGGAATTTTGATAGGGGTGTGTAAAGTCGGTTAATCGTGGGTTTGGTTAATTGAAAAGTATTAGTTGTAATTATAATTGATGTTCGGTTAACCGTTGTTTGGTTAGTCATTGGTTATGGATCGATTTGAGTTAATTTCGATTGATTATCTGATGTATATAAAACTTGCAAAATTATATATATATCATATGTATATTGAACCATCAACTGGACAGAAAGGTTAAAAAAATATAGTGGGCTATGAACTTATAAATAATATTACATTAAAGAGAGCTTGGTAAATGGATTTCATATATATATATATTGGCTAATCGGTTTGGTTATTTTTAGTTTTAGATATATGATTAACCGAAACCGAAAATTCGGTTATTCATAAAACAAAAATTGGACCGTCGGTTATTGTTTCGATTCGGTTTTATGCACACTCCTAAATTTTGCCCAGGTTAAGTCAGATGGTTTTTTTAATTGTGAGTTTCCTTCTGAAAGGGTGACATGGTCCAGTTATTACGTTTTGGTTTACGAGCTAAAAGGTGATTGATCCATTTGTCAAGGTATCCCTGATGGGGTAGATATTTATTTTTCATTGCTCTTATTCTAGCTATGCTATATTCGACCGGTTTTTCACCCATAAAAATTCATTCAAAATATCGCCAACAACCAACATTTTTGACTTGAAGATTACCTCAAAGAGAATCACAGTTTGTACAAGGCTTCGTTGAATCTGAGACCCATCTACCTCCGTGTGTATTCTTAATCTAAGACCCATCTAACACCATGTGTATGTTGAAGAGGTCTTGCAGTGAAAAGGTAAAAATCTATACCAACAAATCAAGAGAATCATCGTTTTTACAGGCTGAAAGGTGATTTATTTGTTAGAATGATCCTAGGTATTCCGAATCTTTGTTGTTTAAAAATAACTTTTTTCACAATAATCTATATCAGTAATTTACCGGTTCCTTTCTATAAGTATAATATTTTTTTTATTATTTTTCTTATCTTACTCATTCATATTTTATTTCTTATTCAATAAATTTAATTATGCAAATCAATCATATTTTTTTAATACCATTTCATAATTTTTAAATTTTTATCACCAACTATTTAATATTTATTTTATTAAGCTTTTGTAGTGTTTTTATATTTTTATTACGAACTGTTTAATATTTATTTTATTTAGCTTTTATAGTATATGAGTCTAACATAGTTAAATGATAAATAAAAGGCTTTTGGAGCTAGTGGTTTTAGTAGGGAACAATTTTTCTTTTTTTTTATCCGCAACAGTGAAAAGATTTATTTATCTTATCATTCTTATACCCTATTAATAATTTTTTATGAGTGATATTTTATTGGGTATGTTTGTTTTGTTTATTAATATTGTGTAGATAAGAATCATTATTGTTATTATCGTTAACTTATATTTAATACTTGTTAAGTTGTAATCTTTGTAGATTTTATTTGTTTAAAGTATTGAATTTAATATTAATAGTTTATACATTTTATACTCTTTTAGAATATTAAAGTTTAATGGTTCCCTATATATTGTATTAGAGATTATTTTAAATTCTAGTAAAATATATCGAACATGTAAAAGACAAACCAACAACATATATTAGTACATTGTTGATGTGGGTATATGTGTTTGTTTGTTCGTGATAAATTGGAACATAAATGACACAAAAAACAAAATCTTTTGTTACATATTGTGTTTCATGTATAATATAATATAATGTGTTTGAACAACTTGGGTTATGTTATTATTCATGCATTGGGTTTAAAATTAAAATAAGTTAGTATATCAAGATTGGTTATATTAAATGAAATAACACTTGACAGTTCTTTTTTTTTTTTTAACTCTTCTATACATAGTGGCAAAGATCCCTCCCCATATAATTTGTTTTGAGTCATAAACTTAACTTACGATCTTAAGAAATCAACATATTTGATACTATTAATGGTGTATGGGCGCTTTGCGGGGAAGGCAAACAGTGAGTGTTTACCGAATGGTAACATCGCCGCCAACTCCTGTGAAGAGCCGGTAAAGTGATTCGAGCGGGGATAATTTAATGCGCGCATTGTTCTCTATTTTGACCGTCGGAACACGTGTAACGTTTGATCTATAAAAACAAAAAGAACGAGTTTAAACGGTGTAAAACGACGACCCTAGGCTTGCCAGAATCAGCAGGATTGCTAGAGAAGATCTGAAAGGCGGGGTGTGTGGAAGTTTGTGTTAAAAAGTTTGGTTATTTTGCATAAGTGGTCCCTGTAGTATATAGATTGTTTAAAATTTTGTTAAGGTTTGTTTAAATGAATATATATATATATATATATATAGTGAGGTTCTAGAGTGAACGCTAGTTTATTTGTGAAACAAGTGAATAAATCATGGCCATTCATTTAGAAGATCTAGAGTTTTTTTATCAATGACAAGATTGTAATTATAATGTTATAACTTCCCTTCAAAATAAATGACATGAGGGTATTTTTGTCATTTCTATATTGCATTGTTTAAACAAGATAATCAAAAATCCCTAAAATCTCGCTAGTTTCCATTTATACAAAATACACAACAGTTAGTTTATACACATGTGTATAGTATCGCTAGTATCAGTTTATACAAGATATATAGATGTTAGTTTATACACATGTGTACAGTCTCGCAAACTATCAGTTCATACAAAATACACAACTATTAGTTTATACACATGTGTACATATTTTATACATATGTATATTATATTCAGAAATGGTTATATTTGTGTATACTAACAACATATAGAATACTATGCATGCATACGAGTAGATTCATATAAAATTATGAAATTAATTAAAACCAAACTAGTGTACACATGTGTATCAATAATTAATACAAAAGCTACGTGTCTACCCAAAACATACATGCACTATACATGTGTAAAACAGGTGGAACACATAAAACAACAATATTAATGAAACAAATCAATTTATACACTTGTGTACGATTACAGAACTGTTTTGGAACGAAGGAAATATAAAAAAATATTGCCAATCATGTTATGTTGCTATAAATTGATTTTTAACTGATTTTCGAAAATATTGTTTTAGTAAGAAAGACTAGAATCTTGGAATAAATTAAAAGATAATTTAAATTAGCTTAATTATAGCAACATGTAATCGATTATGGATTGTTATAGAATAATGAAATAATAAATAAGTAAATGTTAAATTACAATCATATCCTTTTCATCTAAAAAATAAATGAATGACTAAGACTAGTTCATTAGGTTCACAAACATGAGAGTTGTTCACTAATAAACCTAACAGTGTCTATATATATATATATATAATAACCACTTCAAAATTTTACATAAGTGGTTCGTTTGAATTGTTGTTCTCTAATATGTTCTTTTTTTATTCATTTTAAATTTTAAATAAAAAATAAATTGAACTACTCCAACGAGTGAAGCACCTTTTACATTTGAGTGCAAAATAGAAAGTGGAGATATGAGTTAACATGACACAGTATGATAGGCTGGGTTAGAGAGGGGACTACTTCAGGGCGGGCCCTGAACAAGTGTCGGGTGAGCGCCGGCTCAGGGTCAAATCGAAAAAGGACCTGTAAAATTTTCCGACAACGGTGATAAGGAGAAGGCGAGATGAGAGGGAGATAGTTAAACAGAAAGATAAGAAAACTGTGAATGATAGATAGCTTCATATGGTTTTTTCGGTTTTCCGGTCGGCGAATTGTTATTGTTGTCGATGGAATAGAGTAGATATACAACACTTCAAGTATTGATAACACACTATCTTTTTATAATCACATTAATTTTATAAATTTCATATTTTTATGTTGATAGTTTCTTACTCTATATTATATTTATAATATATTTTTATTGGTTAACTTTACATAGATGCCAGCCATTAGAGTTTTTCTTATCCATTAACACTAGTACTATACATTATTTAGTTATTTACATTTATATAATCATCATTTTTATTTGATTAGTGTATATTACTATATAATATTTATTCCATTATCTTTCCAAGAGTATATAATTTAAGATTAACTTTTTCTTGTGAAGAAATCATCTTAAAAAAATAGTTTAGCAAAACAACTCAAACCAAACATTAAGGCTTCAATTGATCTGTTTAATATAAATAATGATATTAACGATAAAAAGAATAGATAAAAACATTAAATCCTTAGAAAATGAAATTGTACGTGAGTAGGTCTAGCGTTAACCAATTAACAATGATTCGCTTAAAGTTATATTATGACTCTCCAATGATGATTCGCTTAAAGTTATGTTACGACCCTCCAATGATGATTCGCTTAAAGTTATATTACAACTCTCAGATTAAAGAACCTTGATTCCGCCACTTAGTATAATATTGATTATTGGATATTGAATAATTGAAACACTGAAAGCTTTTATTTAGAAATTATGTGTTCCATTCTCAAATAGAAACAATTATCGTCGTAATATGGGTTTTTTGTTTTTATACATGTGATTGACTGATTGATCAATTTATATTATATGGCGATTGGTGTGTGGGGCTTGATTTTTTATCTCGCTCGGGGCTAAAAATTTTTTTTAAACATTTTTGAATACGACCCTGAACTACTCCACTCGAGTGGAGCGCCCGCACCCCTTACACCCTATCTTTCTTTGCTATTAACATTTGAAAAGTTTAAATGATGAATATGTTATTTTTATTTCTTTGAAGTCTTCTAAGACTTATAAACTCTCATAAATAAACATCATTTACATTTTCCTCAAATACATAAGGATCATAAGATAATTACAAGCATAGACCATATAACCATATCTAGTATGTATTTGATTAACACCTTAATGATAACGATAACCATCATTATCCAACCTAAAATCCAATAATAATATGATTTTTTATTTAAATAAAAAAAATTGCAAAATTCTATGGGTCGGCATGGAAATGGTGGATCGGTGGGGTAGTTGATAAGTGAGTATCCTCAAAATAACATTTTATATTGTTTCGTAGGATATATTAGTCTATTACCACTTTTACTATATTGTTCGCTAATCTTTATTAATGGGTTATGAATTTAATCATTTTATAGAGAGTTGTTTACTACATAATTAATTAATGGATTATGAATTTAATCATTATATAGAGAGTTGTTTACTACATAATTAATTTTGAAAAGAAAACTATATAAACAATTTAAATAGTGAAATGGTTATTTGAGCATATAACTTAAATTTGGTTTTGTATTGAATATGATTTAGGTTTTTTTAAGATGAAGCAACGAATAAGGCTTCTAGGTAGGGGTGCAAACGAGCTAAGTTATTCGTGAGCTACTCAAGATCAGCTCGAAAAAAAGCTCGAATGAGCCGAACTTAAACGAGCTCGAGCCTAAAAACCAAGTTCGTTTAATAAACGAGCCCGAGCAGGAGCTTCTCTTATTGAACTCGAGCAGGCTCACGAGCCTACTGTTTATATATATTTTTATTAATACATTGAATACAACTGATTTAAATAGGGTGTCTATGCTAAAATGCACCGATTCTGAAAAGAAAACCTTGAAATCGAGGTATCCTTTCTCACTTTGTCAAGTTCAAATGTCTTTTACCGTCGTCGATTACCATGTTACCTTCTACTCATCTTCCTCTTCATTTTTCGCAACTTTGATACCTGGCTCCCTTCTTCATCAACTGAGCTTAGAAGTAGGGTGCAAACGAGCTGAGCCGAGCCTGGGCTCGACAGACTCGAGCTTAGTTCGTAGGTAATTTTTCAAGCTCGGGCTCGGCTCATTTGTTATTTCCTAATTCATTTATATTAATTATGATTATTATTTTATACATAATTTAGTATTTTTTATAAATATTAATTATTAGTATTTAAATATATATATAATTAATATTTATAATTAATATTTATAAAAAATACTAAATTATGTATAAAATAATAATCATAATTAATATAAATGAATTAGGAAATAAAAAATGAGCCGAGCCCGAGCTTGAAAAATTACCTACGAACTACGCTCGAGTCTGGTCGAGCTCAGGCTCGGCTCAGCTCGTTTGCACCCTACTTCTAAGCTCAGTTGATGAAGAAGGGAGCCAGGTATCAAAGTTGCGAGAAATGAAGAGGAAGATGAGTAGAAGGTAACATGGTAATCGATGACGGTAAAAGACATTTGAACTTGACAAAGTGAGAAAGGATACCTTGATTTCAAGGTTCTCTTTTCAGAATCGGTGCATGTTAGCATAGACACACTATTTCAATCAGTTGCATTTTCTATAGTAGGGAATATTCTTTTCATATGCGCATGTATTTATACAATAATACATACATTTTATAAATTTTTATAAAAACTCTACTTAAGATTTGGCACTACAAGTTGCTTTTGTGGACCTAACAAAGTTGGATCCACGTCACACCCCCAAATTAACTCTGCGCCAATCAATTTGGCCCTACTTGTATCGCATTCTGCAACTTTGTGATTTTGTGTCGACATCAAATATTATTATATTATTGCTATATAAAAAAAGGATTATTAATAAGAAAAAGTTGTCTAGTTATTTAAAAAAAAATAGATTTGATGGGTTTGATTGACACATAAATTATATAATGGTGTGACTCATTGGGAAAATACGGATATACCCTCATCTAAGGCGGAAGCCTGTGAACACTCGTCTAAAGACACGACAATGCGGTGAGATAAAACCCGCTCAGTTCAAAGATCAAACTAGCGATCACTGCTTACTTGCCTAGTCTCCCAAAATCACCAGATGCTACAGAAACTAAGTGATGGGGGACAAGAATTGAACTAGGGTCACTTGAAATACCAAGTCTCTCACTTACCACTTCACCACTAGCTTATTATATAAAGATATACTATTACTTTTTTAAGACATTGTAATTAAAGGAAGTAGAAAAAATATATCAACTTTCTTCAATTTAGGAATGGGCGGTTCAATTAGTTTGCTTAAATTTGTAAGAAAGGTATTTTTCGGTAAATAAGATTAATCATGAATCCGATGTAATTAAATATGGTGTAGTGGGTGAGAGTGACTAATTTCAAGTTGAGTGACATTTGAAAATTTGAATTCTTTGACTCACGCAACTAAAAACAAAATTGTGATAAGATGTGACAACATAATTAGATAAGAAAGGTTCTATAAGTATACATTATTGTATTCAAAAATGAAATAAAATGTTTATCATATGTATTGTCAATACTTTTATAAGCAAAATAATTTAGTTAAAAACGATCCAATTAAATAGATCTTAATTATTAATAACCTTGTGGTCTAGTGATACTTTGTTTACCTCTCAAAAAGGTGTATGTTTAAAGTATTACAAGTGTAATATTATGTGGTATTCAGGTGTAAACATTTGTTGTTTAAAAAAAATAAGTAATTATGAAAAATATTTTGATATAAAACTTTGATACAATTATACAAGCATTCTAGTGTTTACAACATTCACATCCTTTCTCATATCTCAATTTCTATAATTACACTAAAAACTAATGTATTTCCTCTCTCGTTATCAATTAAATAAATTTTTTATACTTTTGTCATTACTTTTTTCTTTCTCCTACGCTCACAACCATTTAGTATTAAAAAAATAATAAGGATGAGCAATGTTCTGCAAATATACAGATAAACAATAACGTCTTTTACTCCCCACTCACTAACTATAAAGATGCAAAGATGCGAAATGGGATGTGAATAGTCTAAGGTTTGATTGAAACATTAGAGATAGCCAATAGAGATGGCCCTTGGCTATCACTTGATTGTACTTGTCTTTATGAGGTGTGATGAGTGTTTATATGACTTTATGAACATTAATGTATTGACATAACTATACAACTTGTATGTGTACCCTACATCATGGTTGGTTGATACAAACGAATGATAAGAAACAAAGTTACGTATACAATAATAATTGTATGAGTGATGGTGACCACCAAATCACAAGTTCCACTTTACTAACATGTTTATGTGTACTACATTGATCAGATTTGGTATTCCTACTTGTTTAAGAGTGAACAAACGACAAACAATATAAAAATTGTATATGATTTAAAAACCCACACTACATAAAGGTCATTAAAAAATATATGGCTTAATAATCAAGGATCCAATGGACAATGTGTCATAACAAGAACAAGAAACTATAGTTTGGCTAACTTCTTGACGTTTATTATTAGGAAAACTTCTCAAAACTTGATTACGATGTCAAACTCTAACACGGTTTGTATAGATCAACCTTATCCTAGTGGCCAAGACATTGCCATATTTAATTATATCACAATTAGGAAATTATTTACGTTTAAACAACATGCCAACGTCAGACCCTCCATATTTACCTGCATGTAAATACGGTCCTCCCATATTCAACCTAATCCATTTATCGCAATTAGGAGAATCGGTTGGGCCAACTTGACTTACAAGCCAAAGTTGGGCTCAGTAATTCGCTAACATCTTGTATGAACCATTGTAATCATAAGAGTATATATCATATATCTATCATTCATTACCATGGTAGACTAGTTCTTTCATAATTTTGCAAGGTAGTAAAAACCGCTAGGCGCTAGTCGACGGTGAGGTACCGACTAGAGATTAATCAGGATTAATCGGATTGTGATTTTTATATATAATTTTCAGTTTATGTATACATATACACATTTTTATAGATAAATACTTTAAGTAGACAATTTTTAACCATTCCTTAACTCATTTTTAAGTATACAAGATTAATTACTGTAATTCACATGATTTGGTTGGAAAGTGGTCAAAATTTTCAGGTTTTTGGCCGGAATCTGGTTGGAATCGTCAATTTTGACCGGCCGACTAGGGCCGATTAGGCCCAACTAGAGCTGACTACCGATTAGCGATTAATTATGATTTTTACAACGCTATAGTTTTGTAATGTACTATTTTTTGCTTGTGGTGCACACTTACAAGATCAAGCTTGATTAGCTTGTTTGTTATCCCTGGCTTGAATAAAGTTGTCTATGATTAAATACGTGTTTAAAACTCGAATGAAATCATAAAATGTGTTTTTTAAATGAGTTTAAACTAAAACTATGTATCTGTTATTTGATAGGCTTTAATTAAATCCGACGAGTACATTACACAAATGGTCTTGTGAATTGAGTTTTGTTCAAGCTAACACGTTATTATATCTACTCAATTGACATGTATATAAGTATATTTATTCTCATTTTTCTTAATTCATGCAAATGAAAAAAATTACAAAGGTTGTACATTTAATTACAATCTATGTTTAAACTAAGACTACAATAAATAACGATAATATTTTATTAGAGTTCATATCATCAATGCAATTATTGAAGTTCTCCTTCACCACTAAATTTAAAAAAAAAAAAAAAATTTGAGTAGATAGAACACATCTTTAATACAATTACAAACTATAACTAAATATACTGAACTATAAATCTCAAATATAAAACTTGAATCCTCAGAAAGCTTCAATTCTTAATTTTCTATACCCCAACAAATTCGATCTTTAGCCATAACGCATTCAAGTGAGTTTTTCTGTCGGGGTTGACCTAAGTTATATATTCATAATGTCATGACACGCCTAGGTAAAAGCCTATTCATAGCCACGTTCTATGCAAGTTCATGTCGCATGTAGTTAGTCATGTAGGTCACTAATTTGATCTATCTAGCTATAAAAAATAACACGAATAATGTACTCAAGATGATATACTCTCTTCTTTATTTTTCATTACTAGTTTTTTTTACGTCGCGCGTTGCGGCGAAACCGAGCAAATGAATCTTGT
Source organism: Scalesia atractyloides (assembly GCA_947069175.1). Lineage (NCBI taxonomy): Eukaryota > Viridiplantae > Streptophyta > Magnoliopsida > Asterales > Asteraceae > Scalesia > Scalesia atractyloides. The sequence goes on from CAMTDV010000022.1 coordinate 3,224,760, forward strand.
CCACATGAAAACCACAAACTCTTCGTGGTTCGACCCCTTACTACCACTAACACATTGTTAAGGGTAATTAGGGCATTAAATATTATCTTTGACCGGGGCGCGACACTCCGATCATCAGTTTCTTTGCTTCATCTTTACTTCCAAATAACTGGCCTATGTAGAAGTTAGCTATGTTTTCATTTGCTCTTCTAAGATTGTGTAAATGTTGTCTCCTAGTGCTGGTATCATATTCATCAGATTCTGACCCATTTTCAAATTGCTCATTGTCTAACACATCCCCATCTAAATCTGGATGCACCTTTGGGTCATCATTCAGATTGTCCTCCACATCTAAATCCACATTCATCCTATAATCAGCCATGTCTACTTCATGGTCTGTAATATTGTTGACTTCATCAAGCATATATTCACTACCATCTGATTCAGCATTTTCATCATTCCCATTATTCCCATAAGATTCATCCATTTGATCACTATCCTCATTTCCCTCCTGAACCTCATTCTCATCTAAACACTCATTTTCAGCTAAAACCTCATGCATAACCCCAGTACCCTGGCCCTGATCCAATTCTCATGCATAGTCTTCTACCTAATCCCACTACTTTGGCCCTCATCTAGGCCACATTCTCATGCACAAAGTTTAGCTTTAAAGGAACAATGGAAAATGTCCAGGTTCATCAATCTCCTCTATAGTAATAGGTTTAGTTGTAGACTTTTCTGGGAAAATAACTCCTATGTTTTTCAACCCATGTGATATATAAACATTGATCATCTTGTGCTCTTCCACAAATGTAGCCAAGTTCAGGCGATGTTTGTCACAACTCAAATGTTCAAGTCCAGTGTCTAATTTTTTTTAGGATGTACAAACATGTACAACATTGATTCTAACGCATTATAACCTAATTCATCTAGCATTAGATCAACCTTATGTACAGAGAATTTATCAATGTCAATCAAGTCAACGTGATTAATCTTACCTCCAACATACAAACGACTTGGAGAACATGTTAATCGACCACCATGATGAATGCATAAGGTGAATAGATGAGGAAAGCCATTTGCACATTTTCAACATCATCAGTGTTAATCAATAGTTATGCACCAAAAATTAGGGTGTAGGTTTACAGTATGAGAATCCTTACCGTAAAGCCCAACAACTTCAAAATCTTGCAAATCAGATGATCGAATGTATCACCCTTCTTGATCAGACATCTTTGTGTGGCAAAACCCTAATGATCGTACCCTAAGGATCGCCTGATATCACCAGAGATTGATGAAGGATGAAATTGGGGGAAATGAGAAGTTTAGGGTTTTTATATTAGGAGGGACGTGATCTGCACGTGGTAGGTGTGTAATAAGAGACATTAAATGACATATCTACCCTCACGTGACCTGCACATGGTCACATTTAACTGGAAAAACAAACTGGGTTATGCCAAAAGGACAAAACGTGATTGATTTTAAAACATAAAGTACAACACTCATTAATTTTGAACATAAAAGACAACGCCTGAAAATGGGTATAAAGATAAAGGACAATCCTTGAAATTCACTCTTTATAATATATTTATCTTGTGTTCGTGAACACATGCATATCCTTAACGGTTTTGCAGCCCTAATTGTAGCAGTTTCATGTGATGTTTAGTATTTATTTTATTGTGTTAATTGTGTGATATAACAATTGCTTTTAGTGATTTAGAGTAGTCAAACTGTTAACTGTATAATAGTTTTGTTTTTGATAGTGATGATTCGGCTCGAGTTTATCACGATCAAGTGATTCCGGAGTCCAAGAGTATCATCTACAATCCGTCATCGACGGTTTAGATGCAAAGAAATGTTCAAGTGTTTGGTTATCAGACAACACACATTGTTGACCAAAGACAGCAGCCGGTGCAATACATTCAAACCGCGTCCCCACATTACATCCAATACCAGACAGGACAACATGTACCAGTCTCATCTTACTACCCGATGTATGTACCGTACCAGCAGCAGCCGAATCAGCCCTACCCGATTTACGTCATGCCTGCGGGTCACACTGATCAATCTTCCAACATCTCTGCTCCAACTCATGTTGCAAATTCCCAAGTAGGTATAAGGAGGTGATGGTATCTCAACCGCCGGTTGAACAAGCAGTGGTTGAACCACAACCGACTCCATCCAACAGTGTACCTGCTCACCCGGCACAACCTGTGAGCTCTACTGCTACATCTACTGATAGTTATGAGAAAACTTATGAAAGCGCGTATGACAATGACCTTGCTTATGCTCAGATTTACAAGAGTCAGCCCTTGGTCTCTGCGTTCCCGCCTCAAAAGTTTGAGACTGTGAAGAAAGCAGAGCTGGTTTCGTTGTCTGATATCTCAGAACATTAACCTCTTAAGATTTCACATGTTTATAACATATGACTATAGTTGACATCCGATTATTTGATTAGTAATTAATGTTTATGGCATTAGAGGTAGGCTTGTTAACTCTTATCTATACACAAAACTCTTTATATAACATAAAAAATGTTGTTAAGCATCGAAAAAGTTATATCCAACAAACTCACTCACCCATTTCATCGTTTTCGTCTAATAACTTCGCTAAATTCCGTGACCCCCTTTCCTTTTTCTTCGTGAAAGAAGCGGATCTGATCGCTTGACGCGTTGCTGGAGATAATAACTTTAGCGACCTTGCTCGCCTCCCAGGCGTCATACTTCCAATCTTGTACATTGTTCTTTGAGGCGATGCATCAACGGTCCTCCTCCTGCCACCTGGCTCCGTTCCATACACGTCCCCGCCATCATCCTCGACCTCCATACTCACCACTCTAATTTCTTTTTTAGCCGTTTTGATCTTCATCACTATCTCCTTTTTGCTCGCTTTTAACGCTTCCATCCATGCGTGAGCCGCAACAACTTTTTTATCCGCAATCTCTTCCGCACCACCCGCCTTTCCTGTTAAATACTCATATTCAAAACTAGTGATTGTTATCGTTGACTTACTTATAGAAGTCAACTCCCGAGCTCGAACTATAGAGTCGATCAGGTTCTTTAAATTCTCTAGCGCGGTAGATTCTGATGACTTGGCAGTTTTCAGCTCGTCCATTACGGCTTCTAATCTTTTCTCCGATAATTTTATTTCCGACTCGGTTTTAGGAATTTCCAACTTGAGCTTTTCGATTTCATCAACGATAAGCTCGTTTTCTTTCTTCGTTGTCTCGGTTTCCGCTCTTAGTTGTTCGACTGTGACTGATAGATTTGATGCAACCGAGTTAGCTTTCTCCGTGGTCATTTTAATCGATTCCGGTTTCGCTTTTTTCCTTTAATATCTTTGAATTTAGAGTCTCAACCGTTAACTCTCGTTTCTCGTCTTCTTTCTGTAAAGGCGGTTTTTCTTCTCGAACGCATTTAAGCTCGTTTCTGATTACATCCATGGGTGACATAAACTTAAAACCTTCCCTTTTAATATTATCAAGTTCGGTTTTTGCATTTTCTAGTTCGTCTGTGATCGTTTGTAACAAACCGGGACTCTCTTTTGGTGCTTTAACGCGAGCGAGTTCAGTCTCTAACAAGTTAACGTTATAAAGCGTTACTTGAAGCTCTTGTTCGAGTTCATTCTGTTGGTCAACCTCTATGACTTTCTTTCTAACTTCTTCCAACTGGGTTTGGTAGCGATTTGCTTCTTTGTTTCGCTGAGCTTCAATGACTTCTTGTTCTTTAACCGCTTCGATTCGTGCTAATTCCACAACAACATGCTCTTCGTCGACTGCTTCAATCTCCTTTTTGATTCTTTCCACTGTACTCAAAAGTGTGGATCTTCTAGAACTCAAGGCTTTGAACACGTTGCCTGCGTGTCTTTTTTCTTTTAGAACGTTTGTCATATCGAGCTTCAGTTTGTTCATTTCGCGTGTGATTTGTTTTATTTCTTTCACTACTTGTGCATACCGATTATCTTCATGTTCTTGTTCATACCCTTTTAGGTTTTTCTGTTGCCTCTCTTTCATTACCTTGGCCCTTGAGTTTGTTTGTTCAATCTTTAGAGCGAGATCTCGGACTGCTTTTCGAGCATCAGAAAGCTCGGTCTCTGCTTGCGCTTTTGTTGAGTCGGCAGCCCTTTTGCTTGCTCTAAATGGCTTTAGGAATTTGAAACATAATTAGGAACCTAAACCTTCACTTGAAAAAAGAAACAGATAGACCCACCCAAAGTTTTTATGTGAAAATGCTAAAAGAACATATTATCGTTTGCTAGAACGAGCAATTTTAGGCGAGTGTTGGGCATGAGTTTAAAAAAACATGATGGGTTGCTTGCAGTGAAAACTGAAAGCTAGGAAAGTACCTCTGAGGATTCCATTTGGGATATCTTCAGTGAAGAACTGCCTTTGTTCCTTCTACTTTTATCGTTCTCTCGGCTTCAAATTTGAAACCATAATCATGTTAAAACATTGCAGAACTCAGCCTTTTGATTTCAAAGCTAGCAAGAATCATCTGGATGTATACTGGACGATCGATAACCAAATTAATATCTATTAAGTATTTGTGCAATGCAACTTATAATGAACTAAAGTGAACTAGATGATCAAACGGCCTTTGGCCTAGCAGTATCCAGGTGTGTAAAATAGTGCCCCTCACTCGAGGTCGAGGGTTTGAGTCTCACTGTGTAGATTTATGAGTTGGATTAGATTGCTGTTCGCCCTGTCCTGCAGAGTCAACGTTTGACTTTTAAAAGTCAAATGAATATCTTGTAAAAATGATAACAGTCGGATCTTGTTTCTGGGTTTGATTTAAGGAAGAAGATGAAGTATCAAAGAGTTTATAAATATAATTAAAGAAGGGATTTTAATCGGGTTAGACACACAGTCCAGTGGTGGACTGTGTGCATTTGAAACGCGAAGATCCCGAGTTCGAGTCCCATACATAATGCCGAATTCTCTATATAAACCGAGCATTTTTATAACCTTAATATAAAACAATACATATAATGTATAAATATAATTGAAATTCTTTATTCACCGGGTAGACACCCAGCCCAGTTGGTAGGGCTGGGCGCAAACATAACACAGGACGCGGGTTCGATCTCACGGTTGTGCACCATTTCAATAGTTCCTAAAACCTTTTTAAATAAATGAATTTCAGAAAATTACTTAACTAGTATATAAGAATAATTAAATCAGAGAATATTTCGGGTTAGACACGTAGCTCAGTTGGTAGAGCTGCGTGCACGTATACGGGAGGTCACGGGTTCGAACCTCACACACTGCCTGAATTACCTGCTATCCGACCGGTCAGACCCGGTCAGACCTGACAAGGTCAACCCATTTTTGATTTTTGTTTTCTTATTTTTTTATTTATTAAATTGAAAAATTATTTAAAAATACTTAAAAATAAAGATTTTTAAGGTTAAAAATTTGCATTAAACTCACAAAAATAAATCTAAAAATCTCATTAAGAGCACTAATTAAAAATATTAATCTCAAATAAAATTTATTTATTTATCGAATCATTTCGTTATTATTTAGGTCAGTTTTCCCTCGTCGGTTGAATCATAAATTCGTGCGCATTCATCGTCATCAAGGAACGCACCCACTGTGAGTGAATCTCTACAAATTTCCCGTTTTAATCACGTTTTGGGGTGTATCATGTGTCGTACTATTCCTTTATTTTATCTAAACACTTGTGCTTATATCATTTTGTGATCAAATGTGTATTGGTTGTTGTGTGATTTATATGTGGATCAAATTTATCATTTCAGTGCACGCATTTCATTAGGCCCATCAGTTCCCCGTGGGATACAGGTTGGGCATCAGGTGCCTCATTAGATCGGCTCCATTTGATTGAGCCTTGATCTCAAATACATCATCATTCATGTCATATATTCATTCAATGTGATTTGTGATTGTTTACATTTATATATTTGCTCACATGTGATTTATGCACGAATTTTCCTTAATAAATAAAACATGCAATTATGAAAAATGTTTTATCAAGGTTCACTCGCCAACTTTTGTTGACCCAAAATTTCCCCCTGTTTTACACATGATACATGTGATCCAGTTGAGGAAAGAAACACTTAGGACGGCCTAGAAGAATAAACAAGTTATTGCGTTAGAATAAATATTTAGATTTGGTTTTCTTTTGTATTTATATGAATTTTGTTTATTGGATAATTAAGTTGTAACTTGAATTTAATAAATATGAAACTTCTTAGTAAATATCATGAGCTTTGGTGATAAGCCAATTATGCCCTGACTTTTATTCCGCTGCGGGTCGGGGTGTGACAATGCCTATACACGGTGTATAGGAGCAGCCATACCATAACTGATACTAGTCAAACACTGATTTTGATGCAACCCTATACGCCACGTACATATGTGTATCTGTACGTGACGTACACGAGAAAAAAGAAACATAAATCTCAGTTACATAAAGCACAGCTTTTCTCATAATGCACTACTTCAAAAATTGTCCGTTTGCCCTAATCCATATTAAAGATTTTTGCCTTGTTTGTCACCCATGCAAATGAACTCTCTTTGATGTCTTCCACCAATTTATATGTGCCAACTTCTTTCCCCTTGAACAATTTTCATTTCCTCGCGCTCCATAAGTTGCACAACTTTAATGAAAATACTGCATGTACTATCCTCTTCCGATTGATCGACATTCCCAAACCATTAACGCTTTGCGCGATTTCTTTCACAGTATCCAGCCTCGGATTCTTGATATCTTCATGCACTAGAAAATTTGTCTACGAACCTCTTTTGCAACTTGACATTGCACAAGAACATGATCTGCGTTTTCTTCTGCCACATTACATATTACAACACAGTTTGTCGAATGCAAATGCATACCTCGTTTTGTCAGGGCTGAAGCGGTTGGTATTTCCCATCACATGCTCGCCATACAAACATGTTAACCTTCGATAAGGCGATTAATAGCGTTTGAAAAACAAAGTCAAAAGAAAAAAGAGCATTAAACTCGATTAGGTACTTTAACTATTCTTTATTCTTAATAATGGTTATTTGAAAAAATGCATTACTTTTTCGTGTTCATGATATCTAAAAAATATGCCTCGGCGAGTGCTAAGTTTCCCATATATTTATGACCACAGCCATTAAATAACCCAATAACACTATAGAAAACCCCTATACATAAGGAGTCGATACATTCGACAGACCCACAAATCATCATCTCTTATTCTCTCTCGAGTTGTGACTCTTTTGGTTTTGTTTCGAATGATGATGAAGTTTTCTTTGGTCTTTTTGTGTGCTTTGGTGATGGTGCTTCTGGTTGGCAACGTCCAGAAGACTAATGCTCAAGTAACTTGCAACGGACAAGGCTTGTTGTCGTGCGCCCCTTCCTTCTTATTCAACACAAGGCCATCTAATGAATGTTGCACCAAGTTGAGAGCACAACAACCTTGTTTTTGTCAGTTCATAAGGGACCCTAATTATGTACAGTTCATCACCTCTCCAAATGCCAGGAAACTTGCTTCAGCTTGTGATGTTACGATTCCGACGAATTGCACCCGTTAAAATGCTTTGCCTAATGAAAAATAGTGTGCCATGGCTAGTAGTGGTACTACTTCACTTGGTGATATATACTAGTATATGAACAAGCAAAATAAGGCTATATGTCATCGTCACTTTTTCTTTTTCTTGCTTTTGTTTATTGTACGTGTTTCTTGTTCTAGCTTGTTTGTTGGAAATAACTGGATAAAAAAACGCAGCAACACAACGATTTTGTGAGAACTTCTTACGACTCTTTTATATATAAGAAAGAACAAAGCGAAACATCCAAGTAATTACATAACCCAACCCATCTATTTATACTAAACTAATAACTTGCTAAACAAGCTATCCTAACCAACACCAACTCTAATACTTATTAACCGATTAATAAAATAACATGATAAACTTATTAATTTAAACTAACAATTATCTCTAAACAATTAACTAATATTAATTATTTTCTTCTCTTTATCGGCTCACACATCTTTATCTTTTCTTCTGGTTTATCTCATTATTTAATTTTACCTGAACCATTAGGATTAACTCTTCATTCTCCCCCTTAATCCTAATGTATTCCTCCTAAATCTTGAATTCCTAGCAAGACCCGTCTTTGGTCCACCGACCTGTTAACGATCCTCGATTTCTTACACTTGACGACCAAAACTTTTGCTTGCTTTTCATGGTCTCTTGGCAACCCCATTTCTTCCTTCTTTTCAAGACCGTATGCTTCGACCATAATCTTGATAAGTACAATTATGATTCTCATCATTCTTTTTCAATAGCAAACCTTTTCCTTTCCACAACTTCTTTTCTCTACGTAATCATTAAATGCAAAATAAGTTCTCTATTATTGGAGAAACATACCACTTATGAATTAATTCATATAAATTCCACCTTTTAACTTTTGAATTACAGATTTACTTTGAAACGAAACTTAATTCTATTGACTTTCTTATCCATCCACCAATCTAATTACCAAGATTTTAAATAATTTGGAATTCTTAATTACGAATATACCACAAAAGCAATCTGTACTTGGTAATCTACTAATAATTCTGATGCGCAATATTATAATTCAAACACGATTCACCCGGTAGAACTTTCTCCTCCACCGTCCTTTTGTGCTTCTCTTTTTTATTTTTTTCTTCTATTTTAGAGAAAACTAATCACACCAAAATACCTTACTTCTTTTGGTTCCTTTATTAAGATTGTTACCAATCTTTATTATCGATTCACTCAGATTTCGACCACTCTGCTCGATTCACTCAAATTTCGAGTCTTCGTCTCTGCTCGATTCACTCAGATTTCGAGTCTTTCTTCTTCTCGTTATCGATCCACTTAGGTATCGACTTCACTGCTCAATCCACGAAGGTTTTCGACTTCACCGGGTTGCTTCAATTCTTCTTCCTCTCTCCCTTGGACTGTTACACGCCTTGATACCAATTTTTGGAAATAACTGGTAAAAAACACAGCAACACAATGACTTTGTGAGAATTTCTCACCACTCTTTTATATATTAAAAAGAACAAAGCAAAACATCCAAGTAATTACATAACCTAACCCATCTATTTATACTAAGCTAACAACTTGCTAAACAACCTATCCTAAACCAATACCAACTCTAATACTTATTAACCAATTAATAAAATAACAAGATAAACTTATTAATTTAACCTAACAATTGTCTCTAAACAACTAACTAATATTACTTATTTTTTCTGTTTATTAGCTCACACATCTTTATCTTTTCTTCTGATTTATCTCATTATTTAATTTTACCTGAACCATTAGGATTAATTCTTCATTGTTCTCTTCTAATATTGTCACATGTTTCTGAGATTGAACGAGTACCTAAACTACTTCTTACTTATTATACATGATTGTTGATAAACATGCGAACGAAAATCAAATTTATAAATTTCTTGTGGTGAGTTAAAAAAAACATATGCCTTTTCAGTTTTTTCGATGACAAAGTTCATCTTTAAGTTTCTGAATATTGCATATCTATAAATAAAGTGTTTAAAACTAGGTTAGTGGCAAAGCGATTGGAATTAAGTAGCTGGAGGTAAATGATTCAAACTTTGGTAGTTTCACCTTTAAAAAACATCGATTAATACTCATTTAGTTTATATTTAACTCCGTTTAAATGGTCGAATTTTCTAATCACCTGTATTCATGATCATCAGAAAGGTAAATTTTGTGACCTTTTCCAAACAGGTCACATTTATTTCCGTTGTTAGTTTATATCCAGGATTGGGAACTGGGTATCGGTAGTGGTTAGGATTGCGTCTAGACGCGATGGCACATCAAGTGCCGATCGCGTTAAGCAACCTGATGATTTGAATGGGCATATTGAGATAATTGGCCACAGGGGCAGAAGTATAGTGTAAGTAGGTGTAGCGTGGGCTACGGCTCAATCCCGTCTTAATAGTGTAAATTTTTTATTTTTTTGTTTTATATAAAGGATACCTTTGAATAAATACGGGGATGCCTCTAAAAATATGATACTTTAATTTATTAAAATTCCAAATTTGTATAAGCTAAAACCTTTTACAACATCAAACTTGTATAACAGTTAAGCCCAAATGATAGAGTTTACCCAAATTAAGAATACATAATTGAAAGAGGCCCAATTAAAAAACTTAGCCCAAGCCCCAAAATAATTAAATATCCTTTTGTGTATGGGCGACAAAGTTTAAAACAGAACGTCACAAGGAATTGCGATCGTCCAAGCGTCCCCGCTGCTGCTCAACGTCCTTGCTGATGCTCCGTTGACCGGCCGTTGACCTGGGTGTTTGGTGAGTGTTTCTTGTCCTTTGATTTTTTGTTTGTTGTTATTGTTTATGTAGTATTGTTGTTTATAGATTTGTTAGGGTTTAGTGTTTAAATAAGTTAAATTTTACAAAAAGTTAATAGTTTTCTTGTTAAACTAGGTACATGAATTCTTTGAAGTTAAAAGTTGATTCCTTGAAGTGAAGATGAAATCATAATCTAAAAAACAATCTCGTATGGGCCCGAAATATTTGAACAATGTTATGGTTTGTGTGGTCGAAATTTTTTTTTTGATAAAATAAAAGACGATGATGTGATGGAACTATTTCAAGCTAAGAAAACAATTAGAGGATAAATCTATTAGGTATTTTTTACTCTATTTATTATCGTTTTTTAAATATTATTGTATGATTGCATGGTAAAAAAAATTAGGATACCCCTAAATTAATGGGCTAGCTCCGCCACTGATAGACCAGTTATGACAGAGATGCATAAATTATGTATAATTGTGTGTGAAGTCTAACATGGTTATCCATAACAATCCATAATGGACCAAGATTCATTCTGAGACCAGTTTGGGTAACGAAAACCCTGATTGTTTTATCCGTAAAGGCCCGTAAGACCCTACTATTTTCTACCTATCATCAACGTTGAATCTAATGTACACGTTTTCAAACCAGGGCACTAATGATTAGTCATCAATGACATTTAATAATCAGTAACCATCTTAACGGAGGATTATTCCATTCTACTTTGTGAACATAGAACCAACATGGAGTTCTCACTGTGTGACAATAATACTTTAATCCGGCTGTATTACAAGTGTGAATACATTGTGTTCCGAGTGAAATTAGAGATAAATACATTTAACTACTTTACGAAACCTAAGGTGCTAGTATAAAACCCTTGGTATTTGTATCACCTAATTCGTGCTTCATCTATTATACATGTTTAGCCATGTGATAATTCAATTTACTTCGACATGCTTGTAACAAAACACTTTGAGCCAACTTTCACACGCACACCGACATCCCATTGTATTCATTATAGAAATGTATCAGATGCACGGGGTGTGGGCATAAACCTAACTGTCGTTGTGATGTGTGTTTGGTAGATCTTGCATTAGTCTAGGCTCAGTTATGTGACAACATGTAAATCTAGTATATCAAAATATTCATCTCATGAATGGATTTTAAATGCTTTATAAAATGTCTGTTAAATTGTATTTACCATGTATTTTAAATATTGACTGACATGTGCTGACCCTTAGTAGTATACTAAGCTGGTTCGACTCGAGGTTGTTTGGAAGTTGCGACTCCCTAGATTAGGGCCAACGATATTACTAAGATCCTATTTATGATTTTTGATCTATCGTAGTCGTTCCGACTCTAAGCTATCAGATGACTTTTGACTTTGCCAATGATAAAGCGATGGTACGAAGATACTCGAAAGATATAGTTGTAAATATTTAGACTTCCGCTGGATTTATAAATAAAAGGCTTTGTATTTGTGTAAATATAACAATACGTCTAGCCCCTCTTAAAAGTGGGGTGTGACAACACATCACGTGGAGACATGACATGAATAACATATAGGTTGAAGAGTGATAGGTTAAATCTAGTAAAGTATTTGTATACAATTAGGCAAGTGCATTAGTCATACATGTTTTAGTACAACTTTGGTAAGTTTACTAATTAGGGGTTGAGGTGGTTGGCAAGGATGCGCCTTATGTGTGTTAGAAGATTCTATTTCTGAGACAGATAGATGGAGATGATAGACATTTGCAGTCCAGATTATTTCGAGGCTTAAAGCAAAATTTAAAATCAAGTATTTTCTTAATAGCAACAAATAGATAAAAGAAAGGAAAACATAATATCATAGTGATCTTGATTATTGAGGTTGTTGTATATGATCAATCACCAAAGATTGGTACTAGGGGTGAGCAACTTTTGGGCTCAATATGATTAACTGTAGAAACTGTCCAAACCCGACCGATCCACCTTGGTATTTGCTTTTGTTGCGTTCGGTTTGGTCCAACACCGAGAAGACCCGAAAACCCAAATTTGGCATTAATTTTTTTTAACCTGATACTTGGGATTCATGAGAACCTGAACAACAAGTTCAATCATCTACTATGTGTTCATAGACAACATAACCCAAATTAATCCTTTTGTTTTTCCATGTAGTCCAATCATTCTATCGTTTTCACCAACTAATTGGCTGTGTTCAATTCAATCAATTCCAGTGTTCATTAACTTTGATTTGAGTAGTTTTTAATTTGTTTGATTATGTGGATAGTTTTTGAGGAAAGTTGAAGTTACAATTTGGTCTACTTTACAATTCAGTCTTGACCCGACCCAACCCGACAAGACCAGTTCAATGAGTTTCGTTTTACAGATTTTGGTCCGGTTTTAAGTCATCGCACAAACATAAATCAACATACATAAATGTAAAAATATATACAATTCAAGATTAATGGAAGACATGTGTTTGCCTAATATTTCTAACTTGGAAAGTTTTGTGTTGTCTTCTAGAAAGTACAAGTGTCAAAGTTGCACTAGTAAAGTTGTAGAAACATGAAGATTGAAAGCTGGATTCTGTTTGAGCTGGATGTATGCAGTTTAGAAGTTGATTCAAGGGCTAAAATGGAAGATGCAAGTATGAATATACATATAGTCCTCTCTTTCTAGACGCACTTCAGTTTGTCCTTTGTTAAAGTCCACCACAAAACCCTAAAAGCTCTCTCTGATTTGAAAATCTATGTCATCACAATTGAAAATTTTCTAGTCAAACCCAAAAAAAAGCACTGTTCCTTATACAAGAATATGATGGTTAGTTTTCAACCATGATCCTGAAACAATACTAGACCATGATTAATTAATTACCTCCACATCATGCAAACTTATAGAGCATTGAACCTTAATTGCTTCCTAAACATTGCAGCTCATTATAATCGTATATATTCATAAACTAATATTAATATTTATATAAATATCTGATTAGGCTCACAAGTTAAGTCCATTCAAATTTAAGATTGTTCGTTAAATTTAAAGGGAGTTCTCATAGATCGTTTAAACTTGGATCGATTCAAACTTTCAATGAGATGATCTTAAGTAGCTTGTGAACGACTTTAGGATGAACTCCAGAAGAAAAGTCTTAAACGAAATTAAGAATGGAAAATTATATTATACGAATCATAAATTTTATTAAGAGGGCATGGGCCGCCTTAAGTTGAAATTAAGAATGCATTAGTAATTAGTTCGATTAATATCCATGTCAGCAGATTAACATCCGTTCCCACTTCATCACCTCTATAAATGGAACCCACCCTCCCTCACCTTCATCATATTCTCAAAATTTCAAACTTCCTAAAAATGGAGAACTCTTTACGCTCATGTTTCATGGTGGCCTTTATGGTGCTCCTGTTATCGGCTGGGCACCTTCAACCGACTGAAGCGCAATCTAGATGTGATTCAGTGCAGCTCAGCTGGTGTTTGCAGTCCATTGTCTCAAACATTCCGCCATCCCAAGAGTGCTGCCGGAGACTCAGGACTCAGGAAGCCTGTCTTTGCCGCGAAACGAGGGACCCAACATTTGGAGGCTATCTTAGACATCCCGGTGCCAGGAGGGTAGCCACCGCATGTGGTGTCACATTCCCTAGATGTAACTGATCGAGTTTGCAACCGATGGTGGTATATTACGGCAGTTATGTGTTGTTTGTTTTCGTGTCTTTGTAATTGTTTCCGTCCTGTTGTCTGGGTTGGTACGTTTTGTAATTATACATGTATGTACTTTTGTACGTTCTGATTGTTATTATACATGTATGCACTATTTATGTTGATATGATGATTAATAAATATTTTTTTGAGTGTGTCAAGAGTTTTGATGCATGTTGTGAGGTGTTAAGACATTTGAATGGATGAAACTTAATTTTGTATAGATTGTCATCCATGAAACGATAATAATTCAACTTTTGTCTATTCAAGTATTTGTATTCCTTAATTAGAAGAGTATTAACTTTTGGTGGTTATCTTAGACTTCCCGGTCCCAAGAGGTAGCCGCCGGATGTGGTGAAACATTAATTAGTGCGGCTAGTGACATATCATCTTTTAAAAGGGTCAAAGTAAAAAAAAATTGCATGCAATAAACTTACGCATATAACCACATCTCACTAATTCAGTTTAGTCTTACATATACATAAAAAATCAATATATAATTTACATATTTATAAAGGGAGGGTGTGTGTGAATATTAAATCCCTTTTTTAGCATATAGATGCAAAAGCACAAGATCAAAAAATACAAGTGATCTTGATCACAATAAAGTCAAAAAGGGCGAGTGAAAACACACCGACCCAACATGTTTGAAGGATAGATTGACCCAAACAATTAGAAGTGACAACTCAAAAATGGGGTGGCGCTGGGGTGACGATTTTCACCATAGATATACAGAGAAGCTGGAGATGACTTTCCTTGTGACTAATATTCCGGATGGAGTTACGCGTACGATGCTATGGAGAGCTTTTCAACCCCACGACATTGTTACTGATGCCTTCATTCCCAAGAAGAAGGATGCTAATGGTAATACTTTCGGGTTTATTAGATATGAAGAGGTGAAGGATGTGAAGGAAGTCCTGACTAACATGAACACCATTACAATATGGGAACAATCCCTTAGCTAGGGTGGTCCTCGCTAAGTTTGATCGGTGTCATAACAGATTTGACGCTGTTTACGGGGGAGATCCTGGCCCGTCTCAAGATGTGGGTTCTAAGGAGCCTTTCTTTTTCAATCGGAATCTCAGGAAAGTTCAGTAGGGGAAGCATACAATAATTTCTTTGATTCGGGTCCAAGGAAGATTGATGAGAGCACTTCCTTAGCTGTAAAGGAAGTGTTAATCGAGGAGGACGTAGCTTGGTATCCGGCCCAGTGTAGAGGCAGGGCTGTTGTGGCGGTGGCGAAAGATATTGATGGCTTGTACGAATCTAAGACTCTGTTAGAATGAACGGGTTTTCATGATGCTTTTGTTTCTTATGTTGGGGGGGGGGGGGGGTTCACCGTTCTTATCTCGTTCAAAGATGATGACGACACTCTTCGCTTCATATAGGAAGGTTCTCCTGTCTAGTTTCTGAGTTTCGAGTTTGTGGTTCTGTGGAATGGTCAGGTGAACCCCTGTGCCAGAATTTGCGGGTTACGGATCTATGGGTTGCCTGTACACATCCGGGACAGCAAGGTTTATGATAAGATCGAGGAAGCTTTTGGCCGGGTTGTGTGGTCATCGGAGTTCTCCTGGGAACTTTCAGACAACTCGGATAACATAATCTTCGTCCTTCTCCTCCTGCAAACGGATTGACCAATGTGTGAGCATTCGGTGGAGGAGGAAAGGTATGATGTCTGGGTGCATGAAGAAGCTGCACCGTGGGTCCCAGAATTCGAGAGCCCGGAGGTGAGAGCTATGGATCGGAAATGGATCGTCTAGTTTCAGGAACTCGGAGGGACATTGCATGGGGGAGTCAAACGTCACGCATGGGGAGAGGTCACAGCCAAACCTCCACAAACCGTTTTTCAAGGACCCAACCTTCCAGTGGAAATAATTTTTTGGGGAACCACAAGAGATGGTGTGGTCTAGGGTTTGTCCTTCCAAGGCATCCAGAAGACAGGGTAAAAGTAAAAGTGTTGGGACATGTAATTTTTGTCGGGTAAATACCTTGGACTCAGAGGTTCCGGGCCAGCATAGGAAACGAGCCAGATCTGAATCTTGGGCCCATCAAGATAGGCCTGTCTCTGATGTGCAATTGCTTTTTGCTACCGGGAGGGACCACTTTATTTGACCTCTATACGGCTCTACCCTCTTCCCCAACCGAAACCCAGATGTCACACCCCGGATTTCTGATCCTGAAATCCACACACCGGTGGGTCCGGGTGGGGAGTATCGTGACAACAGTTGATAACGTCATAGTCAATTAAACGCGGCACAGCGGAAGTCTTGGAGTAAAATTACTATTACAAACCGAATGTTCGAAAATACAAAATAATATACAAACTTGTAATAGAAGATCAACAAGCGGATCATAGAATGTACAAGAAAGAATACAAAACAGACTTTAGGCAGATCTAAGGATTTACAAGGATCCTCTTATTCTCTACCGAGCAGCTTCCGACTTAATTTCATGTTGTATCTGCAGATTAGTCTTTGGAGGATACGTCAGCTTACGCTGGTAAATACACCCAACTGACTCCTTTGAAAATGTTAAAAATGATTTCAAGTGCAAACGGCACAAAATCTTTTATTATCTTAGGAAGGTTAACCATGCAATGGACCATGCAATAATAATTTACCATATCCAAGCCTTATAGGTGAAATAAGTTGGGAGTATTTACCTGAGATTGCTTTCTTCTTTTATTTTTAAATAACTCAGCCGTATACAAAAGTACCGAGTGCAGATAGCTTTTACCGAGAAGGCTCTAGTCTGGATTATGGCATAAACTAGCCAATTAAATACTAACAGTTGTATAAACCGAATAGTGTACATGATCATTACGTATAACGCTTGATTAAACGATGATCAGATAGAATGTAGTTTAAACCCGACAAGTATTGACTTGTGTAATATGGGGAAAATATTTGACTTGTATAATATGGGGAAACTATAAACATTCTGGATTTTGAACTTAAAATGATAAGGTTAAACCCGTTACGGTTGAATTCCATAAAATAGTCACATATACGTAACTGTGCGCATAATAGCGATATCGGGTAACCGGATAAGTTATGGACAAGTTCTATACGCCATTATACTTTAAATAAGTTAAGATATCAATAGGATATCAACTTGTATACCCGTTGAGGTTTAAAACAAAATTATGCTTTATAGGGGCATTTCGGTAATTTCGTATCGTATAAAAAGAACTTAAATAAAATTTAAGTTTATGATCATGAGTATTCTGGAAATATAATTTATTTATGATATAATATCAGTAGGATATCAAATATATGTGTATTTTACCTTTTATGACCAAATTATGCACCGAAGTGGCATTTTGGTCATTTTACACATAGTTTATAAATTATTTGGGATTCTGAGTTTATAATAAGTACCTACTATAAATATGTTTAAAATAAGTTTTAAATTCAGTAGGTAACAAGTCTTGGTCCACTAATATGGTTTAAACCATACTATACGCCGAAACGACGTTTATGTCGTAAAGAGATGTCTTTAAGCGATGTTTATGAAAACTGATGTTTGGATCAGATTAAAATGTTTAAAATATGTTAATTAATATAAAATATCGGTAAGTAAGCGATTTATCTCGAAAAGATTTGATTAAAACTATTTTATAAGCCACAGGGGCTAAAACCGTCATTTATCGACATAGTTTAAAGACTTGTTTAAAAACTCAGTTTATAACTTGGTTTAATATCCCAAATAATCCTACTTATGATATTACATTAGTAGAAATTAATTTTCAAGTTCATTACCATTTGAAACCTTGTTTTATGCTAAAAGGGCATTTTGGTCAAAGATGACATAATTATGGAACTTGCGCATAAACTTGGATTCTGATTATGATCATGTAATATAACCTTAGAGGGTTATGCTATATTATATTATATTATATTATGATCATACTGCAACTTTAGATCAGTGGGTAACTAATCTAAATCGGGTCAGAATCGAAAGTCAAAGCAGAAATCAAACCTTGCGTCTTTCGGTTGCGAACCGACCCTAGAACTGAAATTGATGAGCCGAACATGTTCATACATGTTCTAGTAATTATTACCAACTTGTTTAAGTGTCAAAACAGGTTTCATAACATATATAAGATCAATTTATAATTTTTCCGAAAAATGGCCTGTTTGACTTTTTAATATCATAACTTTGACCCGTCAATTGGTCTAGCAAACGTGATCTTCAGGAGGTGCCCGGGACTAACACCTACGTTACTATGATCACTTATCCATGTTCATTTTGAACAATGGCTGCACCATAATATAGAAGCCTATAAACGAAAACGCACAAGGAAGGAACACTTACCAGTGATTCCTAGATGCAAAAGAACTATGTTGGACTGCTCCTTTTAGTTAGGAACTTCCAGAGGAGGGAGAAGAGTGAATAAGAAAGGTTCAAGTTAAAATGGTGAACTTAAGCACCTATTTATAGTTGGAGAGCTCAAAGGAGATGAAGCCAGGTGTCTAGGGGTGTAAGAAGACGCTTACAAGTGTCCTAAAACATGGCATAGCTGATTAGGAAGGCCATGGTTTCGATTTAATGGTTTTGGATCTTTGCTTGGGCTCCAAAACAAACTTTCTGCTGCAGGTCTGTTCTCGCGGGGCGCGAGAGACACAGGCCGGGTCTCTCGCGGCCCGCGACCGCCCCTATTTCAATTTTAAAATTTGACACTTTGGCCCCTAAACTATATAAAGCTTATAAAAAAAATTTTAAATACTATTTTGGCACTTTTAGCCCTCCGTAGCCAATACTTTGCATACCCGAGATTATGCCCGGACATTGTCGAGCTCTCGGTTTGTTAAAAGGTCACTCAGAGGTATAAATTAACATGTTGACACTTTTAATCCCTCCAATATCCAACTTTCACATATTTACAAAATTGAACTCTCTCGTCCAACAAACGACACGTATGAGAGTTAGGACTTCACAAAGGATCACTCAGAGGCTTATTACAAGCATGTTGATTCCGATGTCACTCAGAGGCTGGGCATGTGGACATATCAGTCGCTCAGAGGCCAAGTTTCAAGCATGTTGACGTATTAGTCACTCAGAGGCTAATGATTTAAGCATGTTGACATATCAGTCACTCAGAGGCTATTATTTATGCATGTTGACCTTGGTTCGTCACTCAGAGGCTCAATTTGAGCATGTTGACGCCTTTAGTCCTTATTGGTAGACTATATTAACAATACAACACGTGTCACTATACTACTGGACACGATTTTACAGGGTGTTACATCCTCACCCCCTTAAAAGAAATCTCGACCTCGAGATTTTATTCAAAAAGATGGGGGTATTTTTATCGCATAGTGGACTCAACCTCCCATGTATACTCAGGACCTCTAAAAGCTTCCCACTTAACCTTTACTCTAGGTATCATCTTTCTTCGTAGCTTCTTAACCTGTCGATCCTCGATCGAAATTGGTTACTCAATGAACCTCAGGTTTTCATCAATTTGCACCTCATTGTGCGACATTTCTAGCGACTCATCGGCTAGACATTTCTTAAGATTAGATATGTGGAATACATCATGGATTCCATTAAGCTCCTATGGCAACCTGAGCTTATAAGCTACAGTGCCGACACATTCGATTATCTCAAAGGGTCCTATATATCTTGGGCTTAAGTTGCCCTTCTTTCCAAAACGCATCACTCTTTTCCAGGGTGATACTTTTAGCATAACTTTGTCCCCTATTTGGAACTGAAGAGGTTTACGCCTCTTGTCAGCATAGCTTTTATGCCTATCCCTGGCAGCTTTGATACGATCACGGATTTGCACAATCTTTTCCGTGGTCTCCAGGATAATCTCAGGTCCTGATAGTTGGGCTTCGCCAATTTCTGCCCAGCATACGGGCGTTCTACATTTTCTCCCATATAAGGCCTCAAAAGGAGCAACCTTAATGCTAGTATGATAACTATAATTGTAGGAAAATTCTATTAGGGGTAAGTGGTCATCCCAACTTCCGCCTAAATCAATCACACATGCCCTGAGCATGTCTTCTAGAGTCTGTATAGTACGTTCAGTTTGACCATCAGTCTGCAGATGGTAAGCCTTACTAAAGTTTAGTCGTGTGCCTAAAGATTGTTGGAAACTTTTCCAAAAGTGAGATGTGTATCTAGTATCTCTATCGGATACAATAGATACTGGCACACCATGTAGGGTCACTATCTTGTCCACATACAACTTAGCAAATTTATCTGAATTATATGTCTCTTTAATTGGTAAGAAGTGAGCTGACTTAGTCAGTCTATCCACTATGACCCAAATAGTGTCCTTACCACTTTTGGTCTTTGGTAAATTGGTAATCAAATCCATAGTTACCATTTCCCATTTCCAAGTGGGAATCTCTAGTTGTTGTAGTAGTCCTGACGGTTTCTGATGTTCGGCCTTAACTTGCGAACACGTCAGACACTTAGCTACATAAGTGGCTATGGATTTCTTCAAACCCATCCACCAATAATTCTTCTTCAAATCTTGATACATCTTGTCACCACCCGGGTGAACAGAGTATCTTGAATTATGCGCTTCCTGGAGGATTAGATTCCTAAGTCCTCCAAAGACCGGAACCCAAATTCTATTATTAAATCTTAGAATTCCATCCTTTCCAGGCGTTAATTAATCAATGGTTCCGCCTAATCCCTCATTAGGGATGTTAGCCTCTAACAAGGCTTTCTTCTGCGCATCTAATAGCTTCTCACTCAAGCTATTTCTGAGCTCAATGCTCTTAGCGTTAATCCTTATAGGTTTAACCTTCTCCTTGGGACTTAAGGCATCGGCAACTGCATTTCCCTTGCCTGGATGGTAGCGAATCTCGTAATCATAATCATTAAGAGTTCCCATCCAACGGCGTTGTCGCATGTTCAATTCTTTCTGATTGAATAGATGCTGGAGACTTTTATGGTCTGTGTATATAACACACTTTGTGCCATACAAGTAATGTCTCCACAGTTTTAGTGCAAATAAAACGTCACCCAATCCCAAATCGTGGGTGGTGTAATTCTTTTCATGCACCTTTAATTGTCGTGATGCATAGGCAATCACCTTGCCTTTTTGCATTAGCACACAGCCCATGCCAGTGTGCGATGCATCACAGTAGACTACAAATTCCTCAATACCCTTAGGTAGAGATAACACAGGAGCGTTGCTCAACTTGTGTTTAAGAACCTCAAAAGATTCCTGTTGCTTTGGACCCCAATTATACTTAATATTCTTACGGGTCAAAGAAGTTAAAAGAGTGGCTATCCTTGAAAAGTTCTCAATGAACCTCCTATTGTAACCAGCCAGTCCTAAAAAAATACGAACTTCTGTTGGGGTCTTGGGCACTTCCCAATTTATTATAGCCTCAATTTTGGCGGGATCCACTTGGATACCACACTCACTTACCATGTGTCCAAGAAATTGGACTTCTATAAGCCAAAACTCGCATTTAGAGAACTTCACATAAAGTTTCTCCTGCCTTAATAATTCTAGGATGCACCGAAGATGTTTCTCGTGATCATTTTGATTACGAGAATAGATAAGTATGTCGTCTATGAAGACAATGACAAACTTATCCAAATATGGCTTGCAGACTCTATTCATGAGATTCATGAATGCTGCTGGTGCATTTATGAGCCCAAAAGGCAACACCAAAAATTCAAAATGACCATAGCGGGTCCTGAAGGCTGTCTTAGGAACATCTTCATTTTTAACCTTCAGTTGATGATATCCTAATCTCAAATCTATCTTAGAAAAATAACTAGCCCCTTGAAGTTGATCGAATAAATCATCGATCCTGGGCAGAGGATATCTATTTTTAATGGTTAGCTTGTTCAGCTCCCGGTAGTCGATGCACATTCGCATCGAACCGTCTTTCTTCTTTACAAACAGAATAGGAGCTCCCCAAGGTGAGGAACTAGGCTGAATAAAGCCTTTTTCTAAAAGTTCATCTAATTGCGTCCTCAATTCCTTCATTTCCGTCGGTGCTAACCGATACGAAGCTCTAGCAACAGGTGCTGCTCCTGGTAGGATATCAATCCTAAACTCCACTTGCCTATCTGGAGGTAGGCCTGGTAATTCTTCAGGGAAAACATCGGGATACTCCGAGATAACTGGTTGATCTTCAAGGTTCGGCTTTGGTTCATTTATGGTAAATTGTGCCATATATATGACACAGCCTCTTCTCAAACACTTGGATGCCTTAAATAACGACACCTTGTCTGGAAATCCATAGTGTGAGTCTCCAGGGATGGTGATCATTTTACTAGATGGGGTCTTAATCTCGATGAGCTGTTTATCGCAGGCAATGCGGGCTTGGTTATGAGATAACCAATCCATGCCTAAGACAACATTGAACCCCGCCAATTTCATTGGCAAAAGAGATATAGGGATGGAATGATTCTTAATGGATATAGAGCATCCATCAAGAATGGAAGAAGCAATTTCTAAGGTTCCATCGGCGAGTTCTATCTCATAAAGTTTATCTAGAGTTCTTATGGGTAAATTTAATAGTTTACTAAACTTATGATCAACAAATGATTTATCTGCACCCGAATCAAATAACACTCTAGCAAAAATATCATTAATGGGGAAAGTATCTGTTATGACGTTATTGTCATTAACAACTTCCTTAGCAGTTAGCCGAAAGGCGTGTGCATTCCCCCTCTTGGCCTCTCCAGGCTTCGGATTATTATTCCTTGAATTCTTAGGGCAACTAGTTGCAATGTGCCCTTTTTCATTGCAGATATAGCATACAACATCCTTAAGATCTTTACAATCTAGGGTCTTATGCCCTCTCCTTTTACATAAGCCACAAGGTCTAGCTTGTGGATCAGAAGTACACTGTCCCCAGTGTTTGCGGTTGCAAGTCTTGCAAAATGGCATCACAACCGACTTGCCTTGGTTTTCTTTGAACCCAAATCTCCCTTTATTTTTCTTATTAAACTTATGGGAGTTGTCATCTTCCCTCTTCCTTTTTCCGTCAGTTTCAGACTTAACTGACTTTTGTCTCACTAGATCAAGGGTGAGAGAAAGGGATAGGTCTACAGCAGACCTATAGGTAGTAGGCTGTGCAGCCATTACCATGCCCTTTATTTCAGGCGCTAACCCATTATAAAACGCGCAATGCGTTTGGATTCAGGGGTCATTAAATAGGAAACTAACCTAGATAGGGAATTGAAATCAGAAACATCTTTCCGACAATCTAGGTTTTTCATGGAAAGAGAGAAGAAGTCTGTCTCTATTTTCTTTACCTCATGGGTTGGGTAGTAAGTTTCCTTTACAAGGTCCACAAACTTGGACCATCCCAGATTATACAGGTATACCTTACCTCTTGACTGAATCATGGCCTTCCACCATGTTAGGGCATCGCCCTTAAAGGACTGTGATACGTACTTGACCACATCCATTTCAGCACAGCCGCTGATGTCTACTATAGTCTCCATCTCATCCAGCCACTTAAGGCTTCCACGACTCCTTTTTCCCCATTAAAGTCTCGGGGTTTACAGGAGACAAAGTATTTATAGGTACACCCGTCTTTAGTAGAACGGGACCAATCAGCAAAGTCTGCTATCCTTGGTTCACTCTTCGCATTTGAAGAGTGAACAGAGCTCTCTTTATGAGCTGAAGATGGTGGAATAGATAGGGGTCTAGAGTGAGTGGCACTCGGCTCTCTTAGCCTTTCTTTGGCCTTACTCATGGCCCTTTCCACAGCCGCATTAATGCGAGCTTGGAAATCATTATCATTATTTATGGCTATATTTTCGGCGTCTTTGACATTCCGATGGCTACTTTGTGCCTCATTAGAATTAGCCATTCTTCAAAGCTTTGGTTCTATATACCAAATAAAATTTCTCTTAGCCATGGTATAATAACCATATCGGCTTTTAAACATTGGATATAAGAAAATCCACTGCCTATACTAGTGTGAATAACATCATAACTCTTAGGCTTAATATAACTATATTTGGCCTTAGGTCTTAATAGGACCATCATAGGCAAATTACAATCTGGACATAGTCCATATATTATAGACAGGGGATCGCAATGTCATAACTGTCATTATCATATTTGACAATTATATATATAGCACATATGCTTGTCACAAGGGACATCAAATAAGGCATAAGGGTCTGTCACTAATGGACATAGGATATGGCACTTAGGCTTGTCACTAATGGACATATAATAGGGCACATAGGCACTAAAATACTAATTGATATTTAGTCACCACACTGGTGATATTAGCCGGGATCAGGATAGATTACATAGGCTGTATAGAATAGATTATAACCCGAAAGGGTAATACATCACTAATGGATATTTTATTTATCATCGCATTGATGATATTAGCCGGGATCAAACATATCACAAAATCTATATAAGATACATCTCTAATGGATGTTTAATCACCGCACTGGTGATATTAGCCGGGATCAAACAGATCACAAGGGCTATATAACCGGGATCAAATAGATCACAAGTGTTATATAAAATACATCTCTAATGGATGTTTAATCACTGCACTAGTGATATTAGCCGGGATCAAACAGATCACAAAGGCTATATAACCGGGATCAAATAGATCACAAAGGTTATATAAAATACATCTCTAATGGATGTTTAATCACCGCACTGGTGATATTAGCCGGGATCAAACAGATCACAAAGACTATATAACCGGGATCAAATAGATCACAAGGGTGATATAAAATACATCTCTAATGGATGTTTAATCACCGCACTAGTGATATTAGCCGGGATCAAACAGATCACAAAGGCTATATAACCGGGATCAAATAGATCACAAAGGTTATATAAAATACATCTCTAATGGATGTTTAATCACCGCACTGGTGATATTAGCCGGGATCAAACAGATCACAAAGGCTATATATCCGGGATCAAATATATCACAAAGGTTATATAAAATACATCTCTAATGAATGTTTAATCACCGCACTGGTGATATTAGCCGGGATCAAACAGATCACAAAGGCTATATAACCAGGATCAAATAGATCACAAGGGTTATATAAAATACATCTCTAATGGATGTTTAATCACCGCACTGGTGATATTAGCCGGGATCAAACAGATCACAAAGGCTATATAATCGGGATCAAATAGATCATAAGGGTTATACAAAATACATCTCTTATGGATCTTTAATCACCGCACTAGTGATATTAGCCGGGATCAAACAGATCACAAAGGCTATATAACCGGGATCAAATAGATCACAAGGGTTATATAAAATACATCTCTAATGGATGTTTAATCACTACACTGGTGATATTAGCCGGGATCAAACAGATCACAAAGGCTATATAACCGGGATCAAACAGGTCACAAGGGTTATATAAAATACATCTCTAATGGATGTTTAATCACCGCACTGGTGATTTTAGCCGGGATCAAACAGATCACAAAGGCTATATAACCGGGATCAAATGGATCACAAGGGTTATATAAAATACATCTCTAATTGATGTTTAATCACCGCACTGGTGATATTAGCCAGAATCAAATAGATTACAAGGGCTATTTTAGCCGGGATCAATAGATCACAAGGGCTATTTAACCGGGATCAAATAGATCACAAGGGTTATATAAGGTTAGGACATAGTCCATTACCTTGAAGGCTAGTGTGATTCCTCAAGTCACACTACCAAGAATATGAACATTACTTGAATGTTAACATAAGAGGATCTTAATGGTTGATTATATGTCCCGGTCGCATTGACCTTAATGACTTGGAGGCTTGAACTTAGTCCACCACCTCTAGATAGAAGGATAACTTCCCTTAACTATCATATATTTGGCCAAATATGTGGTCTGTGCCACTTGGCAATAATGAAAACCATTAAGATCTTTTTGGAATTATATCGCAGAGCATAAATTTCAAATAAAATCGAGACGCTCGTTTTCACGAGGATGAATATATATATATATATATGTGATTCCAAAGTACTTCATTAAATTTCCATAAGAAATTATAATACTTGAAACAAATAAATGAAACTGATTGTCCATGCAAGGACTAAAAGAAACAAAATGTCCACGCAGGGACTAAAGAAATAATAATGTCCACGTAGAGACTACATATAATAGAAAAGACTTCACTCGTCTTTCTTTCCCTTGACTAGTCTGGAGAGTTTCTTGAAGAACTTATTTGTCTTCTTCTCCGTTTTCTCCGCCTGCTGCTGCATCTCTTTCATTCTTTCTAAGTCCTCATTGATGGCCTCAAGTGGTGGCGGAGGTTGTGGTTGGGGTTGTGGCATAACCGGATACTGGTACCCATAAATTGGATATCCAGTCGGTGGGTAAGTAGGTGGGAAAAGAGACGGAAAAAGTGCGTTGTGCATAACTGCCTGCATATATGGGTCTTGCGACCATGCTTGATAGTCTATCGATGTAGGCGGGTTAAAAGGATCATATCCAGACGTGTCTGGATACGTGGGAATTGGGTTAGTATAACCCGATGGTGTTGGTTGAACAACAGGTGTTGGTGTTGGTGTTGGTTCCACTATAGGTGGAATATTAGAGGGTCCACCCATTTGTGGGTCCTCTTGAATGGTGGGATAAGAACTGGGCAAAGGTGGCAGCGATCCCGACCTTTGTCCAGCACGTACCGACATATGTGCTCCATGCTTTCTTCTTGGTGGTTCAGGTGGTGGTTGAGGTTGGTCCACGGGTTCCATGTGGACATCTTCTTGAACAGGAGGTGGTTGAGAGTGGTGAAAAGGAGTGTGGGCAAAAGTAAATTGATTCCAATATTGGTTCCACTTGTTAGGACCTTGGTAGGGCGATCCGGCTTATGAGTTTGAATCGCTCGAAATTTCAATGGGATGCACATTTGATCCCAACGGTGGCATCTTCGGGATGGAGTCCTCTTCCATTGGATGTGGCTCGTCCAACTGATTTTGATCGGCTGGAGGCGTGTTTAAGTAATGGTTGGGGTTAAACTCTTCATGGTAGGAGTGATGAGAATAGGAATGGTGAGAATGATAGGACTGGTGTGAGTGGTAGAATTTTGAGAATGTGAGGGCTAGTGTCTATTAGAGACGGAACGTCTCGCTGGTTGCCATGGAGACGAATCTCCTGATTCTTGATATGCATCTGAGTTATGAGGTTGAGGAATACGCCCCGATGGTCCTCCCCTCATTGGACCTTTTCCTCGTTCACTTTGTCCTCGTACACGTGGCGGCATATTCCTGTTAGAAATCAATTTAAAAACAATACTAATAACTTAATAATGAAATGAGCAATCCTAGGTCAATGCCTAGACTCGAAAGTCTAAGGAATGTGCTCGTGTAAGTTTGAGACTAAACACAAAAGGCTAGTGTTTAATTCTCTCAAACGTTGGCTCTGATACCAACCCTGTCACACCCCGGATTTCTGACCCTGAAATCCATACACCGGTGGGCCCGGGTGGGGAGTATCGTGACAACAGTTGATAACGTCATAGTCAATTAAACGTGGCACAGCGAAAGTCTTGGAGTACAATTACTATTACAAACCGAATGTTCGAAAATACAAAATAATATACAAGCTTGTAATAGAAGATCCACAGGCGGATCATAGAATGTACAAGAAAGAATACAAAACAGATTTTAGGCAGATATAAGGATTTACAAGAATCATCTTATTCTCTACCGAGCAGCTTCCGGCTTAATTTCGTGTTGTACCTGCAGATTAGTCTTTGGAGGATACGTCCGCTTACGCTGGTAAATACACCCAACTGACTCCTTTGAAAATATTAAAAATGATTTCAAGTGCAAACGGCACAAAATCTTTTATTATCTTAGGAAGGTTAACCATGCAATGGACCATCTAATAATAATTTACCATATCCCAAGCCCTTATAGGGGAAATAAGTTGAGAGTATTTACCTGAGATTGCTTTCTTCTTTTATTTTTAAATAACTCAACCGTATACAAAAGTACCGAGTGCAGATACCTTTTACCGAGAAGGCTCTAGTCTGGATTATGTCATAAACTAGCCAATTAAATACTAACGGTTGTATAAACCAAATAGTGCATGATCATTACGTATAACGCTTGATAAAACGATGATCAGATAGAAAGTAGTTTAAACCCGACAAGTACTTGACTTGTATAATATGGGTAAACTATAAACATTATGGATTTTGAACTTAAAATGATAAGTTTAAACCCGTTACGGTTGAATTCCGTAAAATAGTCACATATACGTAACTGTACGCATAATAGCGATATCGGGTAACCGGATAAGTTATGGACAAGTTCTATATGCCATTATACTTTAAATAAGTTAATATATCAATAGGATATCAACTTGTATGCCCGTTGAGGTTTTAAAACGAAATTATGCCTTATAGGTGCATTTCGATAATTTTGTATCGTACAAAAAGCACTTAAATAAAATTTAAGTTTATGATCATGAGTATTCTGGAAAAATAATTTATTTATGATATAATATCAGTAGGATATCAAATATATATGTTTATACATAGTTTATAAATTATTTGTGATTCTGAGTTTATAATAAGTACCGACTGTAATTATGTTTAAAATAAGTTTTAAATTCAGTAGGTGTCTTGGTCCACTAATATGGTTTAAACCATACTATGCGCCGAAACGGCGTTTATGTCGTAAAGTGATGTCTTTAAGTGATATTTATGAAAACTGATGTTTGGATCAGATTAAAATGTTTAAAATATGTTAATTAATATAAAATATCGGTAAGTAAGCGATTTATCTCGAAAAGATTTGATTAAAACTATTTTATAAGCCACAGGGGCTAAAACCGTTATTTATCGACATAGTTTAATGACTTGTTTAAAAACTCAGTTTATAACTTGGTTTAATATCCCAAATAATCATACTTATGATATTACATTAGTAGAAATTCATTTTCAAGTTCATTACCATTTGAAACCTTGTTTTATGCTAAAAGGGCATTTTGGTCAAAGATGGCATAATTATGGAACTTGCGCATAAACTTGGATTCTGATTATGATTATGTAATATATCTCAGAGGGTTATGCTATATTATATTATATTATATTATATTATATTATATTATATTATATTATATTATATTATATTATATTATATTATATTATATTATATTATATTATATTATATTATATTATATTATATTATATTATATTATATTATATTATATTATATTATGATCATAATGCAACTTTAGATCACTGGGTAACTAATCTAAATCGGGTTAGAATCGAAAGTCAAAGCAGAAGTCAAACCTTGCGACTTTCGGTTGCGAACCGACCCTAGAACTGAAATTGACGAGCCGAACATGTTCATACATGTTCTAATAATTATTACCAACTTGTTTAAGTGTCAAAACAGGTTTCATAACATATATAAGATCAATTTATGATTTTTCCGAAAAATGATCTGTTTGACTTTTTAATATCATAACTTTGACCCGTCAATTGGTCTAGCAAACGTGATCTTCAGGAGGTGCCCTTTATAGGTACTAACACCTACCTTACTATGATCACTTAGCCATGTTCATTTTGAACAATGGCTGGACCATAATGGTCTTAATCGAAAGTCAAAGCGTTTTACGTAAAACACTTGACTTTAGGCTATAGAAGCCTATAAATGAAAATGCACAAGGAAGGAACACTTACCGGTGATTCCTAGATGCAAAAGAACTATGTTGGACTGCCTTTTAGTTAGGAACTTCCAGAGGAGGGAGAAGAGTGAATAAGAAAGGTTCAAATTGAAATGGTGAACTTAAGCACCTATTTATAGTTGGAGAGCTCAAAGGAGGTAAAGCCTGGTGTCTAGGGGTGTAAGAAGAAGCTTACAAGAGTCCCAAAACGTGGCATAGCTGATTAGGAAGGCCATGGTTTCAATTTAATGGTTTTGGAGCTTTGCTTGGGCTCTAAAACAAACTTTCTGCTGCAGGTCTGTTCTCGCGGGGCGCGAGAGACACAGGCCGGGTCTCTCGCAGCCTGCGACCGCCCCTATTTCAGTTTTAAATTTGACTGTTTGGCCCCTAAACTATATA
This sequence comes from Scalesia atractyloides, assembly GCA_947069175.1. Taxonomy (NCBI): domain Eukaryota; kingdom Viridiplantae; phylum Streptophyta; class Magnoliopsida; order Asterales; family Asteraceae; genus Scalesia; species Scalesia atractyloides. The sequence goes on from CAMTDV010000022.1 coordinate 3,254,761, forward strand.
AAGCTTATAGAAATGATTTTAAATACTATTTTGGCACTTTTAGCCCTCCGTAGCCAATACTTGGCATACCCGGGATTATGCCCGGACATTGTCGAGCTCTCGGTTTGTTAAAAGGTCACTCAGAGGTATAAATTAACATGTTGACACTTTAATTCCCTCCAATATCCAACTTTCACATATTTACAAAATTGAACTCTCTCGTCTAACAAACGGCACGTATGAGAGTTAGGACTTCACAAAGGATCACTCAGAGGCTTATTACAAGTATGTTGATTCCGATGTCACTCAGAGGCTGGTCATGTTGACATATCAGTCACTCAGAGGCCAAGTTTCAAGCATGTTGACGTATAGTCACTCAGAGGCTAATGATTTAAGCATGTTGACATATCAGTCACTCAAAGGCTATTATATATGCATGTTGCATCGGTTCGTCACTCAGAGGCTCAACTTGAGCATGTTGACGCCTTTAGTCCTTATTGGTCTTTAATAGACTATATTAAAAATACAACACGTGTCATTATACTACTGGACACTATTTTACAGGGTGTTACACCAGAGTACTTCACTTGAATAATCTAATTCACCTCCGGTGACTAATCCTTTTTTTGCATACATCGGGTGAAGATGAACCTGTCTCGGCGGCCCCAGACTTCTCAACCTTCGGTGGCTAGGATTTCTTAACCCGTTCAGGTGACTACCGCTAAGGAGGTAGAGGTGACTTGTGATGTCGGTAATAAAATTGGGGTTAATTTGGATCAGCTTTTAAACTTGGTGTGTGATGAAGTGATTTGGAGGGTCGAGGTACTGTTCCTCATGAATTGCCTATCGGTGAATGCTTGTAGCCTTGGTGTTGACGGGAAAGCTAGTTGGATTAAAGGTTTGAAGTCTTCGTACGGGGTGGGTTTCTTGTATACAGGAAGCTAATTTGGTGGATCCTCCGTCTTGGCGCCTGGAAAATCTCTGGGGTCGAACGGCGTTTGGGTATGAGGTTGTAAATCTAGTAGGTCGCTCGGGAGGCCTTCTTTCTCTATAGGATCCGGGTTTATTCATGAAGTTGGGGTTTATTAAGGTTAACATTCTGAACATTCATGCCCCTAATGACGGTTTGGCTCGGAGGGGAGTTTGGGCCGAGATTCTGAGCTTGAAACAATCGATGGCTGGTATGTGGCTGATGATGGGCGATTTCAACGATGTAAGGTCCCAGTAGAAGCGAATGAATTCCAAGTTCATATGGGGGGCACCGGTTTACCTATATGGCAGAGGCGGGTAGCAAATTGAGCAAGCTGGATAGAGTTCTTGTTTGCAGGGATTTCTTCAATCAATGGCTGGAGGCAACGGTAACAGCACTTGACAGACGTTTGTCTGACCATTGTTCTATTTTACTCTGTGTTTTTTTGCAGGACTTTGGCCACAGCCTCTTTAGATTCTTCAACTCCTGGCTTGAGATCCCAGGTTTTGAGGAATATGTTAATCTCTTAGATGGATCTTTCTTTTTTCATGGTAGGGCGGATCTGGCTCTAGCCACGAAACTCGGGTGGTTCAAAAACTGGATTTCAGATTGATTGCGGCTGACAAACGAAGAACTGAGGCAGCGGCTTCAAACTTCAAAAACACCATCGATAATCTGGAGCAAGTGGCGGAACTCTGGGTCCTTACAGATGATGAATGCATGCTGAGAACTGAGGCTAGGAAAGGCCTGATGGAGTTTGAGAGGCGCAAAGCTTCGGATGTAACACAAAAGGCTCGGGTTAAATGGGCGGTAGATGGAGATGAACACACCTCCTTTTTTCACACGACTATCAAGCTCAATCAGTCTTCTAATAGGATTTCAAGGTTATTGTTTGAAGAAACTTGGATTACGGACCCGGTTATTCTGAAAGACAAAACTATAAAGTATTTTTCTCAAAAAATTTCTGAGCATCTTCAGTTTCGCTCGATCTTGGAGGCTGATTCCCTACTGGGTCTCTCTCTTCCCGAGGGTGACGGTTTGGTGTCTCCTTTCTCGGTGCTTAAAATTTAGCTGGCGATGTGGGATTGTGCGGGAGATCGGGCCCCGGGCCGGACGGGTTTAATTTCAAGTTCATTTAGCGGTTCTGGCCAAGCCTCAAGAATGATTTCGTTAGATTGTTCCTCGAATTCCACGAGAGGGAGGAGATCTCTGACGGGTGCTTCTCATCCTTCACTGCGTTAATCCCTAAAGTCAAAGATCCGCTCCGGATCTTGGACTATAGGCCGATTAGCCTTGTGGGATGCATTAATAAAGTTTAATCGAAGGTGTTGGCGAACAGGTTGAAAAGTGTTATCTGGGGTTTGGTTTTGGAAGAGTAAATGTTCGAATAAAAACATCCTTGACGGGTCGCTAATGCTCAATGAAGCCATTGCTTGGATGAAAAGGGCTAAGCGCAAGGGGATGTTATTCAAAGTGGACTTGGAAAAGGCGTATGACTCTCTTTGTTTGAAATATTTGCTCTCTCTGTTGGAACAAATGAACTTCCCACTAAAATGGAGAAATTCGATTTCCGCTAATTTATCCATGTCGCTGTCGTCAGTTCTTCTCAGTAGGTCTCCTACCGGATAGTTCGTGTGTTCCTAGGGTGTTAAACAAGGCGATCCAATTTCTTCGTATCTCTTTATCCTTGAGATGGAGGGTCTTAATCATATGATGAAGAAGGTGTGTACGACTAGGATTTTTGAAGGTATTAAAATATCCCAAAACGGGCCATTGTTATCTCATCTTCTCTTTGCCGATGATGTGCTCTTTTTGGGGGATTGGTCGCCTAGAAACGCTCTTATGCTAAAGCGTATCATTAAATGCTTTTAGCTAGTCTCCGGTTGAAAGTCAATATAAGGAAGTGTAGTGTTTTTGGTATTGGTGTTGATAACGGGGAGGTGTCGGCCATGGCGTTGATGCTAGGATGTAAAACGGGGAAGTTACCGTTCATTCATCTTGGGATTCCCGTGGGAGGTAACATGAACTTAATTAAAAGTTGGGATCCGATCATTGAAAAGTTCCGGAGGAGGCTTCTCTTTGGAAGGCTCGGCATCTTTCCATTGGGGGAAGACTTACTTTGCTCAAGTCGGTTTTAAGTGCTCTCCCAACTTACTACTTCTCTTTGTACCGGGCCCCCATAAAAGTTATAAAGAGTCTTGATAGATTTAGAAGAACGTTTTTCGGGGTGGAGGCGAAGAGAAGGATAAATGAGTTGGATTGCTTGGAAGAAAGTGAGTTGGCCTTTTAATCAAGGGGGAGTTGGGATTGGTTTGCTTGCGGAGGCAAATGTTGCGATGCTTGCGAAATGGTGGTGGCGGTTCAAAACGGAACAAGGGGCCCTATGGAGAAAAGTGGTGTGTGCGATTCATAGTGGTATAAGGTCGTGGGAATTCATCCCAAGGAAACTCTCTATTGCCGGTAATTGGAAACAAATTATGAGTATCAAAGGTGATTTATCCGCTCGCAATTTGTGTCTTTTGGATTACATCATTGGCTTGCTAGGAAACGGTGCAGTCATTCAATTTTGGCTTGATGTGTGGATTGGGAATAAACCGCTCTAGTTACTTTACCCTCTTTTATTCGCACTTGAGAAATCCAAAGGTTGTGTGGTGGCGGAGAAATTGAACAAAAGCTCTTCGGGTATTTCGTTCACCTAGGACTAGGCTTGGGTTAACTTGTCTATGGCAGAAATTACTGAACTTTCGGGCCTGCTGGGCCTCCTCGGTGCTGTTTCTCTTGGCCACGGCAGGGATTCCTGGAGATGGGCGTTAAATACTTCGGGCTGTTTCTTGGTGAAAGGTGTCAAACAGAAGTTGGAGGTAGTTAGTCTGGATCAGCCTTCTTCCAGTTTTGTTTGGAATAAATGGGTCCCAAAAAAAGTCTACTTCGTCTCTTAGCGGGCTCTTCTTGATTGGCTTCCAACCATGGCAGCGCTTAGTGTCAGCAATATTCATGTTCAGGAACCTTTATGTCGCCTTTGCGGTGACGTATTGGAATCGGCCGAGCATATATTTACGGGATGCCAATTCTCTCTTACGGTTTGGAGCATTTTGATGCAATGGTGGCGCTAACCGGCTCTCTTTGCTTTCCATGTCGAAGATCTTGTATCTTTCAATGGTTCAGTCGGTGGGTCAAATGTTAGGAATTATACTCTGCAGGCTGTCGTTTATACGACAATTTGGAGCATTTGGAACTCAAGGAACGAAGCGGTGTTTAAAAATCAGGTGCCATCGGTTTCAGAGGTGATCAAGGAAGTGAAAGCTCTTAACTTTCTTTGGGTAAAACATAGGTCGGGTCGGATGTCTTTGTCATGGGCGGACGGGAAGCAATTTGATGTCGGTTAATGTAGCCGTTTTTTTGTTTTTTTTTTTGTTCTAGTTGATGTGGTTTCGGGCTGCTGTTTTTCTTTGTTTTGTGCCAGTCGCTTACTAGCTGGGGTATATTTCGGCTTGTTTAATATATTGCTTTGTTGGTCATTCAAAAAACAAACAATTTACACACTTGAACCTACAATCCAACAAGTCCATATGCAAATGAGACATAGAACTCACATTCACAAACTAACAAGTCATGTTCACAACAATTAAAAAAGCGTAACAAGTTACATTCGCAAAACCAACAATCAAGTCAAAGTCACATGTAGAGATGGATTGCTACCAAAGAAATTTCCTTGATTTAACTTCGAAACGAGGTTTAAACAAAACTGAGCTTGAATCCTTTGTCAAAATACTGGATGCTTTTCATAGATTTTGATGTAAAATCAATCAACGAGCTTGAATACAGAAAAACTAAAAAAGATCCTCACGATAACTATCTCACAGGTCTAACTTGAATTCTCACAAATAATTACACACACAAAGAATGATAAAATCCAAACTAAAAACGATAAATTGTTACTCAAACTTCTATAGATCAATCGAGAAGGAAAAAAACCAAACCGTGAAAACCCTAAATTGGGAGTTCGGTCATCATTTTCCCAGAAGCCACCAACCACATATATATGTGAAACTCTCAAGTCAAACGCATCATCCCATCATCCCATAAAAACTATTGACGCCTTTTATGATTTTACATGTCAACAAAATTCCATAGTAGAGATTGATATCTATAAACTTCTTCAAATTGTCGTAAAATCCTAAAAGTTTTAGCGGCGAGGTGATGTGGCGGCGAGGTGATAGGTCGCCAAAGGTTTTAATCAACCTTTAGCGGCGACAAGTGTTGATAAGACAAGAGCCATCATATGATGTTGTCATCAAACAATTGTGGATGGTTTTTAAAGATTGGACGTGGATTAGAACCATTATCGGGACTTTTTTGAAGTCGTCGCTAAAGAGGTCGCCACTGTATTTCTTGTAGTGAAAACCCTAATAATCATTACTATATTTATATAAAAAAATATATAAAAAATAACAAGTTGATGTATAGTTTTTGAATTGAAATAGTGTTAGTATTTCTTTATATGGACACCGTAAGAAAAGTCTGATGTTGGCATTTCTTTATGTGGACACTGTAAGAAAAGTCTGATACAATATATTTTAAATCATAAATTAGTTCAAAGTTGAGTTGAATTAGGAACTTGTAATTTTGCTGAAAATCATGTCACCGTGCATCCTCTCTATAAATGGATCCCATCCACATTGCAACCCTCCCAACTCCATTATAATCTCATAGTTTCAAATAACTTCCAATCAATGGAGAACTCTCTACGCTCATGTTTCACGGTGGCCTTTATGGTGCTCCTACTATCGGCCGGACACCTACAACAGACCGAAGCGCAATCCAGCTGCGATTCAGTGCAGCTCAGCTGGTGTTTGCAGTCCATTGTCTCAAACATGCCCCCCTCCCAAGACTGCTGCCGCAGGCTCAGGGGCCAGCAAGCTTGTCTTTGCCGCGAAACAAGGGACCCGACATTTGGTGGCTACCTTAGACATCCCGGTGCCAGGAGGGTTGCCACCGCGTGTGGTGTAACATTCCCTACATGTAACTGATCTAGTTCGGGTGGTATATTACGGTACTTATGCGTTATGTGAGTGTAATGGTGGTATACCACTTTTCACTTTTGTTGTTTCTTTGCTGTGGTGCCTATGTAATTGTTTCAGTCCTGTTGTCTGGTTTGGCACGTTTTGTATTGATATAATTGTGATTTAATAAGTACTTACTGTTTTAAGTTGATGTGATAATAATTGTTCTTTTTGACTGTGTCAATTGTCAAGAGTTGTTAGCGGTGTTAGACATTTGAATATATGAAACTTTTGTATAGAATTGCCTTCATTGAAACGACAGATTACAACTTTGTCTATACAATTATTTATTTATATATCCTAATAGGTCTTAGTTTTACATTAATAAGTATATTCATTTATTTTAAGAAAGTATTTGGTTTTTACTATTCTTTAATCTTTACTTTAATATCACATACTCTGAAAGAAAAAAACTAAGACATAACCTACTAAATTGAATTGTTGTTCTAATAGAATAATTTATAGATATTGTAATGTTTTATGAACCGTAATATATTAAATGTCGAACTGGTAAGAGATTTAAATCACTAAGAGCTAGTATAATGCTTAATCGTTCAGAAGCAAATTTATGATAAATCCAGATTAGAGGTCTTAACCATTAAGACTCAGTATAATGCTTAACCATTCAAAGGCAAATGCTTAAACCATTCAGATATCTGCTTGCAAAACAAATATTCTAAACCAGTAAGTGGTCTCAACTATTAAAAGCCACATTAAAAGATAATCAAACAACCACTTATCTGGTGACTATCCTAGACTCTCCGATGACTAGTGGGTACCCGTCGCATTTAGTGTAACATTCCCTAAATGTAAAGTGCGGCTAGCTACAGTGATACATTAGCTGTAGTTATGGGCTATGTGCATGTAATCATTTTGGTGTTCTTTGCTCTAGTATCCTTTTGAGATGTAACTTCATTTCATCCTCTTCGTTTATCTGGTTTACTATTTTGTATTTATACAGTTACTAGGTTAATTATAATACGTGTCTTACACGGGACTGATTTAATTTATATAAATTATAAGTAATATAAATAAAAAAACATCAAACAAGTTACATATTATCTAAAGTAATGATAGAGTGGAATTACAATTACAAATACACACATGTAAAAAAAATCATAAATTTCCAAAGATTTCCTTGTAAACAATATTATGGGTTAAACCATGTAAATTATATAAGTTATAACTCTATAAATAAACAAAACATAAATAATTGCACATTTTCATATAAATTTGTAAAAAAAGAAGTAATATTTTTCTATTTGTGGCACTTGGTAGCGAGTTAAATATGAAACTTTTTATGACAATCGAACCAAATTGACACCAAAAGTTCACGTCTGTTTTAAAGAGCACATCATACAAATTGGCCAGTAAGAGCATTCACATATCATCCATTAAGTCATACTCCATCTTTAAATTTTAATAAATTCTTCTAAAAACACAATACACCCCATTCATTATCTTTAACAGAAACCCACACACTCCCCCCCCCCCCCCCCAACCCCCACAAATTTAAAAACTGCCATTCACGGTGTGTGTAAATACACCGTAGATGTAAACGGTGTATGTACAGTCGCGACGTTTCATATAGCGATGGTTAGTATGTATATAAGAATTTTTCATATGATGAATATAATTATTCCAGTATTGTAAATCCTTGAGTTCATATACAAATCCAATTCTCTTCATTATCATATGATGAATATATCATCATTCAATCTGTTGTTGTTCTTCTTTAAATCCCATTCCATAAACCTGTGAATATTCAGGTTTTTGATATCCAACAATGGTGGTGTATCACTTTTGGTGTTTCTTTGCTGTCATATCCTATTGTTTCGTATTAATATATGGTTGTACTGTTGTATGTTGATATGATAACAAAATAACTTTTTGAATGGGTCAAGAGTATTGACACAAATGATTTGTTTAAGACATTTGAATGGATGAAACGTTATATAGAATTCTCATCAATGAAACCATAAAGAGTTCAACTTTGTCTATTCAATTATTTATATATCTTTATTGACCACTTGTTGTGGTCTAGGACGTGGCAAAGGCGTATGACCCCCATGTAAGAGGTTTTGAGATCTAGCCTCATTTAAGGCATGGAGAGATGTAGGTTGAAGTAGAGTATGATTAGATTAGGTACTTTCAACCATTAGAAGTCAAACAATTCGTATACAATATACCTTAGAGGCGGACCTACCTTAGAGGAAGGGTAGCCTCCGCTACCCCTTAATGCTCTGGCGGTAGTGTAAATTTTGGAAAATTTTGACATTTTCCGATTTCGTTACCCTTTTTTATAAAACGTTACCCCTACTAATATTTTCTAGATCCACCACTGATATACCTACTCATACGTATACTAGTCCCAACAATTTGCGTATAACCAAATGTCAAATTCAGTGTCACCTTACATATACATAAAAAAATCCATATGCAATTTACACACTTGAACCAACAATCCAACAAGTCTAAATGCAACATAGAACAATTGACATTCACAAACCAACAAGTCATGTTTGCAAGATTAATATCCGTAACAAGTCACATTCACAAAACAAAAAATCCAAGTCAAAGTCACATGTTGGATTAATGGATTGCTATATAGTGTTTGATTTAGTCTTCGCTAACGCTCTGTTCCCGAGTTCACTTGTGGAAGGAAAAGAAAGGAATTGAAAGGAAAAAAAAGTTTAAGAGAGAGGGAGATAAAGTGGTGAGTGATAGTTGAAGGGTGTGATAGTGGCGTGAGAGAGTGCAAGGCCCAGACAGAGAAAGAGTGACGATGACTACAAACGGTGGATTACCATGGCCAAGTGAATGCTAAAGAAAAATAGTAAAAATGAAATGAGCGACCGGAAATCTTGTATTTGACTTGGTGTTTACAACGGACTATTTTGTTATAAGTAATAAGGAATAAATGTTTGAAAGGAAATTAAAACAAAAGGAAATTAAAACAACTAAAAATACCGTTGTGAGCTCTTTTGAGATCCAATGGCGATTAGCAACCTCTTCTTATGCAAACAAGTTTTAATAAGCTTTGTCATATATTAGTGGGTTGGTTTAGGTTATACAAAACCACATCAAGTCATATTCGATCATTTTGGTGTTAAAGACACGTGTACGATTTATCGTACATTGAGTGACCTTGTCATTTGCTAGCTAATTGGTAGTTGGTTTGGGTTAAAAAAAAAGCCACATTATGTCATTACCAATCATTTTGGTGTTAAATGGCATGTGTATATTAGCTGTACCCTAATTGGAATAGTCATGTGTTAGTGGCTTGTTTAGGTTACATAAAATAGCATTAAGTTATAACAAATCATTTTGGTGTTAATTACATGTGCATGATGATCAACACATTATTGTAGCTTGACATGGGCTTGTGGGTTGAGGTACAGTATGTGAAATGAAACAATGTTGGCTTTGATTTATACAGCCTCCGTAAGAAAAAGTCTGCTACGATATTTTTCTAGTTCATAAATTATTTCAAAGTTGAATTTAGAAAGTTGTTACTTTGGCTAAGATCCATGTCATCACCTCTATAAATGGAACCCACCCGATCACCTCACATCCCAATTAACTCCATATTCTCAATATTTCAAACTTCCTAAATAATGGAGAACTCTCTACGCTCATGTTACATGGTTGCCTTTATGGTGCTCCTACTATCAGCCGGACACCTGCAACCGACTGAAGCGCAAACCGGATGCGATTCAGTGCAGCTCAGCTGGTGTTTGCAGTCCATTGTCTCAAACATACCCCCGTCCCAAGATTGCTGCCGCAGGTTCAGGGGCCAGCAAGCTTGTCTTTGCCGCGAAATAAGGGACCCGACATTTGGTGGCTATCTTAGACATCCCGGTGCCAGGAGGGTAGCCACCGCATGTGGTGTAACATTCCCTAGATGTAACTGATCTAGTTCGGGTGGTATATTACGGTAGTTATGCGTTATGTGTTATGTGAGTGTAATGGTGGTATACCACTTTTCACTTTTGTTGTTTCTTTGCTGTGGTTTGGCACGTTTTGTATTGATACATTGTGATTTAATAAATATTTGCTGTTATAAGTTGATATGATAATAATGATTTGCAGTGGATCTAGCAGTTTGGATATATGTAGCTGTTTAAGACATTTGAATAAATAAAACTTTTGTATAGAATTGTCATCTATATAACGATAGAATTCAACTTTGGCTATACAATTATTTATATATCATTTTTGGTCTTTATTTTTATACTAATGATATATTATGTACTGTAAGAAAGTATTTAATTTTTAATATCCTGTAGAAACAAGAAAGTATTTAATTTTTAATATTCTGTAGAAACAATATTTGAAATGTCGCATAATCTGAAAAACAGAAATATTAAGACATAATCTAAATTGATTGTTATAGTAAGAAATATAAAGTTATGTTTTTATGCTTTATTAACCGTAATAAAACTGAGTATAACTTATTTCAATCAGCAGAAGTTATATGCTCACAGAATAAAAACTATGTTCATTTCATTTCGCTTAGTGGGGACTGAGCACATCCATGATAGAGCTATGGGTAAAGCGGGTTGAACAAGAACACCGCAGTAACTCACCCCATCATTTTCGATAGGGGCGTTTATGGGTTCATGAACCCGTGCCTGATAAGTGGCGTTCCAAATGAGGTTTTAGGGGAAGAACACATGCATCACGTTGTGGTTGGTTGTTGGTGGAAGGATACGTGGAGAATTTCTTGGAAAGTGGGAAGGGTTCAAATGATGAGCTAGAACACCGTCGTAACTAATTTGATCTCGAAAGAGTTTAAGTAACGGAAATAGTGCTCCTTACCCCTTTAGGTGACCATTAAAAATTTATTTAATGCCTTCCAACAAAACACACATACATTAAGGTATCAAAGATATCACTTATCACCTCAACACATTTAAAGGAGTCAAGTGGGTTGACATTTTATAGATGGGTTGTAGACATATACGGATTCATTGTATCCAGAAGGGGAAACTAAAGGCCACGTGAAGCCCACAAACAAACCATAGAAAAACAAATTAACTCTATTTTGGCCCAAGTGAGAGGAATTTTGTGTAATTTGATTCACATTTCTTATAAGAAAGACCTATTTTGAACACAAGTGATGCTAAAAAAAACAAAACATAATTTAAGTTTGAGCTTTGAATCTAAGCGTTTGGTTTGAAGTTTGAATCGCAGCTTTTAGTTTGAATTAAAGACATGTATAAAAAAGTAATTAGTTTTGGTAAATATAGTTTGACGTTAAGAGTCAAGGGTGGCTTAGATGGTGTGTGGGGAGGACTTCGGCACAAGGCCTGTGATTTCACGGGTCATATGTTTAAAAAAAACCCGATATATTATGTTAATTTTTTTTAAATAGTAAACACATACCAATTTCAAGTAAGGCTCATTTACAAATCAATTTTCTATAGTTTAGAATTTAGCCCACTAGGTTAATTGAGCCTATTACTAATTGAAAAGGAGTCTTAGATAATATAAACCGTAAAGAATTGATCCACCAATTTGCTATGAACAATGCAAGGAGGGTTGCACGAATCATCGGTTAGCTATTAGCTTATTAGTTATTATGGTATTTAATTGATTCGAATACTATAATTTTCTTATTTTTTCGTAATTGCATTGTTTATCGAATACTACGATTTTGTTATTTTCGTAATTGCATTGTTTATCGTTAAGGCATAAGGGCACATTTTTCGAGTTCGAACAAGATACATGAATTCTCATAGACACCACTCCACGATTATGTTTTTTTTAGCTATATTTATCATTTAAGTACTTATTATTGCAATGTTTAGGTTTCTAACCGGGCCTATTTTTATCAACCCATATGCCAAAAAAAGGAACGGAAATTTCAATATATATGCCACTTGTTGCGACTAGTGGATCTAGAAAAAATATAGTGGTATCCCAATTTAGTTCATTTGACTTGCTTCCATATTTTAAGGATTTATTTTCGGCCATATATCAAACACCCACGTCTAATTGCTTATTTTATGCATGGATTGTCCAAAGACTTAAACTAACTCAAAATTCTCCTAATTTTAATATGTTGGTATTACATCGTTGAATAAATGATACGTTACACATAGTTGATAACGAAGATTTAAAAAGATTTTTATAAAATATAATTAGTTGAAACATGAGAAATCTGAATAAGAATCCAGACTCACATAATTGTAATGTGCTGCAAATAATTATAGATTTTGATATTATTTCTATTACTCGTTTACCCTTAGGCTATGGGATATAGGGACGGTGGTTTTGGTCATGGATTGTCACATACGACTATGGAATCACCACTACACTGCCCCCTGTGTGCAAACCATGGTGGTTGACATGGTTTAATCCATGGCAACCATGACCCTCTTTCAATTAATTAGAGGATTTTGATTGGTGGGGGAGGATAGTGGATAATAGTGAGGGCAATAGTCCACATCGTATATGGTGGTGGATTAGGTTGGTGGATAAGGGTGAAGTCACATGACATTGATGTGGAGGGTGGTGATTGTTATTTGGGTCTTGACAACATTATGTAGCCTTTTGATGAATATTTCCATTCCAATTGAGGAAAACATTAAGGGATATGAGAGTGGTGGATTAGATCATGTATTGTCAGGCTGGAGGGTGTGGGGGTCATGGTTGAAACATGACTCGTCATGTAGGAACATGAATGAAATGTTACATCAACCCCTCAATGATTCATGGTGGTTGGTGTGGATTGAACCACGATTACAACGGGCCACATTTTGAGACAAAAATAAATTAAAAAATGAAGGGGATAGTGGTTTATGTCTTGAACACACCCTTAGGGTAATTGTTTTGAATGGTGGATTAAATATTAGTGACATGGCGCATATGTGGAGGTTCATGGTGGTCATGAGAGCATGACTGTATCCTTTAGCATCATGTGGGACATTGTTCTTGTGGTACACCACCTCTCTTCATAACCTATGGTGGTTCGCATGGTTTAATCCATGGCAACCATGACACATTTTCAATTAAGTTGGGGATTTTGATATGAGGGGGATAGTGGATGATAGTAGGGGTCATAAGTCACACCATATAGGGTGGTGCATTAGGTTTGTAGATGAGGCTAGAGTGACATGATACTAACGTAAAAAGTAATAGTGGTCAATAGAGTCACGACCCCATCACATAGCCTAGTAAATTGATAGCGTCTAATGTAAAAGAAAAAAAAGTTACCTTAACAATTACATCATATGCAAATATTTACAATGATTTGTGTATCTATTCACATACATCCATACCTCTTCATCTTCTAGTAAATTTATAGCGTCTATAACTTTTTTGTCATCTTATTTATTTAGACACTGATGACGTGGGTATCTCAAGCTCGATAAAATGACTTAGACATAATATAACTTAAAGGGTTGAAAGGTAAAAGGGTTCAGAACCAATAACTGTCGTGAACAACAAAAAGAATGAGTACAGTGCCCAATCACATCAACACTTTACGTGTATACTCTCCTGCACAGCCACAACAAAGCATGTGCAAGAGCACACTCTTTTACCGTAGGTCCAAACCCTTCAACCTACCAAAAAGGGCAAGCCCGCCACTGCAACCAAGGATCACTAGTCAAAGGCTTCTTCTTATAGAGAATCCCTTCCCTATAAAGCACAAGCCTCTTATCATTCAGGAGGACACACCAGATCAGCTTAAGTCACTCTTGATCTCTGATTTTACTTCTCCTCTCTAGAACTTGCTTTCTGCTTGTTCTATTCTTCACTTAACACTACATCATCACATTAGATACTAACATTCTAGGTTAAACACTTCTCAATCCAGAATCTAAAAGTGAACAATAACAACAATGATCTCTCTCCACGTGTTGCAAACATGGGGGGACCCCACGACCTGCGTTAGGTAAACCGAAACCCTTGAACCCTTTTGCCTAACCAGTCCAGTCACTATCATTGGTCTTATATTTGTTGTAGCAACAGACACCAATGTGAATTATATAATATCGTTGGTAGTCTATTGTGCGTGTCGTAATAAATCTTTGAGTAAATGACAATCACAATATTTTATTTGTAAAACTCATTATAAATTCGACTTCTTTTACGTTTCGGCGCCACCACAACGTGCGATACCATTTTTAACTTAAAAAACTTAACTTCGTACTTATTTTTATGTACGTGTCGGTATAAGCTCAGGTTGGTCTTCGATGTAAATTTCTTTCGTAAATAAGTCGGGTCATATATAATACGTTTTCGTGCTTATTTTTATGCACATCTTCAGTTTATCTACGTTTTGACGTAACTTTTATTCAGAAACAATTCGGGTCTTGATAGTACGAATCCAAGTTACCTTTTGTTTGGACCCACCGCAGGACGCAGAACAATTTACTAGTTATTATTACGTAAACAAAATACGATACGTTAGTTTAGATTCTTGTGTAATTACAGATATACGTGAATGTCAAATCCTGATCATACGTGTGTGTATAAAATCATAAAATAACACATAAAAATATTAATTTCATGACTTTCTCCTATAGAAACAAAAGAGGTACATCATGTGAACTTAGCATTCTTTATATGGACTACTTAACAAAGTCTTTTAAATCATAAACTAATTCAAAAGATTAACGCGCGGGCCGCCTTATGTTGAATTTAACAACATAATAGTTTGACTAAAAAACCATATCAACACTTGTTCCCATTATAAATCAAAACCCACCCTGACTCACAACTCCCATCTTTTTCTCAAAATTTCAAACTTCCTAACAATAGAAAACTCTATACGCTCATGTTTCACGGTGGCCTTTATGGTGCTCTTACTATCGGCGGGGCACCTTGTTAAAATAACTCATTCAGTTGGTATTATGTTTGTTATGTATGGTTATAATTCTGTTTGTGAGTTGTTGTCAGGTGTTGTTAAATGAAGGGCTTTCAAGTCAATTGAGAAAACTTAGTGGATCTGAATGAAAGGTTATTGTGGTCGTGATTAAAAGAAAAGAAGCTCAGGGATGCAAAGTGGAACATAACAAATATCTGGGTACAAGTTGGTGGAGTTGTTCTGTTGGCGTAATACCGACTCAATTATCACTCTCAGTGTAACATCCGTCAAAAACCGGGTTAACCAAAACCCGCTTCGTTTATTAACCGAACAACCAGTTAAAAATTTCGTTGCGTATTTAATGCTCAAATTAATTTTAAACGATACATAATTAATAAGTATATTAGAATATAAAATTTATATTTGAAAATTTATTAAAAATAGTGTGAAAAAAATTAAATGCTGAAGCCGGGTTTCGAACCCGGGTCAGCCGAGAATCATCCAAGTCTTAACTCTCACTCGCCCAACCACTCCGCCACTTGTGTTGTTTGTTTACATATTGAAACAATTAATACATAAAATAAATCTGGAAATCAAACCCAGTTACACAGCGCGCCCAAATCCGCTCACGCCGGAAATCCCGACAAATTCGTCAAACTTTGCCGTTTTCTTTTGGATTTAACGGTTACATTTACAGCAACATCGGTTATAACCGAAAAATCCAATCAATTTCATTCATGGACAATAATCCCTGTTCGAAACCGAAAATATAATTCAATCCGAGTTATACCTTATTCACCAGTTGTGCTCACCAGTTATCTCACTTACACTCTCCATTTTCGCTCAGAAAAACCTCGCCGCAGTCGCCGGAATTCTCTGCAAATTAACCGGAAGTTATCGCCGGAAAACCGAGTTCATTCCATCCCGTCTGCTTACCCAAAAATAAGATCTTAGAGTTCATACTGACATCACCCACAGTCACCTTAAACCCCTGATGAATCTCTGTCGCAAGAAATTTCACTCGCCGGAATTCTCTGCAAGTCGCCGGAAAACCGAGACTTTCATCTACACGGTAATTACCTCGACTTTTCTGTTTCATTCCATTATTAGACAAATTCTAACATCACTCCATCACCCAGAATCAACCCCAGACGACATTGCCGGATTTTCTGTTTTCGCCGGAAAACTTCTGGAATTTCCAGAAACTCGCTGTTAACCGGTATGATCATTTAAACCTACTGATAATCGTTACTCAGTAG
This sequence comes from Scalesia atractyloides, assembly GCA_947069175.1. Lineage (NCBI taxonomy): Eukaryota > Viridiplantae > Streptophyta > Magnoliopsida > Asterales > Asteraceae > Scalesia > Scalesia atractyloides. The sequence goes on from CAMTDV010000022.1 coordinate 3,270,850, forward strand.
TTCAATTTCACATCTAATCCATTCAAACTGTTAATTGATCCTAACAGAAGAAGTTCACAAAACAGAGCCGACGATCTTTGCCGGATTTCTGAAGAAGACGATCAGTTCGGTACAATCATTCCCCAAACCCTTTTCTGTTCAATACATTGCAATTGTTTATAAAGTTCGTTAAATTAATTTAACAAATAACAGCATGGTTAAGCATTGTCTGTGTTTTGAACGAAGAAGACGAAGTCGCTTAGGTTATAAGATTAATTAAAATCAATATTATGAACGGGTTAGACACACAGTCCAGCGGTGGACTGTGTGCAAATAAACACGCATACGTCCCGAGTTCGATCATTGACACACGCACACTCGCTTTAATAAAAATGTTCTTTTTAAAACAAACCGGATCCACACGCAGAATCATGTTAAGTATAATAAAAACCGGAATATTTACCAAGTTAGACACACAGTCCAGCGGTGGACTGTGTGCCAAACTAAACCACAGGTCCCGGGTTCGAGACATGTGGAGAGCACCGAGTCGATACCATTAAATCCTTTTTAAAATAAATGATTTTCGGATTAACTTAATTAGTGTATAAATATAATTAAAAACAGAAATATTTCGGGTTAGACACGTAGCTCAGTTGGTAGAGCTGCGTGCACGCGTACGGGAGGTCACGGGTTCGAGTCTCACCCAGCGCACATATACAAACGACCGAACCGGTCAACAATTCAACGGTCAACGGTCAACAAGTCAACGGTCAACGGTCAAAAATCAACATTTCTTTTTATTATTTTTATTTATTTATTTAAATTAAAAATCAATTAAAAAAACTTAAAAATAACATTTTTAAAGTTAGAAAATAGCCTTAAACTCACAAAAATATATCCAAAAATCCTACTAAAATTGATTATTAAAATCCGCTTATTTACCGAACCGTTATGTTATTATCTAGGTTAGTTTCTCTCGTGGTTAAATCCAATTTCGTGCGCACTCATCATCAATCCAAGAAATGCAACCACTGTGAGTGAATCTTACAACTCCTCTTTTTATTACACGTTTTGGGGTGTATCATGTGTCACTTAAACTAATTCGTTTATTCAAACTCGTGCCATACCATATTATGATTTAAACTTAGAATGTAAATATTGTTTGTAGTTATGTATTACATATTGTCAAGTTGTATGCAAATTATTTGTTAGGCCCATCAGTTCCTCGTGGGAGACGAGTTGAACAACGCGTGCCTTAAAACTCATTCATTAGGCCCATCAGTTCGTAGAACAACGCGTGCCTCAAAACTCATTCATTAGGCCCATCAGTTCCTCGTGGTAGACGAGTTGAACAACGCGTGCCTCAAAACAATCTATTATTGTATGTGTGTGCATTATTTAATATTAAGTGTTTTGTGAATAAGTTTACATCTATATTTACTCATGTGTGGTTATGCACTTTATTTTATAATCAATTCAATAAACTTGTTTAAATGTTTTTCATAGGATTCACTCGCCAACTTTTTGTTGATCCAAAAACCATTTTTACACATGATACAGGTGAACAGGATGAAGCAAGGAAAACATAGGAAATGCCTTAGAAGAAAACAATGAAGTCTAGAAAGATGTGTAGAACATGTTGTAATTATGATAGTATGATCTTCTTTAAATTGTAATAATAAATATGAAACGTTATAATAAATGTCATGAGCTTTGATGAAAACCCAATCATACCCCGATCACCCTTTTCCGCTGCGGGTCGTGGTGTGACACTCAGTTTCTCTCTCTAGTTGTTAGGGTTTGAGATCTTGTTGATCTCTGTTTGAGAAGATCTGATTGAAGATCTGTTGTATTATCTGTATCCTTTCTATGTTTTGATCAACTGATAGTTCATCAGTTGATCTGTGTATTGTTGTTATCTGTTTCAGATCTTACTTTGGTAAGATCTAGGGTTTGGGGGTGTTTTTGGGTCGGATAATCAATAAAAGTTTTGGTCACCGTTTTTGTCGCTATTCTTGTTGTTGTTGTTCATAGATCTGTATAATTGTTTGTATTACAAATTTCTACATGGTATCAGAGCTAATTAGCTCTTGATCTGTGTTTTTCCGCTGCAAAACTAACTAGTCTTTTGTTTGATTTAGGGTTATCTTGTCTCGTAAGGGTTCTGTGCTTGAAGCTAGGGTTTCATCGGTGTTTTTCTTGTTCTTGTTTTATCGATTGAAGGCTGTGTTGGTCTTTGTAATCGATAGTGGTTACAAAGCAAACTGACCAGTTTGTTGGTGTGGATCTTGTCTTCTGATCTGTTTATATAACCCAAGAAGGTTATAAAACAGATCTCTGCTAAGGAAGGAGTTAAACGCTTCTGTAAGTTAGGGTTTAATTTCTTTGTTAGTATTGGTTTTGATTAGTTGATGCCGGGGTAGTAAGGACCGGTTATACGTGTTCTTTATCTGGTTTGGTTTGTTTCATATAGCTTATTTGGCTCCTGAGTTAAGACATGTCTAGGCACTTTGAGTGATGAACCTGGAATCTTGCCCCTGACTCAGTTTCGCCTTAGGGTTTGTTGTGTGTAAGATCTTCTTGATCTTATATGTCTGTGATCGTCTGTTGTATTGTGTTTGTTTGATATATTCTATATTGTGTCAATATGAGCGATGTTGTTGGTACCTCTGCTACTCTTATAAGTAAGCTCGATATAGGTGATCCCCTGTTTCTTCACCCTAGTGATTCTAGTAATCTTACAATTGTCAGTATCAAACTTAAAGGGACTGAAAATTATAGGGTATGGTCTAGTGCTATGAAACTTGCCTTAGAGGCAAAAAATAAGTTTGGCTTTATAGATGGCAAATGTAAAAAACCTACTGATGATGTTGTGTTAAGTAGTCAATAGGATAGATGTAACTCAGTTTTGTTGACCTGGTTATTGAATTCTGTATCAGAGGAGTTGTATTTGGGTCAAGTTTTTTCTACTCTTGCTTGATGCTGTGTTAAGTAGTCAATGAGATAGATGTAACTCAGTTGTGTTGACCTGGTTATTGAATTCTGTATCAGAGGAGTTGTATTTGGGTCAAGTTTTTTCTACTCTTGCTTCTGAGGTTTGGTCTGATTTAAAGGAAACTTATGACAAGGTAGATGGTTCTGTTGTATATGACTTATATAAACGTATTAATGGTATTTCTCAAAATGGAACATCTGTTTCTGAATATTATCATAAACTGAACACTATGTGGAAACAATTTGATTCCATGGTTCAGTTACCTACATGTTCATGTGATGCTGCAAAAGATTATAATGATTTTTCAACTCTTACTAAATTGATGCAGTTTCTTTTGGCTTGGATGATGTATACCAGCCTGTAAGAACAAGTTTACTAACAAGAGAACCTCTACCTACTTTCAAAGTTGCCTTTTCTATTATTTCCAGAGAGGAATCTCATAGAAATAATAGTGCTAACTCAAAAGTTCAAAATGTTTCTTTTGTTTCAAAGTCTAATCAACAGTTTGACCCTAAGAAAAAAATTGTTTAGAGGACCTAACCCAAATCTGAAATGTACTAATTGTAATATGCTAGGTCATACTGTGGACCGATGTTATGAATTAGTAGGTTATCCCCCAGGGTTTAAGAAAAGGTTGGTCAGGGTAGAAAAAACACTTAATAGTAGGTCAAATTTATCCTCTGGTTCTTCTTTGTCTCCCTTCTCTGCTGAACAGATTGCTAAACTTCTGAGTCTTGTGAGTGAGAAAACAAATTCTGATCCTCAAAGTTCTAATATGGGAGGTAAGTCTGATTGTGTGAATGGTGGTTTCATTTGTTGTTCTAGTTGTGTAAATTTTGGTTTTGACTTTAACTGGATTGTTGATTCAGGTGCTAATCAGCACATGGTTAATACTGATAAGAATATGTTTAATTGTATTGATGTATCTGAGTTTGAGTTGAGAGTTTCTCATCCTAATGGTACTAATGCTAAAGTGTCTAAGATTGGGAGCATTAAATTGGTTGATGGTTTTGTCTTAAATGATTTGTTTTATGTTCCTGAGTATGGTGTTAATTTGTTGTCTGTGTTCAAACTTACCAAAGATAATAAAATTACTGTGGTATTTAATGAGAATACCTGTGTGTTACAGGATTTGAAGTCAAAGAGAATCCTGGTGACTGGTAATCAGGATAATGGGCTGTATTTTGTTAATAAGAGTGGTAATTCTGTTAATCTTTGGCATAGTAGGCTAGGACACCATGCAAGTCAAGTCCTAGCTGTTTTAAAAGATGACTTAGGTGTAAACAAAATTATTAATCAACCTTGTGAAATATGTCATAGGTCTAAACAGGTTAGAAAGTCTTTTCCTTTAAGTGATCATACTAAACATGTTGGTGAGTTAATTCATTTAGATGTTTGGGGTCCTTATAAGGTTATTAGTAGGGATGGTTATAGGTATTTTCTAACTGTAGTAGATGATTATTCCAGGTCTGTTTGGTGCTATTTGCTGAAAAATAAAACTGAAGTTTTTAATAACATACAAGCCTTTAATGAGTTAGTGTTGACTCAGTTTAAAAAAAGTATTAAAGTTTTTCGAAGTGATAATGGTAGTGAGTTTGTTAATTGTCAAATGAATGTTTTTTTGTAAAAACAAAGGTATCCTTCACCAAACTACCTGTGCATATACACCACAACAAAATGGTATTGTTGAAAGAAAACACAGACATCTTTTAAATACTGCTAGGGCTCTCATGTTTCAGGGTGGTCTTCCTCTTTGTTTCTGGTCTGATTGTATTTTAACTGCTGTGTATTTGATAAACAGGCTTCCTTCATCTGTGCTGTTAGGTAAAAGTCCTTATGAACGTATGTTTGAATTTAAACCCTCCTTGTCACATATTAGGAACTTTGGGTGTTTGTGTTTCAACACTATCTTAGATGATTCAGATAAGTTTTCCTTTAATGCTGAAAAATGTGTTTTAATTGGTTACTCCAATACAAAAAAAGGTTATAAACTGTGGAGTTTAGATAATAAAAAAGAATTCTATTCTAGAGATGTAAAGTTTTATGAAACTGTGTTTCCTTTTAAGTCTAAACAGTTAAGTAATCAAGAAGAAGTTGTGGTTGAAAATCTGAATCACTTGAATTTTTTTGATAGTCTTGAAATATTAACATCTTCTGTTCCTATTAATCCTAATGATGAAGAGGGGAATACTGGTTCTCATGAGATTTCTTGTGATGATCAGCAGCCAGTCCCCTCTACATCTGCCACCGCTAGTAGTGTTGAAATAAGAAAACATTCAGAAACTAGGGATGAGAGTAGTAGTGGAGGTGGATCTGGCAGGGCAGAGGTCACAGAAAGCTCAAATGATGAGACTATCCCATCTGAGAGAAATCAATTTGAACTTAGAAAGTCTAGTAGAGATGTTAGGTTACCAAAAGGTTTGAGAACTTTGTTATGAATAGCAGGACTAAGTTTGGCATTGAAAAAGTTGTTAATTATTCTTGTCTTTCTATTGATAATTTGTGCTTTGCTACCTCTCTGAATAAGACCATTGAACCTAGTAGTTTTGAGGAGGCTGCTGATGATCCTAGGTGGGTTGAGGCCATGAACAAGGAAATGGAAGCCTTGTTCAGGAATAATACATGGGTCTTGGCTGATCTTCCTGTTAATAGGAAGGCCATAGGTTCTAAGTGGTTCTTTAAAGTCAAGTACAAATCTAATGGTGAAGTTGAGAGATTCAAAGCTAGGTTAGTGGCAAAGGGGTTTAATCAAAGAGAAGGCCTTGACTTTGGAGAGACCTTCTCTCTTGTGGTAAAAATGGTTACCATTAGATGTTTAATAACAATTGTTGTACAAAATAGTTGGCCAATGTACCAACTGGATGTTGATAATGCTTTTTTGTATGGGAAAATTGATGAGGATGTTTATATGAAACTTCCCCCAGGTTATTATTCAAATAATGAAACCAAAGTGTGTAAGCTTGTTAAATCTTTGTATGGGCTTAAACAAGCCCCTAGAAAATGGAATGAAAAGTTAACAAGTGTGTTAATTGAAATTGGTTTTGTTCAGAGTAGGTGTGATCATTCTCTGTTTGTTTTATGTAAAAGCTCTGTGTCTATGGCGTTACTTGTGTATGTAGATGATATCGTTGTTACTGGAAATTCTAAATCTGAGATTGATAGAGTAAAAAAATTGTTAAGTGATAGTTTTAAGGTTAAGGATTTAGGAATTTTAAAGTATTTTCTTGGTATTGAAGTATTATATGATAAAAATAATGTGTGTCTAAGTCAGAGAAAATACTGCTTAGAGTTGTTAAGTGAGTTTGGGTATTTGGGATGTAAACTAATAAGTACACCTATTGAACAAAGTTATGTTGTGACATCTAAAGTTGGAAATAACCAACAGGACTTGAAAAATGTAACTGGCTTTCAAAAATTGATAGGCAAACTAATATACCTTTCTTTAACTAGACCAGATATTAGTTATGCTGTTCAATTTCTCAGCCAGTTCATGCATAAACCAATTGATGTTCACTTGAGTATTGCACTAAGATTACTAAGGTATTTAAAACAAAGTCCAGGTAAAAGGCTTTGGTTCACAAAATCTGACATGTTAAACTTGTCAGGGTATGCAGATTCTGACTGGGCAAAGTGTTTGTCCACCAGAAAATCTGTAACTGGGTTTTGTATTTTCTTTGGAGAATGTCTTGTTTCTTGGAAAAGCAAGAAACAAAGTACAGTCTCTAGATCAACTGTAGAAGCAGAGTATCGTGCAATGTGTCCTGCTACTTGTGAGTTGATATGGTTAAAAAACTTGTTAAAAGAATTAGATGTTGAGTGCCAGTTACCTGTTGATATATACTGTGACAGTCAAGCTGCTATATCTATAGCAGCTAATCCTGTCTTTCACGAGAGGACAAAACACTTTGAGCTTGATTTACATTTCTTAAGGGAAAAGTTGCAAATGGAGTGAGTAATACTGTTAAAGTTGATTCTGAGAATCAATTGGCAGATTTGTTTACAAAAGGTTTGGGATTTGTTCAACATCAAGAGTTTTGTAATAAAATTGGTCTGGTTGACATGTTCTCCCAATTGAATGAAGGGGGTATGTTAAAATAACTCATTCAGTTGGTATTATGTTTGTTATGTATGGTTATAATTCTGTTTGTGAGTTGTTGTCAGGTGTTGTTAAATGAATGGCTTTCAAGTCAATTGAGGAAACTTAGTGGATCTGAATGAAAAGTTATTGTGGTCGTGATTAAAAGAAAAGAAGCTCAGGGGTGCAAAGTGGAACATAACAAATATCTGGGTATAAGTTGGTGGAGTTGTTCTGTTGGCGTAATACCGACTCAATTATCACTCTCAGTTTCTCTCTCTTGTTTCTCTCTCTAGTTGTTAGGGTTTGAGATCTTGTTGATCTCTGTTTGAGAAGATCTGATTGAAGATCTGTTGTATTATCTTTATCGTTTCTATGTTTTGATCAACTGATAGTTCATCAGTTGATCTGTGTATTGTTGTTATCTGTTTCAGATCTTACTTTGGTAAGATCTAGGGTTTGGGGGTTTTTTTGGGTCGGATAATCAATAGAAGTTTTGGTCACCGTTTTTGTCGCTATTCTTGTTGTTGTTGTTCATAGATCAGTATAATTGTTTGTATTACAAATTTCTACACACCTACAACAGACCGAAGCGCAATCCAGATGGGATTCAGTGCAGTTCAGCTGGTGTTTGCAGTCCATTGTCTCGAACACGCCCCCGCCCCAAGACTGCTGCCGCAGGCTCAGGGGCCAGCAAGCTTGTCTTTGCCGCGAAACAAGGGACCCGACATTTGGTGGCTACCTTAGACATCCCGGTGCCAGGAGGGTTGCCACCGCGTGTGGTGTGAAATTCCCTAGATGTAACTGAGTGTGGTGGCTGATGGTGGTGAATCATGGGTTGTTTGCTACGTTGTTGATTATAATACGTACCACTTTTGGTTTTTTGTTTGTTCTCTGTGATTTGGTACGTTTTGTGTTAATTTATATTATATGACTTGTTATTTAATAAAAAGTAATTGATCTTTTACAATCTGTGGGATGTTGTAACAAGGTTATGTTAGTGATTTAGTAAACCCTATTAATAAATCTTTGTAATAATATGTATGTATGTGTTGTTTGGAGTTGCTATTTTCTGTGGATAAATCTCCTGACAAGTATTGGGTCTTAATTTTTGTACCAACACCTAATAATTAATTTTTTAATAAAAAAATTAAATAACATTTAGAACATTATATATAAATATTATACATTATATCTAAAGATCACAATTTTGGAAAAGGAAAATAAATGACTAAAAGATAACTTTAAGATGAATTGTTACAGTAATATAAATAATATTATTAATAATTTTAATGTTAGATTAATAGTAACAAAATAGGTGTAATTTTCTTTTTAATTAATTATGTATAAATTTAATAAAAGAATCATTAAATTATTATTTTGGTCAATGCATGGTAACGCCGGTGGTTTGTTAATTCGGAGCCCTATGTTCACAGTGAGAAAACTTTATGCATTACCTATACCCGGTTGAAAGATTAAATACGTAACCTGTATTTTTATTTTTTCATATGAAACACGTATAAAACTTTATTCACTATTTATATGTGGTTGAAAGATTAACTATATACCTTATTATATATTATAGAGAGAGAGAGAGGTAGGTAAGAGAATCCTGTAAAAACGGCCCAAAGTGTAACAAATATTATAGGGATAACATGTGACCTCAATTTAAATTAATTCAAAAGGGTAAACAAATATCGTATTCCTATAATAATGGATGACGGTTATGAAAGATTATCAATTAATTAAATCAATGAGAAACTTTATTTGTTATCTATATCCGGTTGAAAGATTAACTATGTACCTTTTATATATATATATATATATATATATATATATACACACACACTCATGTGAAATGTATTCACTTCAACTCAAAACAGAGTCGTATCTCGTAATTCAAATATCTCACGTTAACAAGTTGTCATAAATGGGTTACATATATAGAGTGTAGACGTTTAACTTCACAAAACATATATGTTAGTTTATTGTTAAACGAGTTGATAGATTGACATGTTTTTTTGACGAGTTAAACATGTCAGACTAAATATATAGATTTTAATTATTAAAAAAAATAAATACCAGTAAACAAGTTAGTTATGAAACTTATATTGACACGAAAACACGATTATTTTTTTATGTAGAGTTCGTGTTTGGGTCTTTACAATGACATTGTCATTGTCATTTGTGACGTCCAATTCATTTTTTTTCACGGCATTTTCTATGTCTACCAATTTTTAAATCACATAAAATATATAGATTTCAATTATTAAAAAAAATAAATACCAACCACTATTTCAAATTTGTGAATAAAAAAATTACATCGTCAAATAATGTTGTTTGTTTGTCTTCCAAAATCGTTTTTTTTTTCAAATATCAAAAGTCTCATGACGTGCAAAATCAATATGTTTGGTATTTTGCGCTTAATGAAAGTTCTATTTGACTTGGTCCGCATGTTTTTAGGATATATTTTCGGCAATCTATCACTTATTTTATACATGGGTTTGTCCAAAGACTTTAAACTTTGTCAAAAATCTCCTAATTTTTATATATTATTTATTTTGACTTTACTTTAATTACACGTTTTGTCTTCACAATAAAAACCAAAAAAAAGTCTTATTTAAGAACCTATAAAAATTTTTTAACTAAAAAACGAAAAGGAGAAAGTTGATGATCAGTATCAAATCAGATTTATAAAAAACGATCTATGTTTTTGAAATAGTTTTTACACTAAAATCACATAGGCAAAAATATTTTTTATTCAATGTGTTGTTTAATTACTATTTTTAGTGTTAAATCGAAAGGTTTGTCTAAGACGGTTTATCACATAATGAATGTGAAGACCATGCAGGTGGAAAACTTTTTTATATCATGTATAGTTAAGATATCATATATTAAGTATATAATCTTGTCTCACCATATACTGTTATCAGAAAAAAAAATAAATAAATAAATAAAATAAGATGCCAATATATGAAAAGACTAGCTTTTTATGAAAACTACTTTAACATATAATATTCACCGAATAAAGATAGTTTAATTTATTATAAAAGTTTAGGTCATATTCATGAATCACGGTCTCTAAACTCTCCCCATACATTAGGAGGTTCAGGACAGGCTTTACATGACCTAGTGGGTTCTACGGGTTTCACATAAACATCATTACAACTTATTCAAGATGTGATTATGGGTTCATTCCTAGGTTTGTGAACCCATGTTGGATAGAAATGTTCGGAAGTGTTTTTCATTTATTTTAGTTTTTTTAAAGATGATACGGGTTCTAAGACAGATGTCTCCTCCCTTTAGGGTCGGAGCATGTTCAAATAAGGTATCATTCTGTTGTTTTGCTTCATGTGTTCAAATGAATTCAAAGATGGGTGCCCTATCCACCTTTATATAACTTAATTTTGATACACGTGTGACCTAATACTAATGACGTGGTAACGATAAACACTTAATTCTCCGCTTCAAAACTAGCACTCCGCCACGAACAAGATCCTAAGAGGAAGAAAAGTTGGATCTTCTCCGTCCCTTATTTTTTTTACAAACCAGATCGACATTTTCAAAGTGGTCATCCTAAAATTTCTTGCACACAAGGATATTTAGGGTTTAGATGATATTTAGGATGGTGAGCTGAATCTCATCAATGATAATAAGCTCATTAGGGATATCATCAACGTATTTTGGATGAGAGAAATATTAAGATGGGTGTAGTCTTTGAAAGGCTTCACTAAAGTAGTCAAAAACAATATCATGACCTTCTTAAGATGGGTGCAGTCTTTGAAAAGCTTCACTAAAGTAATCAAAAACAATATCGTGACCTAAAAATCAGATGATATTAAATTATAGAAATGGACAAGATTTAACATAGTTTGATAAAAGTACAAAGTTATAGAATTAAACCACTTTCAAGTGTATTGTCACTTAATTTTATTTATAAAAAAGAAACATATTTTCTATGGAATACTAGAATAGTTCTACAGTAGTGATTTCTTGTTTCTTGAGACAGTCTTACGATACTAAAAAGTACTGATTAGAGTTAGTATTTAAGATAAATATAGTAGTGTCCCATTCAATAGAAAATTATTGAAGTGAAAAAAAATCAATTTCTCGCCATTATGCATTTAGGACGATAAACTAAGGATCAGGTAAAATGTGAATCTGATAAATTAGTTTCTAATAATTATGAAATTGATTAGAATATCACCGTAATTATAAGTAGATTTTATGATTCTTTATGGATTAAATGAGAAGTTAGAACAGATCAATCTATCTTATTGAGTCATTTGAAGGGCTATACTGAAATAGAGTCTCTGTTGGAAGCATATTGATGGCACACGCAAATGTAAAGTGTTGTAACGAGAAATATATGAAAGACACCTTTCAAGAAAAACAAATATATGAAAGATGCTTTACTCATAAAAATTAAATGTTATTAAAAAAGAAAAGGAAATTTTCGTTTACAAATTTTATTTTATTTTATATATCTACAGATGCCATTGAGGGGAATAGTGACAGATAGCTGCCATTGAGTAGAATAACGTTAGGCAGTTGCATGACACTTTCCTATTGATCCAATCAAATTATGATTTTGCTCCGTTTAAATTTACAGTTTTTATTGGTTTTTTTCTTCTAGCCTAATAACGTTTTTAGCCTCAGCTCAAATTTATAGTTTTGCCACTATTTTTGTTTTTTTCCTATCAAATTACGATTTTGCCTCAGGATAAAATTTGTTTCAGTGTTTTTTTTTGACAAAACTATTGTAGTGGTTTGTTTTAATTGGTTGACTCAATGTAACTTTTATTCGTGCCAAGCGGTAGTTTTTCCATCGTTTTAGTTTTTTCTTTTTGGAAAAAGTATGGTACTGTTTTGTTTTAGTTGGTTGACTCAATGTAATTTTTTTGAAATTGTATTATAAATAGTATGTACAAGTAACCAAAAACTAATATACATATTATGAGAAAGAAACATTTGAATTGATGCCCTGCAACGCGAGTCGAAAAAAAACTAGCAGTATACATCATACCAAGTTTCTCACATGAATAGATAAACAATAAAAATAAAATCTTAGGTGGGAGAGATTATAGGAGCTTGACCCACAAAGATTGAAAAGTAAAAGCTATAACCCTTAGGTAGACCACCAACAACATTAAGTTAGACAAGTTATTAGGATGGTATATTACTTTGAATTTATAATATTGTTTGTAAGTTGATTTTTAATCTTTGAAAAATTTGTTAGTGATTTTTCACACAAGTGGTGCGACTTTATAGATCATATGCGTGCATCTTTTACCAATTTACCATGTGTTCAGATTGATTTCTTATGATATGAAAAAATCAAACATAGTGATGGTTGTAACAAAATGATTAGACTTATGTGTGTGTAATCTTATTAATACTTATTAGACAATGTTTTATTGATAGAAAAACATGAGTGTAACATGGAATCGACGGTGAAGATGGAAAATAGAAAAAAAAAGTTATGAAACAATTAATAGTATCTCAACGATGTAATCAAAATATAATTAAGAAATAGATATTCCTTCTTTTATATTGATAGATTGATCATCCAATAACCAATAAAATCCATTATATAAATCTTTGGTATTAACAATAAGTACAAAATGAAGAAAATTCCAATGGTAAGAGCTAGAAAATTAATAATCAAAATTGGTCTCTTAATTTATAACATTTTCATTTTGATTATCAACTTCTTGTATGAAAAAAATAGCACATTTTCTTTTATTAATAATACAACCTCATTAAAAATCTTGTTAAAAAACCTGCAAATGAAAATCATAGGTAGACAAAAATAATGCATTTTCTTTTATTAATAATGCAACCTTATTAAGGGAAAAATTAGCCGTTAAAAATGTTGATATAGGAAATATCTTGGTAAACGACCTTGTTGAACAACACTACTAGAACATGTTTTCACTAGTGAAACATCATCAACGAACCAATCTAACAATGATAACAGATGGATCACCTGTAAAAAACAAAAGGCCCAAAATTACAGAAAAACTAAATTCTTAAAATCTATTTGTGATCAGTTGGTAATAACTTATTGATCATCAATGAAAGGTTGCATGATGCAAAAAGTAAAAAGGGAAACAATTTTAGGTTCACTAGTAATATGTGGTCAGTGGCGGATCCAGAAAATCTTCGTAGGGGTAACGTTTTATAGAAAATGGGTAACGAAATCAAAAAATGTCAAATTTCTCAAAAAATTACACTACTGTTGGAGCGTCAAGGGGAAGCGGAGGCTACCCCTACCAATAAGGTAGGTCCGCCCCTGTATGTGGTAACTACCTACATATTCTCGACAAAAAAACAAAGCCCAAAAATGAAAAGAAAAGAAATAAATTGAATTATGCATGACTTGTCGGTGATTGCTTATGAATTAGATTTTGGATTAACTAAATACTTGTAGATCAATTATGTTGTTCATTAAGCTTCTGCTATGTTAAAATATGATAACAAGGGCAACACACACGTGAATATATTGTAAGCTATAGAAAATGATCTAGGGTGAAGGTTACTAAATACTTTTATAGACAATGATTTTATAAACACACACCATATTGTCGCTTGATTTAACTTGATAAACGGCTATCGTGCAATCCTTTTGTAGATCATGAGATAGGAAGAACTTTGACAATGTATGTTTTTTTGTTCTGTCACATTTGATGTACCATTCCTTATGTTTAGCAATGTCGCATTAACAAAACACATTTTTACTAGCTCCAATTATCAATACACATCAAGTTTAAACCCATTAACCAAGTGTTATACCCTTTATGAATAAACCCTGTGGGTTCTCTAACCAGACCGGCTCACAAGTCGACCTGCCACCATCCATTTAATCTAAAATTTGTCGTTCTAAAAAAAGAAATACAATATTAGTTTAAATGGAAAATCATAACAAAACACAATTATATAACCATTTATCTTTGAACGGTTAATCTTACTCCTATACACATAATCCTGTATTATTCCATCTTATCCACATTGCATATATAATTTAATTTGTTTGAACGTTGAATTAAACAATAGATGCGGTTTGCTTAATTGACCAAGAAAAAAAAAATTAGAAGAAAATAATATATCACCGACAAAAGATGGGACGGTACGCTACATTTGATTTACAAATAATATTTAAAAGAAAATATACGTGGGAGGTGCCTTCTTGCCCCACCAAAACCCATTACGTATTACGTGCATGCCATTATTTCTTAACGTACATTGTTTATAAGATCTTGGTAGGAAACTTTTATATATAAATTTTTAGATTTAAAAAAACAAGGATGATACCAATAAATTATGTGACAACCGCAAATTTTCTTTCTTAAACATTAGCGACACTATCCAGACATTACCGATACTAATAAATTTTCGGGACGAAAATTCTTTCAACAAGGGGATGATGTAACACCCGATATTTTCAGGTTAACACTGTTAACATAAACTTCGTTATCTCAAACATTCAATCATGTATTACACTTGACTAGGGTTAATTAAGGGTGTCAGTTATTACAAAAAAATTCACATAGCGGTAATCAGGATAATTACCGGATCACACACGAGTCTTGTTCACCGAAAGTTGGTGGATTAACAAACTAATATTTCAAACATATATCTCTAGTATAATTTATGTTGAATTATATTTTAAATGATCTCATGCTCGAATTGTTAACCGTTATTTAAGAGGTTTGAGATTTATGTGCAATATATAATATATGTAGCTTGCGTTAAAAATTTAGAAGTCTTGGGAAGGTTTTATTTAATTGGTTTAGAAGACCCAGTAGATTGTTTTAAATGTAACCTCGTTACGAAACGTACTAAAACAAAACTAGAAACCTATAGCTTTGGGAACAAGGGATCTTTTGGATGAAACTTGAGGGGCTAGATTGAAATTATTATTATGTATAACATTTGAGTTTATCATCGCAACATGAATGAGAGTTAAGGAGGTCATTGTGAAACTTTGCAATCATTCATCATTCTCTTAAGAAACCCTACAGCCGTAAACAAAAGCTCTCAAACTCAATTCTTTTTCTTTTGCTCATTCATTGCGACTTCTATTCTATTAACTTGTTAACTTCGATCCCCCAGTTCTGTAGAAACTAGTTGCGGTGTAGTATGGGGAGGTAGACGCCATTGTTTTGACCATTCAAGGATTCAAGGGCAACCGCTAGAGCGATCGGTTGAAACTTTTCACGACATGTGATCCCGGCATGTCGCTCATTGTTTTTACTTATCTATTAGGTGTGTCGTGAGGATTTAGTAGGGGTGTGTGGGGTTGATTTACGAATGGGAACAACCAGAATCGTGTTCTTGGTATTAGTGGTGTTCGGCGCCTGGAAGGAGGTAGAGGGAGGCATTCCGTGGTGGTTTGTGATTCAAAGGAGCGATAGACGAAGTTATGGCGGCTGATACGAGTAGCGATTAGGAAAGACGGACGATGAGTTTGTGATCTTGACTCCCTACCTCAACTCTCAGGTGATCTCCGTTTCCGTTTACGCTATATTTGTTTCGGTTTGCAAGGGGCAAGGGTTCGAGTATTGGTTGGATTGTGGAGATGATGAACAAGGGTGGTGGTCACCATTTTGGTTAGGGTGATGACAGATGATGGTGGTTCGGATCTCGGTGGTGGTTGTAGTTTGGAGTTATGGTGATGATGGCAGTGGCGTAGTGTGACGAAGATGATGTTGACGTGGGTGGGTTGCGTTGGTGGTGAAGGTTGATGTGTGGATGTCGATGATGGCGTAATTTCCGGTAGGATTTACGGCCATGCTGACTATCGGCTAAGTTGGATATAAGCTACTATGGCTCAAAGAGAATGTGATACATCGTATTAGATTCGTGCATAGGGATTTCAAAAGGAGGTTGAATTAGGCTAACAAAGGAAAAACATTGATGCATGTCAACATGTACTGGGTCTTAAATTGAAATATAAGTTTAGTTAATGGAAGCTTAATAATAAAGAATGTTGTAACAAATTATGGTAAGCACGGAAGATGCTCACAAGAGAGTTGAAGCACATAGATGATGACTTAATAATACTTTCATGGTTACGTGGGGGTGTGCAGTGGAGTTGTATGTGTGTGTGTGCATGAAATAGAATGAATGGAAGTTTCGTTCATGGGATAAAGAAGATGGTTCTTTCATAATATGGTATTTAATGAGATGACGTAAGATGATGATAAGATTTATAAGGTATGCTTACAATTAGAAAAGGTGTGGTTGTGATTATATACACACATTATTGGAATAATGAACAAATGTATGGGATCACACATCTCAATATACTCACGGTTGGGTTAAAGAAAGAAAGTAACAAACAAGATAGCACCCAAGCATGTCAAGAAAGTCAAAAGTGTCCATCTCGTATGAAAGAAAAAGAAGTAGGCAAGCAGGTTAATTAATTTAAGCAAGTAAGCAAGTAGGTGATCATGTCTATACGATAATTTAGATGATAATTTAGAAATCTAAGACAAAGTTACCAAGCAAGCATACACCTTAATCATTCAACCAAGCTAAGCTAGCATGCACCTTATTTCTCTTTCTTAAATTTTGTTGGTTCTGAATGTTCCAAGAGATTAAGCTGGTTATTGATTTTGATGCGTGCGGATGATGATGGTGAACTATTATGGTTTCGTAAGGTGACTGATGCGAAGATGTTGGCGGGTCGGGTTACATGTTGTTTGTTTGAATGAATTGTAACCATGAGTTATTCGGTGACATATTCCGGGAGGCGCTACAAGACGCTTAGCTTGTGGATTTTTTTGAAGCTTCGCCATTGAGCACGAGAAGGTTGGATATTTCAAGCATCGGTGATTGCTTGTCTCTATTTCTTATTTGGAGTATTATGCTTGCACACCAGGTGCGTTCACGGCCCCTACTCTTTTAAATATTTTAAAACACAGGGGAAGAAAGCATGCACTATATTACGGTAAAGTAATGTCATAACGTTACGGTAAGGTAACGTCACAACTGTTAGAGTTTTTGTTATATTAGTGATGGTCACAAAGTAGCATTTATCATCTGTCAGTCCCCTTAAAACTTACGATGCCGTTAGTATTGGATTATAGCGAGGGAATTTTTAATAGTACTACTGGGCCCGACAAGCCCCACTCGAGCTGGTCGCGCCAGCTAGACCGAACGTTGATGGTCACGGGTGTAGAATTTGCCTAACACTTAGCCTTGGTTGGTGATAGACCTGGCACAACAGGGGCAATAACGTCAGCTTCGGATCGAACACTTTGTTGACGTAACTTAGGTTAGCTACCTACAAATATAACAAGTAACAGATAAACACTACAACTTACTGTTTCGGGTTTGAAGCAGTGGAAAACTTTTGAGAAACAACTTACTTTATAACTGTAACCTAAAACCTGTGAACTCACTCATCATTATGTGTTGACACTTGTTCTTGTATGTCTTTCTCAGGTTGCTAAGGTAGCATACATCAGGACTAGGATGCATTATAGAGTCGCATTGATTTCATCAAATATTTAGAAACAACTTTAAATTACATTAACTATTTTGGTTTTGTAATTGTTACGCTTCCGCAACTCAATTCTATAAACAGTATTTTCTCATTAATGAGTAAACATGAATATTTTTAAACTCATGTAGTGGTCGTTTAGTATTACTAATGACTGTGATCCTGGTTTGTCACGCGCCTCGCGTTAGAACTCCGCACGTGGAATTTGAGGGTGTGACAAATTATGAATGTATAAAACTAATCAAAGTAGGTGAGTTTAACCTTTGTTTAATATCAATTATATAATTGTCTTTATCTGCTCGTCTTCTAATTTTAATTATATTAAACTAGTAAGATTACACGCGCTATGCAGCGGGGTCTCTGTCACACTCCGGATTTCCAACCCAAATCCATACACTGGTGGACCCGGGTGGGGAGTATCATGACGTCAGTTGATAATCATCATAGTCAATTAAACACGGCACAGCGGAAGTCTTGGAGTAAAATTACTATTACAAACCGAATATTCGAAAATACAAAATAATATACAGGCTCGTAATAGAAGATCCACAGGCGGATCATAAATTGTACATGGAAAGAATATAAAACAGATTTTGGGCAGATTTAGGATTTGCAAGATCCTCTATCACTACCGAGCACTTCCGGCCTATTTTCGTATTATACCTACAGGTTAGTCTTTTGAAAATACGTCAGCTTTCGCTGGTAAATACACCTAACTGACTCATTTTGAAAACATTTCAAAAACGTTTTAAGTGCGTATCAGCATAAAATCTTTTTATAACTTGGGTTAATTGACCATCCAACCTTGTTAACAGATTTACATGTTTGTCGTACATACGGGGCCCGGTACGGAGACCGAGACACAATTAACGTACACACCACTTTGGACTCACGAAGGAGTCAATTCCTCCCAACCTTGTGGGAATGCATAATTGAGCGTCTATCGGGTTTATGCCTACACCCGCGCTTAGGTCGTGGCCGTTTCTATTGTAATGAGCCAAGGATATCTAGGACACGGTAGTTAACCCCCGATGTTTAAGTTTATAAAAAATAACTGAATTAAACAGAATATGCGGATTTATTATTCCCGAACCGGCGTTTGTTTGATCCCATTTCCGAACAAGCGGTAATAATTTACCGTAACCCAAGCCCATATAGGGGAAATAAGTCGAGAGTATTTACCTAAGCTAGTCTTCTTTTAATTTTAATAACTCAGCCGTATTCAAAATGAGCTAAGTGCAGATAGCATTTACCGGCAAGTCTCTAGTCTGGATTATGACATAAACTAACCAATTAAATACTAACGGTCTTATTTAAGTCATTGACTTAGACCGACTAGCGTAATAGATCAAAACGTATGACGCTAGATTAAACGATGATTGGATAGAATGTAGTTTAATCCCAACAAGTACCTTGACTTGTATAATATGGGTAAACTATACACATTCTGGATTTTGAAACTTAAATGACAAGGTTAAACCCGTTTCAGTTAATTTTCGTAAAGTAGTTACATATACGTAACTGTGCGCCTATTAGCGATATCGGGTAACCGGATAAGTCATGGACAAGTTCTATATTCCATTATATTTTTAATAAGTTATAATATCAGTAGGATATCAAGTTATATGTCCGTCAATGTTTTAAAACGAAACTACGCCTCATAAGGGCATTTCGGTAATTTTATACCGTATAAAAGGAACTTGAATATAATTTAATGTTATAGCTATAAGTATTCTGGAAAAATACTTTATTTATGATTTAATATCAGTAGGATATCAATTATATGTGTAAATTATCTTTTATGACCGAACTATGCACTGAAGGGGCATTTTGGTCATTTTACACATAGTTTATAAATTATTTGGGATTCTGAGTTTATAACATGTACCTATTGTAAATATGTTTAAAATTAGTTTTAAAATCAGTAGATATCAAGTCTTGGTCAATAATATGGTTTAAAACCATACTATGCGCCTAAATGGCGCTTAGTCGTAAAATGGCGTCCTTATGCGATTTTCACAAAAACTGATGTTAAGTTCAGATTAAAATGTCTTAGATATGTTATTTAATATAACATATTAGTAGGTAAAAGATTTACCTTGAAAAGATTTGATTGAAACTAGTTTATGAGCCACAAGGGCTAAAATCGCCATTTATCGACATAGTTTTGCTTGAAAACTCAGTTTATAACTTGGTTTAACATCCCAAATAATCCTGCTTATAATATTACATCAGTAGAAAACTCACTGTCAAGTTCGTTACCATTTAAAACCTTGTTTTATACAAAAAGGGCATTTTGGTCAAAAATGGCATAATTATAGAACTTGCGCATAAACATGGATTCTGATTATGATCATGTAATATAACCTCATAGGGTTATGCTACACTATTTTACGATCATAATGTAACTTTAGATCAGTAGGTAACTAATCTAAATCGGGTCCTAATCGAAAGTCAAAGCAGAAGTCAAACTTCACGACTTTCGGTTGCGAATCGACCCTAGAACTGAAATTGACGAGCCAAACATGTTCTTACATGTTCTAATAGTTATTACCAACTTGTTTAAGTGTGAAAACAGGTTTCTTAACACATATATAAGATCAATTTATGATTTTTCTGAAAAATGGCATGTTTGATTTTTTATTATCATAACTTTGACCCGTCAATTGGTCTAGCAAACGTGATCTTCAGGAGGTGCCCTTTATAGGGATTAAAACCTACCTTATTACGATCACTTAGCCATGTTCATTTCGAACAATGGCTGGACCATAATGTTCTTAACCGAAAGTCAAAGCGTTTTCCGAAAATGCTTGACTTTTGGCTATAAAAGTCTATAAACGAAATGCACAAAGAATGAACACTTACCAATGATTCCTAGGGTGCAAAAGAACTATGTTGGATGCTCTCTTTAGCTAGGAACTTCCAGAGGAGGGAGAAGAGTGAATAAATAAGAAAGGTGCAAGTTGGAATGTGAACTTAAGCACCTATTTATAGTTGGAGAACTCAAAGGAGGTGAAGCCAGGTGTTTAGGGGTGTAAGAGGAAGCTTACAAGTGTCCTAAAACGTGGCATAGCAGTTTGGGAAGCCATGGTTTCGATTTAATGGTTTTGTGGAGTTTTACTTGGCTGCTAAACAACTTTCTGCAGCAGACCCTTTCTCGCGCCCCGCGAGAGACCCAGGCCAGGTCTCTCGAGGCCCGCGACCGCCTCTTGGCCAGTTTTAAAGTTTGACACTTTTAACCCCTTAACTTTATAAAGCTTCTAAAAACATTTTTAAACACCTTTTTGGCACTTTTAGCCCTCCGTAGCCAAACTTGGCATACCCAGGATTATGCCCGGACATTGTTGAGCTCTCGGTTCGTTAAAAGGTCATTCAGAGGTATAAATTAACATGTTGAAACTTTTAATCCCTCCATCATCCAACTTTCATATAATTACAAAATTGAACCCTCTCGTCCAACAAATGTCACGTATGAGAGTTAGGACTTCGCGAAGGATCACTCAGAGGCTTATTATAAGCATGTTGATTCTGATGTCACTCAGAGGCTGGGCATGTTGACATATCAGTCACTCAGAGGCCAAGTTTTAAGCATGTTGACATATCAGTCACTCAGAGGCTAATGATTTAAGCATGTTGACATATCAGTTACTCAGAGGCTTATAATTTAAGCATGTTGATATATCAGTCACTCAGAGGCTTGTATTTATGCATGTCGACATCGGACCGTCACTCAGAGGCTCAGTTTGAGCATGTTGACGCCTTTAGTCCTTATTGGTCTTTAACAGACTATATTTAAAATACAACACGTGTCACTATACTATCGGACACGATTTTATAGGGTGTTACAGTCTCGGCCGATATCTATTTTGATTTCATATATAAACCGAAAGAAATATGCTTAAAACAATATAAAACATGTTTTACATCAACCGAAAAGCACAAAAATAAATTTAAATTTGACAACGAGTCAGACATAGTTAAATTAATTGTCAATGGAAGTGTAAACTCTATCTTAAATATAACTTTAATAAAAAAGGAACCTTAAACTAAAACACTAAATATAAATAAAAGTAAAAATATAAAACTAATAAAGTCAAAAAAATCAAGAAAGAAACAAAAAAAACAAACATAATTAAAACAATATTCACAGAACTTGCTAATTGTAATTTATGTCAAAACGTAGACCAACTTGAATTTATATTAACACGTACATAAAAAATAAGCACATAAGAAAATTTTACGACGCGACGTTGCAGCGGTGTTGGAACGTAAAGTGACTCGAATTTATATCGTCTAGTGAAACGTATTATATTTGACCCAACTCGTTTACAAACAAAATTTACGTCAAAGTGTAGAACAACTAAAAACATACATAAAAATATGCAAGAAGATTTATAATATTTAACCCGACTCATTTTCAGAAGAAAAAAATTGTGTCAAAACGTAAACTAACTAAAAACGTATATAATAATAACTATAAAACATATTATATTTGACATAACTCATTCTTGAGAAAAATTTACGTCTAAACGTAAATTAATTTGAATTTATACCATCACACACATAAAATAAACACATAAAACTCGAATAAAAAGTTCTTAAAAAGTTAAAGGGGTGTAAGTGTCAACGCTGATAATTGAAAGGTATAAATATACAAAATCAAAAAAGACAAAAAAGATCAAAAAGCAAATCAAAAAAGATAAAAGACATAAAAAAACCTCAAAAAGGAAGTTACTATACAACACCTTTGTAAATGTAAGAGTACTAGTAAATTTTCCCGCACGTTGCGGCATGTTCGAAATATAAAGTAACTTGAATTTATACCGTCTAATTTAAACGTATTATATTTGACCCAACTTATTTCTGAACAAAACTTACATTAAAACATAGAATAACTGAAGAAGCACCGATTGAACCTAGGTATATCCAGAGAAATATAAGTTACAACCAAGGTATTTCTGTATAAAGGGCTGTTCTTTCACTTTGCTCTCCAGGGTGAACTCACTTAAGCTGATCTGCAAAACTAGCAGCGCCGTTAGTCTCGTCATAGGGAAATGGGTGGTTCTCTCTGTGACCACACTCCGGCGTGAGAATAAGTACTTGGGGATTGCAAGTAAGGTAACAAGTAAGTTGGTATGTGATTGGGTATATGAACCTGTTTTACCTGAAGATCCAATACTTATTTATAACCGAAAAGATGTGTTCAGGAGATGGGCTGGTGGGCCTTGGGCCCGGCCCATACAGCCAGAGACATCCATTTTGTCCCTTTGCGTCAGATATTAAATGTTCCTTGTAGGAGGAGAATTAATGTCCTGTGTCAGGAGGTGTGTGTTGTCGGATGTTGAGTGGTGCCACGTGTAAGGGCAGGCGTCTCTGGTGTCGGGCCTACTGCCAGCCGAAAGTGAAGAAGGTGGAACAGTCACTGGAAGAGATATGGTTAGTGTGCAGTCTGACGTCTATATTACTGTACATGCGACACTGTCACACGCAACCTGTCGATCAACCCTTGATCACAGTTCTGCCACTCTATACCCTTTTGAGTATGGTCAACACCTCTTAGCGCTTACTCCTTCTGCGAGGCTTTTAGTGTTTTTCCCGCCAGCGCAGGGTGTCAGGGGTATATCCTTTTGTCCCAAGACTATGAGGTGTTCTCAAGTGTGTCTTGTCCTTGCAATGTTTTAGGATTCGTGGCTTAGAGGATTATTGTTCCGCGGAGGGTCTAGCAGCCTGCGCGTATCAGTCTAACTTACCGTTGTGCCAAGTACACTAGGCTCGTTGTGTGACTTGTATTGTTTAGTCTAACTTGCCGTTGCGCTGAGTGCGCAAGACTCGTTGTTTGACCTGATTGTATTGGTCTAATTTACCGTTGCGCTGAGTGCACAAGGGTCATTGTATGACCTTTTGTTGTTGGTCTAATTCGCTGTTGCGCTGAGTGCGCAAGGTTCATTGTATGACATTTTGTTGTTGGTCTAATTCACTGTTGCGCTGAGTGCGCAAGGTTCATTGTATGACATTTTGTTGTTGGTCTAATTCACCGTTGCGCTGAGTGCGCAAGGTTCATTGTATGACATTTTGTTAAGGAAAACGCACCATTGCCTGTTGTATGCGAGGTTATCCTTGTAGAAAGTAGTTAAGGGTACGGTTCCTTACGCATGCGCAAGGTTTTTGGGACCATACCTCCTCAATAACTAAATACGTATATAAAAATAAGCACGAAAACATATTATATTTGATCTGACTTATTTGTGAAAGAAATTAACATTGAAAGTTAACAAATTTGAACTTATACCGACATGTATATAAAAATAAATACGTAAGAACATTAGTTTTTTTTACGTTAAAGAATGGCACGCTGTGTTGCAGCAGCATCGAAACGTAAAGTAACTCGAATTTATACCATCTGATGAAAACGTAATACATTTGATCCGACTTGTTTTAAAACAAAATTTATGTCGAAATGTAAACAAACTAAAAATGTACAAAAAAGCAAAAAGAACGTATTATATTTAAGCATATCCATTTCAAAAAAATAAAATAAGATTACATTAAACATAAATCAATCTGAAATTATACCGACAAGTATATAAAAATAAGCACGTAAAAATTGATTACAAAGTCTTTAAAAGGTTGAGTGGTTATAAGTGCTTATACCAAATGTTGAAGTATTAAAGTAAAAAAAACACACTAAAAGACAAAACAAAAATTTTAATATATGAATTAAAAAGTAAATTAAAACATTATTATAGTTACATTATATGTTACTTGAATTTGTAGGTATATACAATAATTAAATTTTGTTATAATTCTTATACCAACATATAAAACAAATAATTTCTTAGATGGTTATATATTTCCCTCGATTTTTTTTTATTTTAAACATCTACTGGTTTTAAACTTTTAACACCATAACCTCACCTGATATTCTTAAAACAAAATATCGTTAAAACTTATGAACATGAACTTATGCGTCAAGAATTTTTATTTTATGTGCATTAGGAGTGATTTACAAATAGTAGTATAAAATTGATGAATTATATTCCACACAATAACAATCAAAGTTTCTAAGGGTTCTATTTATAAAGTCACTCACATATACAAAAATATGAATCTTTTTAGTGTGATTTAGTAGAGCACATATGAAACTTAGTTACTAATTAATGAATACTTTTTTCACTAGTGGATCAAAACAACTCAAACCTCGATTGGTCGTTGGTGATTCCACAGTGAAATATATGTTATGCTGGTGATATTGACATGTGATCTACCAAAAGAATTTGTTGCAACTTCGCCGGTGATATACTGTGTCAGTAATCCCTCAGTAATCGTCATCATGAAATTCTTTACCCACATCATATTTTCCGACAAAGTATTATCGATGGGACCAACTTTCACCGAGGGATGTTCAAGGGATACGTTTGTCGTTGAAAGTTTCCGTTTTATGCTGTACCCAACATTATAGTCGATGCTTATTTTTGAAATTGAAAGTGTATATTGTAGGATTGTTAACCAAAATGTTAGGAAACTTTAGGAGCCATTGTATAAGCCTAATAAATCTAAAGCCCACTTCTTTTAAAGTTTGAATTATTATGGCCTATGATGTAGATTTAGGGAGAGTTTAGGGGATTATTTTGGGGCTGTTTATGGACAGTTTGTTGATTGATGTAGGCCCTTCTTACTTCTTTTTTGAACTATCTGGACCCTTGTCTTACATAGCCCATCTTAAATTCTCACAATGGGCTGGTTTTCTCCCCTTGGCGGCTTGGGCCGCTTGGCCCACTTCTAAACTATTTTCTGAATTTCATGATAATCTTCATTTTTACATGTTATAGAATAATAAAAGAAAATGTTAAGAACACTTGCCAACTATAAAATTGCTTGGGCATCAACAAAGATACCAATTTAAATGAACAGTTTATCTCTTTTGAAACAATAAAATTCCTAACTATAACCTAACTAATAATATGTTCGATACTGAGCAAATATCGGTCTAGTATGGTTGAGTCAGAGGCCCAAAATTGCGACCGGTTTGATACGGGCCAAAGCCTTCCTATCTGTTGGTCTTCGAATTTTATATTGAGAATTTTTAGGTTTTTTGTTTGGCTCAGCCTGAAACCATATTAGAATGGTCACAACCCAGAACCGAACCCTCGACCAATATGTCATTAGCCCAATACCCTCATCACCAATACAGAAGTATATTATAAAAAAAAGTTGGACTTTGTTATATCAATACGAGCTACATATACATATCC
Organism: Scalesia atractyloides; assembly: GCA_947069175.1. Lineage (NCBI taxonomy): Eukaryota > Viridiplantae > Streptophyta > Magnoliopsida > Asterales > Asteraceae > Scalesia > Scalesia atractyloides. Next base: position 3,296,661 of record CAMTDV010000022.1, read on the forward strand.
ATAGAAAAAAAAACAAAAGAATTAATTCGATTCCATATATATATATATATATATATATAATCACAAAGTTACATGAATAGCTAGAATATCGTTATTTTTATCCACCACGAAAAACACCCTCTCGATTGTGTCTCCCCTCTTTATTTTTATCCCCCACATATATCGTTAAAACAAATATGCGATAAAATACAAGTATAACTAGAACTCGCCCTTATTTGCACATGAAAATAACACAAAACTGAGCCCAAGGTTTCGCTCTTGTCTTGATCGAGAAAAGCAACTGAACGGAACCACATCTAGCGAATCAAGAAGACGCATCCGATCCAGTCCTCAAACTGATTCTTTTTTCAAGTTCTTCAATTTGATCTGGTTCAATCACTTGCATAAAATCCAATCACATCATTAAACCCATTTATTATGACTTTTGTCAATCTTGTATTTTAAAGTCATTCCGATGTATCAAAATAAACTTTTACATGAGTCAACTAACCTTCTCCGAACCCTTAACCCATGGTCAACCCCTAGGTCTTTGAACCTTTTACTTTAATATACTTTAATACCAAATCTATTTACCACTATATTTAAACCCTCCATACGACTTCTAGAATCTTAATACCAACAACTCTTTATTTGTTCGTATAGCAAATGGCAAACGTGTTTTCTATGGCAAAATCACAATACTCTAGATCTTGACATCCTACATTTGGGGGCCTTAGCCAATTACCTTCTCTTCATACTTAATCTATTCAAGACATGGGACGGGTCAATCGACTCTGAACTTGTGATATCAGGTGTTTATATTCACTAAAATAGTATACGGGTTTAAATCTCATATAATAATCAATAAGTGGATTTTAAATGTGGGTTTTTAGCGGGATGTGTTTGTCATTAAAAAAATAATTATACAAGACACGAAATGATATAAGGATAATTAGGTATTGGAACCGTTTCTCATCACACTAGCTAGGAAGCAAGTAAACTACATCCTTTTTGCTAATACTAGCATTATGCGATCCGTTCAATTGGGTGATGCAAAGTGAGCCACACCCACTTACCTAGAACAAAACGTTCCCTTCACTTTAATTAAAAATGTTTTCCCACCCTTCAAGTAGGTGATGCTAAGTGAACCACACCCACTTACCTAAAACATAACGTTCCCTTCACGTTAATTAAAAATGTTTTAACACTCATTAGTAAAAAAAACTACTTTATGCCTTAAACTTTACGAATGTTAACTAATGTATGTACGTTTTATTATTCTCCCATAATTATCTTGTAGTTCGGTTGGAATTCTGTATTTGAAGCGGTGAATCATGATCATGATTAATCAATATACAAAAATACCTATATTTATTGTGGTATTGGAGCATTATTGCTAATCCATATCATTCTACTTTTCATATCTTAAAATTTCTTTTTATTTTACATATCTGAATCTGACTCAGATATGTACACTAAAAAAATATATATCTAGACTTATAATCTTCTTTATTATCATATACAATCATTGATACACATTTATATATATATATGTACATTATCAAATATATATGTATAATACTTATTTTTTAATTTTAAACATGTATATACACATATGTATAATTAAAAAAAATCCATCTATACTTAGGAAAAATGATTGGTTCAGAATGCTTATCATATTAAGGTTAGGTAATCATCCAAAGTGTCCTTAACTTGTGAAGCGTACACAATGATTACAACCCTAGATCTTACTCAATCTACAACACAAATTAATCGGTGGCAAAATACACAAATTTAAAGCAAATCAAATACCCAATATTGCAGCAAAGAGCATTAACGTCAATTACAATTCTATCGAATCTTGCGATTGAAGAACAATGAAATTCAACCAATTCAAACGATAAGATGCATAATCTCTAATCGATTAACCAAATGATTCACAATAACGATCTAAATAATCTGTTTATGATTGCATTTGACAAGATCCACATAGTAATAATCTATGAGTTACACTATAACATATGTTGAAGACGATGGCGGCTGTTTTAAAAACGCATGTTATGATTTCAGAAACGTATGTTCTATATAACTGCATATAACTAAAGAAACGCATGTATGTTTTCAGAAACGCATGTTATGATTTGAAGGATGCATGTTATTATTTTTAGAATGTGTGTTATTGTTAAACGACGCATGTTATTATACTTTTCTAATCTGCCTAATTTACCCTTCCCACTGAAAATATAAAATTCCACGCGGTACCTTCACACAATAAAACTCATTTGTAATTTAAACTCTCTCTCTCTCTCTCTATATATATATATATATATATATATGTATATATATATATATATATGTATATATATATATATGTGTGTGTGTATGTTAATAAGAAAAAAACTGTATACCTTGTTAAGCACTTAAACCGATTAATTTTTAAATCCATTAAACACTAAAACCTAGTTTAAATTAACTTCATTACTCATTTACTTATCAACACCCATTAATAAAGTTTAAACCTATTTAAAATGGATTTAACAGAGGCTCCTTTTTTTTCTACTCGACGCGAGCCTAATTTTTTTTATGGATTATCTAGTGACGGCACTGATCATACATCGAATTAGACACCATACTCATGTATTGTATTTAGTAGTTTCTTCAAGCTGTTCCTGACTCATGTATTGTATTTAGTAGTTTCTTCAAGCTGTTCCTGACTCATGTATTGTATTTAGTAGTTTCAAGTTTCCTATCAAGTGATTTTATAAACAACTTGCACCAAGGCTGTTTGAAACCAAAGATGCTTAAAGCTTGTATATTGAAACCTTCCAAATTTTAGTAGTTTCAAGTTGTTCATATCACATGCTTTTATCTACAACTTGCACCAAAGCTGTTTCAAACCAAAGACGCTTAAAGCTTGTATATTAAAACCTTTCAAATATAGGTAAGATCCAATACCATGCGGTATGGAGGAGGAAGTGTGGGCGTGGAGTTGAGGTGAAATGCCATGTCGTCGAACATCATGCCTCCCTAGGGTGGTTACGACTGTGGAACTTGGGCGTGGAGAACTCCACGATGGGGAAACACTTTCGAATAGTCAATATAGCACCTCACTTGTCTTTACGATAATAACGTGTACTTGTTAACTTTTTGAAAATCTGAATGCACAGTATAATTTATTTTTTATAAGCATTTCGATATAAATTTTATTGAAAACTGAGTTTGGTTTCAAAATAAAGAATTTCTTAGTCTCATATATTGTTTTGACACATAGTTGTATTGGTAACTTTATTGAAACATATTTATACACTTCGATTACCCAACAACGATAAAGATTGAATATTTAACCGTTTTTTGGATTTTACCTTTACGCTTTTTAGACAACTCTAGTTGCAGTATTAGGTTGGTGGTTGTGAGTTAACTAAGGATCCACAAACGGTGCCACATAGGCTTTTAACGGCCGCTACACCACGCCCCTCAGTTAACCGTGGTAGCGAATGAAGGTTTTGTTAGAGCTTTCACAACTGATCCTCTAAAAATATATGAGTGTAATCTGCCTATCTGTGAGAGTGATTGTAAATTGTTATGAATGGAGGAGAGAGAAACAAGAGAAAAAATTATTGTTAATCAGTAAATTTGGAGTAGATACTATTTACCTTTATAATTTTTTAATATTTTTTAAAAGTGGGTGTAATATATAAAAATTGAGTGAAAGATTTGACTGCGAATGCTCTTAAGGGTTAAATATGTTAATAAGAAGAAAAGGTAGTGAGGCCCACCCGAATTTAAATCAATCATATTTCTTACTTTATTTATTATTTTTTTGTTTTAATTTTATTGGCATTGAGTGTTGTGTTAATCCACAATACATATTGGTCAAGTTCTTATGTGACGGTTACGTGATAATGATATGACAATGAGTCTGGTTAAACCCACAATACATAGTTTTATAATATTATTTTATAGTAACTATAATTTATTATTTATTTATTATTATTATTATTATTATTATCATTATCATTATTTGGCTGAACTCGAATCAACGGTTTTGAGCATCCCAAACTCGAATCTATGAATTCCAATTTAGTTGCAAAGATGGCATGACTTATTCGAATAATCCAAATAACCCGAAACCTAATAACAACAACAATATAATAATATTGAAATGGGTTGCGACGTAGCTTGTTGCCCGTCTACCTGTTATTCATCTGTAATCGTCTTTTTTTTATTTTATTTCTTTGGATTTCTTTAAAAAATTAAATAATAATAATAATAAAATATAAGTCACACCATGGTACATGTATTTCAAACCGACGGCCTAAAAAGTCAAAAGTCATAATAAATTTCAAAGGGTCAAAATCATTGGACTAAGTCGATGAGCACACAAATTCTTCAGAGACGTCTATTTTGTTAAAACCCTTCCAAATCTGTTGTTTGTCTGTTGGACTATTTGTAGCCTGAAATTCGGTTGACACACGGCATTATAAATATTGAGTTAACACAAATCCAACTAAACTAGAACACCCAATTTTAGATCCAATAAGTTTTCAATTTTTTACCTATTGAAAGTGCACCAATTCGAGAAACCATTTCTAGTTAGAAAATCTAAACGGAATTAAGCGAAAAAAAATAAATAAAATAATTAATGTGTATATATCAAATATTAAGTGCATGTCTTTTCTATAAGAAGATAAAAATTATATATACACATTCGAATTCACTATTTAGGTCGAATTTAAAACTAAATTCGACCAAAGATGACAAATTCGAGTTCGACTGGAAATTGAACTAAAAACTTGGATTTCAACCTAATTCATAGTTTGTAATTTATAGTTTGAATTCGATTCAATTTTTTTTTTATTCTTTCGAGTTCAAATAGTTAAGACTACATAAACTGCCCATGGCATTATAGATTAGTAGCATCTTGAAGGTGTGATAAGGCTTAGGGGCTATTAGGTCTCTGGTTCGATTCCCACAAGATGGTTTTTTCCCAGATTTATTGTGTTTCCTCATAAATTGGTGTACATACATTTTTGCCTAGTAGAGATGGATATAATCGGGTGATTCCGCTAATAACACGATAATCTTTCAGTAATCCGTTAGTGATCCAAATTTATCGTTGAAATAAACTCCTCTACATGGTAATTTGTTGGCAAACTTACATGGTTTATCATTATGTTTAAGCTTAGATTTTATAATTATATATGAACCAACGAATTGTGAAGATGTTATACATATGGAAGACTTTTTGGAACATCCACATCAATTTCGAATGGAGGTTCAAAGCATACCAACAATTCCAAACCATTCTCCCATTGTAGGTAATGACTTGGACTAGTCCGGTTTGATGCATCGGAGTAGTCCAAAACCTCCACATGTGTACCTATTAATTTCAAAACAATTTAAATTTAAAAAAGCTTTTGCATTAAAATACAAAAACCTTGAAGTTATTTAAATTAATACATAAATATATAAATTAAAATAACATAAATTAAAAAAAAACAAATATATAAAATAAAAATAATATAAACTAAAAAAATAAATTAATTAAAATTAAAAACATTACACAAACTAAACAATTAAACCTAAACAAATTACATAATTAAACTAGTCATCAACCTCTAAACTGTCAAAGTCAATATCCGTTTGAAAATATACTCATTGGTAAAGTAGCATTGAAAAAAGAGCCATAGAAAAAATTAAATATCCCTTTTTAGTATTTTATTTTAAATTTTTATTAAATAAAAATTAGAGTAAATTGTCGTTTTAGTTCATGATGTTTGATAAAAATGACACTTTAATCCAAATAGTTTTTTTTTTTAACATTTTAGTCTAAATATTTTTATTATGCCATTTTAGTCTTTGACTTTTGTTATTTTTTTCCATTTGCATCTACCACCACCATCATCTCCCACCACCCACCCCATCATAGTCTTCTATCATTGTCATCACCTGCTTGCACCGTCACAACCCACCCACCCCACCACCATCACCACCCATCATTTCCACTACCACCAGCCACTTTTCTGCCACCCGCGTCATCAAACAACACCACTGCCATCATCGTAAACCAGCAACCACCGCCATCATCTTCATTGTAAACCGGCACACCACCATTCTCATACTATCGCACCTGTAAAAAGAGAAAGAAAAATGTGGTTTGATCAAAATGCACTTAAGTTAACTAAATTTTTTTAATGGTTGGATGAAAATAGCAAAAAATGACAAAAGTCAGGGACTAAAATGGTAGGAAAAAACTATTTAGACTAACACGGCAAGAAAAAAACTATTTGGATTAAAGTGCCAATTTTGGTCAAAACTCAGGAACTAAATGGAAATTTACTCTAAAAATTAAATATCCGTTTTTAGTATTTTTTTTGAATTTTTACTAAATAAATATATTAGATAACAAAAAAATGAAATTTTCAATTTTTATTAGCTTTAAGTTTATTTTTTTGTATGTTAATATTTTTTAGGTTTTATGTGTGCTTTTTTTAAAATTGTCGTAAGTGTGTTTATTTTATTTAATAGATTATTTTGTTCTTATTTCTGTAGTTTTTTATATTTTGATACAAAAATAATATTATTAATCAAATAGATTATAAATTAAATATAGTTTTAATAAAATAAAAAGATAAGTAATGAGGTAGAGCTTGAGAATGGTTTAGTGTTGAAAGAAGAAATGAAATAGAAATGATTATTATTAAAAATGATGTGACTTACTGATATTAGAAGTCTGAATTTTGCACTTGTTACAACGTTGTTGTCGTTTCCCTTATATCTAGTTACTTGTCATCTAAGGAACTGTCTTCTTTCCACTTCAAGACAAACTAGATCTTTTCCCGAGTCGCTTGTTGTGGCGACAACAGCACACCTGTTGCGGCGGTAACGGCACGCTTGTTGCGGCAGGAATTAGGTTAGTATTAGTTTGTTTTGTGAAGGTGATGATATTGTACCGAAACTCGATATAACAATTGAAAAAGAAAATCTAAAAAAGAAGGTTACACAATATTAAAACTTAATTTTACTTCTATTATTTTATCAGTGTTTTTTAGAGGATACTTTTTAAATCTCTTCTATATAAAAAGCATATTAACAATTTTAGGTTCTAAGCAAACCTCATACATTATTTGTTTAGAAAAAAAATTACAATATTAACTACCATCAAGTTTACAGCCATTCACCAAATTGGTCCACTTGAAACATGTTTCTAATATTTGACTATATTGATGAATGACTATTAAAAAATTTAATAAAATAAGTTGCATATTCTGGAAAGCTAAAAAGCCTTTAAATATGAATAAAGAATTAAAGACTTAAAAAAGGAAATTAAAATCAATCTTAATGTAATGCAATTGACCAACACAAAATTTTAGAAATGAATGGAATCAATCTAGACGGACTTGAAACGTTTTATTAACAATTAACCAAAATATATATTTGACAACTTATTTACTCTTAGGGGAACCTGGGGCGCTCCGTTGTAGAGGCGGAACAACGCGTTTTACCGTGTGATACACCACCGTCGATGGTTTTCACAACGTGTGAATTTGATGATGCGTCGTCGCCATCACGCTTTATCCATTCAAAAAATTCGACCATCCAAAAGTTAATCCATTCAGAAGAAACCCAAATCCAAACAAGCAAGATTACATCAAACCTGGCCAAATTCGATTTGAAAGATGAACAGACAGATGAGGATTTGGTCTTGAAATGGCGACTGTGTATGCACATCAATTTAGGGAAGATAGACAGATACAGAGAGGAACTCTATTTGATGATTTTTTCGCCGGATCTGCCGATGGCGGCGTCTGCGATGGCCGGAGAAGCGGAGTCCATGGTGGTGTGGTTGTTTGTTACGGTGGAGATTGAGAGAGATGAGAGAGATTGAGAGAGTAAAATTACACAGAGAGGAAAATGGTTTCCTTTTTTTTAATTTTATTATTAATTTATAATTTAAAATAAAAAAACCATAAATAGCGATGGACTTTTTCACTAAAATCCATCACTAGTGATGAAATTTGACTAAATAACTTGGTAAAACTTGATTGAATATTACTGGAGCGCTCCTACCCCCTTATCATTACTTTTTACAACACCACCACCACGAGAATACTGTCATCACCACCGGTCCACCCCACCAAACCGTCATTGTCGCACCACACAACCATCATAATCTCTGATCACCGCCCACCATCACCGACCCGTCATCGTCGCACCACATAAATCGATCACCACCGCAACCCAGATCAAGCCGCCACAACATAGAACCACCGGCTAATCGCCACCACAACCTAACCGTTGTCGTCTTTGTCTTTGTGTGTCTTCTTGTCCACAAAACCTTTCTTCAGATATACCATGGCTATGGTGGATCTCATTCAGATCCGTCGTGGTTGTGGCGGATGTCGTTCACATAGAGTAAACTAAACCCATTTCTCTCTATACACACATTATTCGCCGGGGTGGTGTTCTGAATTCAAAACTCTACTTGATTATTCAACATCTGTATTGTGTTGCTTCTTAATATTAAACAATGTCCCCTTTTGTTGGACCAAAATTCGAGCTTTTGTGGCACCCCACCCTTCATTCTTACACTAGAAATGACCATGAAAAAGCAAAAAAAAAAAAAAAAAGTCTCTTTGACTTGGTGGTTGGATCCCAGCCCTCCATGGTGGTGGTTGTCTTGGTTGCATCATCGGACGTCTAACCGTACTCATACACAGAGCGAAAACAACCGTTTCTAGACTTTGAAGCAAAGGGCACTTTTGTAATTATATCGGTGTACTGTTGCACCGACATTTCATTTTAATTTAAGAGTTTATAAATATTTTAAGATATAATGTTTCTTCTTTCTTTTCACATCATATAACTTATCTTATATTCTTTAAGAATCGATTTAAAACAAATTTATTATATATATATATATATACTTATATAATAAAATAAAATTACGAGTGACACGTATCACTTATTAAATATAAAAACTTGTCATTTTATGGTCTCTTATACTATATAATAAAATAAAATTACGAGTGACATGTATCATTCATTAGATATAAATACTTGTCATTTTATAATTAAACGTCTCTTGCTCCTATAATTTAGTTATAAAACTTATCTTTTTATAATTAAAAATAGTCATTATATATAGATAAACATAAGAATTTGTAATACTACGTATTCGTATTCATATATACATAATTCAAATGATACATAAATCAAATGAACCGTTGCATTATTTATGGCTATAATAGTATATAAAATAGTATATAAAATTATATTTATTCAATCCGTGTAATACAAGGTTTTTAAAGATATTTTTTTTTATTTTGTATATAAAATTAGATTTATTTAACGCGTGCAACACATAGGGTTTTTCAAAGATATAACTTTATTGTTATATAGTATACATAATTACATTTATTTAACGTGTGTAACACACAAGGTTTTTTAAGATATAGTTTTTTTATTATTTAATATATAAAATTACATTTATTTAATCCGTACAATATATTGAGTTTTTAAAGATATAACTTTTTTTTGTTATTTAATATATAAAATTACATTTAATCAACCCGTGTTAAATGAGATTTTTAAATATATATTGTTTTATTATTTAGTATATAAAATTACATTTATTCAATCCGTGTAATACATAAAGTTTTTAATAATTTTTTTTATTATTTGGTACATAACATTACATTTATTCAATCCGTACAATACACTGGGTTCTTAAATATATATATATAACTTTTTTATTTGATACATAACATTTAATCAACCCGTGTAATACATATGGTTATAACTTAGTTTATTTTATAATTTAAAATGTACAACCCTTAGATTATTTTCCAATAACTTTTTAGGTTTATTTTTTAATGACAACGTCATTCTTACTGTATTATACCAATAATCCAAAACTAATCGTTTATTCTAAGGTATGAAACTGAAAACTATCTTTTAAAAGGCATTTCCTTTATGAAATGGACTACCATGCTTTTTCCAATAACTTTTTAGGCAAGATGTGTTTTTCGGGTGTATATAGCTTTTCTCTTTGGAACTAATTGGGTGTTTAATATCTGGGGTATGTCGAAAGCTTTATTTTAAAAAAAGTTCACATTGTTCATTTATTACGAAAACTCTACCTCGTGCATGTCATATTTATGGGAGCTTCCTTTTGTTACGAGTTACAAAATATTACACTTATAAATTGCCGCAATGACCTTGAAAATGTTTCTATTCACCCTCTATAGATAGAGGTATGCAGTGACGGAGTTAATATTGGATAACCATTTTTTGTGTTTAAATGTTATATCCGTTTGATTGTTGTGTATTGTTTGATTGCGAAAAACTGAGTATGACTTAAGACTTTAAATTATACAATCTGAGAGAGGAATGTCCTTATTGTTTTACCAATATGGATGTGAAAAATGAGTTAACTTGAGGATACACAACAGATAATTATGGAGATGTGATGTGATCTGTGATTAAATGTCCGTTGTTTCCCGTATTTAAGTTTGTGTTTATACGAATTTGAGTTCCGAATGATCAACTTTGATACGATTTGCGTTTTACACGTCTAGACGAATTTAAGAAACATTTCGGGAGCTAAACGGGGCTTTGGATCAGAGCTAGGAGAAATTGGGTGGACAAAACGAAGAAGAACGCAAAAATTTGAAGAACTAGCATCGTCGACGCCGGCCATATGCGTTGTCGATGTCGGCAACATGTCGGCACCATCGTAAACAGCCTTTTTCAGATGTTGGATAGGGATTCTTCATCAACGTCGCTGGGTTAGCGCGTCGCCGACGCCGCTACTGGGTCAACGATGCGTAAGGTGGTCAACAATGTTGGAAACTTGTGATTTTTGAAATTAATTGATACAATACGTGTTTTGGGAGTTACCAAAGCATTCCTTGTCATTGCTTGACTATCATTCATCATAGAATTCATCTCTAGTCACTACCAATAATCAAGCACACAAACAGATCAAGATTTTCATAGTGGTTTCTTCACAATCATCATTCGACTTCCATAATGACCTAGGGTTTCACCCCGGTGTAGATTTTGTAATATTATTAGGGTTCTTTGTAATTGCATTTGCACGCTTGAATATTCATATTAGTGGTATTGATCTTGTTTTGGATTCACGGATTGTCGAATACACTAACACCTTTGACTTCTTGAAATGAATTCGTTTAATTTCGCTTTGATATGAGATAAGGGTTTACATGTTTCATGAGTAACGAAACACATCTTTGTCCGTCTTGAGTAACTCGCACCTTTGACTTCGTGAAAAGAATTCATCAACACCAATTCCGGCCAAGGTGAATACCGACCACTACTGACCGAAATTCACCAAGTTGGGACATGCAATCCCCACAACCTCGAAAAACACCCCACCCATTCAAATGTCGGGTTTCTAGATGTTTCCACCCGTATTTGTCCAATACATGTCCCAAACTTTGTCTCTAATTTCTCTTATATTTCATATCTCTCCACCCGCAACCCAAACCTTACCCGAAACCAAACAAAATACCTGCCAAACGCCATCCTCGCGTCGACAACGTAGAAAGCAACTGGAAGAGCCACGAGCTCCAAAGATCACGAAAACTGGACGAGTTAAGAGGAGTTAGCCTTGGCACGAGTGTGGGTCGACATATCCGAAGACCGCATTGTTGGTAATATTTTTTAAAATTGTTTTTAATAATATTTTAAATGTTTAAAATTCTATACTTTAAATGTTTTAGTTTTATATTTTTTTATAAAAATATATAACTGTTAAAAAAGGCAATGATCAAGAAGCACATGTTTTTATGAGGCGGATTCATGAATTTTTTTGCCGCAATGAAGCATGAACCGTATCGTACAAACGCTTTGTTCTCGGTCAAGTGGTCATCAATGAGAACAAAATGCAACAACCTCAATGACATTGTGAACCACCATATATACAATCGAAATAGAGCTAGCGGTTCAAGCAACATAGACGTCATGCTTTTGCCCATGATGAGTTAGAGCAACATACAATTGCCCATTCACCATGGTAAAAGTTTGGGAGATGCTTAAATTCTTTAAAGTGGTATCTTGTGCCACTAGTCAAACTTGACCAATCATTAAAGCGTTCCAAGACTACTTTAGGCACGCCTTAGTCGCGCTCGTCTGCTGGTGGATCAAATGCTCGCTCTTAGTTAGACCTAAACGACTTCAACAACGAGTTAGAGTTTGAGAAACCACAAAAAATGCAACGCCCACCAGGTAGAGACAAAAGCAAGGCAGTTGCAGCAAGAGCAAGAAAAGGCAAATCGACTTCTACGACGACAACAAATACCAATGGTGGATCGGGTGGATCAGGTGGCTTCTCCAATTAAGACGAGAAGCTTGATCGAATTCTCTAACTAAATGAATAAGAGATCCAATTGGCAATGAGTAAACAAAGGCAGCCGACATGAAGTTCCTCCAAAAACTCATCCCCTCTTATCTATCCGAGGAGAGCCTTATGACCATTGAAGAAACACCGATTGAACCTAGGGATATACGGGGATATATAAGTCACAACCATGGTGTCTCTGCGTAAATGGTTAACCTCTCTCTTCACTTTTTGGTTTGTAAGCTCAACTCCAGCTGATCTGCAAAACTAGCAACGCCGTTAGTCTCGCCATGAGGAAAATGGTGGTTTTCTCCGTGACCACACTCCGGCGTGAGAAGAAGTATCTTGGATTGTAAACAAGTGATTGCTAATGTAAGCAAAGGCTTGTGTGCGTAGTAAATAATATTGTAAGTATGGAGACGTATCTGTCGTTTACCTGGAGATCCGATACTTATTTATAGCGAGAAATGTATATTCAGGAGAAGTGCTGGTGGGCCTTGGGCCCGGCCCATACAGCCAGAGACATCCTTTTTGTCCATCGGCGCCATACATTAAATGCTCCCTGCAGGAGAATTAATGTTCACTGTCGGGAGGTATGCTTTGTCGGATGTTGAGTGGTGCCACGTGTAAAGGCAGTCGTCTCTGGTTTCAGGCCTACTGCCAGCCGAAAATGGAGAGGGTGGAACAGTCATTGGCAGAAGTGTTATTGGTGTATAGTCTGACACTTGCCTTACTGGTCATGGGCTCTGTCACACGCAACCTGCCAAGTAACCTTTGGTCACAACTCTGCCATTCCATACCCTGAGGCATGGTCAATATCTCTTAGTGCTTACCCCCTTCTGCGAGGTTGTCATGGTTTTTCCCGCCAGCGCAGGGTGTCAGGGGTACATCCATTTGTCCCAAGACTATGAGGCGTTTCTCATGTGTGTCTTGTCCTTGTGAGGTTTTGGGATTCGCAGCTTAGAGGAATGTTGTTGTGCGCATGGTCTAGTAGCCTGCGCGCGTGAGTCTAACTTGCCGTTGTGGCGAGTACACAAGGCTCGTTGTGTGACTTTATTGTATTGGTCTAATTCACCGTTGCGCTGAGTGCGCAAGACTCATTGTGTGACCTGTAAAAGCTGGTCTAATTCACTGTTGCGTTGAGTGCGCAAGGCTCATTGTATGACCTGTAAAAGCTGGTCTAATTCACCATTACGTTGAGTGCGCAAGGCTCATTGTGTGACCTACTTAATGCAAAGAAAATGCACCATTGCATGTTGCGCGCACGGTTATCTTTATAGCAATTTGGTCAAGGATATTGTCACTTAGGACCATACCTCTTCAACCATGGAACTTGAGAAAGAAACTATTCGAGCAAAATATCTCAAAAAGTATAACTTTTTATCTTTTAAATGTTATGTTTTCTTTTTTATTTTTTATAAATGTGATGTTTTTTTTCAAAGTAATGTTTTTTTTAATTTAGTTGTTATGTCTTTTTTTTAATATTTATTAGTTTAAATATTATAAATATAAAAAATCACAAAAAATAAAAAAAAATAAAAAAATGATTAAGTAATAACTTAAAGGTTTTATTATATACCATGAACTTTATTAGAAGAAGGAATTAGAGCTCGTTGTTATCGTGACACAGCAGTGACGTTTAGGTGGTAGAATACAGCAACTGAGGCATTATAATTTACCATAACATGTCCTATTTACCCGTATCATACCATAGTGTTGATTGTACTAAGATATTTAATAGATTACGAAAATATCATCAATGATAATGAATTAAATATTTAATATACACTCAAATGTAAACTAATGCAAATCGTTCACGTGATAAACCAAACAATAATTGTGATTGTGACGATAATAAACAAATGGCTAAACCCCATTAGTCATATCAAACATTCATATTTCTTTACTTTGGCTATTGAATTATTCAGCAACTTATTAATCACTATTTTCTTAAATTTAATTGGGTGGCGGTTCATTAATAAAGATAAAACCTTTAAACGTTTTGAAAGAGGAAGGTTTTAGGTTCAAGTCATATCGTAAGAAATAAAAGAAATTTACCGTTAAAAAAAGTACATATAGTTGATACAAGAGTTATTGGATTCATATCTTATTTTAAGAAACTAAATAAGTAAACGAGTAGAAAAAACTCGAAAAGACTAATTTCAAGAGACATAACTTTTTATCAGTCTAGAGTTATGGAGACCGTAATATATGGATGAAAACATTGTAAGTGAACGAAAGTTCACATTATAAAAAAAGACTAATGAACTTTCTTATTTAAAGAGTTATCTTTATACCTTTGAATTCAGCTCTAACTTATATGTTATATTTGATGTTAATAAGGTTATGGGGTGTATTCTAATATATGGGATGTTAATGATAATTTGACATGTTAATCGACATTGCAAACTATCCTTTCCTTATGTTAAGGGGTGTTAAAGGGATTATATGTTAACAAGTTAACTGGATGGTAAAAGATTAAATTAATTATTCTTTTCTTTTTTAAAACAAAAACAAATAAAAACTAGGGTTAGAAGAAACTAACGGGATTAAACCATTTCCTTAGAGTGAAGCAGAGTGAAATGAGGAAGAAAGGTTGATGGGGTACTTAGATGGAATTAAAGGGGGTTAAAGTATACTCCAAGGCCTAAGGTCTTGGGGTATATTCTAACGTCTCGGGCGTTAACGATAACATGACATGTTAACCGACATTGTACACCACTCCTTGTGTTAAAAACGTTAAAGGGGTTATTTGTAAATATGTTGACGGGCGATAAGAGATTCAATTATTTTTTCCTTTTTTAGACTAAAAAAATAAGATTGCGTGAGGTTTAACGGAAATAAACCATTTCATTGAGTTGAGGTGGAGTGAATAGGAAAAATTGAGTGATTTGGCACCTAGGTGGAATTGAGAAGTGTTAAAGTATACCCTAAGGCCTAAATAACTATTACACCTCCCGTGTTGTGGCGGGGTATAAAACCGTGCGAAGTAGCATAAATGTCAGACCGTCGCCAACGACCACTAACACTTAAAAAGCTCATAAAAGAAAAGAAATAAAACGAAAAAACCAAAACCAAATGAAAAGTAGACGTAAATATGTTGAGCCATGCACACCCGTTGCGATGTGTTAATGCACAAAAAATAGACCAAAACATAAAATGTCAACCCCCTTGCGTTGTGGTGGGAGCACAAAACCTTGCCAAATGGCACCAATACCACACCACCTCCATCGACAACCCACATTGAAGTTCTGGCGTGTGAAGGCGAATAATTTAGACCAAAACGTAAAACATAGAAAAAAATGACTAAGTCAATTTAGGACCTACGTGTTGCGACGAACCTGACAAAAAATAGACGTAAAAACGTTGAATCACACACGCACGTTGCGTCGTGTTAAATTGCAAAATTTAGAACAAAACGTAAAAGAAAGGAAACGTAAAGATGTTAAACCACACACGCACGTTGTGCCATGTTAACTTGCAGAACGAAATGTAAAAAAATCACGAAAAATAAAAAGTATAAGAGACCAAAGTTGAAACTAAAAAAAATTAAGGTTAAATTGCAATAAATGAAAAGTTTTGGATTAAAAGTAAACATGAAATTTTATAAAGTTAAATGATGAAAAATGAAACGTTTTAGGTTAAGAGTAAAAAATTCATTTTTTAAACAAAAACACTCTAAATATAAAGTAAAACATCATAATGCATAGAGAACTTACAAATTAATACAATGCAAGTGAATCTCGGTAAATAATTTTAAAAATGAATTAAATAAGTTAAACCTATCAATATATAAAAATCATAAACATTAATAACTTTGAAAATTGTTTTATTTAAAAAACTTATTAAATTATTTTGTAGTTTGCAATATCAAATTCTAAGGCTACACGGTGTGGGCGTGGTTTGATGGCGTTTCTGTCTCTCCATGTCGCACACAATACCCTAGGAACGACGTTGTATGAAGTGTTGTGTGTGGGGACAGACAGTTTTCCACTGATATTGAGGCAATGGTTGATTGACATGGTATTTGTCTATTGGTGTGGCTAATAGCGATTGGACCCCAACGACACATTTAAAAAAAATCCATTAATATATATATATATATATATATATATGTGTGTGTGTGTGTGTGTGTATGTGTGTATGTATTTATATATACTCTTCTATATAAAAAAACTCATTCTTTTCCATCATTTTCACCTTATTCTCTTCTAACCAATAAGAAAGAAACACCCAAAAAGTAAAACTCTCGAGATTTACGAACGAAAGGAAAGGAAGTTGGATATGAAATTCCTTGTTACGAAGGTCGATCACTTTGGACCGGAAGAACGAGCGATGTACAGGAAAGCGAAACAAGAAATAATGGATATCGTACTTAGTTTCGATTATTTTTTATAACTTTCGGGTTTTTTTAAATTATGTAATCTTTTTTATTAATGTTATTTATTATATTAGTATTAATCGTTTCTTTTAAAATTAAATAGATTCTTAATAGTTTTATAAATATAAAATAATAACAAAAAGTGTGTGCCGCGTGTGGAATAACGCCACGCTTCCACGCCCCGTCTCATACCTCCTGTTTTTTCACCACATCACTTTTCTAACGTATACTTGTCACACCCCAATCAATGGCGGAAACATCGGGATGAGACGAACAAATTGCTCAAAACTTCATAACGCTATGTGACAATATAGATTAAATTCATATTTCATTCAAGACTAAATTGTCATACAAAAATTCCAAATAATAGTCAACAATTATTTCAAAACGACATAACATCAAGATAGATAAATTAATATAGGCGTGTATCTAAGCAATCCTACTAGATTTCTTGCATCATCAGCTTTCCTGCAACATGTATTAAAAGCGTAGATCAATACAAAAGTATTGGCTAGCATACAAGTTTAAAAATAAAATCTAAGTGTAAGAGTTTATTTCAATCATGACGGAAGTATAATAAACCTGAATCGCATATATATGTAGCCGACTCTCACATAATAATAGCATATAATTGAATTCCTTAACTAGCATGCATAGTAACATAATCATAACAATGTCGTGAGAATACAAATTTAAACTAATAAGCATAAACAACTCAAACGTAACAGGTAGCATATATAAACCTGTTTAATCTAACACATATAATTCACGTAAGCGTAATTGATAACCCGTTTGGTATTGAGAACACATTTAATCTTGTTAAAAATAAATTTTGTAATTTATAAATGTTGCACCCCAAAATGCGTTAAAGTGTAAAAAGGGGTCGAGTATGCTCACATTTTGCGAAGTGTCCTCTAGTATGCCGTGAAGTGTTCAAGAGTTTTGACATCGTCAAGCCGAGATCATCGTACATGTGCAAACGAGGGCGATGAAATTCTTTTAGAATAAATATACATTTATATATACATATATAAATATTTTATTAAATATTTAATTCAAATCTGATGGGCTCGTTTTATTATTTAACGCATTTGTTCCAAGGATTTTTAGGAAAAACGGACAGAGTCTCCTTTGTTTTTGAACGATCCCGACAACACATGTTGTCGATAAATGTTTAAAACTCATCAACCAATAAAGCAACATATAACTCCATACTATTGTATATTTAAAACGTCGTCATTTGAATCAACATACTTGCATATATATTATGTTTTCATTTTACTCGGAAGGTTTTTATAGTTTGCTAGACGTATGGGTTCAAGTTCGGTCTTATACATAAAATGTAAACAAAATAATAAAGTTTGCGTGGTTAAAAGTTTACCGAGTATTCCGTTAGGAGAGCCGGAACTGAGGTGGACTAAAGTGACCGAAACGGATCCGCGTCGACTGCGGTTGACCAGCTTTGACCGGTTGACTGATTTTGACCATTTCGACCCGAGTCCCGTAACCAAAATACTACATGACCCGAACTGTAACACACCGAAACTCGAACCGAATCAGAATGAAACCTGAACCGGGAACTGAAACAAGTATGAACTGAGTTAACTCGCCGAACCGAGTTAACTCATACCCCGACAGAGTTGAGCTTGAACCGAGTAACCAGTGTTGTCACCGGTTGCCGGAAAACACGGTATTCGAACCGTTTTTGAATCTGAGCCCGAGACCGTCGTGAATCTACCGGAAGCAACCTCAACATAGATCGGAACAACCCGAACAAGAACTCGAACCTAACTGACCTGAACTTGATCCGGCGGGATTGAGGCTCGAACCTGAGCTATCTGCAATCCCTGCCGCCGCTGGTCGATACCGGGCCATCGCCTCCGTCGCTTCCACTAAACGCGGCCGCCGCCACCGCTGTTGTGCCGCCACCAGGATGGTGGCCGGCGGTTCGATTGAAGAGGGAGGAGAGTGAGGGCGAGGGGGTGAGGCAGGGAGGTGTGTTTGTGGGTGTGGTTTGCGGCGGAGGGAAATAGTAGTGGTGTGGTGATTGTGAGCAACCGGTGGTCGGCCGGGATTTCTCCGGCGACCAAAAACAGGTCAGAGAAAGAAAAAAAGGGGGATCGGGTGAAGAGGGGCGGCTGGTGTGTTGGTTTGAGTGTGTGTAAGGGTGTTAGTTAGGTTATATATTAGGGTTTAGGGTTTAAGTTAGGTTTAGGTGGTGTGCTGGGCCAAAGCCTGTTAACCCGTTCTAACAATTTTGAGTGGCCCGAACGTATCGACGAGATCCGATTACAAGTTTCATCAAACATCGGATTTATTTTGTTTATTATTATTGTTGTTATTATCTAAAAAAATAATAACTAAATAAATAATAATAAAAATGATAATAAATTAGACAATTAAATAATTCAGTGGTACGACACGTATTTCCTAAAATAATTTTTTTTACGAAAACGCGAGGCGTTACAGTCCCCAGTACTTTAGGGAATTTCGTCCCGAAATTCATTCAAGAGGAAGGCTTAGGAAAGAAATAATGACATTTCGAAGTATGCGGGTATAACTGAGAATTAGGTGATGAGTGATTAAGGTTTGCCCTTAAATATAGCAGTGAAACACCAAATTTCTCATGGCACGTTTTACGAAACATTAGTAATATGGTATTAACACTTATATATAGGAAGTACCAGCAGCGTATCCACCATGTTTATACCATATTACGTCCGTTTCGCTAATCGATGTCATGTTGCGTTTCGTGTCCCGATTAGTGTTTATTAGCGTATTACGAGTGATAATGATAGCGTATATAGAATCTCAAGTATATAAGTATAATGGTATTTAAGTATGAAAGAGTATACTGTATAAGTGTAAGTGTGCGTATTCGCGCATTCGTGTACAATACAGATGATATATTTTAGTTTAACCAAGTTTAACGGATTACTAGCATGTGAATAAACAGGTCAAACCATCGTGTACCGCAATGTAGATTACCCATCATCGTTAAAACGAAGAGGGTGTAAAATAGTTTACTTAACATGACCTCAAGAATACGGGCGGGCGTCACTCCTATAGCGGTACACAAGCGCTATACATGTTATGGTGTGGCTTGATCAAAGTTAATGACGAGTCTACCACATAAACATGTGAATAAACAAGTCAAACCATCGTGTACGCAATATTGACTAGTCAATATTGTTGAAACATAGTGTAAAATAGTTTACTTAGTATGAAATAGTTTACTTAACATGACCCCAAGTCTCAAGGGCGGTACGCTACTCCTATAGCACTATGCATAGTGCTATACATGTTAAGGTGTGGTTTTATAACGAGTTTGTCACATATAATGTTCCAGTAATCCCAAATCAAGTATGATGTTTAGTATGCACCCATAGAATCGTTGTGTAATAGATTTAGTATAAATGCGAAGTTTGTCGTGCATAAATTCGATTTTAGTATAGTGTGACATTGAAATAAAAATGAAAGAATAAGAATTATATAGCATAAAATGTAAGATAGCATAAAAGAGAGGCTTGTTAAAATGTTGGGGTGTTTCAGTTTTAGAAACTTCGACTATTCCAAAGTGACTCGTAAGTCCTTTCGAATTAGGGAGACATGATTTGGCCTAATAGGTATAATACTCTCGTCGCCAAGCGATTAGCGGTACTTTACCCTTCCAGTTACTACATGTCCCTAATTTGATTGAAAAATACAAAACTTTGGCGAGATTGAAAATTGAGGAGCGGAACCAGTCATCAAGGTGTGGATGTCAATCCTGGCTTGACAATTTCGTCCCCAAATTGTGGTTTATTGAACGTATCAAGATATAATCTCGAATCGTCAATAAGGATCGACTAGATTATGAAATGAAACTCCCATCAAGATATGGATATCACTCCTGACTTGATGGTGAATTTCGTGCGAAATAACATGTAAATCGGATTGAAAGTGGTCACCAATGGTGGGAATCACCCCTGTATTGATGAGTTATTTCGATTGTGGAACAAGAATATACTCAAAAGCGTGTGTTGTGTTTCATGTCTTAGGAAAGACATATTGTAAGTTTTAAAATCAAATGGGAGAGAGAAGCACGGTAGACAGAATAATATTTAGATATTTATCAAGAATGGTCAAGAGTATGGTACTTAAACTATAGACTAGGTCGAACATGGCAATTCTACCTAATTCCCTATAGTTATGGCTCTGATAGCAATCTGTCACACCCCAACCGATGGCGGAAACATCGGGATGAGACGAACAAATGGCCCAAAACTTCATAACACTATGTGACAATATAGATTAAATTCAAATTTCATTCAAGACTAAATTGTCATACAAAAATTCCAAATAATAGTTAACAATTATTTCAAAACGACATAACATGAAAATAGATAAATTAATCTAGGCGTGTATCTAAGCAATCCTACTAGATTTCTTGCATCATCAGCTTTCCTGCAACATGTATTAAAAGCGTAGATCAATACAAAAGTATTGGCGAGCAAACAAGTTTGAAAAGAAAATCTAAGTGTAAGAGTTTATTTCAATCATGACGGAAGTATAATAACGCTGAATCGCATATATTTAGCCGACTCTCACATAATAATAGCATATAATTGAATTCCTTAACTAGCATGCATAGTAACATAATCATAACAATGTCGTGAGAATACAAATTTAAACTAATAAGCATAAACAACTCAAACGTAGCAGGTAGCATGTATAAACCTATTTAATATAACATATATAATTCACGTAAGCGTAATTGATAACCCGTTTGATATTGGGAACACATTTAATCTTGTTAAAAATAAATTTTGTAATTTATACATGTTGCACCCCAAAATGCGTTAAAGTGTAAAACGGGGTCGAGTATGCTCACATTTTGCGAAGTGTCCTTTAGTATGCCGTGAAGTGTTCAAGAGTTTTGACATCGTCAAGCCGAGATCATCATACATGTGCAAACGAGGGCAATGAAATGCTTTTAGAATAAATATACATTTATATATACCCATATAAATATTTTATTAAAGATTTAATTCAAATCTGATGGGCTCGTTTTATTATTTAACGCATTTGTTCCAAGGATTTTTAGGAAAAACGGACAGAATCTCCTCTGTTTTTGGACGATCCCGACAACACATGTTGTCAATAAATGTTTACAACTCATCAATCAATAAAGCAACATATAACTCCGTTCTATTGTATATTTAAAACGTCGTCATTTGATTCAACATACTTGCATATATATATTATGTTTTCATTTTACTCGGAAGGTTTTTATAGTTTGCTAGACGTATGGGTTCAAGTTCGGTCTTATACATAAAATGTAAACAAAATAATAAAGTTTGCGTGGTTAAAAGTTTACCGAGTATTCTGTTAGGAGAGCCGGAACTGAGGTGGACTAAAGTGACCGAAACGGATCCGCGTTGACTGCAGTTGACCAGCTTTGACCGGTTGACTGATTTTGACCATTTCGACCCGAGTGCCGTAACCAAAATACTACATGACCCGAACTGTAACACACCGAAACTCGAACCGAATTAGAATGAAACCTAAACCAGGAACTGAAACAAGTATGAACTGAGTTAACTCGCTGAACCGAGTTAACTCATACCCCGACAAAGTTGAGCTTGAACCGAGTAACCAGTGTTGTCACCGGTTTCCGGAAAACACGGTATTCGAATCGTTTTTGAATCTGATCCCGAGACCGACGTGAATCGACCGGAAGCAACCTCAACATAGATCGGAACAACCCGAACAAGAACTCGAACCTAACTGAACTGAACTTGAACCGGCGGGATTGAGGCTCGAACCTGAGCTATCTGCAATCCCTGCCGCCGCTGGTCGACACCGGGCCACCGCCTCCGTCGCTGCCACTAAACGCGGCCGCCGCCGCCACTAAACGCGGCCCGTCGCCGCTGTTGCGCCGCCACCAGAATGGTGGCCGGCGGTTCGATTGCAGAGGGAGGAGAGTGAGGGCGAGGGGGTGAGGCAGGGAGGTGTGTTTGTGGGTGTGGTTTGCGGCGGAGGGAAATGGTAGTGGTGTGGTGATTGTGAGCAACCGGTGGTCGGCCGGGATTTCTCCGGCCACCGGAAACAGGTCAGAGAAAGAAAAAAAAGGGGATCGGGTGAAGAGGGGCGGCTGGTGTGTTGGTTTGAGTGTGTGTAAGGGTGTTAGTTAGGTTATATATTGGGGTTTAGGGTTTAAATTAGGTTTAGGTGGTGTGCTGGGCCAAAGCCTGTTAACCCGTTCTAACGTTTTTGAGTGGCCCGAACGTATCGACGAGATCCGATTACAAGTTTCATAAAACATCGGATTTATTTTGTTTATTATTATTATTATTGTTATTATTATTATCTAAAAAAATAATAACTAAATAAATAACAATAATAATGATAATAAATTAGACAAATAAATAATTTAGTGGTACGACACGTATTTCCTAAAATAATTTTTTTTACGGAAACGCGAGGCATTACAGTCCCCCTACTTTAGGGAATTTCGTCCCGAAATTCATTCAAGAGGAAGGCTTAGGAAAGAAATAATGACATTTCGAAGTATGCGGGTATAACTGAGAATTAAGTGATGAGTGATTAAGGTTTGCCCTTAGATATAGCAGTGAAACACCAAATTTCTCATGGCACGTTTTACGAAACATTAGTAATATGGTATTAACACTTATATATAGGAAGTACCAGCAGCGTATCCACCATGTTTATACCATATTACGTCCGTTTCTCTAATCGATGTCATGTTGCGTTTCGTGTCCCGATTAGTGTTTATTAGCGTATTACGAGTGATAGTGATAGTGTATATAGAATCTCAAGTATATAAGTATAATGGTATTTAAGTATGAAAGAGTATACTGTATAAGTGTAAGTGTGCGTATTCGCGCATTCGTGTAGAATACAGATGATATATTTTAGTTTCACCAAGTTTAACGGATTACTAGCATGTGAATAAACAGGTCAAACCATCGTGTACCGTAATGTAGACTACCCATCATCGTTAAAACGAAGAGGGTGTAAAATAGTTTACTTAACATGACCTCAAGAATACGGGCGGGCGTCACTCCTATAGTGGTACACAAGCGCTATACATGTTAAGGTGTGGCTTGATCAAAGTTAATGACGAGTCTACCACATAAACATGTGAATAAACAAGTCAAACCATCGTGTATGTTGACTAGTCAATATTGTTGAAACATAGTGTAAAATAGTTTACTTAGTATGAAATAGTTAACTTAACATGACCCCAAGTCTCATGTCACACCCTGACCCGAAGCGGAATAAGAGTCGTGGCATAATTGGGTTATCACCAAAGCTCATGATGTTTACTAATATGTTTCATATTTATTAAATTCAAAATTACATCCTCAATATTACAAACAAGTTCATACAATTACAAAGAAAAATAACCAACTAAACAATCCAAAGTCTAAACCGGTTTATTCTTCTAAGCCATCCTATATGTTTCTTGCTGCAACTGGATCACCTGTATCATGTGTAAAAATTGGGGTTTTTGGGTCAACAAAAGTTGGCGAGTGAACCTTGTTAGAAAACATTTATTATTGATTTCTTGTTATAATTAATATGGAAAAATTGTGCAATAATAATATGTGAGCAAACGTAAATAATCATACAATAACATACAATAACATAATAGCAAACAATAACATACAATAACAAACAATAACAAACCACCTTGCATGAATATATAACATGAATGATACTGTATATGTTGGCAACGTCACGTTCACGCTCATAGGTAATGGGGAACGGACGGCCTATGATAAATGTATGTGCGATCAAGGCTCAATCAAACGGAGCCGATCGTATGTTGGCAACGCCTCGTTCACGCTCATAGGTAATGGGGAACAGCTCACGCTCATAGGTAATGGGGAGCGGCGGCCTATGATATTGTATGTACTAAAAATGATAAATTTAATCTAAACATTAACCACGCAAACAGTTGATACATAATGAATACACATTTGATCATTGATATAATGGATGCACAAGTGTTTAAATGAAATAAGTAATATGACACATGATACACCCCAAAAACGTGATTAAAACGGGGAATTTGTAGAGATTCACTCACATTGGGTGCGTTCGGTTGAAGATGTTGAATGCGCACGAGTTTAGAGGTTGATCGACGAGGATTAACTAACCTAAATAATAACGAAAAGGTACGGTAAATAAGTGGATTTTATTAACAATTTTAATAAGGTTTTTAGGTTTATTTTTGTGAGTTTAAGGTTATTTTCTAACTTTAAAAACATTATTTTTAAGTATTTTTAATTGATTTTTAAATTAAATAAATAAATAAAAATATAAAAAAAATGTTGACTTTTTGGGTTTGACCGTTGACCATTGACTTTGACTTGTTGACCGGTTCGGTCGTGTATATTGTTTGCACTGAGTGAGGTTCGAACTCGTGACCTCCCGTACGCGTGCACGCAGCTCTACCAACTGAGCTACGTGTCTAACCCGAAATATTTCTGTTTTTAATTATATTTATATGCTATTTAATTTATTCCAAAGATCATTTATTTTAAAAAGGATTTTAATTCTATCGAACCAGCATGTATATCAGGTCTCGAACCCGGGACCTGTTGATTAACGTTGCACACAGTCCACCGCTGGACTGTGTGTCTAACCTGGTTAAAACACTTGTTTTTATTTCTCTTATATACTAACCGGAAGTTTTCATATTTGGGTTTTATAAAAAGTCTGAATATTGTGATGAACCGGAACAAGGACAGACTCGAACCCGGGACTCTATGATTCAAATGCACACTGTCCACCGCTGGACTGTGTGTCTAACCCGAGTTATAATCCGATTTATATTAAATTTATACACAATCCTAACTTCATCTTCTTCGCTAAAACATTACAGACAACGATTACTCTACTGTTCTTGTCTAATTCGATTGAGGGACATATAAATGATTAAAATGAAATGAATAGGGAAGGTTTTGGGAATGAACATACCGGAATGATGACTTTTCTCAGAACTCCGGCGAAGTCGTCGGCTCTGTTTTATGAACTCCGTCTGAGCGGACCAATTAACAGTTTTGATTAACTAGTTGTGGAATTGAAGGACTAAACAAGAGTTATCAGAAGGTTTAAATGATAATACCGTTTTACAGCGCGATTTAGGAATTTTCAGAAAACTTCCGGCGAGTGCTGATTATCCGATATCGTCGTCTGGGACTGATTCTGATTGGAGGGTTTGAGTTAGTAAAAGCCTAACAACAGATAGAAGATGAAAGATTTGAGAATTTACCGTTTTGATGAAAGACACGGTTTTCCGGCGAAAGTCCGGCGAGTTCAGAAAGCGTTTCCGACGAACTGAAAATAGAGCGAAAGTGAAATTGGAGGTTCTGTGGATGATTTTGAGTCGCGAGATGATGATATTGTTGGAGTAATTCAGGAAGTGAATGATTTCGGTTATTAAACCCGAAATCATATGAATTCAAGTTCAATAAAAGCTGAATTGATTGAGATCGTGCGTCGTAATGTTTTCGTCGGTTATAACCAGTAATTATCAACACTCAAACGTCTGGAAAACTGAAAGCCGATTACCGGTTTCAGTTTTGGCGCAAACAGGTGATTCACGGGTGAACTTATGTTTTAATTGTTTCCTAGATTTCACAAAGACATCAAGTGGCGGAGTGGTTATGTGTTTGGTGATTAAGTTCTCCGGCTGACCCGGGTTGGAAACCCGGCAGCCCCTTTTCATTTTTATTTGTTTTAATTTTATTTTTTAACAATTTTAATTTCCATAATCTAAATTGTTTATTAGTTATGTATTGTTTAAAATTAAAATAAGCATTAAATGAGCAACAAAAATATGAAACTGATTATTCGATAAATAAACGAAGCGGGTTTTGAAAACCCGTTTTTCGACGGATGTTACAGTATCCCCTACTTTTAGAAATTTCGTCCCGAAATTTAAGTAGTAGTGGTAACAGGAAAAAGATGCGGGTATTTTTCGCGCATTGAGTCTTCACGTTCCCCAGTAAACTCAGGTCCCCGTTTCGACTCCCAGCGTACCCTAACAATTGGAATACGACTCCGTCTTAAACGTTTTTCTCCGAAGTCCATGATCTCTACTGGTCTTTCAATGAAGTGCATAGATTCATCGATCTGAATATCTTCCAAGGGAATATGGAGGTTTTCATCGGCGAGACAGTTCTTTAAGTTTGATACGTGGAATGTGGGGTGAATTCTGTTGAGTTCTTCTGGTAGGTCAAGCTTGTATGCTACAGGTCCTACTCTTTCGAGTATCTTGAAAGGTCCTACGTAGCGTGGTGCTAGCTTGCCCTTCTGGCCAAAACGAACTACTCCCTTCCACGGTGATACTTTTAAAAGTACATGATCACCGATGTTAAACTCCAAAGGCTTTCGTCGTTTATCTGCATAACTCTTTTGACGACTTTGTGCCGCTAGAAGATTGTTTCGAATTTGATGGATCTTGTCTGTTGTTTCTTGAATCAATTCTGGACCGGTGATTTGAGCTTCTCCAATTTCGTGCCAACATACTGGAGATCGGCACTTACGACCATATAAAGCTTCGAAAGGTGCCATGCCGATACTTGAATGATAGCTGTTGTTGTACGAAAATTCAACTAATGGTAGATGAGCGTCCCAATTTCCCTTGAAGTCTATGACACATGCTCGAAGCATATCTTCAAGAGTTTGAATGGTGCGTTCGGATTGTCCATCAGTTTGAGGATGATAAGCGGTACTAAGGTCTAATCGTGTACCCAAAGCGGCTTGTACGGCTTGCCATGTTCGTGAAGTGAAACGACCATCACGATCTGAAATAATGCTTAACGGTACACCATGACGACTTACGATTTCTATGATGTAGATACGAGCTAACTTCTCGTTCTTGAAATCTTCGCGGATCGGAATGAAGTGAGCTGATTTTGTAAGACGATCAATGATTACCCATATAGTGTCATACCCACCAGAAGTGCGAGGTAACCCGGTAATGAAATCCATGGTTATGTTTTCCCACTTCCATACAGGTATTTCAGGTGGGACCAGTAGTCCTGAGGGTCTTTGATGTTCAGCTTTTACTTTGGAACATGTAAGGCCCTTGGAAACAAAAACAGCAATATCCTTTTTCATTCCAGGCCACCAGTAGGTGTATCGAAGGTCTTGATACATCTTGTCGGCTCCTGGGTGTATAGAGTATCGTGTTTTGTACGCCTCATTCATAAGGAATTCACGAAGGTTGTTGTGGTCAGGAATCCATATGCGATCTAGATAGTACAGAATACCGTCAGATTTAGTTTCAATTTTAAGTTCAGCTCCACAAGACAGCTCCTTTCGTACGTCGTTTTCCGTTACTGAAACATGTTGGGCTTCTTGAATTTGATCTTTGATGTCTGTTATGATTTGCGAACATAGAAGACGAATGGAGTTCGCATAACCCTTTCGACTGAGTGCATCGGCCACCACGTTTGCCTTACCAGGATGATACCGAATTTCACAGTCGTAGTCATTAAGAAGTTCGACCCATCTCCGTTGCCTCATGTTTAACTCCTTTTGGTTGAAGATATGTTGGCGACTCTTGTGGTCAGTATATATTTCACACTTAGTACCGTAGAGGTAATGTCTCCATATCTTAAGAGCGAACACAACGGCTCCAAGTTCTAGGTCGTGGGTAGTGTAGTTCTTCTCATGAGTTTTGAGTTGTCTAGAAGCATAAGCTATCACTTTTCCTCTTTGCATTAGAACACAGCCTAGTCCTTGCCCTGACGCGTCGCAATAAACCACGAAGTCATCACAACCTTCAGGAAGAGTGAGGATAGGTGCGTCACAGAGTTTTTGTTTAAGGGTTTGGAAGGCTTCTTCTTGTTTGGGTCCCCATATGAAGGGTTTTCCTTTATGTGTTAAAGCCGTGAGTGGTACAGCGATGCGGGAGAAATTTGCAATGAAACGGCGATAATAACCAGCCAAACCAAGGAATGATCTTACTTCGGTTGGTGTACGTGGCGCTTGCCATTCTTGTACTGCTTTGATCTTTGAGGGGTCGACATGTATTCCCTTGTCACTGACGACATGTCCAAGGAATTGTACCTCTTTTAACCAGAATTCACATTTGGAGAATTTGGCGTAGAGCTTTTCATTCCCTAAGAGTGTAAGGATGAGTCGAAGGTGTCGTTCATGGTCAGACTTAGACTTTGAGTATATGAGGATGTCGTCGATGAAGACTATAAAAAGCGATCGAGATAAGGTTTGTAGACTCTGTTCATTAGATCCATGAAGACAGCTGGAGCGTTGGTTAGACCAAATGGCATGACCATGAATTCATAATGACCATAACGAGTTCGGAAGGCGGTCTTTGGGACGTCTTCTTCATGTACTCTGAGTTGATGATAACCAGAACGAAGGTCGATTTTTGAAAAACAGCTGGCGCCTTGAAGTTGGTCAAGAAGATCATCAATGCGAGGTAATGGGTAGCGGTTCTTGACCGTTAACTTGTTGAGTTCTCTGTAGTCAATACACATGCTAAACGTTCCATCTTTCTTCTTCACAAAAAGGACAGGTGCACCCCAAGGCGATGAGCTAGGACGTATGAATCCTTTGTCAGTCAGCTCTTGTAATTGACTGGCTAGCTCTTGCATTTCGGATGGGGCTAACCTATAAGGAGATTTTGCAACTGGTGTAGCTCCAGGTATAAGATCAATGCGGAATTTGACTTCTCTCACAGGAGGAAGTCCTGAAATGTCGTCAGGAAAAACTTGCGGAAAATCTTTTACTACTGGGATGTCTTCAAGTTTCTTCTCCTTGGTTCCCTTTTTGACGACATGAGTTAGAAATGCGACATAATTCTTGCGGAGATATTTTCGGGCTTGAAGACATGACATTTATTTGAGCCCTTTCGATGGGGTTTCTCCAAAGATTCGTAGAGTCTGACCGTTTGTAAGAGGAATGCGTATAAACTTTTCGCGGCATACAACTTCAGCATGATGTTGGCTGAGCCAGTCCATACCAATTATAATTTCGAAACTTCCCAACTTCATAGGTATGAGGTCAACTGGAAAATCGTGATCATTTAGAGTGAGAGTACAATTGCGTAAAATAGAGTTTAAGGAGACCGGTTTTCCGTCAGCAACTTCTACCGTTATGGATTCCATGAGTTAATCACGAGTTTGGTTGAGGATGGGTTCAAATTCTAAGGACACAAAACTTTTATCCGCGCCAGTATCAAATATCATGGATGCATAACTACCATTGATGAGAAACGTACAGTTAACCAAATTGTTGTCAGCCCTAGCTTGATTGGCGTTGATGTTAAAAGCTTTTCCTCTTGCAGGTGGAGGAGCTTGATTAGCCTGGTTTACTGGATTAGCTTGAGCTTGGGCATGGATAATATTCACTAGGCGTGGACAGGTGTTTCTGAAATGGTTCGGGTCTCCACAGTTGTAACAAGCCCGCATAGGTTGCACCATGGGATAGTTGGGTTGGTAGTAGGATTGGGCTACATGTTGGGTAGGTGGTAGTAGTAAAGGTTGTTGGGCTTGACCCACTATCTGATGGTGGGCTTGGGTTGAGGGCTGATGGCGGTTCGTTCGCTGAGGTACGCGACAGGTTTGAATGGTGTGACCTGCGCGACCACAGCCGGTGCAATGTTGGCAGGGATGATAAGGAAAATGATGGTATTGGCAACGGTTGCACTTTGTGTAACATTTGTCAAAAACGGGTTTTCCAAACCCGCTCCGTTTGTAATCGAATATCAAGTTATAAATGTTTCGTTGCGTATTTATGCTTATTTTGATTTTTAATGATACATAATTAATAAACAAACTAAACTATAAAAGTTATAATTGATAAAAAGTAAAAATAAAATAATTAAAAATAAAATGAGGCTGCCGGGACTCGAACCCGGGTCAGCCGGGTTGAACTCCAAAGACTTAACACACACACACATAACCACTCCGCCACCTGTTGTTTTCTGTCAACTCTAGGAAACAAATAAATCTTATAAACAATCATGAAGCAACCTGTTGCGCCAAACTGAAACCGAAATCGGCTTTCAACCGTCCAAAACGGTTGAGTGTTCGCAGATTCTGGTTTATAACCGATGCATCGACGATCCTAATCAATTCAGTCTTGAATTAACTTAAATTTTGATGATGATCGGTTTTTATAACCGAAGATATTCAATTTCTGAATTACTTCAATCAAAGACCTCTCTCGCGACTCAGAAACATTCTACAAACCTGCAATTTCACTTTCACTATACATTCAGTTCGTCGGAAAAGTTTTTTTTTAACTCGCCGGAAAATCTCTGCAAGTCGCCGGAAAACCGAGACTTTCATTAATACGGTAAGTACTTCGACCATTTCTGTTTCAATCCGTTGTTAGACTGTTACTAACTTCAAACCAACAATCAGAATCAATCCCAGACGACATAGCCGGAATATTCAGCTCTCGCCGGAAAACTTCTGGAATTTCCAATCTCACGCGGTGAATCGGTATGAACATTCAAAACTTCTGTTAATCCTTGTTTAGTACCCCACTTTCATAACTAATCAATCAAATTTGGTAATTGACCCGAACAGAGGAAGCTCATAAACAGAGCCGACGATTCTTGCCGGAGTTTTGAGAACGACGACCTGTTCCGGTACTTTCTTTCCCCAAACCCTCTCCGTTCATCACCTTTCAACTTGTTCATATTATTCGTTAACCGGATTAAACAGATAACATCTAGATAACCGTTGTCTGTGTTATAGACGAAGAAGACGAAGTAGCGAATGTTGTTAAGATTAATAAAATCTGGTTATTATCTCGGGTTAGACACACAGTCCAGCGGTGGACTGTGTGCACATACAAATCACACGTCGCGAGTTCGATCCTTGATACACACACCCTCTCTGTAATAAAGATGTTTTATTTTTCTAACTGAACCGGATTAACGTACGTTAGATGTTAAGTATAATAAAAATCTGTATATTAACCAAGTTAGACACACAGTCCAGCGGTGGACTGTGTGTAACGTTAACGCACAGGTCCCGGGTTCGAGACCTGTTGGTGACACCGGTTCGATGATTTTAAACATTTTTGAAAATAAAAGAATTTTGAATAAACTGAGTTAGTATATAAGTATAATTAAAAACAGAATTATTTCGGGTTAGACACGTAGCTCAGTTGGTAGAGCTGCGTGCACGCGTACGGGAGGTCTCGGGTTCGAGCCTCACCCGGCGCATACAATTACACAATAAAACCGGTCAACAAGTCAAACGGTCAACGGTCAATGCAAAAGTCAACATATTTTTATATTTTTATTTATTTAATTTAATTTAAAAATCAATTAAAAATACTTAAAAATAATGTTTTTAAAGATAGGAAATAGCCTTAAACTCACAAAAATATATCCAAAAATCCTATTAAAATTATTAATAAAATCCACTCATTTATTATATTTTCCGTTATTATTTAGGTTAGTCAATTCTCGTTGTTCAATTCTTCCAACTCGTGCGCATCTCACCATCTCCAACCAAACGCACCCAATGTGAGTGAATCTTTACAAATTCCCCGTTTTAATCACGTTTTTGGGGTGTATCATGTGTCTTGCCATTTATTATATTTAAATCATTGTACATACATCATATCATGAACAAATGTGTATTCAGCTTGTTTTAACTGTTTGTGTGGTTATTGTTTAGATTTAATTTATTATTTTCAGTACATGCAGTTTCATAGGCCGCCGCTCCCCATTACATTATGAGCGTTGAGCATGTTCCCCATTACATTATGAGCGTGAACCTGGCGTGCCAACATACGATCGGCTCCGTTTGATTGAGCCTTGATAGCACAGACATTTATCATTTTCAGTACATGCAATACGATCGGCTCCGTTTGATTGAGCCTTGATCGCACAGTTTCATTCATGTTATATATTTATGCAAGTTGATATGTTATGGTATGCTGTTGGTTTGTTATTGAATGTTATTGTATGTTATTGTATGTTATAGTTTGTGGTTGTTATTGCTACTGTTTGATTTTGTACGTTTGCTCACTTATGATTATTGCACAATATTTCCTTGATAAAATAACAAGAAAATCAATAATAAATGTTTATCTAACAAGGTTCACTCGCCAACTTATGTTGACCCAAAAACCCCCATTTTTACACATGATACAGGTGAACCAGCTGCAGCAAGAAACACCTAAGATTGGATTAGAAGAATAAACTGATTTAGAGCTTGGATTGTTTAGTTTGGTTATTTTCCTTTGTATTTGTATGGACATGTTTGGATTATTGAGAATGTAATTTTGACTTTAATAAATATGAAACATATTAGTAAATATCATGAGCTTTGGTGATAACCCAATTATGCCCCGACTCTTATTCCGCTGCGGGTCGGGGTATGACACTTTGGGTATGAGCCGGAGTATGGCCTTTTATATGATGCAGGTGAGGGGGCAACTTGGGTAATGGGTGCAGCAGGGATGGGGAAATTTGTTTGTGTGACAACAAAGTTTCTGGTGTTTCGTTTCCTCTTATTAACAAACTTTGAGGAGGAGGTGGAATGGTTTGAAGTTTGGCCCTCAACGGGGGCTTTCTTTTTCTCGTCCTTTAATTTGCCGTTGCGAATACGATTCTCGGTAAGCTCGGTAGCTAGTTCCATAGCAACTTCAAGTGTTGCAGGCGAAGTGCTGAGAACTGAGTCTTGAATTTTCGAGGGGAGGCCTCGAAAATAGTGTTCGACTAAGCGGTAAACTGGGGTGAACAAGTTAGGGACCATTTGGTTCAACTCTAAAAACCTCTTGTTGTAGGTAGTATGATCTCCCTTCTTTTGCTTCAACGAGTGAAATTCATCCTCTAACTTTTTTATCTCGCTTCTTGGACAGAAACGTCTCGTCATGATTTCCCTTAACTCCTCCCACGTTAAGGCCATTGCATCTTCGATTCCTCTCTTACCTTTTTCAGTATTCCACCAGGTAAGAGCTACTCCAAATAGCCTCCCGGTTGTGTAACGTACCTTGCGATCCTCGGGACAATCGCAGTTGAGGAAGGTGTTTTCCATTTCCTCAAACCAGTGGAGGAGAGCAATGACACCTTCGGTCCCTTCAAATTTCGGGGGATCGCAAGACTTGAAATGTTTGTATGAGCACTTTTTGGAGGGAGGGTTGTCAACATTCTGGTCTTCTTGCTGGGGAGGGTTGATGGGATTTGCGGCGAGAGCTTGTTGGACTTGAACTATGATGTCAGGAAGCACCGCGGCCATTTGTTTTGCGATTTGGGTGGCCAAGCGTTCGTTTGACCTTCCTGACCTTCTACCCCCACGTTGCTGCCTAGCCGACATCTACAGGAACATTCATAAGAAGACTGTGAGTTTAAGGAGTCTTTTTAGGTGTCATGTGTCTTAAAAATAAAAGTAACATAAACATCAATAATGCAACTACATCCATAGGATGTCTTGGGTTTGCTCATGTTTGGGCCTCAAATGTCCCCCATACCTTCACCTGTATAGTCATGTGGGCCCCCATGACTATTGGCTTAGTAGGATTCACATTGGTATTGGCGGTTTAACACTCGCATCACCTGAATGAAAACCATGAAATATGTTTGCGAGATGTATGGTCGGAGGGTGTCCAGGTGTAGACACAATGACAACTCAAAGTGGGGTTAGCTCACACGACGTTTGGTATAGCATGCTTTGGCCTAATAGGTCCTTCGTACTCTCATCGTTTGTCCCCAGGTAGGCAAACTGGTCCTTTATTTTGGATTTATACGAATGCCAAGCCTAGACAGGACGTTTCGACTACCGGTACTTGTACCCTTCCAGTTACTACATGCCCGTCATGAGAACTCACTTTGATGTGATTTGAAAATACAAAAATCGTTGCAAAAGTCATGGAAATTGTGTGGTGTGTGCTCTCATGGATATGATATGTTATGAGAATATGATTCATGATAGGCATTGTATAATAATATGTACATATGGACATGCTTGCATAACATTGATGTAACAATAAACATAAAGCATATAAACATCATGAATTTTGCATGTAACACACAAACAATTTATAAATTCTAATCAACTATAGTATAGGCTCTAAGGGTCTAATAACCTATCCTATATCCCTATAGTCATGGCTTTGATACCAATCTGTCACACCCCGACCCGCAGCGGAATAAGAGTCGGGGCATAATTGGGTTATCACCAAAGCTCATGATGTTTACTAATATGTTTCATATTTATTAAATTCAAAATTACATCCTCAATATTCCAAACAAGTTCATACAATTACAAAGAAAAATAACCAACTAAACAATCCAAAGTCTAAACCGGTTTATTCTTCTATGCCATCCTATATGTTTCTTGCTGCAACTGGATCACCTGTATCATGTGTAAAAATGGGGGTTTTTGGGTCAACAAAAGTTGGCGAGTGAACCTTGTTAGAAAACATTTATTATTGATTTCTTGTTATAATTAATATGGAAAAATTATGCAATAATCATATGTAAGCAAACGTAAATAATCATACAATAACATACAATAACATAATAGCAAACAATAACATACAATAACAAACAATAACAAACCACCTTGCATGAATATATAACATGAATGATACTGTATATGTTGGCAACGTCACGTTCACCGCTCATAGGTAATGGGGAACGGACGGCCTATGATAAATGTATGTGCGATCAAGGCTCAATCAAACGGAGCCGATCGTATGTTTGCAACGCCTCGTTCACGCTCATAGGTAAGGGGGAACAGCTCACGCTCATAGGTAATGGGGAGCGGCGGCCTATGATAATGTATGTACTGAAAATGATAAATTTAATCTAAACATTAACCACGCAAACAGTTGATACATAATGAATACACATTTGATCATTGATATGATGGATGCACAAGTGTTTAAATGAAATAAGTAATATGACACATGATACACCCCAAAAACGTGATTAAAACGGGGAATTTGTAGAGATTCACTCACATTGGGTGCGTTCGGTTGAAGATGTTGAATGCGCACGAGTTTAGCGGGTTGATCGACGAGGATTAACTAACCTAAATAATAACAAAAAGGTACGGTAAATAAGTGGATTTTATTAACAATTTTAATAAGGTTTTTAGGTTTATTTTTGTGAGTTTAAAGTTATTTTCTAACTTTAAAAACATTATTTTTAAGTATTTTTAATTGATTTTTAAATTAAATAAATAAATAAAAATATAAAAAAAATGTTGACTTTTTGGGTTTGACCGTTGACCATTGACTTTGACTTGTTGACCGGTTCGGTCGTGTATATTGTTTGCACTGAGTGAGGTTCGAACTCGTGACCTCCCGTACGCGTGCACGCAGCTCTACCAACTGAGCTACGTGTCTAACCCGAAATATTTCTGTTTTTAATTATATTTATATACTATTTAATTTATTCCAAAATTCATTTATTTTAAAAAGGATTTTAATTCTATCGAACCGACGTGTATATCAGGTCTCGAACCCGGGACCTGTTGATTAATGTTGCACACAGTCCACCGCTGGACTGTGTGTCTAACCTGGTTAAAACTCTTGTTTTTATTTCTCTTATATACTAACTGGAAGTTTTCATATTTGGGTTTTATAAAAAGTCTGAATATTGTGACGAACCGGAACAAGGACAGACTCGAACCCGGGACTCTATGATTCAAATGCACACAGTCCACCGCTGGACTGTGTGTCTAACCCGAGTTATAATCCGATTTATATTAAATTTATACACAATCCTAACTTCATCTTCTTCGCTAAAACATTACAGACAACGATTACTCTACTGTTCTTGTCTAATTCGATTGAGGGACATTATACCGGAATGATGACTTTTCTCAGAACTCCGGCGAAGTCGTCGGCTCTTTTTTATGAACTCCGTCTGAGCGGACCAATTAACAGTTTTGATTAACTAGTTGTGGAATTGAAGGACTAAACAAGAATTATCAGAAGGTTTAAATGATAATAACGTTTTACAGCGCGATTTAGGAATTTTCAGAAAACTTCCGGCGAGTGCTGATTATCCGATATCGTCATCAGGGACTGATTCTGATTGGAGGGTTTGAGTTAGTAAAAGCCTAACAACAGATAGAAGATGAAAGATTTGAGAATTTACCGTTTTGATGAAAGACACGGTTTTCTGGCGAAAGTCCGGCGAGTTCAGAAAGCGTTTCCGACGAACTGAAAATAGAGCGAAAGTGAAATTGGAGGTTCTGTGGATGATTTTGAGTCGCGAGATGATGATATTGTTGGAGTAATTCAGGAAGTGAATGATTTCGGTTATTAAACCCGAAATCATATGAATTCAAGTTCAATAAAAGCTGAATTGATTGAGATCGTGCGTCGTAATGTTTTCGTCGGTTATAACCAGTAATTATCAACACTCAAACGTCTGGAAAACTGAAAGCCGATTACCGGTTTCAGTTTTGGCGCAAACAGGTGATTCACGGGTGAACTTATGTTTTAATTGTTTCCTAGATTTCACAAAGACATCAAGTGGCGGAGTGGTTATGTGTTTGGTGATTAAGTTCTCCGGCTGACCCGGGTTGGAAACCCGGCAGCCCCTTTTCATTTTTATTTGTTTTAATTTTATTTTTTAACAATTTTAATTTCCATAATCTAAAATGTTTATTAGTTATGTATTGTTTAAAATTAAAATAAGCATTAAATGAGCAACAAAAATATGAAACTGATTATTCGATAAATAAACGAAGAGGGTTTTGAAAACCCGTTTTTTCGACGGATGTTACATCTCAAGGGCGGTGCGCTACTCCTATAGCACTATGCATAGTGCTATACATGTTAAGGTGTGGTTTTATAACGAGTTTGTCACATATAATGTTCCAGTAATCCCAAATTAAGTATGATGTTTAGTATGCACCTATAGAATCGTTGTGTAATAGATTTAGTATAAATGCGAAGTTTGTCGTGCATAAATTCGATTTTAGTATAGTGTGACATTGAAATAAAAATGAAAGAATAAGAATTATAGAGCATAAAATGTAAGATAGCATAAAAGAGAGGCTTGTTAAAATGTTGGAGTGTTTCAGTTTTAGAAACTTCGACTATTCCAAAGTGACTCGTAAGTCCTTTCGAATTAGGGAGACATGATTTGGCCTAATAGGTATAATACTCTCGTCGCCAAGCGATTAGCGGTACTTTACCCTTCCAGTTACTACATGTCCCTAATTTGATCGAAAAATATGAAACTTTGGCGAGATTGAAAATTGAGGAGCGGAACCAGTCATCAAGGTGTAGATGTCAATCCTGGCTTGACAATTTCGTCCCCAAATTGTGGTTTATTGAACGTATCAAGATATAATCTCGAATCGTCAATAAGGATCGACTAGATTATGAAATGAAACTCCCATCAAGATATGGATATCACTCCTGACTTGATGGTGAATTTCGTGCGAAATAACATGTAAAACGGATTGAAACTCGTCACCAATGGCGGGAATCACCCCTGTATTGATGAGTTATTTCGATTGTGGAACAAGAATATACTCAAAAGCGTGTGTTGTGTTTCATGTCTTAGGAAAGACATATTGTAAGTTTTAAAATCAAATGGGAGAGAGAAGCACGGTAGACAGAATAATAATTTAGATAATTGTCAAGAATGGTCAAGAGTGTGGTACTTAAACTATAGACTAGGTCGAACATGGCAATTTTACCTAATTCCCTATAGTTATGGCTCTGATACCAATCTGTCACACCCCAACCGATGGCGGAAACATCGGGATGAGACGAACAAATTGCTCAAAACTTCATAACGCTATGTGACAATATAGATTAAATTCAAATTTCATTCAAGACTAAATTGTCATACAAAAATTCCAAATAATAGTTAACAATTATTTCAAAACGACATAACATCAAAATAGATAAATTAATCTAGGCGTGTATCTAAGCAATCCTACTTGATTTCTTGCATCATCAGCTTTCATGCAACATGTATTAAAAGCGTAGATCAATACAAAAGTATTGGCGAGCATACAAGTTTGAAAATAAAATCTAAGTGTAAGAGTTTATTTCAATCATGACGGAAGTATAATAAACCTGAATCGCATATATATGTAGCCGACTCTCACATAATAATAGCATATAATTGAATTCCTTAACTAGCATGCATAGTAACATAATCATAACAATGTCGTGAGAATACAAATTTAAACTAATAAGCATAAACAACTCAAACGTAACAGGTAGCATGTATAAACCTGTTTAATCTAACACATATAATTCACGTAAGCGTAATTGATAACCCGTTTGGTATTGGGAACACATTTAATCTTGTTAAAAATAAATTTTGTAATTTATAAATGTTGCACCCCAAAATGCGTTAAAGTGTAAAACGGGGTCGAGTATGCTCACATTTTGCAAAGTGTCCTTTAGTATGCCGTGAAGTGTTCAAGAGTTTTGACATCGTCAAGCCGAGATCATCATACATGTGCAAACGAGGGCAATGAAATGCTTTTAGAATAAATATACATTTATATATACATATATAAATATTTCATTAAATATTTAATTCAAATCTGATGGCTCGTTTTATTATTTAACGCATTTGTTCCAAGGATTTTTAGGAAAAACGGACAGAGTCTCCTCTGTTTTTGAACGATCCCGACAACACATGTTGTCGATAAATGTTTAAAACTCATCAATCAATAAAGCAACATATAACTCCGTACTATTGTATATTTAAAACGTCATCATTTGAATCAACATACTTGCATATATATTATGTTTTCATTTTACTCGGAAGGTTTTTATAGTTTGCTAGACGTATGGGTTCAAGTTCGGTCTTATACATAAAATGTAAACAAAATAATAAAGTTTGCGTGGTTAAAAGTTTACCGAGTATTCCGTTAGGAGAGCCGAAACTGAGGTGGACTAAAGTGACCGAAACGGATCCGCGTCGACTGCGGTTGACCAGCTTTGACCGGTTGACTGATTTTTACCATTTCGACCCGAGTCCCGTAACCAAAATACTACATGACCCGAACTGTAACACACCGAAACTCGAACCGAATCAGAATGAAACCTGAACCGGGAACTGAAACAAGTATGAACTGAGTTAACTCGCTGAACCGAGTTAACTCATACCCCGACAGAGTTGAGCTTGAACCAAGTAACCAGTCTTGTCACCGGTTGCCGAAAACACGGTATTCGAACTGTTTTTGAATCTGATCCCGAGACCGACGTGAATCGACTGGAAACAACCTCAACATAGATCGGAACAACCCGAACAAGAACTCGAAACTAACTGACCTGAACTTGAACCTGTGGGATTAAGGCTCGAACCTGAGCTATCTGCAATCCCTGCCGCTGCTGGTCGACACCGGGCCACCGCCTCCGCCGCTGCCACTAAACGCGGCCGCCGCCACCACTAAACGCGGCCGCCGCCACCACTAAACGCGGCCCGTCGCCGCTGTTGCGCCGCCACCAGGATGGTGGCCGGCGGTTCGATTGCAGAGGGAGGAGAGTGAGGGCGAGGGGGTGAGGCAGGGAGGTGTGTTTGTGGGTGTGGTTTGCGGCGGAGGGAAATGGTAGTGGTGTGGTGATTGTGAGCAACCGGTGGTCGGCCGGGATTTCTCCGGTGACCGGAAACAGGTCAGAGAAAGAAAAAAAGGGGGATCGGGTGAAGAAGGGCGGCTGGTGTGTTGGTTTGAGTGTGTGTAAGGGTGTTAGTTAGGTTATATATTGGGGTTTAGGGTTTAGTTAGGTTTAGGTGGTGAGCTGGGCCAAAGCCTGTTAACCCGTTCTAATGTTTTTGTGTGGCACGAACGTACTGACGAGATCCGATTACAAGTTTCATAAAACGTCGGATTTATTTATTATTATTATTATTATTATTATTATTATTATTATCTAAAAAAATAATAACTAAATAAATAATAATAATAATGATAATAAATTAGACAAATAAATAATTCAGTGGTATGACACGTATTTCCTAGAATAAATTTTTTTACGGAAACGCTAGGCGTTACAATACTTACGTGTCATCTATATGTCGTATAACCACCTATTTTCATATCACTCTACACCATATAGTCTAAAAAGATCGTCAATGTGGGGAAGCCTTTGTTGGAGGCATTTACGTTTTAAAGGTAAGTCTCATGTTCAATATCCTATAAAAAGAGTATTTAAAGAAACCTAGAAAAAAAGTATTTAAAGATTATTGATGTAAAGTATAACAAAAAATAAGTCTCATGTTCAATATCACTTAAGTTTAAAAAAACAATTCTAAAATGAATAAATTTAAAAAAATGCAGAAATAACCGTCCAATAATATCACACGTTATAGTAACATTTAATACGGACTCGTGTTGAAACATGAATGCACACTCAACTTAAAATTTATCAGTCGAAAAGGAAGATTCATTTTCAAGTCCTTTCATTACTAAATACGTATTTACTCATTGTTGATGTAACTTAACGATTTTGTTCCACTTTCAATATTTTTCCCATAAACCACCACCCTTTCTACTTCATTCTTTGTTCATCATCATCGGTTCCTCCCAAACATGAAACCCTTTCAAGACGCAAGCCCCGCGCTGATTGCCATGACGGTGGTTCTAGCCACCGTCATGCATTTCCCGGCCCTCAGGGGCCAGGAAACTCGGCCATACGATGCGTGTGACGAGTCAGCCGAGTGTGGAGATAAGGATTTCGAGTATCCTTTTTGGGGGTTGGGCCGACCAGCATATTGCGGCCATCCGAGTTTTCAGCTAACTTGCGAATCTAATGTTCCTTTGCTCCGTTTAGATTCCGTAAACTATCGGGTCATAGATAAGGAGAGCAGTACACATACAATCACTATTGCTAGAAATGATCTGTGGAGCACAATCTGCCCTCAAAATCTCCCCAACACCACCTATGACTCCACCCTTTTCAATGGCAATAATTTTGACCAGGAGGATGTATCTATGTACTATGGATGCGAAGATACTAATAATATAACGCCTGGGATATGGCCGTTGGCGCCTGATTATCGATTTGAATGCAATCTGAATGAGCCCCAGAGTAATAACTATTTCATTACAACCAGTTCTGTTGTCCCTGATATCGCCAGTTTCTTGGCGCAATGCAACAGTTCTATCACTGTACCAGTGGGACGACGTTGGGCAAATCGACTAGCAACTGTGGCTGCTACAGATGGGGATTTGAGACAAGCTTTGAAGAAAGGTTTCAATCTAGAGTGGATGGTAAATAACGATGTATGTGATCGGTGTGAACGATCTGGTGGTCGATGTGGGTCTAGCTCAACTTCACCTGATCACTTTGCTTGCTACTGTGCTAGTGGAAACTTCTCTGCAACTTGTAACAACGTTTCCATCGAAAGTCAAGGAGGTAAGTGATTTTTGATCTTGTAGATTTATGTCTTGGTCGGATTGTGAACATGTTCCTCATCTATTTGAGTCGTGGTGGCTTCTTGGCCTAGTGGCACTGGCCACCAGGGTCCAGGAGTTTGTTCCTACTAAGTCATGTTGATTCGAGTCTTACATGTCTGTAGTTCACCAAAGGCATCTGTTTGCCTACTTCTACTCTGGCTGTGATAATAAGTGAATTTTAGGAGTAGATTTAGAGAAGATTTGTGTGATACTAAAAAATTCTATTTGAACCGGCCGGTTAAAAGAATGCATTACCAATTGGAAAAGTGGTTGCTTGGAATAGACACCAACTCGCCGATGGCCTTATGGTGCATTGGAAGCACCATGAGTCTTGTCTGGAGCGAAATTCTATGGGTTATGCCAGGGTTTTACTGCTACAGGCCTTTAGACGATAGGTTTGCTCTTGCAATCTAATATCTTTAACACTTGTCACAGCAAGTGAACCTTTATCCTTTTTTATGTTTGAAAGGTCTAAGGATAATAAAGTTACACAGATTAGTTATTTTTACAACATGCGAAAGTATTTTAGTAAAACAAAAAAGTTATAGATACGAGTGAGTTTTATAAAATTATAAGTATTCCAAAAGCTTACAAGAGTCATTAGACTTGTTATAATCACGGTTAATCTATTCCTAAAAAGTTGTATATTCCAATACTAATGATGGGCATATTAATCTTCTTCTTCTTCTCTATATAGTAAATAATAATCTCTGATGGTATTTGTTATTTTTTGGTGCCTTGTCACCTTTATTTTCTTGTCATCATCTCTTATTAAATAAGGGTTT
Source organism: Scalesia atractyloides (assembly GCA_947069175.1). Classification (NCBI taxonomy): domain Eukaryota; kingdom Viridiplantae; phylum Streptophyta; class Magnoliopsida; order Asterales; family Asteraceae; genus Scalesia; species Scalesia atractyloides. The sequence continues at coordinate 3,339,573 of CAMTDV010000022.1, forward strand.
TGATGGTGTGTGTTATTTTCTGGTGTCTTATCATCTTTATTTTCCTGTCGCCATCCCTTATTAAATAAGGGTTATAAGATTTTAATAATCCTAACTTTCACCCATTTGCAGACATTAATCTCAAACTTAAAAAACGCTTTTGACAATCCCAACTTATAAGAATTTGGTCCATGTCGACCCAGTTACTTTTTTGCTAAGGTGACAGGTTACGTAGCACAAACCTAGTTATTGGCTGATGTGGATGCTTTTGTAGCAGCACCTCCAGCTCCCTCACCACCATCAGCAGCCACCACCACCACCATCACCATCACCTGCCACCACCCCAACATCAACAACCACCACCATCAGTCGCCGCCACCATATCCACCTTGGCACCCACCAACCACCATCAGCTGCCATCACCACTACCATCACCCACCACCTAACTTGGGCAACCATTCACCCTTTTCGCTTCAATCTTGAACAAACCCGATGAACCATTGTTGGTCGGTTTAACTAAAAGTTCCCTAATGACCCGGTTAAGAATCTAGTCTAGGAGGCACACAACCAAAAAACTGCAACCGAACCTTGAGTGATGGCGAGAGGTGGTTGGTGGGTGCCAAGGTGGTGGTGGTGGCGGCGGATGATGATGGTGGAGTTGATGATGGTGTTGGTGATGCTTGTTGATGGTGGTGATGGGTGTTGATGGTGGTGGTGGCGGTGGCTGATGGTGGTGATGGCGGTGGAGGTGGTAATGGTGCCACATAGCATACATATAAGCATCCACATAAGCCAGTAATTAGTATGTGCCACATAAGCAAAAAAACTAACTGGGTTACCTAGTTAGAAAATGATCGATAGGGCAAAATTCTTACAAGTCAGGGGGAATTTTTTAAGTTGGGTTTAATGCCGACCAATGAGCGAAAGTTATGATTATTAAAATCAACAATCTATTAAATAATAATATTTATAATATTTTTGTTTATCCTCGTATTAAATAATAATACTAAATCATAATTTTTGATGATTCTTTTTTATTTATTTAATATTTCTTTTTTTTAACTATTTTTAGATTTTCCCCTTACTAATAAGTATTTAATATTTTATTCATCCTATCTTACGCATAACACGACTTTATAACCTAGTAATTTATATATACAAATAAACCCTGGAATATGTAAATAACATGTTTTCTCGATACAACTGTAGTTTGGTGGTAAATAAGTATATAAATAAAATAGAGTTGTTAGGTAGACTTTAGAATTATTCAAGATGTTTGTTAATTTATTCCATATAATTTGTTGATGGCGCTTTGTGTGTATATAATTAACTTCTGTATATGATAACTTGAAGTAGAGAAATACGATAATCTTATTATAAATATTTGTGTTTTATCTTTAATAAGTTTTTAAACCACTCCTTGACCTAAAATAAAACAAAACAATAAGCCAATGGATTGAAACAATCTATTTATAGCAAGTAAAAACCACAAAGTAAAATGTATAACCAATAATATATAGAAATTCTATAAATTAACATTATATAAATATATAATAGTATAACCAACAATATATAGAAATCCTAGTATATATGGTTCTCTATTTAAAAATTAATTAAGTATTGAACACCCCATAAGCCATATATACTAGGATCCTTACTTTCTACATCACATTATTTTAATTGGTATACAATTTGAGTTTCTTTAAATCAACTATTTTAATTAGTATACAATTTGAGGGTTTTTTTTAAATCAGTATATGACATGAGAAATGAAAGTAAGACTAAGAGAATATTAATTGTTAAAACATTTGGTTCTTTGAATCAAAAGAATATTTTACGTACTTCCGATGTAATTACTAGAGTAACTTAAAGAAATAGATGCTAGAGAAAATAGTTGTATTATATAAAATGATTTGAGTAACATTTCTTGAAATTCTGTAAAATTGCAGGTGGTTCAAAGAGTAGTTCTGTGGGTATAGGTATGGATTTTCCTCTGACTAAGTAGACTAAACTTTCTTCATCAATTCAAGAAATTAAAATTTAAATCTTTTATCTATGAATCATAGTACTTGGAATTGTTGGAGCGGTTATTGCTATCGGTCTAGTCGGATTTGTTATCTTTGTCTACCGACGAAGAAAAAGGCGTGCGATCAAAGTAGCATCACCTGCCCAAACCGACACCAAAGCCATTTTGACTGTTGCTGGTTCGAGCCAAGGGCTAACTAGTGATTCGTCTAATTTCACTTCCAACAAATCTTCCTTTCCTTCATCCAAAACATCAGAAACATCTAAAGAGTTTGCAAAAAGCACATATTTTGGAGCTCAGGTTTTTACATATGAAGAACTAGAAGTCGCTACAGATAACTTCAATGATTCAAGGCAACTTGGAGATGGTGGTTTTGGAGCTGTGTACTTTGGTAATACTTATAAACATACCCGTATGTTGTTTAAATCTATGAGGCTTTGGTTTAACTATTTGGACTTTGATTTCAGGTAAGCTTCTTGATGGCCGAGAAGTTGCTGTCAAGCGTTTATATGAAAACAATTTCAAACGAGTCGAGCAATTCATAAACGAAGTAAGGATCCTCACAGGGTTAGATCATGAAAACTTGGTAAAATTACACGGGTGCACCTCAAAACGTAGCAAAGCTCTTCTTCTAGTTTATGAATACATTCCCAATGGCACAATAGCTGATCATCTTCATGGAAAACTAGCAAAATCGAGCTCGAGTTTGTTTTCATGGTCCATTCGCCTCAACATTGCCATACAAACAGCTGATGCACTTGCATATCTCCACAAATCAGGCATCATTCACCGCGACGTGAAAACCAACAACATTTTATTAGATAAAAGTTTCCAAGTAAAAGTTGCTGATTTCGGGCTATCAAGACTATTTGAAAATGTTACACATGTTTCCACTGCCCCACAAGGGACCCCTGGCTATGTTGATCCTGAGTACTACCAATGCTACCAGTTGACAGATAAAAGTGATGTTTATAGTTTTGGGGTTGTGTTGGTGGAGCTCATATCTTCGTTACCAGCGGTTGATACCAACAGGCACAGGCTTGACATAAACCTTGCTAATATGGCTGTGACCAAGATTCAAAACCATTCGTTGAGCGAGTTGGTTGACAAGAGTATTGGGTTTGAAACAAATGATTTGGTCAGGAGGATGACCACTTTTGTGGCTGAGCTGGCTTTCCGGTGTCTTCAACATGATACAGATATGAGGCCCACGATGAAAGAAGTGGTTGAAACCTTAAAAGGGATTCAGAATGATGATTTGAATGCTCAAAAACCAGAAGTGCTTGATATTGTGGTGGATGATGGCGGTATGTTGAAGGGTCATAACACAGAACCGACGTCACCAGAGTCTGGGGTTAGTAACCATGTGGTTGGCAGTTCTGCACCAAATTTTTCTGATGGTTGATCAGACTTACTTGGATATGGAAATACTATTTTCTTGCTGTTTATGTAGAGTGTTGTTGTATGAGACCACATGATAGCAAGTTGTAAAGAGAAAGTGAATACTAAAATCTGAGAGCTGCTAAAATCATAATCCTCTGCTTTCAGAGTGTCTCTATTTATTTATGTATGAAATTCGTTCATTATTTTATATACACTTATATATTTAGCCCCACATAAATATAACTGCGAAATTATTCTTCTTGTATAGGTTTTGTTTTCTGAAAAGTTTTGTTTCTAAATTTACTTAGTTGCAAATTAAGAATTTAAAGATTGGTGTTCTACTGATATCCACTAAGATTTATTCTTCCCAAACATGTTGCAATTCTACCAAAAATGTTCCCATTGACCATCTTAAGTGTTCCCTTTCGTATTTTTAAAGACTGGACAGTCCATCCAGTTGAACCGAACCCAACAAGTCATTGGCTCTATTTTTCCGAGAGACGATTCAGGTGACCTGAGGAGTGGATGGATTCGTCAACTACCATCTGTACTACCAACCTACTTGACATGGATCTCTATTATAGTGGAAGATTGGTTAAGAGTTAAAGTTTGAATGTTAGAGGTTTGTGTAAAATGAAAGATTTGTTGAGAGTGAAAGTTTGAATGTTTGTTAATAATTTTGAAATTTATTAGTATATTTTTAAAAACATTCGTTAGGAGGGGGATTTAAAAAATGATTTTTTAATAAAATAGCCATTTGAAAATGGGAGGGTCCATTTGTTAGCGTCTGGGCTTGTCTGGTGGGCCAAACTGGATGGGCCCACGTTAAAGGCTCCAACCAGAAGGATGGAGGGGAGGGGGAGGGGGTTTGATTTTGGACGATGGTGGGGTTTTAGTGTTGTTGATGCTCTAACTCCTGAATTTCACTCTTCCTCTTCTACATTCTAAAACCCTCGTAATGGTAACAAAAACCCTTAACCAAATTCCACCGTATTCCCCAATCAATCTGTTAATCTGTGTAACACTCTTCCCGATATTACCGAATATCTTACAATTTCGGATGATTCGGTCCCAGATGTATATTTTTAATATTTTTTTAAATAAAATATAAAACTTACACGTGTGGGTTAACTGATGACCCAGAAGAACCGACATAACTATTTATTACACTAAATTTACAATTTAAAATAATAGAGTTTTAAATTGAGTTGGGCACTTTTATTAAGCACCGACCTGGCCAGGTCAGAACTCAACACGGCCAGGTGATGGAGCTGGGCATTTTTATCACTTTAAACCTCTTATGGCTTTAGGCCCCTCATTTCCCCACATCTAATACTTGATACTCTAGTAAGTTAATCCATACATAAGAAGCCATTATTATATCATTTCTAACCCTTTCAAGTGAGTATTTCATAACTCAATCCTTGTGATAAACATGTTCCAAGTTTGACCCGTTTACTTCTATTGTGCAATTTCAAACATAGATAACTACATACGATCCGTTACAAGATTACTTATTTTAGTAGTTACCATCATATATACATTCCTACATGATTCCCAATACTTTTACATACAAACTTCATCTACATTTGTACTAAGAGGTGAGTTTGGGACTCACTTACCATTTTGCTTATTTGACCAGTTATGGTTCACACCATAGAGTCCTATTTCGACAATTCTTTGTTTAATGATCAATATTTGGTCTAATTACCACTTTGCCCATTTGACCAGCTATGATTACACTATATGGTATTATATTAACAAATCTTTATTTGCCTGTCAAATACGTGATTCAACATAGTTCTACCTATTTGACCCGTTTCATGGTTGTCACCATGAAGTCTCATCTTTAACAAGTTATTGTTGCCACCAAAAGGTAATTCAATACCATTTTTACTTGTTTGACCTGTAATTGTTTAGACCATAGGGTCTCATCTTATCGCATTATCGTTTAGTATCAAAATGTAATATCGTCATAACTTCTTTTGAATCATTTCATGGTTTACTCCATAGGGTCTTATCTTAACAACATCGTTCGTTGAATCATATATGATTCTTTGTTAACCTTGTTTTTAACTAAATACTTCCCATTACGTAAGTAGTGGTTCTATTTAGGAGGTGTAAACTTTACTTACCTTGCGTCTGATCATGCTCTCTCGTGTCTTTGACCCGCTTGACCCATTCATCTCCAAGTTCTCACCTAGCTCGTGGATAGTCAAACTATTCACATAATATCCACAAGATGGTTAGATTAGTCATCTTACATAATGATCATCACACCTTATGGACTTTTATACCATATTTCTCATTCGATTATATCATAGGTCACTTTGACTTTTTTAAAAGTCAAACTTCCAGTGGACACTTATAAATGCATTAACAAATTCAACAGAACTCATTTAGGCATTTCTTCATACACTTGGTGAGCATCATTTTTAATCCTCACTCAATGTGTTTAAATTCTAACAATTTACCATGTATTCACTAGTATTCACACTTCATGTTTTCCAACTACATATATACAAATTAACCAACGGAGGTTAATTTCTTATGATCATGTCAAAACCCACTTCTCCTCTTATGAGGGTTTTAACTTAATACTATCATGCAGATGATTTCTTCATGTGTTTCCATTCATGTCATAATTCTATACCCGATTCACACATCAATTTCATCATAACCCACATCACTTTATACTTGAACAATCACCCAAGTATCTCATCTAGTTAAAAATCTCACAAAACCAACCAAGGTGATACTAATAAGCATTCACACAACCTCAATACACATTTTTAAGGTGACTAAATAACTAAACCTTTCTATTCCATGGATTTTTCTACACTAGAAAATCCACCAAAAGCAAAATTAGGTTTAGATGTTGTTAGAGACATGAAATCTTCCAAAATTGCAAGCCTATCACTAGATTCACACTTGATTTCACTAGATTTTCTTCAATTTAGGGTTATGAGTGTTTCCTCCTATTTCCAACTTTAGCCCCTTATGTTTAGTTAGTTATTTAGTTTGGTTTAATCCCCATATAACACTACTAGTATTTAGCCATTATCATAACTAGGTTTAAATGTTCCTAGTTAAATAACTAAATTTAGGGGTGTTACTGCCCGATTCAATTTAAGTCCCGATCGCCCAGGCCTTTTATAAAGTCTATCTTATAAAGCACATATTTACTTATTAACTTATATTAGGTTTATTTATTTAAATCTTAATGTTTATCGGGTTAACTTTTACCACTAAAGGTATTTTAGCCGCTCATCCACTGTTAACTTGGGTAAATCACTGAATTTGTTATTGGGATGTTACAATCTGGGTTAATCTGTTAAAGTCATTAAATAATCACTTTGTTCTTACATCCAAACATCCATCAAGTAAAAAAATTGACTCGAGTCTGTGTGTTAGGTGGTTGATTTGGAGGTTTTCCGATGGTGAAGGGTAGATGGTGGTGATGTTATGGTGGGTGGATGACGGTTGTGGGTATTGAAGAAGTGGTTGGTGGATGTCGGTGGTGGTGAGTGGTTTAGAGTGGAGAAGATGAAGTGAGTGGTGTGCCCCACTTAAATTCTTAAATATTAATTATATTTATTTTAACTTTTTAGTTTTTCTTTTTTTTTTTAACAATAAGAGTAATTCTTGTCATTTCACATGTACTTAACTAAACTAACTACCTTCATCCAGTCAGAGAATAAAAGTGTAATTTCAAATAGTTGGTGACTAAAGGTGACAATTGGTCAAACGACAGAGTTTATCCAAGCATATAAGGAGACCGTAATATATGGATGAAAATATTATAACTAGCTGGAACTTAAAAGACTTATATTATGATAACTTTAAAAACAATTCATGATGATAACATGTTGTAAAACAATTATAACTATTAAGTAATACATAGAGACGAACGAGAGGATGAGGCAATATTTTTCTTTATACTCTTCAATTATGCTCTCCCTTGTATGTTATATTTAATGTTCATAAATAATGAATCTCTAAGATAATTTAAAAAATGAATTAAATTAGTTAAACCTTTCAAGATATAAAATCATAAACATTAACAGCCTTGGAAATTGTTTTATTTAATATATACTTGTTATTACATTATTCTGTAGAGTGCAATATCAAATTCTAAAGATCAAAAAAAGCAGACATATCCGTCCAGTCATATCACACCCATTGAATATCGACTCGTCTTGAACTTTGAATGCCAAGTCAACTTAAAATTTGTTAGTCAAGAAAGAAGTTTCTTTTACAATTTCTTTCATTATTAAGTTCGTATTTACGCGTCGTTGATGGAAAATTGACGTTTAAAAAGTATCAAAAGACTTGTTCCACATTCATTTTTTTCCCATAAACCACCTTCCTTTCTACTTCATTCATTGTTCATCATCATTCATCAGTTCCTCCCAAACATGAAACCTTTTCTAGACCCGAGCCGCACAATATTAGCCGTAACGGTGGTTCTAGCCACCATCATCTCTTTTCCAGTCGCTCGTTGCCAGGACACTCGGCCATACGATATATGTAGCCAGACGGTCAAGTGTGGAGACATTGATCCAATCGAGTATCCTTTTTGGGTTTCAGGCCGGGAACACTGTGGCCACCCGGATTTTCAGCTATCCTGCCGATCTGATGTTCCTATACTCCGTTTAGGACCAGTAGAATATCGGGTCCTAAAAATTGACAGCAGTACACACAAGGTCACTGTTGCTAGAAATGATCTATGGACCAGTAATTGCCCTCAACCTCTTTACAACACCACCTATAACACTACACTTTTCAACGGCGATAATTTGGACCAGGAGGATGTATCTTTGTACTACGGATGCCAAAATAATATACCGGGTGGGTTTTCTTTGGCTCCTACTTATCAATTCCGCTGCACCATGAATGGGATTGAAAGTGACAGTTATTTCTATAGAACCCGTTTCATCCGCACTGATGCTACGATTAGCAGTTTTTTGGTGCAATGCAACAGTTCTATCACTGTACCAGTGGATCCATCTCGGGTTAATGACTTAGGACCTATTCCAGCTGGTTCAGTGAGTGAGCTGAGATCAGCTTTGCAGGAGGGTTTCAAGCTACAGTGGAATGCGAATAACGAAGTATGTGATCAGTGTGATCGGTCCAATGGTCGATGTGGGTCTAACTCAACTTCACCTTACCAGTTTGTTTGCTACTGCGCTAGCGGGAACTTCTCTGCAACTTGTAACAACGTTTCTGTCGAAAATGGAGGAGGTAATGATTGTTTTGATCACATGGTCTCGTATTTTGGTTCTTGTTCCAGTGACATCAGATATTTATCTTTTACCAAAATTGTTTGTGTCCCACAGAAGTAGATTTTAAAAGGTGTATGCCGTAGCAGTCTAATGAATGCATCAGTAATCGGAAAACTGGTTGCTTAGAATTGACACAAGTTCAACTATCGCTAGACCCGGTTAATTTGACCATTTCAATAATATTTTAAAACTGTGAATCTGTTTAATATATTTCATTTTAAAGTTTGTCAATTTTGAAAAAAAAAATTAGGTTCACTTTTATTGAAAAGTCGCAAATATTATTATTTTTAATGAACTTTATATCCACATTTTTATGTTTGAAAGTTCGCAGGATAAGAAAATTTTACAAATAAAGTAAGACTTATAGTTATTTTAGAAAATTTTACAAATAAAGTGAGACTTATAGTTATTTTTATAAGATACATGAGTTTCATAATAAGTATCCCAAAAGCTTATAACATTAGCCATGTTATAATTACGTTTAATTTGCTCTTAATAAGTTGTATATTCCAAGACTGATGTTGGGCAGATTAATAGTTTAAATATATAAAAAAAATCCTCGAATATGTAAATAACATGTTTTCCTGATACAATTGAAGTTTGGTGATAATACAAATATAATAAAATAATAATAATTGTTAGGTCGACTTTGGAATTATTCAGCGTTGTACATTATTGACCACGTTTTTAAATTTTAAAAGTTATTGCATGCTTGATTGCTTGTCATATGTGTTTAGGAATCGCCAGAAAAGTTTAATTATATTAATCAAACAATTATAAATATCATATTCTAGATGCCTGTTAATTTATTTCACATATTTTATTAATGGGGTTTGTGCATATATTTAACTATAACTGCGAAAATCTTATAAACATTTGTACTTTATGTTTAACATGTAATGTACAAATTTAACTAGAACTGCGAAAATCTTATAACCATTTGTACTTTATGTTTAACATATAATGTACAAGGCGGTTATTTAACTAATTATTTTACTCTTTTTCTGGTTCACATGACATGTATCACACTATCTAAAAATGTATTATTCAATTATCATCATGGTTATTTATTTAAAACTGATTACGTATTGAACGATGATTACGTATTGAACGTGTTACATGCCCCAAGCAATAAAAATACTAGGATACTTAATTTTTCCAACATGTTATCTTAATTACTATACAGTTGGAACAATTATTTTATTCAATATATGACATGAGAAATTAAAGTGAGACTGTAAGAGAATATTAAGTTTTTTTACATGTACTTTTACAGATATTTTCCATGTAATTACTAGGGTAACTTCAAGCAATAGATACTAGAGAAAATAGCTCTATTCCATAAAATGATTCTGAATTTTAAAACATTTCCTGAAATTCTGTTTAATTGCAGGTGGTTCAAAAAGTAGTTCTACTGGTATAGGTATGGATTTTCCTCTGTTTAAATAGACTAAACTTTCTTCTTTCAATTCAAGAAACTAAAATCTAAATCTTTTGTCTTTGAATCCTAGTACTTGGAATTGCGGGTGGGGTTATTGCTGTCGCTGTAGTCGGAGTTGTTTTCTTTGTTTGCCGACGGAGAAAAAGGCGTGGGATCAAAGCAGCATCACCTGCCCAAACCGAGACCAAAGCCATTTTGGCTACTGCTGGTTCGAGCCAAGCACTAACTAGTGACCCTTCTAATTTCACTTCCAGCATCCCTTCATATCCTTCATCAAAAACATCAGAAACATCAAAAGAGTTCGTAAAAAGCACATATTTTGGAGCTCAGGTTTTTGCCTATGAAGAACTAGAAGTAGCCACCGATAACTTCAATGATTCAAAGCAACTTGGAGATGGCGGTTTTGGAGCTGTGTACTATGGTAATACTTATAAACATATGTGTGTGCTGTCTAAATCTATGAGGCTTTGGTTTAACTGTTTGGATTAATTATGTTTTCAGGTAAGCTTCTTGATGGTCGAGAAGTTGCTGTCAAGCGTTTATACGAAAACAATTTCAAACGAGTCGAGCAATTCATAAACGAAGTTAGGATCCTGACAAAGTTAGACCATGAAAACCTGGTAAAATTGTTCGGTTGCACCTCAAAACGAAGCAGAGAACTTCTTCTAGTTTATGAATACATATCCAATGGCACAATAGCTGATCATCTTCATGGAAAACTAGCAGAGTCGAGCTCGAGTTTGTTTTCATGGTCCGTACGCCTCAACGTTGCCATACAAACAGCTGATGCACTAGCATATCTCCACAAATCAGGCATCATTCATCGTGACGTGAAAAGCAACAATATTTTGTTAGACAAAAGTTTCCAAGTAAAAGTTGCGGATTTCGGGCTTTCAAGATTGTTCGAAAATGTTACACATGTTTCCACTGCCCCCCAAGGTACCCCTGGCTATGTTGATCCTGAATACTACCAATGCTATCAGTTGACAGATAAAAGTGATGTTTATAGCTTTGGGGTTGTGTTGATGGAGCTCATATCTTCATTACCCGCGGTTGATACCAGCAGGCACAGGCTTGACATAAACCTGGCTAATATGGCAGTAACCAAGATTCAAAATCAAACATTGAGCGAGTTGGTTGACAAAACTATTGGGTTCGAAACAAATGATTTGGTGAGGAGGAAGACCACTTTGGTGGCTGAGCTGGCTTTCCGGTGTCTTCAACATGATAAAGATATGAGGCCCACGATGAAAGAAGTGGTCGATACTTTAAAAGGGATTCAGAATGACTATTTGAATGCTCAGAAACCAGAAGTGCTTGATATCGTGGTGGATGATGGTGGTATGTTCAAGGGTCATAACACAGAACCGACATCACCGGATCAGTAACAAAGTGGTTTGCAGTTCTGCATCAAATTCTACCGATGGTTGATCGGAGTCTCTTGGATATGGAAATACTATGTTTCTTGCTATATATGTAGACTGTTGTTATATGAGAACACTTGACAGCAAGTTCTAGAGAGTGTGAATACTAAAATCTTAGCTACTACAATCATAATCCTCTGCTTTCAGAGTGTATCTATTTATTTTTACATTCGTTCATTATTTTTGACACACTTATATTTTTCGCTTTACATAAAAAAATTACTAGATTTTCTGTGTTAGATAGGTTTTCTGAATTTACTTAATTGCTAATTAAGAACTTTAGAGATTGAGCTATTCACTGAGATTTAACCTTGTAAACACTTTAGAGATTCACTTTGCTACCACTGAGACTTGTCTATAATCCAAAAGAATGTCCCAGTTGATATCTATTTTAAAATAATTTTATGTTGAGATTTTATTTAAAATAAATTTTATTTATATAGCTAGCTCAAAATCGACTTGGTTGTAAATTGGCACGAGTTGTAAACAAGCAAAGTTTGAGTTTACCTTAGTTTGGCTCGCTTCAGCTCTTGACAACCCTACTCTGGAACAACGGAAAATACAAAAAATATAATCAAATCCTACTCCAGCCCTGGCCCGCCAAACCTACCCAAGCTCAACCATCACCACAGATGCAAGCTCACGGAGGTCCCTCCCCAACGCACACGAGCAGCGACGGATGCCACCTTGGCTTCACAGACGGCGCTAAGTTCCCCATTTCGGGATGCTCAAAGTACTTCACTGTCCTTTTTATTATTTTATATACCCTTTAAGTAAATTCTTATGTATCTAAATTTTTAAAAAGTAGATCACACGCTTTCCAAATATAAATACTTTCCTGTATCTGCAGCAGAAATATATTCCAAACAAATCTTTAATAGTTTCACAAGAGCTAGTACCTCTTGCTTTAAAAGTTGTAACAAGTGATGAAGAAATTGGACCCGGTGGCTTTTAATGTGGCTGAATAATTCTCGTGACTATTTGTGCCATAGTTAAGACTTATTCATAATAATCTAGAAGTCTTTAGTCTTCTTGATAGAACTCAATAAATCAAGACAACATTATGGTGGTTTACATCCAATGGACTCAGTCTTCCTTTCACTTACTCTAGATGTTGACCCATGTAGATATATTTGAGACACTTGACATGACGGTTGACCCTAGCACGTTACCTCCTATATGAGGGACCAATATGGTTATAATTACACTTGTCCTATTTCATTAATCAACTCTCATTCTAATTCATTGTTTCATTGCTTCCTCCTTGATCTAGGCAACCACATGAGATCATCTTCATCGCATTGGTGGTGATCCTGGTCATTTCCATTGTTTCCCAGTGCAAAGAACCTCGGCCGTATGATATACAGGGGATCAAATATAACATCAATCGTGCGTATCAGTGATTAATGATGTTATTCGAGACCGGAATTGTAATTAGTCAAATGAGGATCTTCAAGGAATGGATGTTGCTGTTGCACAAGGTCATTAAAGAAGTAAATTTACTATAGTTAAAAACTGAACTTTACAGCATACCATAAATTAAGCTTGTAATTTACCCCTAATATACCATAACATAAATTAAAAACGGAACTAAATATTAATATAAAAGTCGTTCTTATTTTAACTCATAAATAATTGTCTTAAAGATACACAAAGTAAAAACTCGTTAGACTTCATCAAATATTCTAGCAATCAATAACTCTCTACGCGTAGGATTTGAAGTTATTCAACAACCTATCAAGTATCAATAGCTATATTCTTTAGCCTTAAGTGTCTATCTGAAACTACAATATAAATTGAGATAAACAAATTAAACATCACAAATATTATAAAAATAATCTTCATAATTCGTTTTATTTAAAATACTACGCATCTATATCTATCTATACTATATAATAAAAGAAACTATTTGGAGGACACTTGTCATCATATTAGGCCATGTATTTTTTTTATTTTCCTGCAAATCTCTTAAGGATAATTATAATTTAGTTTAATCTCTTCTGATAAATTATAGATAACTCTTCTACTAATTGTTATTTAGTTTAATCTCTTCTACTTACTTATAGATATTTATTATTTATTTATTAAATTTAATGTATACTTCTCATTTATAATATTATTTTTTTGATATTATATATCATATTATCTTAATTGATTATATTACATAACATTTCATGTAATAGCTAAATTTTTTAGTTTTTTTACTCAAATTATTACTTCTTTTTTGACAGACATCTAATTTTTACATGTAATATACAAATTTACCTTTATTCTTTACAATTATGTAATTATCTCTAATAAACTTTATTTTACCATAGTATATATGATGCTAGATAAAAAATCGAAAAACATTTTGGATACCATCATTAACTTAACTAATAATCTATATCTATACTATATAATAAAGAATAGGGGACACTTATTACATTATATGATGATTTTCGTTGGATGTTCTCGCTTCATTTTTTTATAGATGATCTATAAAAGATATGTGATCACAATTTAAATGAATTATGTTGACCAGATTCACCGCTTATTTCAAAACCGACTCTATCAAATTAATTATTTTTTTAGTCAAAAGTTATTCATAGTAACAATTAAAAAACGATTATATTTAACATGAATAATCATATAAAATGGTAACACTTAGATATTGATAGTGATTATATTACCTTTTTTTTTTATATAAGCATGGTTCCTAACTTGGCATTATGTTATATTTTACTCGAATTGTGTCATCTTGTGCGATCCATTATGTCTTTGTACACTTATTATTTTTAGAAGCCTTTGTAGAATAAGTTAACCCCATAAATAAATTAGACACCCACTGAGTCATTGGGAGTCATTGTTGATATACTATATATATATACACACACACAAATTGGTCCAGTTTTTAACAAATCTATATAATAAAATAAATAACATGGGGACATTTATCACATTATGGGGTGATTTCTATTGGGCTGAGATGCATGTATTGATACCGTGACTCTTTTTTCAATAAGTAACGCACACAAAGTAGTAAAAGTGAGTAAAAAAGAATCAAAATAGTTGCATGTTTCTTTAATTCAACTTTTCCTAAGTTTTGTTGGTGTGAATTTTGATGACTTTGTTTTGTATTTTGTAATTTTAGGAGATTTGTCTCATGTACTTCAATGTTATTAGAGGTTTATCCATGAAATTCAATGTTATTAGTGACAATCTATGAATTAATCATGTATGTTCGTTCAAAACTATCATAAGTATTTACAAAAAAAAAGTATTTACAAATAATAAATTATATCATTATCACTTTCATTAATCAACCCGTGTAACACACAGGACCATAACCTAGTTAAGTAAAATATAAAAACAAAAATATATTATTAGACCTTTTAACCCAACCGGATAAGAAATTAAACTTTTGAGTTATCAAAGCCTCATGACTTGGCCTGGCCTTAGCGCGACTGATGCTTCAAAAGGCGAAACTCTCCTCGTAGTTTAGTCACCTAAGGGGGGACACTTTTTGTTATATAAAGGCGAAGACTCGGAGGTAGGCGAATGCTCGGAACACTTGGCCCAGAGGGCGAAAATGCCGGGCCCTGTCTCCGTGTAAGGCCCGGTCAACTTAATATTTGTTAGTCAACTGGAAGTTCTATTTCGATTTTGGAGAAATACATACGAAATTTACGATTCAACAAATCAATAGACTTGTTCCACTTTCATTTTTTTTTTCCATAAACCACCTTCCTTTCTACTTCATTCATTGTTCATCATCATTCATCAATTCCTCCCAAACTGCCCCAAACACCATGAAACCCCGTCTAAACCCCAACCACACAATATTAGCCATAACGGTGGTTCTAGCCACCATCATCTCTTTTCCGGTCGCTCGTTGCCAGGACACTCCGCCATACGATATATGTGGCCAGACGGTCCAGTGTGGAGACATTGGTCGAATCGAGTATCCTTTTTGGGTTTCAGGCTGGGAACACTGCGGCCACCTGGATTTTCAGCTATCCTGCCGATCTGAAGTTCCTATACTCCGTTTTGGACCAGTAGAATATCGGGTCCTAAAAATTGACAGCAGTATACACAAGGTCACTGTTGCTAGAAATGATCTATGGACCAACAATTGCCCTCAAACTCTTTACAACACCACCTATAACACTACACTTTTCAACGGCGATAATTTGGACCAGGAGGATGTATCTTTGTACTACGGATGCCAAAATAATATAACGGGTGGGTTTTCTTTGGCTCCTACTTATCAATTCCGCTGCACCATGAATGGGATTGAAAGTGACAGTTATTTCTATAGAACCCGTTTCATCAGCACTGATGCTACGATTAGCAGTTTTTTGGTGCAATGCAACAGTTCTATCACTGTACCAGTGGATCCATCTCGGGTTAATGACTTAGGACCTATTCCAGCTGGTTCAGTGAGTGAGCTGAGATCAGCTTTGCAGGAGGGTTTCAAGCTACAGTGGAATGCGAGTAACGAGGTATGTGATCGGTGTGATCGGTCCGGTGGTCGATGTGGTCTGACTCAACTTCACCTTACCAGTTTGTTTGCTACTGTGCTAGCGGGAACTTCTCTGCAACTTGTAACAACGTTTCCGTCGAAAATGGAGGAGGTAAGTGATTTTCTTCTGATCTCGTAGTCTCATATTTTGGTCAGATTGTGAACATGTTAATCATCTATTTAAACCGCAATGGCCTATAGTCTGCAAGTGCAGATCAGGTGATATTAGGAGTAAAAAAATGTTGTAAAAAACGAACCTTAATGAATGCAGGAGCAATATTTGAAAAAAAAAGGTTGCTTAGAAATAGAACTGACCCAACTCAATTACTGCTAGACAAGTATTATTAGTTTAACCTATAATAAGAAATTTTTTCATAAACTATAATTAAAAGTTGAGTCAATTTCTATATGCCTGAAGTTTTTCTTCCTTGGTCTTCATAAAGATTTTGGCTTGCTTTCATGTTTAAAACCTGTGAACTTTTACTTATTTTCATGTTACGAAACAAATGGCGGATCAAGAACTTTATATTTTCATGTTAAGAAACAAATGGTGGATCAAAAAACAAATGGTCTCCGCCTTACAAGCCTACTAAGTCAAAAGTTTTCTCGCAAATTTTAACTTTTTTAGCATGTATTCCTGCTAAATCAAATTTTACTTTGTTTTTTTATATATTTTTCATTTAAGTACTGGAGTAACTTAACAGAAGAGGGATCGTTCAGTCATCGGGTAACTTAGTCATAAACTTTAAGTTTTGATGTTTTGATGAGATTCATATGAAACCAACATTTTCTTGAAATTCTGCATAGATGCAGGGGATTCAAAGATTAATCCTCTGGGTAAAGGTATGGGTTATACTTTCACTAAATACACTATACTTTCTTCATCAGTTAGTGTTTCAAGAAACTAAAATTTGAATCTTTTATCTTTGAATCCTAGTACTTGCAATCGTTGGAGCGGTTATTGTTGTTGCTGTGGTTATCGGATGTGGAATCTTTGTTTCCCGACAACGGAGAAAAAGGCGTATGATCAAAGAACGAGCCAAGCTATTTCATCAGAAAGTGAGGTTACCTGTAACTACAGAAGGACGCGAAGCTGCAAACGATAAAATAGAAATATTCATAAGGAATTATGGAAGTTTGGCACCAAAAAGATATAAGTATTCAGAAATCAAGAAAATGACAAACTCGTTCCAAGAGAAACTGGGACACGGACGATATGGAAGTGTTTACAAAGGACAACTGCCTAATGGGCGTCTGGTTGCAGTGAAGCTCTTGAGTGAAGCAACAGGAAATGGAGAAGATTTCTTTAATGAAGTTGCTAGCATCGGTAGAACTTCTCATGTCAACGTAGTCACTCTTTTAGGTTTTTGCTTCAAGGAAAACAAAAAAGCGCTATTGTACGAATTCATGCCAAATGGATCCTTGGATAAGTTTCTACGTGGTGATGGTTTTAATTTGGACTGGAATACATTGTTCCAAATAGCAAAAGGAATTGCAAGAGGTCTAGAGTACCTACACAGAGGTTGTACCACAAGAATTGTGCACTTTGATATAAAGCCACACAACATCCTGTTGGACGAAGAATTTGTCCCAAAAATTTCTGATTTCGGGTTGGCTAAGTTGTGCAAGACAAAAGAAAGTATTGTGTCTGTAATGGGCGCAAGAGGTACTGCCGGATACATGGCCCCTGAAGTATTTTTCAAGAGTCTTGGAGGTGCATCTCACAAGTCCGACGTGTATAGCTATGGGATGATGGTTCTTGAAATGACGGGTGTAAGTAAGAACAATAACACTAGCGGGACTAGCACAAGTGCAGCATACTTTCCAGATTGGGTATACAAGCAAGTAGAAGTTGGAGGTGATTTAGCGGACGATGAGGTGATAACTGAAGAGGAAGAGGAATTAGCTAGGAAGATGATGATCGTGAGTCTTTGGTGCATTCAATCTAATCCATCAGATCGGCCAGCTATAAGTAAAGTTGTGGAAATGCTAGAAGGTAGCTTTGAGTCATTGCAAGTTCCACCTAGACGCTTCGAGTCAATCTCCCGCGAGGCCTTTCCATGTCACTTCCTCCTCATCGATGCAGAGTTCAAGCAGTGAGATAGTATCAGCAGTGCAGGGAAAGATTTCTTTACCTAGCTCTCACACGAAGACAGCTAGTGAACTAGCTTAACCTAGTCTTAAGTTATAAGGGACTTTCGAATTCTGTTGGATAAGATTTTTAACAAATTGTGTATAGGAGGCATAAGTTCAACCAAAATGAACCCAAAACTTATATGAAACCACAAACAAGGAGACAGGCTTTCACAACCATGATCAAATTATCGATTAACCACTTTCACTAAGATTTGCATCAGTTCCATAACACCGAGATCCGCTGATGTTTTGATCTCCAGTATTGTGTACATAAAAGTCATTTGATGCGATGACTACAGTATAATAATCTGAATTTATTTCCTTCCCAACCTAGCCCTCTGGTTCATCCCTAACAACGTTTGTTAAAATTTTAAGTTGTTATCAAGTTAAGTGTTGCATTCGTTTCCATTTCCCCCCTATTTGGAGTAGGAGTGTATCAAATATCAAATATGCTTCCAATGTTTCAAACAAATTTGTACTAATATTACAAGATCAAATGACCAAGAAACATGACCCAGTATTTATTTGGAGCAATAGTTGACTTTCTGGAGGTCCTTAGTCTTGATATCGATTAAAAAAATATAGGCACCATAGCAGTGGTTACACCATCTCAGACGGTAACCACTTAATTGCCTTGAAAGGGGTTAAAAATTTGTATGAAAAGGATTAATATTATTATTAATATAATGAGTTATCATACAAAAATTCTTTTAATAGGCCGACTTAAACTTTCAAGTGCCCAATCCTGCAATCCTTTTGTTGATATAAACTTTTGTTGTAATCGTCTCTGTGCTAGAAATTAAAATACATAAAAAAAATCAAAAGGTCAAGTGGTGTAGATTTTGGCCATTAGACCAAGTCTATAGTCAACACAAATTTAAACTTTTTTTTGTTGTTGTAAAACCACTTATAACTAAACAAATGACATTCCTTGTTCATATACGTATTAATCAGATACCATGCTATTTCATTGCTTCCTTCTTGATCCAAGCAACTACCATGAAATTAAACGCATAGGATATTTGGCTGAATATTTTTTGTGTCGTATTATTATGAATAATCAATCCTATATAAAGGGATTACGAAGCTTATAACTATGCTGACAGATATACCAAACATAAATAATACATATCTACTATATATTTACATACATCCACTAATAGTCTCCCACAGTTCGAGCGGTAATAGGATGAACAATCAAACTGGATCTGAAGCTCTAGAATAGATGCTGAGGCCACCCCTTAGTGAAAATGTTAGCATATTGAGATGAAGAGGGGACATGTAGAATTCGGACATGACCAATCTAAACTTTCTCACGAACAAAGTGAATATCAATATCTACGTGTTTTGTATGCTGATGTTGAACGGGATTTTCTGAAACGCTGATATTATCATAAGGTCAAAACGACAAATAAAAACATCACAATTTTAAACTTTCATACCGTAAATTCAAAATTTTAACCAAAATGCCCTTGTAGTTGTTCGAACCAAACACAACCATCAAATTTTATCACAAGTGTTAACCCAAACTACCATATCAAGATACAACTTTAAACTTACACATAAAAGACCTAAGCATTTAGTCTAATATTTACAAGGAATGAGATCAAATACAAACACTTATGTTTGTAAGAACCATAAGAACCAACACATTATTGACAAGTATCCATTAATAAAAAATTAGTTTAGGGCTAATTTAAACCTTTTGACCATATTTATTTATAACTAATTAAAAATAATTATTAAAATATCCCTAAATCCATGCAAGTTTAATTCAAATCAAAGTTTGATTTTTTTAACATATCTATATCTATGATCCGATAACTCTCCATGATCGAACCAACCTGTAGGAACCACCACCAAAAAAAATATAATCAACACTACACTATATAATTAGCATAACATCCTTAATCGTTCTCCATTATCAGCACATCGTCCTCAGTCGTTCTCCATTATCAACATAAACGACATTAGCACAACATCCTCAATCTTTCTTCATTATCAGCACATCATTTAATGTGCTGATTACTTCTACTTTTGATGTTTGTTTGTATTATATTGTAATTAACACATAATCAACACATTATCAACACAATTATAAAACGTCTTTTGGTAACTTTTTTAAAAGTCACTTTTATAAATAAAAAAATATA
This sequence comes from Scalesia atractyloides, assembly GCA_947069175.1. Taxonomy (NCBI): domain Eukaryota; kingdom Viridiplantae; phylum Streptophyta; class Magnoliopsida; order Asterales; family Asteraceae; genus Scalesia; species Scalesia atractyloides. Next base: position 3,359,904 of record CAMTDV010000022.1, read on the forward strand.
TAGCAATATGATACTCATATTAAAGATAAAAAATACTTGATTTTATGGTATAATTTAAAAAAAAATAATAATGAAGTATATAAAATTTGATTTGTTTAAAAAACCTAGGTGGAATTTGTATTTAATGGAAAATGGTCAAATGACTAGCAATCTTATGAAATTCCCCCTAACTTATTAGTACTAATTCTTAATTATAAGGGTTTTATTTGTAATCAAAACCAACCCTTGATTTAAACTATCAATGGCTCAGATATGTTTCTACGGTTCTTACAGTTAGCACTGTTTGTATAGGATCTCAACTCATATTTACAAACCAAAAGTGTTTTGACCCATTTGAAAACAAACATAAGCCGGAAGCGCGTAAGGTAGGTGAAGTGTGTTCGATCTAAGCTCGCCATCATCAAGGGTGAAATTTTCCTAGCATTCATAACATAAATATTCATTAGTATATTTCTTTAAACATAGAAATTACATCTTCCATTGTCACACCCCGGATTTCCAACTCAAATCCATACACCGGTAGGCCCGGATGGGGAGTATTGTGACGTCAGTTGATAACATCATTGTCAATTAGACATGGCACAACAGAAATCTTGGAGTAAAAAATGTTCGAAATAAAATAATAAACAGGCTCGTAATAGAAGATCCACAGGCGGATCATTAAAATGTACAAGAAAGAACATAAAACAAACTTTAGGCAGATCTAAGGATTTGCAAGATCCTCTTATTCACTACCGAGCAGCTTCCGGCCTATTTCGTATTGTACCTGCAGTTTAGTCTTTGGATAATACGTCAGCTTTCGCTAGTAAATACACCCAACTGACTCATTTTGAAAACATTTTAAAATGATTTTAAGTGCACATGGCACAAAATCTTTTATAACTTGGGAAAGTTACTTTATAACCTTGTTAACAGATTCACATGTTTGTCCATACATACAGGGCCCAGTACAGAGACCGAGACATGATTAAATACACACCAGTTAGAACTCACAGAGGAGTTATCCCCAACGTCTTGGGTAATTTGCAGTTGAGCGTCTGTCAGGTGTATGCCTACACCCCGCGCTAAGGTCGTGGCCATTAACTAATGAGCCGAGGATATCCAGGACACGGTAATTTAATCCCTGATGTTTAAGTTATCAAACAAAACTGATTAAAACAAAATATGCGGATTTACTAGCCATAATCCGGCATTCGATTGATCCCATTTCTGACTAAGCGGTAATAGTTTACCGTATCCCAAGCCCATACAGGGAAAATAAGTCGAGAGTATTTACCTGAGGTAGTCTTCTTTTAGTTTCAATAACTCAGCCGTATACAAAAGTACGAACGTGCAGATATCATTTATCGGCAAGGCTTTAGTCTGGATTATGGCATAAGCTAACCAATTAATACTAACGGTCTTTAATTAAGTCATAGACTTAGACCGAGTAGTGTATATGATCAAAACGTATAACGCTTGATTAAACGATGATATGATAGAATGTAGTTTAAACCTGACAAGTAATTTGACTTGCATAATATGGGTAAACTATAAACATTCTGGATTTTGAGATTAAAATGATAAGGTTAAACCCGTTTCGGTTAAATTCCGTAAACTAGTTACGTATAATCAATCGTACGCTTTTAAGCGATAATGGGTAACCGGATAAGTTATGGACAAGTTCTATATGCCATTATAATTTAAATAAGTTAACATAAGTAAGATATCGAGTTATATGCCCGTTAAGGTTTTAAAACGAAACTATGCCTCATAAGGGCGTTTTGGTAATTTCATATCGTGTAAGAGGAACTCGAATATAATTTAGTTTATAATTATGAGTATTCTGGAAAAATATTTTATTTATGATATAATATCAGTAGGATGATAATTATATGTGTAATCTATCTTTTATGACCAAACTATGCACCGAATGGGCATTTTGGTCATTTTACACATAGTTTATAAATTATTTGGGATTCTGAGTTTATAACATATACCTACTGTAAATATGTTTAAAATAAGTTTTAAAAATCAGTAGGTATCAAGTCTTGGTCAATAACATGGTTTAAAACCATACTATGCGCTGAAACGGCGCTTATGTCGTAAAATGACATTTTATGCGATGTTTTAATGAAAACTGACATTAGGGTTAGGTTGAAATGTCTTAGATATGTTATTTAATATAACATATCAGTAGGTGAAAGAGTTACCTTAAAAAGATTTGATTAAAACTATTTTATAAGCCACAAGGGTTAAAATCGTCATTTATCGACATAGTTTAAGGACCTACTTGAAAACTCTGTTTATAACTTGGTTTAATATCCCAAATAATACTACTTATAATATTACATCATTAGAAAACTCATTTTCAAGTTCATTACCATTTAAAACCTTGTTTTATGCAAAAAGGACATTTTGGTCAAAGATGGCATAATTATGGAACTTGCGCATAAACTTGGATTCTGATTATGATCATGTAATATAACCTCAGAGGGTTATGCTATATTATATTACAATCATAATGCAACTTTAGATCAGTAGGTAACTAACCTAAATCGGGTCAGAATCGAAAGTCAAAGCAGAAGTCAAACTTCGTGACTTTCGGTTGCGAACCGACCCTAGAACTGAAATTGACAAGCCGAACATGTTCTTACATGTTCTAATAATTATTACCAACTTATTTAAGTGTGAAAACAGGTTTCATAATATATATAAGATCAATTTATGATTTTTCCGAAAATGGCCTGTTTGACTTTTTAATATCATAATTTTGACCCGTCAATTGGTCTAGCAAACGTGATCTTCAGGAGGTGCCCTTTATAGCGATTAACACCTACCTTATTACGATCGCTTAGCCATGTTCATTTCAAACAATGGCTGGAGCATAATGGTCTTAACCGAAAGTCAAAGCGTTTTCCGTAGAACGCTTAACTTTTGGCTATAAAGGCCTATAAACGAAAATGCAAGAGCAAGGAACACTTACAAGAGATTCCTAGAATGCACGAGAACTAAGTTGGATGCTCCTTTCAGCTAGGAACTTCCAGAGGAGGGAGAAGAGTGTATGAATGAGAAAAATGCAAGTTGAAATGGTGAACTTAAGCACCTATTTATAGTTGGAGAACTCAAAGGAGTTGATGCCAGGTGTTTAGGGGTGTAAGAGGAAGCTTTCAAGTGTCCCAAAACATGGCATAGCAGTTTGGGAAGCCATAGTTTCGATTTAATGTTTTTGGAGTTTTGTTTGGGAGCCAAGCAAAACTTTCTGCAGTAGAGGCCTTCTCGCGCCCCGCGAGATACCCAGGCCTGGTCTCTCGCGGCCCGCGACCGCCCTTGGCCAGTTTCAAAGTTTGACACTTTAACCCCTTAACTTTTTAAAGCTTCTAAAAACCTTCTAAAACACCTTTTTGGCACTTTTAGCCCTCCATAGCCAATACTTGGCATACCCGGGATTATGCCCGGACATTGTCAAGCTCTCGGATCGTTAAAAGGTCAGTCAGATGTATAAATTAACATGTTGACACTTTTAATCCCTCCATTATCCAATTTTCATATATGTACATAATTGAACCCTCTTGTCCAACAATTGGCACTTATGAGAGTTAGGACTTCACAAAGGATCACTCAGAGGCTTATTGTAAGCATGTTGACTCCGATGTCACTCAGAGGCTAGGCATGTTGACATATCAGTCACTCAGAGGCCAAATTTCAAGCATGTTGACATATTGGTCACTCAGAGGCTAATGATTTAAGCATGTTGACATATCAGTCACTCAGAGGCTGTTATTTATGCATGTTGACATCAGACCGTCACTCAGAAGCTCAGTTTGAGCATGTTGACGCCTTTAGTCCTTATTGGTCTTTATATACTATATTTAAAATGCAACACGTGTCATTATACTATTGGACACGATTTTACAGGGTGTTGCATCCTCACCCCCTTAAAAGAAATCTCGACATAGAGATTTTATTCAAAAAATGGGGGTACTTTTGTCGCATAGTGGACTCAACCTCCCATGTATATTCGGGACCTCTAAAAGCGTCCCACTTAACCTTTACTATAGGTATCATTTTCCTTCGGAGCTTCTTAACCTGTCGATCCACGGTCGAAATTGGTTTCTCAACGAACCTCAGGTTTTCATCTATTTGCACCTCATTGTGCGACATTGCTAGCGACTCATCGGCTAGACATTTCTTAAGGTTAGATATGTGGAATACATCATGGATTCCACTTAGCTCCTCTGGAAATCTGAGCTTATAAGCTACAGTGCCGACACATTCGACTATCTCGAATGGTCTAGTATATCTTGGGCTCAACTTGCCCTTCTTTCCAAAGCGCATCACACCTTTCAAGGGTGATACTTTTAGCATGACTTTGTCCCCTACTTGGAACTTAATAGGTTTACGCCTCTTGTCAGCATAGCTCTTCTGCCTGTCCCTGGCAGCTTTGAGACGATCACGAATTTGCACAATATTTTCTGTGGTCTCCAGGACAATCTCTGGTCCTGATAGTTGGGCTTCCCCAACTTCTACCCAACCCATGGGCGTTCTACATTTTCTCCCATATTAGGCCTCAAAAGGAGCAGCCTTGATGCTCATATGGTAACTGTTATTATAGGAGAATTCTATTAGGGGTAAGTGGTCATCCCAACTTCCACCTAAATCAATCACACATGCCCTAAGCATGTCTTCCAGTGTCTGGATAGTACGCTCACTTTGACCATCAGTCTGTAGATGGTAAGCCATACTAAAGTTCAATCGTGTGCCTAAAGATTGTTGGAAACTTTCCCAAAAATGAGAGGTATATCTAGTATCTCTGTCGGATACAACAGATACCGGCACACCGTGTAGGGAAACAATCTTATCCACATACAACTTAGCCAATTTGTCTGAATTATACATTTCCTTTATTGGCAAGAAATGAGCTGACTTAGTCAGCCTATCTACTATGACCCAAATAGTGTCATTTCCACTTTTGGTCTTAGGTAACTTGGTAATCAAGTCCATAGTTACCATTTCCCATTTCCAGGTGGGAATTTCTAATTGCTGTAGAAGTCCTGACGGCTTCTGATGTTTGGCCTTAACTTGCGAACACGTCAGACACTTAGCTACATAAGTGGCTGTGGATTTCTTCAAACCCATCCACCAATAATTCTTCTTCAAGTCTTGATACATTTTGTCACCACCTGGGTGAACTGAGTATCTTGAGTTATGCGCTTCTTGGAGGATTAGATCTCTGAGTCCTCCAAAGATTGGAACCCAAATTTTATCGTTGAATCTAAGGATTTCATCCTTTCCAGGTGCTAACTAATCCATAGTTCCGCCTAATCCCTCATTAGGGATATTAGCCTCTAATAGAGCTTGCTTTTGTGCATCTAATAGCTTCTCATTTAAGCTATTTCTGAGCTCAATACTCTTAGCGTTAATCCTAATAGGTTTAACCCGTTTCTTGCGACTTAAGGCATCAGCAACTACATTTGCTTAGCCTGGACGGTAGCGAATCTCACAGTCATAATCATTAAGCGTTTCCATCCAATGACGTTGTCGCATGTTCAATTCCTTTTGATTGAACAGATGTTGGAGACTTTTATGGTCTGTGTATATAATACACTTTGTGCCATACAAGTAATATCTCCATAACTTTAGTGCGAAACAACGACACCCAATTCCAAATCGTGGGTGGTGTAATTTCTTTCGTGCACCTTTAGTTGTCGTGATGCATAGGCAACCACTTTGCCTTTTTGCATTAGCACACAGCCGATGCCAGTGTGTGATGCATCACAGTAGACTACAAAATCCTCAACACCCTCTGGTAAGGATAACACAAGAGCATTGCTCAACTTGTGTTTAAGAACCTCAAAAGATTCTTGTTGCTTTGGACCCCAATTATACTTAACATTCTTACGGGTCAAGGTAGTTAAAGGAGTGGCTATTCTTGAAAAATTCTCAATGAACCTCCTATAGTAACCAGCCAATCCTAGAAAACTACGAATCTCTGATGGGGTTTTGGGTACTTCCCAATTCATGATGGCCTCAATTTTGGCGGGATCCACTTGGATACCACGCTCACTTACCATATGTCCAAGAAATTGGACCTCTCTAAGCCAAAACTTACACTTAGAGAATTTAGCATAAAGTTTTTCTTGCCTTATCAGTTCTAAGATGCACCAAAGATGTTTCTCGTGATCAGTTTGATTACGAGAATAAATAAGTATGTCATCTATGAAGACAATGACAAACTTATCCAAATATGGTTTGGAGACTCTATTCATGAGGTCCATGAATGCTGCAGGTGCATTTGTGAGCCCAAAAGGCATCACTAAGAATTCAAAGTGACCGTAACGGGTCCTGAAGGAAGTCTTAGGAACATCTTCACTCCTAACCTTCAGCTGATGATATCCTGATCTCAAATCGATCTTGGAGAAGTAACTAGCCCCTTGAAGTTGGTCAAATAAATCATCGATCCTGAGCAGAGGATATCTATTCTTGATTGTTAACTTGTTTAGCTCTCGGTAATCGATGCACATTCGCATCAAACCGTCTTTCTTCTTTACAAAGAGGATAGGAGCTCCCCAAGGCGAGGAACTAGGCTGAATAAAGCCTTTCTCCAAGAGTTCGTCTAGTTGCGTCCACAATTCCTTCATTTCTGTTGGTGCTAGCCTATATGGAGCTCTAGCTACGGGTGCTGCCCCTGGTATAATATCAATCCTGAACTCCACTTGCCTGTCTGGAGGTAGGCCTGGTAATTCTTCTGGGAATACATCGGGATACTCTGAGATGACTGGGAGGTCTTCCATATTTGGCTTAGACTCGTTTATAGTGACTTGTGCCATGTAGATGACACAACCTTTTCTCAAACACTTTGATGCCTTAAATAATGACATATTGTCTGGCAATCCGAACTGGGAGTCTCCAAGGATGGTGAGCATTTCACCATATGGGGTTTTGATTTCGATAAGTTTCTTATCGCAGGCAATGTTGGCTTGGTTATGAGATAACCAATCCATGCCTAAGACAACATCGAACCCCGCCAATTTCATTGGCAGAAGAGAGATAGGGATGAAGATGTTGTTTCTATCGTTCCATCAGCAAGTTCTATCTCATAAGTTTTGTCTAGAGTTCTTAAGGGCAGGTTTAATAGTTTACTAAACTTATGATCAACAAAAGATCTATCTGCACCCGAATCAAAAAGAACTCTAGCATAAATATTGTTAATGAGGAATGTACTTGTTATGACATTGTCGTCATTAACAGCCTCTCTTGCAGTTACTTGAAAGGCTCGAGCATTCCCCTTCTTGGCCTCTCCAGGCTTTGCATTATTATTCTTAAGAATTTTAGGGCAGTTAGTCTTAATATGCCCTTTTTCATTGCAGACGTAGCAGACGACATCCTTAAGATCCTTACATTCTAGGGTCTTATGCCCCTTTCTCTTATAGATGCCACAGGGTTTGGCCTGTGAACCAAAATTGCACTGTCCCCAGTGTCTGCGGTTGCAAGTTTTGCATGTTGGCATCACAGCCGTTTTGCCTTGGTTCCCTTTGAACCCAGATCTCCCTTTTGTTTTTCTTATTTTACTTATGGGAGTTGTCATCTTCTCTCTTCCTTTTCCCGTCATTTCAGACTTAACTGACTTTTGCCTCACCAAATCCAAGGTGAAGGAGAGAGATAGGTCAACAGCAAACCTGTAGGTAGTAGGCTGAGCAGCCTTTACCATGCATTTTATCTCAGGCGCTAACCCATTAATAAAACGCGCAATGCGTTTGGACTCTGGGGTAATCAAATAGGAAACTAACCTAGATAGAGAATTGAAATCGGAAACATATTTCCGACAATCTAGGTTTTTCATGGAAAGAGCAAGAAGTCGGTCTCTAATTTCTCCACCTCATGGGGTGGGCCTATTGTTTCCTTAACAAGGTCCACAAATTTGGACCACCCCAAATTATACAAGTGTACTTTACCTGTAGATTGAATCATGGATTTCCACCAGATTAGAGCATCGCCCTTAAAGGACTATGATACATATTTGACCACATCCTTATCAGCACAATTGCTGATATCTACAATCATTTCCATCTCGTCTAGCCACTTTAGGGCTTCTACAGCTCCTTTCTCCCCGTTAAAGTCTTGGGGCTTATAGGAGACAAAGTACTTATAAGTACATCCGTCTTTAACAGAACAGGACTTTTCAGCAAAATCTATTTTCTTTGGTTCACTCTTTGCATTTGAAGAGCGAACGGAGCTCTCCTTATGAGCTGAAGATAGTGGAATAGATAAGGGCCTAGAGCGAGTAGCACTCGACTCTCTAAGCTTTTCTATGGCCTTACCCATGGCCTTTTCAACTGCCACATCAATGCGAGTTTGAAAATTATCATTATCGATATCTCTATTTCGGCTTTATTAGATTCCACATTCCGGTGGCTACTTTGTGCTTCATTTGAGTTAGCCATCTTTAAGCTTTGGTTCTATACACCAATAAAGCTTCACTTAGCCATGGTATGTCAACCATATTAGGCTTAAAACATTGGATATAACAATCCATTACCTATTCTATTTTGAATAACATAACAACTCTTAGGCTTAACATAACTATATTTTGGCCTAGGTCTTAATAGGACCATCAAAGGCAAATTACAATTTGGACATAGTCCATATATTATTAGACAGTGGATCGCATTGTCACAACTGTCATTATCATAATTTGACAAATTTTTTTAGCTCTCAAGCTTGTCACAAAGGACATAAAATAGGGCACATAGGCCTGTCATTAATGGACATAAAATATGGCACATATGCCTATCACTAATGGACATAAAATATGGCACATAGACCTGTCACTAATGGACATAAGATATGGTACATAGGCCTACATCACTAATGGATGTTTGAATCATAGCCCCAAGGGCAATACATCACTAATGGATGTTTTAATCATAGCCCCAAGGGCAATACATCACTAATGGATGTTTTAATCATAGCCCCAAGGGCAATACATCACTAATGGATGTTTAATCATAGCCCAAGGGCAATACATCACTAATGGATGTTTTAATCATAGCCCCAAGGGCAATACATCACTAATGGATGTTTAATCATAGCCCCAAGGGCAATACATCACTAATGGATGTTTATTTATAGCCCCAAGGGCAGTACATCACTAATGGATGTTTAATCTTATCCCCAAGGGCAATACATCACTAATGGATGTTTTATTATCATCGCATTGATGATATTAGTCGGGATCAAATTTGATCACATGGGCTATATAAGGTAAGGACACAGTCCTTTACCTTGAAGGCTAGTGTGATTCCTCAAGTCACACTACCAAGAGTATGAACATTCTTGAATGTTAACATAAGAGTACCTTAATGGTTGATTAATAGTCCCGGTCGCACTGACCTTATCGACTTGGAGGCTTGAACTTTAAGTCCACCACCTCTGGATAGAAGGATAACTTCCCTTAACTATCCTGATAGAAGACCCCTTCGTACTTAACTATCATTTATAATTTGGCCAAATGTGTGGTCTGTGCCACTTGGCTAATCAAAACCATTAAGATCTTTTTGGAATTATATCGCAGAGCATAAATTTCGAGTAAAATCGAGACGCTCGTTTGAAGAGGATGAATACATACATATATAATTCCAAAATACTTCATTAAATTTCAAATTAGAAATTACAATACTAGAAAATGAAATAAATTGTCCATGCAAGGACTTTAAAGACATAAAAATGTCCACGTAGGGACTAAAGAAATAACAATGTCCTAGCATGGACTACATATTATTAGAAGATACTTCACTCGTCCTTCTTTCCCTTGACCAACTTGGAGAGTTTCTTGAAGAACTTGTTTGTCTTTTTCTCTGTTTTCTCTGCTTGTTGCTGCATTTCTTTCATTCTTTCTAAGGCCTCATTGATGGCCCCTAGTGGCGGCGGAGGCTGTGGTTGTGGTTGTGGCATAACCGGATACTGGTACCCATAAGTTGGATATCCAGTCGGTGGATAAGCGGGTGGGAAAGGAGACGGATAAGTGCAATGTGCATAACTGCTTGCATATAGGGTCTTGCGACCATGGTTGATAGTCTACCGGTGTAGACAGGTTAAAAGGATCATATCCAGACGTATCTGGATATGTGGGGATTGGGTTACTATAACCCGATGGTGGTGGTTGAACTGTGGGTGTTGGTGTTAGTTCCACTATAGGTGAAACATTAGAGGGTCCACCCATTTGTGGGTCCTCTTGAATTGTAGAGTAGGAATTGGGCAAAGGTGGCAGCGATCCCGACCTTTGTCCGGCACGTACTGACGTACCTGCTCCACGCTTCTTTCTTGGTGGTTTAGGTGGTGGTTGAGGTTGGTCCACCGGTTCCATGTGGATATCTTCTTGTACTGGGGGGTGGTTGAGAATGATGAGAAGGAGTGTGGGCGAAGGTGAATTGATTCCAATATTGGTCCCACTCATTAGGACCTTGGTAGGGCGATCCGGTTCGAATTGCTTGAAATTTCTATGGGATGTGTATTCGATCCTGACGGTGGCATCTCCGGGTCAGAGTCCTCGTCCATAGAGTTTGGTTGATCCAACTGATTTTGATCGGCTGGAGGCGTGTTAGAGTAATGGTTAGGGTTAAATTCTTCATGGTAAGAATGATGGGAATGGTGAGAATGGTGTGAATGATAGGAGTGGTGAGAGTGGTAAGAATTTTGGGAATATGGGGGCGAGTGTCTATGAGAATGTCTCGCTGGTTGCCAAGAAGATGAATCTCCTGATTCTTGGTAGGAATCTGAGTTGTGAGGTTGAGGAGGAATGCGCCCCAATGGTCCTCCCCTCATTGGACCTTTTTCTCTCCCACTTTGTCCTCGTACACGCGGCTGCATTTTCCTGTTAAAAATCAATTCAAAAACAATACTAATTACTTAACAATGGTATGAGAAATCCTAGGTCAATGCCTAGACTCGGAAGTCTAAGAAATGTGCTCATGTAAGTTTGAGATTAAACACAAGAAGGATAGTGTTTAATTCTCTCAAACGTTGGCTCTGATACCAACCTGTCACACCCCGGATTTCCAACTCAAATCCATACATCGGTGGGCCCGGATGGGGAGTATTGTAATGTCAGTTGATAACATCATTGTCAATTAGACATGGCACAGCGGAAGTCTTGGAGTAAAATTACAATTACAAACCAAATGTTCGAAATAAAATAATATACAGGCTCCTAATAGAAGATCCATAGGCGGATCATTAAAATGTACAAGAAAGAATATAAAACAGACTTTAGGGAAAATCTAAGGATTTGCAAGATCCTCTTATTCACTACCGAGCAGCTTCCGGCCTATTTCGTATTGTACCTGCAATTTAGTTTTTGGACGATATGTCAGCTTTCGCTGGTAAATACACCCAAGTGACTCATTTTGAAAACATTTTAAAATGATTTTAAGTGCACAGGGCACAAAATCTTTTATAACTTGGGAAAGTTACTTTGTAACCTCGTTAACAGATTCACATATTTGTCCATACATACAGGGCCCAGTACAGAGACCGAGACATGATTAAATACACACCAGTTAGAACTCACAGAGGAGTTATCCCCAACGTCTTGGGTAATTTGCATTTGAGCGTCTGTCAGGTGTATGCCTACACCCCGCGCTAAGGTCGTGGCCATTAACTAATGAGCTGAGGATATCCAGGACACGGTAATTTAACCCCCGATGTTTAAGTTATCAAACAAAACTGATTAAAACAGAATATGTGGATTTACTAGCCACAATCCGGCATTCGATTAATCCCATTTCTGAGCAAGCGATAATAGTTTACCGTATCCCAAGCCCGTACAGGGAAAATAAGTCGAGAGTATTTACCTGAGCTAGTCTTCTTTAAATATCAATAACTCAGCCGTATACAAAAGTACTAACGTGTAGATAGCATTTACTGGCAAGGCTCTAGTCTGGATTATGGCATAAGCTAATCAATTAATACTAACTGTCTTTAATTAAGTCATAGACTAAGACCGAGTAGTGTATATGATCAAAACGTACAACGCTTGATTAAAGGATGATCGGATAGAATGTATTTTAGACCCGACAAGTACTTTGACTTGCATAATATGGGTAAACTATAAACATTCTGGATTTTGAGATTAAAATGATAAGGTTAAACCCGTTTCGGTTAAATTCCGTAAACTAGTTACGTATAATCAACCGTACGCTTTTAAGTGATAATGGGTAACCGGATAAGTTACGGACAAGTTCTATATGCGATTATAATTTAAATAAGTTAAGATATCAGTAAGATATCAACTTATATGCTCGTTAAGGTTTTAAAACGAAACTATGCCTCATAAGGGCGTTTTGGTAATTTCATACCGTATAAGAGGAACTCAAATATAATTTAGTTTATAATTATGAAGTATTCTGTAAAAATAGTTTATTTATGATATAATATCAGTAGGATGATAATTATCTGTGTAATCTATCTTTTATGACCAAACTATGCATCGAGGGGGCATTTTGGTCATTTTACACATAGTTTATAAATTATTTGGGATTCTGAGTTTGGATTTTGAGTTTATAACATGTACCTACTGTAACTATGTTTAAAATAAGTTTTAAAAATCAGTAGGTATCAAGTCTTGGTCAATAATATGGTTTAAAACCATACTATGCGCCGAAACGGCGTTTATGTCGTAAAATGACATTTTATGCGATGTTTTAATGAGAACTGACATTAGGGTCATGTTGAAATGTCTTAGATATGTTATTTAATATAACATATCAGTAGGTGAAAGATTTACCTTGAAAAGATTTGATTAAAACTATTTTATGAGCCGCAAGGGCTAAAATCGCAACATAGTTTAAGGACCTGCTTGAAAACTCTGTTTATAACTTGGTTTAATATCCCAAATAATACTACTTATAAAATTACATCAGTAGAAAACTCATTTTCAAGTTCATTACCATTTAAAACCTTGTTTTATGCAAAAAGGGCATTTTGGTCAAAGATAACATAATTATGGAACTTGCGCATAAACTTGGATTCTGGTTATGATCATGTAATATAACCTTAGAGGGTTATGCTACATTATATTATGATCATAATGCAACTTTAGATCAGTAGGTAACTAATCTAAATCGGGTCAGAATCGAAAGTCAAAGCAGAAGTCAAACTTCGCGACTTTCGGTTGCGAACCGACCCTAGAACCGAAATTGATGAGCTGAACATGTTCTTACATGTTCTAATAATTATTACTAACTTATTTAAGTGTGAAAACAGGTTTCATAACATATATAAGATCAATTTATGATTTTTTCAAAAAATGGCCTCTTTGACTTTTTGATAGCATAACTTTGACCCATCAATTGGTCTAGCAAACATGATCTTCAGGAGGTGCCCTTTATAGGGATTAACACCTACCTTATTACGATCGCTTAGCCATGTTCATTTCGAACAATGGCTGGAGCATAATGGTCTTAACCGAAAGTCAAAGCGTTTTCCGTAAAACACTTGACTTTTGGCATTAAAGGCCTATAAACGAAAATGCAAGAGCAAGGAACACTTACAAGAGGTTCCTAGAATGCAAGAGAACTAAGTTGGATGCTCCTTTCAGCTAGGAACTTGTAGAGGAGGGAGAAGAGTGTATGATTGAGAAAGGTGCAAGTTGAAATGGTGAACTTAAGCACCTATTTATAGTTGGAGAACTCAAATGAGGTGATGCCAGGTGTTTAGGGGGGTAAGAGGAAGCTTACAAGTGTTCCAAAATGTGGCATAGCAGTTTGGGAAGCCATAATTTCGATTTAATGGTTTTGGAGTTTTGTTTGGGAGCCAAGCAAAACTTTCTGCAGCAGAGGCCTTCTCACGCCCCGCGAGAGACCTAGGCCTGGTCTCTCGCGGTCCGTGACCGCCCCTTGGCCAGTTTCAAAGTTTGACACTACCCCTTAACTTTTTAAAGCTTCTAAAAACCTTCTAAAACACCTTTTTGGCACTTTTAGCCCTCCATAGCCAATACTTGGTATACCCGGGATTATCCCGGACATTTTCGAGCTCTCGGTTCGTTAAAAGGTCACTCAAAGGTGTAAATTAACATGTTGACACTTTTAATCCCTCCATTATTCAACTTTCACATATGTACAAAATTGAACCCTCTCGTCCAACAATTGGCACGTATGAGAGTTAGGACTTCACAAAGGATCACTCAGAGGCTTATTATAAGCATGTTGACTCTGATGTCACTCAGAGGCTAGGCATGTTGACATATCAGTCACTCAGAGGCCAAATTTCAAGCATGTTGACATATCAGTCACTCAGAGGCTAATGATTTAAGCATGTTGACATATCAGTCACTCAGAGGCTGTTATTTATGCATGTTGACATCGGACCGTCACTCAGAGGCTCAGTTTGAGCATGTTGACGCCTTTAGTCCTTATTGGTCTTTATAGACTATATTTAAAATACAACACGTGTCACTATACTATTGGATACGATTTTACAGGGTGTTCCATCCATTCCCTCTTTTATTTGACCCGTTAACGAGGTCATAATTGTAATTCATCTTTTTACCATTTATTCCTTTCAACTAACAATTCCATTTAAAAACGAATATTGCGTTTACCATTCCTTCATCACCAACATCTTTAATTCATCCGACCCCTTCAAAACGGGTCAAAAACTTAGACCTTCAACATAGTCTATCATCCGTGGCTAATTTGACCCGTTCATAACGGGTCAACACATGACCCGTTCATAACGGGTCAACACATAACCATTTCATCATCTCAAAACTTCATCCATTTTGACCCGTTTACAACGAGTCATTACATATCCATTCCTTATCTTTTGTTTTTTTAAACAAATTCTTCAATGTTCAACACATCACATTTACCATGCTCTAAACTATAATTTACAAGCTAGTAGCATATAATGAAGCTAATGCCATAATTTACATTAAGATAAAGTGAAGTTCATATGAACTTACCGTGATCTTGCGTTACTTATGCCTCGGAATGGTTTGTGCCTTCTTTGCTCCTATAAGTTACAACTTCACATTTTTAGCTTTCATACAATTCATTACATATGCATACTTCTTTATTTATTATGGTGCTAATAACCATATACACTTCCATTTTCATCCTATTACATCAATTTAACAAGTACTCGTGTCGAAACACAACTAAATCAATCAAGGCATTTCATCGAACATGTTGTGTGCGTACCATCAACAAAGTATAATGTATAAGTAATTTAAGAACATTTCCTATTTCATTCATAGATTAACATAACAATTCAAACTTCACAAATCATAATCATAAACCATGTATCTTTTGTTCTATATCAAATTATCCAACAAAATACCTACTACATGTAACTTCAAACATTAACATTATATAAACTTCACTAAACTTCATTATTCTACAAATACAAGTGGATTTTACCCCAAATCACAATATAATCAAAATTAAGCACAATTCAACTTCTACATGTTGATATTAACTAGCATTCATGTTCAATTTCATAAAACATTCACAGATTACACATAACTCATTTCATCAACAATCACTAAACCATGAAATTCAACTTACTTGGTGATAAGAACACTTAGGTGATCATAAATCTTAGTCCATGCATTAACATTTAGCCTAATTTCACTTCAGTTTTGATAAATTGCAATGTTTGAGGGTGTTAGGATCCGAGTTTGATATTGATGTGATTGTTTAGATGAAATCAATGTAAGAAGATAGATAGCAATGAAGCAGTGCAGCGGAATTGTGTAAACTTTGAAATCATTACAATAGAAAGATTGTTTTCATTAACATGCTTTTGTAATTATAATCACGTTTGCATGTAATTTACAAACTCCCTCTCAGCCTAAGATCACTCTAATTTGTTCATACAGAATGTGTAGAAGAAAAGTGATAGAGAGAACAGTACAGACACTGTTCTATTTATAGTACATTCCAACCACTGAGCATTTTTGGCTGACGTCACTAAGAAAGTGAAATTTAAGAAAGTGACGTCACTAAGAAACTGCTGAGGTATCCTTTGTTGGTCTTCAGCAGACCTTTACTTCAATAGCCTTTATGCTTCATCAGAGTTTTCTCTCTAGCAGATCTTTGCTTCCAGCAGAGCTTTGTCTTTAACAAATCTTGTGAACAGTCTTTAAGTATGAACAGAGTTTAAAGCAGTAGATCGTTATTAATGATCAGATGTTATAGATTGTATTAGCTTTCCAATCATCTGTTCTTTTATAGGGTTCAATAGATCCAACAAAGGGTTTCTCCCTTCTTTCTCCTGTCCAGGTCGACGCGCGCACACACACTAAAGTGTGTGTGTGTGTGTTTAATTTTTGTTTTAATGTTTCATCTTTCCAACTTTCTCATTTTGGTCCTTTATGTTTGAATTTTACCAAATCTTTATAAAGTTTAACCATCATGAAATTCTTACATATATGTATATATATGTATATTAAATTTTTGGGGTGTTATATTTTCAGACAAGTAAACCGCAGATACGTTGTCACAATAAACAATAGTAGCCTTACGTATCGAAACGTGTAGCTCAATGAGAAGCTTATGTAACCAACTAGCCTCGGCGACATCATTGGCGACTCTATATTCGGATTTAGCACTACAGCGAGAAATTGTATTAGTCTGGCGCCAAACCATTATAGGAGGAAACTGAATGGTTTGTAAAACCACCTGACTTTGCTTTTCAGGAGAAATTCGTTGGCAATAAGATTTAAATCCGAGTCTCCCCTTATGGAGAGACATGGAGTGCCGTTTGACCAAAATACCATCTAAAATAATCGTGTTAGAAAGTAAACAGAGTAAAAGTGTAAAACTCATTTGACATCATCAAATCTTTAACTGATTCATGATTTATTACGCGTAGGATTAATTTGAGTTATTTAACAACGTAATCTATCACTGTATTCTTTTTCCATAAGTTAATGGACGTGTCAATGTAAAACTAAAAAATAATATTAATAACTTAATAAATAAGTTGACAAAAACCAGTTAAACAATTTAAACATAACAAATATTACAAATATTAACCTTTATAAATAGTTTTATATAAATTATTAATAAATTAGGTGTATAATTTATAATCATACAAACACATTAGTAACGCCCAGTCAAATTAATAACCCCTCTAGCACTATCACTCTGGGCGTCAGAAGTATAAAGAGGAAAGCCATTTGAAGAATGATGTCTAAATTGGAGAAAAAATTGGAAAACTTTGAATGAGATAAGCATTAAAACGCATTAATCATTACTCTTTTTTTAAAAGGCGTTACAACACTGATGTGGCAAAAAATACCCTTTACAGGGATTAACCATTACGCGTATACTCGTTAGTCAGACTTGACCTTCTATTTCAGTATTGAAGTTTCTAATAATTAAATGCGTATTTATTATTCGTTGGTGATGAATTTCACAATGCAAAATATCAATAGACTTGTTCCAGTTTCATTTTTCCCATCAATCATCTTAAAAGCAAATCTATCTTCTTTTTGCTTCATTTATTCTTCATCATCATTCGTCATTTCCTCCCAAACTGCCCCGACCACCATGATGGTGGTTCTAGCCACCTTCATCTATTTCCCTGCCCTCTGGTACCAGGACACTCGGCCACACGATACGTGTGGCCAGCCGGTCCAGTGTGGAAACCATACTTTCGAGTATCCTTTTTGGGGGTTAGGCCGGCCAGAACATTGCGGCCACCCCGGTTTTCAGCTAACCTGCCAGTCTGATGTTCCTGTGCTTGTTTTAGAATCAGTAAACTATCGCGTGATAGCTGTTGAAAGCAGGACATATACGATCATTGTTGCTAGAAATGATCTCTTGAGCAGCATTTGCCCTGAAGTTCTCCATAATACCACCTATGACTCCACCCTTTTCAATGGCAATAATTTTGGCCAGGAGAATGTATCTCTGTACTACAGGTGCTCAAAAAATATAGGGCTACTGACGTCTTATGCTTATTGATTCCCATGCGATGAGAATCGGGCCCAGAGTAATACTTTTTTCCTTACAACCAGTTTGATAAACATCGATACCACTACGGTATTGTATATCTGCAGCAGTTATATCACTGTACCAGTGGATAGATCTTTTGTCGATTTGTCTTCAACGAGTGATTTGAGATCAGCCTTGCAGGCTGGTTTCAAGCTACAGTGGACAGCAAATAACGAAGACTATGATCAGTGCGTTCGATCCAATGGTCGATGTGGTTCTAACTCAACTTCATCTGAGCTTTTTGTCTGCTACGAAAGTGGAGGAGGTAACTCAGGTATCTGATTTTCTTTAGGGGGTGAGCAGAAAAAAACATTATCGGAACCAAAACCAAATTAACCAAAATAACGGAAGCGAAAGAAAACGAACCATACAAAAAAACGACGGTTAGGTTTGTATTTTTTGAAAACCGAATATTAGGTTTCGATTTTTGTATTTATGGAAAACCGAATTGTATAACCGGAAAAAAATATTTTTTTTTTACTTTTTGTTCGGTTTGAGCCCAAAACCAACCCATGCACACCTTGTTTCCGTGGTGCTTGCTTTTTGCGGATGATATTGTGTTAATTGCGGAGAGTAAACAAAGTCTTAATGTGAGGTTAGAGGAGTGGAGATCAACCTTAGAGTGAAAAGGTTTAAGGATTATTTGCTCTAAGACTGAGTACATTCCCTGTGATTTTAGTGGCGGGTGATGACGAGGGCACGCAAATCACCATTGAGGGCCAAGTGGTTTCGCAGACAACCAAGTTCAAGTATTTAAGATCATTTGTACAAAGAGATGGGGGATGAATGTGACATAGCCCACCGCATCCATGTTGGATGGTGTAGGTGGAGAGCAGCCACAGAGCTATTGTACGACAAGAGGTTCCCTGTTAGATTAAAGGGGAAATTTTATAGGGTTGCGATTACACAAGCTATGTTATGCGAAACCGATTGTTGGGCCATAAAAAATCACAAGCACGTAAGCTGGAGGTAGCAGAGATAAGGATGCTTAGGTGGATGTGTGGACACACTAGGTTGGACAAGATAAGAAATGAGGTTTTTAGGGAAGAATTAGAGATAGCCAGTATATTGAATAAGATAAGGGAGGGGGAGTTGAAATGGTTTGGGCATGTCGGGAGGAGACAGACAACGGCCATAGTTAGAGCCGTGGAAGCTATCATTGTTGAGGGAAAGAGGGTAAGAGGTAGACCGAAACTGACTTGGGATGAGCGTATTAGGCAGAATTTGCTAGACATGCACCTTTCTGACATGGAAATGTATGATTAAGGTTTTGACTATTATGTCTAGACATGGTTTTGGAGCTAGGAGTCTCACTGGAAGTAGTCTCTTTATCCCTTAGGATGGAGGTAAGATCTATCTACATCTCAGCCTCTCCAGACCCCACCAATAGTTCGACTATAAGGGGGATTATATTGGATAAGGTTGTTGTTGTTTGCTCAGATTGCTAAGATATTCATTGTCTACATGAACAGCGGGTTAAACTTTGATTATATATAATTGAGTATTGTAATTATAATTATTAAGGTTTATTTGTATATAGCCTATGGGTCTGAGATAGACTTTTCTTGGTTTTCTATCTTGTATATTAAGGATTTCCCATCCATTGTAATAATTCAGATGGTTCCATTCACTTTACATGTTACTACAGTTAAGACTCTTAGGGCAAAGCTTCGCTACTTCCCTGTGTGACGTCGCTTCCCAAAACTAAACCCATCACCCTTGTTGCAGAACTGAACCCATCACCGCTGGCTATCATTACTGTCCCAGAATCTGTTTCGCATTCACCGCTGTCCCAGACTCTGTTCCTGCTATCCCTGATGTCCCAAAATCTGCCCCGTTATCACTGACTCACTGTTGTCCAAGATTCAGTTCTGGCTATCACTGCTTCCTAGAATTGCTGTGCACATAACTCGTAATTATGATAAAGGGAATTGCAAACAAAGGAAACTTAATCTAATCATGACTCGTAATTATGATAAAGATAACTACAATAAATCCTAACTGGCTGTTGGTTTCAATATAAATTTCCTTGCTATTGTGCCAACGGCAATTTCTTGTTAACTTATAACAATACAAAACAAAGTGGAAGTAAGTGATTTTCTGAACCGCTAGATTCATATATCAAATTCTCAAATATTATTTGATCATCTATTTGAACTTCTAGTTTTTTCAAGATGACAATATAATTGTGTCAGCTACTAACTAGCCGAGTTAAACCCATGTACCCATTTAGGTTCCTACTCCCTAGACTTCATCCAAGCTAAACAAACCCCTAGGTCCAGTTATTCTGTTTGCACACTTACAGAATGATATTTTTGAGACTCCAAACCGAATCTTATGTGTAAAGTATATAGTAAAATATCAAAGAGATTGTATGTCCCAACTACAAATCAGCACCATTGTGTTCTTTTCTTGCTACTTTTCTCGTGGGAATCTTCATCACCATGTATCAACAGGAATCTATCTAGAAACAAGCGTGAGACTGATCATCATCATCAATTGCCCATTTCTGGCCTTTTCTAGCAACCTAATTAGAAATTTATATATTCATGAAGCACCTTTAATCAGCTGATGTAGGACGCTGCCCCGCTTTGTAGATTTAGATAAGAAAGTTCTATGACAGAATTCAACTTCTACAAATTTTAAAGTTATAATAGAATTCTACTTTTACAAATTTCAAGTTATCAACCTACGGGTTGGCCATATTGATTTGTAGAAGTAACGTTGATGATATCAGTTTTTTTAAAGAAAAAACAAGAAGGTATGAGTGAACAGGTTTCATGTTTGAAGATGGTTCTATAACAAATTTCATATTTTTTTTTACCATATTGGGTTTGAAAAACACAATAAACTTCATGTAGGGAAATTTTATAAGAAGCAAATGCAAACTATCAAATAAGTACATTCATGTATATGATTGATAAAAAAGCAAATGGTGTGGGCTGAACGAAATGTTGGCCTAAAGCTAAATGGTTTTACTTTGGCTCATAATATCATATGACCAAAGTGTCTTTTAAATCACTACTGGTTGTTTCACATCCATATCATACATTTTATAAGGTTCTGGGCTGATATGATGTTGAATTCGCTTGCGTCTCTACTTCCTTTTGATAACAGGATCCAATGAAACAACAAAGAAACTAGGATCCAAGGGAACAATGAAGAAGCTTATAATAGGTAAACAGACAACTACAATCTATGCTGAGGATATTGTTTAATTAAGCACACATTCGTGAAAATTGTAATACTGAAACAGTAATGCACCCCTCTTTTCTGAATGAACCAAAGCAGAAAGCAAGCTTGTTCTTTAAATGAATCTAACAATCCACTAATTCACTGAACATACTGTGTAGGCATTTCATGCAGCTTCGCAGGAATTACATTTCTGTTGTTTGTGATATTCTATCGAAAAAGGAGATTACCAAAAGGACGCAAAGGTTCAAATGATCAAGTAGAAATGTTCATAAGGAACTATGAAGATTTGGCACCAAAAAGATATGGGTATTCAGAAATCAAGAAAATGACAAACTCATTCATTGAGAAACTGGACAAGGAGGGTATGGAAGTGTTTACAAAGGAATTGCCTGATGGGCGTCTAGTTGCAGTGAAGCTCTTGAGTGAAGCGACAGGAAATGGAGAAGATTTCATTAATGAAGTTGTTAGCATCAGTAGAACTTCGCATGTCAACGTAGTCACTCTTTTGGGTTTCTGCTTCAAAGGAAAGAAACGAGCCTTGTTGTATGAGTTCATGCCAAATGGATCCCTGGATAAGTTTCTACGTAGTGATGGCTCCCACTTGGATTGGAACACATTGTTCCAAATTGCAAAAGGGATTGCAAGAGGTCCAGAGTACCTACACAGAGGTTGTAACACAAGAATTGTGCACTTTGACATAAAGCCACACAACATCCTATCAGACAAAGAATTTGTCCCAAAAATATCGGATTTCGGGCTGGCTAAGTTGTGCAAGACGAAAGAAAGTATTGTGTCTGTAACGGGTGCAAGATGCACTGCCGGATACATGGCCCCTGAAGTAGTTTTCAAGAGTCTTGGAGGTATACATTGGTAATTTACGTTTTTTGGCACATATGCTTTATACCGACCCTACAACTTTTAAACTTTGCATTTTTACGTTTCGACGTAAATTCTGTATGCGTTTTGTCTTGGCGGTATAAATTTGAGTTAGTCGAGTCTCATATAATACGTTATGGTTGTAAGGTATAAACTCGATTTACTTTACGTTTTAATCCAGTCGCATTGCAGCTATAGGTTACATTGAGTTTAATCGGATACGTAAAACTCAAATTTTCATATGATTAACACATCTCATAACGCTTGAACTAATTTGTTCGACAATTACGATGTACTCGCGACGCAACGCGCGCTGGTCTTATTACTAGTTGTGTATAAAAGGAAAACATACAACTAAAATGAACTAAATACTACGAGTCTTATTACTGGATTTATGTTTGAATGATGAAGCAGATAACACCAGTTGCTTAAAGGCTATGCTGTGGGGAAACAAGTATTTTAGGGACAATTTTAGAAGTGAAATTATTAATATGAAAAAAGAAAGTGCATATTTTAAACCTATAACTGAACCATAATCATAATTATCGATAAGAGTGAAATGTGATGTTTTCTTACTTGTGCCCCTGCTATTTCAACTCGAATCCGTAGGCACGTTTGGAACTATTTCAGCAAGTGATCGAGAATACCTCCATAGAACTTCCAGCAATGTTCTTTCAAGCCGAAAGGAAATAAAGAGATCATCGTTCTTAAGATGACGGATTGCAGTTCAAAAGTTATTTCATGTTCAGAACCCGATATTAAACCATTAAATTTCTATTAAACACACTTAATGTAATTTTCTTTCATTTAATAAAATTACTAGTTTGTGTTACACGGGTAACCTCACAACAAAATATATTATTTAACATTGCATTCACTAAAAGAATACTTTTTTAGCATAAATATATTACAGACATAAACTAATGTGAAAGTACTCGATGTTAAAAACTCCGCAAGAGTCAATTTTTCTTGGTCCGACACACCAAACGTCAACAACATTCAGTATAAAACATAAACACGGTAGCTGGTCAACGTATGATAGAAAGGATGCAGCGTATACGAGCTACAATCAGCGTATACTATGCTTAGTGTACCTTATTTGGGTACTTTGCAAGCCCATTTATTTTCTCTTAATGGCTTGCCTTCGAAGTAAGTTCTCATATTCATAAAATGTCTGCTCATAAAACCTTAGGATGGTGTCATAAATCCTGTTTTCGTAGCATTTTTGGTGTCATAAATCTTAACATTTTTACAAAAGTTAAGAGTAGGTTAAGCTAGTTCGCAAATCATCATCTGTAGCAGAGGCAATTGCTGGTAGATTTTCCCAAGATTGATCCACTGGTACAGTGATAGAACTGTTGCATCACGCCAATTTATTGGAGATATTAGTAGCAACCAAACTGGTCATAATGAAATAACTATCATTCCTGGTCCCATTCACAGAGAAGTCGAATCCATAATCAGGAGCCAACGGCCATGTCCCAGGCGATAGCTTATTATCCTCACATCCGTAGTACATAGCTACGTCTCCTGGTCAAGATTATCGCCGTTGAAAAGCATGTAGTCATGACTCATAAGTGATGTTGTGGAGATATTGAGGGCAAATAGTGCTCCATAGATCATTTCTAGCAACAGTGATCGTATTTGTACTGCTTTCAACTTCAAGGGTGCGATAGTTAACTGAGAAAAAAGTAGCCTAGGAACATTAGATTGGCAGGTTATCTTAAAACTCGGGTGGCCACAATGTTGCAGCCGCCCCAAACCCCAAAAAGGATACTCGAAATTCTTGTCTCAACACTGGGCCGAGTGGCCACATGTATCATACGACTGAGTAATTTCCTGGCTCCTAAGGGCCAGGAAATGGATGACGGTGGCTAAAACCAACGTCATGGCAAATGTTGCGGGGCTCGAGTCTAGACGGGGTTTCATGGTGGTTGGGGCTAGTTGGGTGGAAACGACAAATTATGAACATTGAATGAATAAGGAAGGTGGTTTATGGGAAATAAATTTTTGTGATATGTAAATACATTCAATTCCAATCTAATTGAATTATTTCCATATAAAAACTGACTATTTGGATAAGGACTTGCTTTGCAAAGGGTCATAACCGACTTTTTTGGACCCATACTTGCTAGAACAGAGACGGTTTTGTTGCGTAAAGTGAGAAACACAAACCAACCCTTTTATGCGGGTTTGGTTTGGGGTCCAAAAGGGATTGATGAGTCGGTTATGAGGGTCTGATGGGCAGAAACGAAATTTATATATTAGGGCCTGTGAACTGGGTTGCATTTAACTAAAAAATGTTTCAAGAAATCTTAGGGTAAACAATGAAATCCTTAATCTCAACACATCCTCAAGTACAAGGGTTTATTAGTTATTAGATTAAGTAGTATAGATGGCGGTTACAAAGTTCGGGGACTGATTGTGACATTTCAGAAGTTGGTAACCGCCACCCCAAAAGGGTGCGAAACCTCTTGAACACACCCCTATGGATCAACGGCTGTGAGAAGGGACTAGGAGACACGACTCTTCAATAAGGAGACGCAACCATTCATGTTTAATCACAACCATACATCTAGAGACACACCCGTTCACAAACAGACGCGTCTCTACAACTCGTGACTCTTGGAGAAGTATAAATAGGGCCTTAGATTTCATTCGTAGTTGTATATAATTCAATTCTTACAAAACACTCTTGTATTACGATTCAGTTATATGAAAAGGTTAGTTTATCATTTGCGATCTAGAGATCAAAGATCAGTTCTGGGCAACAATTGGTATTAGAGCATTAGGCTCTAGGCATCGCAGGGAATTCGCGATCCGGTTCTATTTTTCAATTCGCAAGTTCAATTCAGTTTTTATTTTCAGTTCAAGGTTATCGAACCAGGGGTTAGGAATCTAGGGTTTTGATTCCGGGGTTTAGTGCGAATTAGATTGTTTGGTTATTTCACGTTTCGGGATACTCGCGGGTCAGGAATAACTTTGGTTGATTACAAGTTTGTCAAAAGTGAAAAATTGTTCGGTCAGAAAGTATGTCAGGAACGACGGGAACGACAGGAAGTTCGAATCAGCAAATTGTAATCCAAAAGGAAGGAAGTTCTCTTTCCCAATTTCAGTGTCCAATTTTGAAATCTACAAATTACACTGTTTAGGCAATTCGCATCAAAACGATTTTAGAAGCGAATGGTTTATGGGAAACGATTGAACTGGCAGAAAATACACAAACAGATGTTAAGAAAGATAAGTCGACAATTGCTTATCTGTTCCAAGCAATACCGGAAGATGTTGTATTGCAAGTTGCATGACTGCAAAAGAGATTTGGGAAAATCTGAAGACAAGACACGTTGGCGTTGATCGGGTACAAAAGGCTCGTTGGCATACACTAATGTCATAATTCGAGTTATTGCAAATGAGGGAAGACGACACTATAGACTCTTTCACCGCAATGATAAATAGTGTTGTTACCCGGGCAAGTGAATTAGGGACAACACTGAGTCAACCGACTCTGGTACGAAACTCCTAAATGTCGTGCCAGATAAGTTTACTCAGATTGTCGCCTCCATGGAAGAATACTCCGATCCAGACACAATAACGCTAGAAGAAGCAGTCGGAAGATTAAAAACATACTAAGAAGGACTTAGACAGAAGAAAGGAAACCCAGGGGATAGTCAAGAAAAGTTGATGTTAACACATCAAGACAACATTTATGCCAGAGGAAGGTAGTATGGAAACTACGGGTGTGGCAGGTTCAACCAACCGCGTGAAAATTTGTGAGACAACAGAGATAGGCAAAGCACTAAGAGTGAAGGATCTTCATACAGACCTAAAGGTGGAAATTATAGGAATTGGAGGAAGTTTGAGCCAAACAGACCTAAGTAAGATCCAATGTTACAAGTGTCAGAAGTTTGGACACTTTAAGAATGATTGTTCCGAGAAAGAAACCGTACAAGAAAAATCAAATCTCATCGAGGAAGACGGAGCACCAGTATTACTAATGGCGATTGAAGAAGAACATGTTGTTCAAGAAAGGGTTCTACTAAACAAAGAACGCATAGAACCAGCAAAGTACGCCACAGAAGATGAAAGTCTATGGTACTTAGACAACGATGCAAGCAACCACATGACAGGTGTGCGAAGTCACTTTAGAGAGTTAAACGAAAAAGTGATAGGACAAGTACGTTTTGGTGACAGGTCGCACGTAGAAATTAAAGGCATGGGTTCAATATTGCTGGAATGTCAGAACAAAGAGCAGAGGCTTATCTCTTAAGTCTACTACATTCCAAGTCTGAAGAGCAACATATTGAGCCTCGGACAACTCACAGAAATCGGTTGCAAAGTAAATATGGACGGAGATTTGCTAACACTCTGCGATAGAAATAGAAAGTTACTAATGCGAGTCAGGATAATGAAGAACAGGTTGTACAAGGTTAAGTTGAAGATTGGGAAGCCAATATGCCTGCTCTCAAATACAGAAGATTTAACATGGTTATGGCACACGAGGTTAGGCCGTTTACACTTCGATGCTATTAAGGAAATGACTTTGAAGAACTTGGTACATGGAATTCCTCAAATAAGTCATGCAAGTCAAATCTGTGACGCATGCTTATTAGGGAAACATAGTAGGACACCATTTCCAAATCAGGCGAAATTCAGATCCTTAAAACCTCTGGATTTAGTCTATGGAGATTTGTGTGGTCCTATATCCCTACCAACACATGCTGGGAAAAAGTATATATTTCTACTTGTAGACGACTGTACTCGCTACATGTGGGCATATCTACTAACTTCCAAGGATCAAGTATTCGAAACTTTCAATCAGTTCAAAGAAAAGGTGGAGACAGAAACAAGAACCAAGTTAAAAATGTTAAGAACGGACAGAGGAGGAGAATTCACGTCGGCTGAATTCAACAAGTATTGCAAAGATAACGGCATAGCAAGACAGCTTACAACGTTGTATTCCCCACAACAAAATGAAGTAGTGGAAAGAAGAAACAAGACGATGTTGTCAACTACCCGCAGTATGTTAAAGGCAATGAACATGCCACAGAATTTTTGGGGTGAAGCAATAAGACATATGATATACGTACTAAACAGGGTTCCAACAAAAGCCTTGGTGAACAAGACACCATATGAAGCTTTGAAGGGAAGAAGGCCGAATCTGGAACACCTAAAGGTTTTTGGTTGCACAGCATACGCTAAGGTACTACCACTTCAACAAAAGAAGTTAGATGATAGAAGTGCACCTATGATATATCTTGGAATAGAAGAAGGATCAAAGACGTTCAGATTATATGATCCGGCAAAGCACAAGATATGTGTCAGTAGAGATGTAAAGTTCATGGAAGGTCAACCATGGAACTGGAATAGCTATATGGAAACGGTAGATTCAGGGAATCCCGAATGGACAAACTTTGTCATTCAAGAAGATGACAACCCACCAGAGTTAGAAGAAAATGCACTAAGGAGTCCTGGTAGTAGCAGGCCACAACATGAAGATTCAGGAGTAGATCAGTCAGAAGAACCACTCCTATGTAACCCCGCCAACACACTCGAACAACCAGAACTCATCAGGAAGTTCAAGCAGTTTGTCAAGTAGAGGTCCATCTACATCAGAAAGTACAACATGAAGTATTAGTGACACTCCAGTAAAACTAAGAAGTCTAGAAGAACTATACGATGAGCGGAGGAAATTCAAGTAAATCCACACGAATTATTACTTGCTGCAGAAGAACCAAGAAATTATAAAGAAGCATCTAGCGATAGTAAATGGATTGAAGCAATGAAGGTTGAGTTGGACTCGATAAACAAGAATAACACTTGGAGATTGACAGAATTGCCAGGGGGTCACAAGGCAATAGGATTAAAGTGGGTACTCAAGACAAAGAAAGATGCAAACGGAAACGTGGTCAGACACAAAGCAAGGCTGGTAGCAAAATGATACGTTCAGCAACATGGAATAGACTTTGATGAAGTCATTGCACCAGTAGCACGCATAGAGATAGTTAGACTAATGTTGGCTTTAGCAGCACAACAAGGTTGGGAGGTACATCACTTAGACGTGAAGTCTGCATTCTTACACGGAGATCTCAAGGAGGAAGTCTATGTCTCACAACCATAAGGATTCGTAAAGCCAGGAGATGAAGGAAAAGTCTACAAACTATCAAAAGCTCTGTATGGATTAAGACAAGCACCACGTGCTTGGAACATGAAGGTAGATCAAACCCTAAAGTCACTTAACTTCAAGAAGTGTACTTTAGAGCAAGCAATCTATACAAGGACGAGTAAGACCTCTACACTAATAGTCGGAGTCTACTTTGACGATTTGATAGTCACTGGAACATCAAGGAAGGAAATAGATGTTTTTAAGTCTCAGATGGAGAACAAGTTTGAAATGGGCGATCTAGGATTGCTAGCATACTATCTGGGAATAGAAGTTATTCAAGCAGAGGGTGAGATAGCCATCAAGCAGACAAGCTACATTAACAAGATACTCAAAGAGGTTGATATGTTAACCTGCAACGACACAAAGATTCCTATGAATCCAAGAACACAGTTAACCAAGACTGAAGAAGGAGATCTAGTAGATGCAACGCATTACAGAAGCCTGATAGGTTCTCTCAGGTACTTACTGCATACAAGGCCAGATCTATGTTACTCGGTCAGTCTGCTTAGTAGATTCATGCAAGAACCAAAGGAGCATCACTTGAAGGTAGTGAAGCAAGTACTACGTTACATCAAAGGAACTAAAGAGCATGGGATTATCGACAAGAAGCAAGGAGGATATAAGATCACAGGTTATAGCGATAGTAGTTATGAAGTTAATACAGACAAGGGAAAAGGTACAATCGGTCTGGTATTCTACTTTGGAGAATCACCTATAACCTGGTGCACACAGAAGCAACAAACAGTGGCATTATCATCATGTGAATCAGAATTCATGGTAGCCACTGCAGCAGCATGCCAAGCACTATGGCTTAAAAGACTATTAAGTGAAATTACAAGTTGGAAGGAAGAGAAGACAACACTAAGAGTGGATAATGTTTCTGCAATAGCACTCATGAAGAATCCAGTCTTTCATGGAAGAAGCAAACACATTGATACATGCTATCATTTCATAAGAGAATGCGTGGAGAACGAACACATCAATGTTGAACACATCAGTGGAGAACTACAACGGGTAGACATACTAACGAAGGCACTAGCAAAGGTCAAGTTTGCTACAATGCGAGAACTGCTCAGAGTTCAAGATCTACAACAACTCAAGGATGTTCAAGATTAGGGGGTGAATGAAATCCTTAATCTCAACACATCCTCAAGTTCAAGGGTTTATTAGTTATTAGATTAAGTAGTATAGATGGCAGTTACAAAGTTCGGGGGCTGATTGTGACATTTCAGAAGTTGGTAACAGCCACCACAAAGGGTGCGAAACCTCTTGAACACACCCCTATGGATCGACGCTGTGAGAAGGGACTAGGAGACACGACTCTTCAATAAGGAGACGCAACCATTCATGTTTAATCACAACCATACATCTAGAGACACACCCGTTCACAAACAGACGCGTCTCTACAACTCGTGACTCTTGGAGAAGTATAAATAGGGCCTTAGATTTCATTCGTAGTTGTATATAATTCAATTCTTACAAAACACTCTTGTATTACGATTCAGTTATATGAAAAGGTTAGTTTATCATTTGCGATCTAGAGATCAAAGATCAATTCTAGGCAACAAACGACATGCAAATTTTGCATGTTAAACGATCAACCTAGTTATAAAAACTAAATAAACAGAAACTCAAATGCATAGACATGAAGACTTAATGAACATATCTGAACTAATGAATATCGAAGAAACTGCGTGAATATTGAATCCAGAGATTGAAGAAACTATGAGAATTACGCCTTAACTTGAATGTAGGCGGTAAACATTGATGACTTTAAAAAAAAGTTGGAATGCAAATGGGTTTTAGGTTTGGAGAAATTTGATGGTTTCTCCTAAAAATCTATAAGACAGAAATTCGACGATCGTAGTATTGTTTGACTTAATAGGGTTGTTGCTTCTGATGGCCCTTTTTAATACATGCGGGTCGGAATCACCCTAAACTGTTATTGATGGTTCGCAGACCTGATAGCCAACCCTTCCAATGTTAAAGGTTTC
This sequence comes from Scalesia atractyloides, assembly GCA_947069175.1. Taxonomy (NCBI): domain Eukaryota; kingdom Viridiplantae; phylum Streptophyta; class Magnoliopsida; order Asterales; family Asteraceae; genus Scalesia; species Scalesia atractyloides. The sequence goes on from CAMTDV010000022.1 coordinate 3,390,113, forward strand.
GGACATTGCGGCCTCAATTCTGTTTTGGTTCAAGGTTCCAAGGGTCTAGAATCATAACTTGGTCACTCTAATTATATGCCATGATCATTATTGATTTCCTTGATTGTATTGATTAGAGTTGTATAATTGTGTTTTATCCAACATAAAATTGTTCATTTTAATCGATATATTGGTTTTCGCAAAAGTGTATTAAGACGATATCAATCAACTTCTACAAAGCATCACCAATGTGGGACTAACCCACTTGATAGCGTCTTAAATGGGAGGTCACAGATTCAATCCTAAACAAAAGGAGAATTTTGTAATATTTAATGTAAAAGTAGACTAAAGTAACATTTGTCGTTTAAAAAAAACATCTACAAATCATTTCAAATCTAGCAAACAGTTTGCTTCGGCTCTTAAAGATTTACAGACCCCAAAACTATACTGAAAAATAAAAATAAAAATAGGAGAATGCATAATAGGGTTAGGTTCATTTGTGAACAACCCCCTTGATAGTGAACTGTGTAAACTAATCCTAACCCTTGATTATTAATACACAAGTGTAAGTCAATGGCCAGAATTTGATCAAGATTTGGTATTGAAAATACACTAGTGTATTTTACGATTTGATGATGTAAATCAATAATCAAGATTTATTCACTTAGTTCACAAATACACTAATGTTTAGTTTAAAATAATTATTGAAAATACCGAAAGCGAAAGGAGTATGCTTCAACCTACCACATTTGTTTCTTTAATCGAGTCATTGAGTGCATATTCCCCAAAATTCAACAAGAACGTTATAAAAAGCAAAACCAAACAATCCAAAAAGTACACTTTACCCCCTCCCCCTTCTTAAATCAGACCGTTAGAAACCCCTTTTCTTTTTAAAACCACAAACACCCACACAAACATTTAAAAACCCCCCAAACCTCCAAATTCCCGATCACCGATGGCCGGAGCAAAACCCTCCGACCACCTATTCCGACCACCCATGTTATCCTTAACAAGAGGATCCCGATACAACGCGTACGCCGATCTCCGAGAATCCAAACTCCGGTTAAAATCGACACCAAACCCGCTTCAATTACCCCCAAAACACACCCGTGCAGGTAATAGTAATACTACCACCTCGCCGGAAAATAAAGTCAAGATTCCGGTCAACAGGAGAAAGGTGTTATCCGCTTTGACTCAATCTGTCCCGGATTTTTCTCCGGTGTTGAGGAAGGAGAACCGGAGACCAGCATTGCCGACGGTTGCGGAGAAGTCTGCGACGCCGCCTGCGAAGAGTTCTTCGAGATTGTATGATGTTGATGCGAAATTGATGGGGAGTAAGTCTGCGGTTTCGAGGGAAAAGAGGAATGGGGGGATGTTGAATGCGAGGAGAAGCTGTGCGAATATGGATGAATTGAAGAAGTTTTCGGTTTCGGCTGCGAATGCTATCAATGGTGAAAACAGGGGAGGGAGGGGTGGTTGTGGAAACAGGGGAGGAGGAAGAAGTACTGTTTTGGGGTCTAGACAGTATTATTATTGAATAATTTTTAATTTTTTTTTTCTGTTTTTAGTATTTTTATTTTTAATTTTTTTTTCTCAAAGTGAGTTTTTCATTTTTGATTGGATGTGTTCAAAGGTTATGCCTGTGTAATTGGGAGTGGTGAGATATAATATAACATAATATAATAATATAATAAAAGTATATTCTATTTTAATGGTTTTTTAAAAAAATTCGTGTGTATATAGTAATGTTTGTATATTCATCACTTCTGGCTTAGTGGTAGGTATTTTGGGTTCTTAATCGGAGACGTAAGTTTAATCTTCATTTATGTTACTTTTGGTGGATGAAGACAATAAAGAATTTAAGCTAAGCCTTCCGCGAGGTTATTAGTTCGAATTCGAAGTCCACTTAGGTTTCCATTCACCGTGTGTTATGCTAGAGAGTTGTGCTTTTTTGACAGCTGGCGGTATAGTTTCCTAGAGGAACGCCTAAGCCAAATTCTGAAGCCAGCATGAGCCCGGTTAAGACAATATAATTTGGCCGGAGTAGGGCAATGGAGACGGAACCCTCCAATATGGGGAGTGCGTTAGCCTAACACAAGAAAGTCATTATTCGAAAAAAATGTGTATGTAATGTTTGAAATATTCTCATTTTATGTAAATAAAAATATAAATAACGAGTGCTGTAATAATAAGTGATAATTTTTTTTCCATACAAATAGTATATTTTATTATTATGGTTAATACAATTGCATTATCTGGTTTGTGATCTCTTTGAATAGAGTTTCGTGACAAAAAAAAAAACAGAAGTTTCTAAAATAGAGTTAAAAGATAAATGAATTATAGATGTTAAAAATAATGTGTTTGTAATAACAGTGTATTGAGAACTAGGATAGGAACTATTTCGTCATAGTGGATGCATAAAGCATGTAGTATTTCATTAGTAAGAGAGTGTATTTTTAAAGGTAAATTCACTAGCAATAATGTCTATACATTAATTTAGTAAAAAAAATCTAATAAATCTAGAAAAAATCTTATTGTAAAACTCAAACTCAGAACCTAATGGTCTCTAAGTCATATATCACCGCTAAAATGTACTAGGCTATAATACAATGGGCATAAGTAAGAGGGTATTAAAAATAAACTTCTTCAGTTGTATTTTTACTTGAACTTTTACTTGGCACAGAGGAGTGAAGAATTCGTTTATGTTATGTTAAAAACTTTATATTTATGTATGTATGAAACATGTAAGCACAAAAGCAAAACCAAAACCCTCAAGCTCTTGTATGCATGGCTTGCTCCGATTTATGTTATTTTAGAAGCAATTTCTCAACTTTGAGCTAAGTTGAGTTCAAAACCACTCGTAAAAAGTTTCAAAGTGTAGATCGTAAGCTCTGGATGTTGGTTCTTCAGAAGTTCATAGCTATGTGCAATCTAATGAGTTTGCGAACTTCTATTAGTTGCAGTTACAACAACCCAATTAAATCAAATAACTTGGTGTTAAACATGTATAGTAAAATTTAATTTTTATGTTTAATACAGTTAGATGATTGGATCGTTTTGTTTTGATATGACTATGAAACTAAGATCTCTACGTCAGTTAAGACGCATACAAGATCGCACATACACTACGGGAAACTACGAATTTGAGAGAAACATACCAAACAATTTCCTATAATTAAGACATATTTTTTCATGTGATTACAGGATATTTGTTCATCTATGACAGTATAATGTACCGTTTCTTTGGTTTCTTTTGTTGTATCTTTAAAGATGGGTGTGCATCCATAGAAGACGCAAAAATCTATTCTAATGAAATCATGTCAAAGATGTGGCCTCAACAATTATGCTTCTACCCCCTTTTTCAATATTTTATTTACTATAATTGTAGCTTGTATTATAATTTCTTTTCATATTTTATTAGGCTGTAGGAAAGGTCGAGGAGAGGGTTTTATAAATTGTAGAGAGAAAAACTGGCACTTTTACACCTTAGAGATTCTTTTTAAGGATTAATTTCATATACACTTAATCAAAAACAAAAATATCATATATGCTCTTACAAAGTAGTTAAAACATCAGATATACCTAATTTATTAAAAACAATCCAATAAATGATCATTTTACATATAGTTTTTTAACTTCAAGTTTTCATATATGCTCATCTTATAACTTCGTATTTTTATATAACACATTTTTACTTTAAATTTACTTTTACCCGTTTTTATTTTTATATTTTTACCCATAAAGGATACTATACTCAATATATAATATTTAAGCATTATGCTAGAAATGAGTAAATATATTATTTGAAATTAAAGGTTATATATAATATTTCAAAGTTTTAGAAAAATAAAGATAAAATTGTCATTTATTAAATGATTTTTAATGAGTTGGGTATATATGGTATTTCAGCTATTTTGTAAGGATATATATAATATTTATAATTTTACATGGGTGTGTGCGTGTGTGTGTGTATATATATATATATATATATATATATGATATTTTGCAAGTTTGTATGGTATACATGAAATTGCCCAATTTTTAAATAATAATAACAATAATAATAAATAGGGGTAAAAACGACTTTTCACGCAATTTTAACAATCAAAGTAACGTTTACTTCATGGATTTTGAAACTGCCGAAGTGTTGAAGTGACAAATTTTCAAAATAGGGCGTAAAAGTGTAAGTTTGTGTCAATCACAAAGTGTAAAACTATTGTTTACTCTATATTAAACCAGGTTAAAAACCTCGTGTATTACATGGGTTAAGCAAATAAAAAATCAAATAGATAATAACGAAGATTTAACAATTATAAAACGATATTTTTTAAGACGCTTTTCTGATATCCAAACAATATTTTATGTCATGTATGATCAAAACTTGTGATGTTTGTCAAGTTTATAAATATGAAAGCATTTAAACCATCGATTAGAAGACAAACTGTATCATCGACTTTCTCACGAGCTTTAACAGTCATGTGAACATACATTTAATAACCCAGCTTTTATTTAAATAATAGCGCTCTTAATTTATTAGTTCTAAACAAATGTTGAAATGTCCAAATTAAGCATATAGCAATTAGCCAGTTAGATAAACTTATAGCTACAAAATACTATTTAAATTAATTAGATAAGTATAAATTATCGGTAATTATTAAATTATATAACTTTAAAATTTAAATATCCGGACGTAAGTTACATCTTAAAAGGATGGTTATTTTTCGATAAATTTACTAGCATGATAAATGTAGTAATTATTCTTCTTGTATTTTAAACATATATTAAATTTAATAATTTAAATTAAATAATAATTATCTACAATTAAGGAATTAGGATATAATTTCTAACGTAATAATTAATACAAATAAATAATAAGATATTTTATGGAACTTTATCCGTAATTTCTTAAATGTTGGAAACATATATTAAATGGGATATTGGATACCAATTCCCCGATAACACTTCCAACTTTTGATTTATACACCAGCACTCCCAACTTTCAACTTATTGGCCGATAACACTCTCTAACTGACTTAACCCTAACCCAATTAGCTGATGTCAGCTGCCATGGCATTAAAAATGCCATCTCAGCCGCTACATCATCAAAAATGCTATGTCAACTGACACATCAGCTACCACGTCATCAAAATGGCACGTCAGTAAAAACTAACTGGGTTAGGGTTCAATTAATTAGGGAGTGTTATCGGCCAATAAGTTGAAAGTTGGGAGTGTTGGTGAACAAATCGAAAGTTGGGAGTGTTATTGACCAATTGGTGAAAGTTTGGGTTATTTAAATCTAATATCTCATATTAAATTTAATAATTTAAATTAAATAATAATTATCTACAGTTAATGATGGTATAGAATAATAACAAGTGTCCCTTTATTGTTTTTTTATTGCATCGTATAAATACTTTTTTTTTTGAAAAAAAAAACGATGTTTTTTAAACTAAAAAACAATACCAACGTAACGCAATTATTCAGTAAACTTTTTCTTAATGATAGAATTGAAGCATATAATGTAAAACAAGTCTAACCTGTATTATATTAAACATAGAATCTGAAAAAAAAAGTAACAAAATAGTATTTATTTTCTTTAGATTATGTCCAAAAACTTGCAGGTAACTAAAGGGCCTAAGTCGATAAGCCCAAATAGATAATAACAAGTTTCGAATTCGGTCCATGTGCATATACGAAAGTACGAAACCCACAGATTTCAATCTTCACCATAGTTTAAACACTAGAAACTTACGAGATTAGCACAAACCAATTCTATTTTTCATATTATTTTTTATGCTTTTTATATTATTTTTAAAATTTTTTTTTGTATAGAGTACTACGAGAAGTGTAATTTGTTCATCATTGTATAAATCATTGTAAACACTTTATGCGTGATGGTTTAATTTCAAATTCCAATTATGTTTAGATGTTATAAATCAAGGAAAACATATGTATTTTTAAACTCTCATTTTATGATACCATTCATAGCGGGATGTTAAATACATAGCGTTTTAGGTAAACATATGCGACAACCACATATACATCTATACACATTGCTTTAAATACGATATATAAGATGATTTTAACCATCCCTTTCTTTCCCTCCCACTATATGTGATTACTTTCATGCATTATATATTTATATACACATAATTCTTCCATCCTCACAAATTTTTATTTAAATTTTAGTGTATCAATCGAGTCTTACCATCCATAACATGCAAGTACCAAGAGTTTTAATATTATTTTGTTAAAGACACAAGAGCATTAGTCGGGGATGAGCATATTTCATTAAAAATTGTCTTATCTACTGATTTTTCTTAAATAATGATCCATTATTCACTTATTCTTACCGGTATTAAAAAATGTCTAACTTAATGATTTTTCTCAAATGATGATCCATCATTCACTTATTCTTACCGTTATATATGTGTGGGAAAACGTGCATTGCCGGGACACGCAAACCCGTCCTCCACCATTGCCCTGATGATGCAAGGACCGGGCGGGCCCGGATTCAAACCCAGTATTTGTGTGGAACGAAACCCAGGTCTTACCGTTATACATGTGACCATTGTTTATATGTCTTTTATAAGTAAAAATCATCAAACCAGATATGTTGACTTTAAAAACTTACAAAACAGAAATGGAAATTGAGTCCGTAAACAAAAAAACGTCACTGGCTAAGATGCCTCGGAATTAGCATGGAATCTTTTGTAAAGCACATTGAAGAACACAAGTAAACCAAATAAAGAGCAACACATGGAAAAACGAGGGTTAAGCCTTAGCCGGTGAATTAAAGTGGAGTAGACCTTAGCTGACAGATAAAAATAAGTCCTAAGCCTAGCCAGAAGTTAAAATTTAGTCAACCTTTTATATGTGTATTGATTTGATTAGTTTTTTCGTGAACAATCAGCACTTTATATCATTTATTTTGTCGGCTAAACCTTAGCAGGCAATGCTTATTTGACGTTGCCTAATTAGTTGGTTTGGATGTCTATATTTCAAATAATTTAAAGTAAATATCTATTTTTTAGTAAAAAAAATTAGTCAACATGTAAATTTCATGATCTCAATTTATAAGCATGGTTGGCCGTTTGTGCAGGGGTGGACCTACCTTAGGGGAAGGGGTAGCCTCCGCTACCCTTTAGCGCTCCGGCGGTAGTGTAAATTTTGGAAAAATTTAACATTTTTTCGATTGCGTTACCCTTTTTTTATAAAACGTTACCACGAAGATTTTCTAGATCCGCCACTGCGTTTGTGAGCAAGGTATAAAATCGTATAATATAACATTTTTTATTACATTATTTAATAAAAAATTGTGAGCAAGGTATAAAATCGTATAATATAACATTTTTTATACATTATTTAATAAAAATGTATAAAAGTCTGATGCATTAAAATAAGCTTTATGATCTCATACAAACGATTGACAATATGAAGTTCATACATTTTCATGCGGTTAACATATCATTACCTCTTATCTTCACTGATCGCATTACTTCTTGTTTTTAATCTTGCTGTTACCATATAAGAACGATCCAAACCCCAAATTCAGAACCGGGCTGACCCGATTCCCATTAGCATAACTTCCATAACCGTAACCAGTTTTCCTCAACGGAGGTTTCTGAAAAACTGAAGGTTTCTCAACACTTCTTTGGCATTTTTGATTAAATCCTTCCTTTGAAGACGAACACGTTTGCTTCGAACTCGTTGAAGATCCCATCGAATGCGATCGAGACAACAGAATAATCGGACATAAACTTCTAGCGTATCCGCTCCCGCAGCTGCTGCTCCTCTTAAACCCCCAAAATGACTTATTAGCATTTTGTTGTTTTATTCGCTCCTCTTCTGCCGCAGCCAGAGAGCGTGACTTTTCGTTCTTTGGCTGCGACTGCGAAGTTTTATTTTTTTCTTTTTTGGATCTCATTGGCGTTGGGAGGATTTTCCCGTCTAGGAAAAGCTCGTCCGCATTGGAAACTTGGTGGAGATCAGGGTTTTCGTGGACGAAGAAGTTGAAATCGACACTAGACGATGAACATGATCGAAGAAGCCGTTCCACAGGAACGGCTTCTTCTTGAGAGAGATCATATGAGAAGGAAATCCGAGGGCTCGTGGTCGTCGTGCCACCTGAATGATCAGAGTAGAGATCAGTAGTCATTTTGGAAAGAGGTTTTAGAAAAATGGTTATTGAAAATGAAGTTTAAAGGGGTTCATTGATATGGTTGAATCAAGTATTTTGGGTTAAGTAACTTGGTGTTGAAGATAATAGCACTTTTTACAAAAGAACCAACTAACTTCTTGACTGAGAGAACACATTTGAGATGTGGGAAAGATGCCTCAACACTCAACATACACAAATGAAAATATAAGAAAATGGGTTGCATGATGTTAGAACCATCTACCTATCATAACATATCAAAAACAACTTTTATAGATTTAGTCTAAAATAATATCAGAAAGTAATAACATTATATAGCGACATACTTTGTCATTGCAATGATAACCAATGATACATCATGGTGCTTGCTAGATTGAGGAAGTTGGGTAGATGGAGAGTGGTTATGAAGGGATTGGATGGTGGATATTTGTGAGTTGTGACATGTTCAACATGGAAACGTTTTATTTGTGTGGGTTTGTAGTTGTTCATGTTTTGTGAGAGCCTAACTACAAAAAAGAAAAATAAAACATGTGTGACAAAACACTTTTTGACGCTGTTATTTGTCTGGAGTTAGGGTCGCTCCTCTGATAAGTTCAGAACAAAACAAAACTACTAAACCTAACTATACGCCGGGCGAAAGGTTGATCCATCGTCTTTTGCTACAATATTAGTATATATATATATATATATATATATATATATATAAAAGATATAGTTATAAATGAAGTAATTATTATAAATTAATCAATTATTAGCTATTTATCAAACAAAATCATATATAAGATTAAATTAATGAAATAGAAAATTCATAGATTTAAGCTTGGTCAAAACCCGTTTTAGTATATTTATATATAGGTAACCGGTGATGGTTAAAACGGGGTCAGGTTAAATAAGATTTAGTTAAGACGGGTTTAGGACAAGCTGAGCATAGATAAAACAGGTTTAGATTAAATGAGCTCGGGTTTAAATAGGTGCTATAAAAATGTGTTCCCAGGCTATTACTCTATCTTGCTAGCTTTGACAGTTGTTGAAGGCAGTGGTGTTGTACTAGTAGTGGCGACAGCGGTATGAGGGGCGATGAAATGGTGGTAGTGGTGATGTTGGAAGAGGCAGCACCGTTGGCAGTGGTGGGGGATCTGGCAGTGATGGTGCCAGCAACATTTGGGGTGGCACCCATGGAGATGGTGATATTAGGTGTGGTGACAATGGTTACAGCGGTGGTGGCAATGAATGAGGATGATAGGGTGGCAACGGCGATGGCGATGATGTCAACAATGATCATTAAGTGGTGATGACGACGATGGTGGCTACAATAGCGGTGTTGACACAAGTGAGAAGTCAGTATTGGTTTTATCTCATCAATTTAAACCCTCTTTAAAGTTTAAATTAGCAAATATTAAAAGAGTAAATGGTTGAATTATCTAAATGAACCCAACTTAGCTTGTATAATTTAATCAGTAGATTTATTCTAAACCTATATTTAATGTTCTTCTTTTACACAAAACAGCCTATTTGTTTTCGTATTGAATATGGGATAATACTATACAAGTAGAGGAAATTAAGAATATACGGAATTGACATTTTAGGCCTCTTGGACCTTGATTCTAATACGCAAGCAATGCAAATAGTAATATAATAATGCAAGATATCAGACAAAAATTGAGAGGGTACAACTCAATGAACCCATGATCTATCTAAGTGTAACGTTACGTGATTATGTATCAGTATGTAATTACGTAACAATAGTATACTATGTATTACTACGTGATTACATGATTTCTAATACACATTACGTGATTTCATTATAATATTATGTGAAAATCCACTAAGTGATTACGTAATTGTGTACTAAACATAACTGTAAAAAAACATATTAATACATAACATTTCACGGAATGCATAATATTTCAGGTTTAATCACATATTAGGTATAAATGTAAAACAAAACATTAACCAATCAACCTATAATAACTACGTAACGCCGTATATTACATATTTAAGCACGTAATAAAGTATAAATAATTAAATTCTTATTATTGAATGTGTAATCACGTAATAAACATAATTGTACTAACATCAATTATAACAAATGATATAGAATGTGTAATAAGCATCCTATTAAAAAATTAAAAATAAGAAAACTATAGCAATAGTCTACACAAATTAAAGAGAATGAAATGCTCGTTAATACGGTATGTATATGTATATATATATATATATATATATATATATGATTTTATGAAAAAAATATAGTCGTTTGAAAATCATGAAGTAAGTGAATTTATGAGTAAACACTATTAGATTTTAACAAAATAGCCTTGTCTTGGAATGCCTCCTACACTTCGTAGAAATTGACTCTGTTGTACAATAACCATTCATATTAAATAATATAGTATTAATTAAGTTCATAATTATTTAAGGATATATTTAGTATATTGTCACACCCCAACCGATAGCGGAATCATCGGGGCGGGGACATAAATAGATTGCTCGAGACTTCATAACACTAAATGTGACAAGCATTCAATAAACGAATTTTATTTCATTGCTAGTATCAAGTACATTGTTTGAAATAGAATTACAAAAAATTTGAAAACAAAATAAGTACAACTAGTATCGTATGACTAATCTATAAACAAGAATTAAAGTTTGGTGCGTTTCTTGTCCTTCCTACTAGACTCTTTTCAATGCGTCACGAACACAATCCTGCAATATATGGTAAAGTAACATGTCAATACATAAAGTATTGGTGAGCATACAAGTTTAAGTGTACTAGCATAAGTATAAAACAGTTTAACGAAATCCACATGGCAATAACATATATTAAGGCATAATATTCATATCTAGCATGCAAAACATACTTGTCAACCCAAAGATTCTCGCTAGCGTAATCTTATCGTAGCAACGATAAGACCATATGTGTATAACTTAACATGACCTCGAGAATACGGGTGGTGCGTTACTCCTATAGTGCTACACATGTTAAGGGAGGCTTGTACGAAGTTAATGACAAAGCACTATGCACGTAAAGTTTCTAGCATGTATGTATTCCTAAGTATAACATGTAAGCATGTAAGTTGGATTGATTGCATGTATAAAATGTTTGCATATAAGTGTTTGTGTGAGTTTTTTTATAGTGTATATATTGTACCCAAAAGTGTTAAAATGAAAAAGAGATGATGTATACTCACGGTTTTGCAAAGCTTTCCTAGCAATCCGTGAGTCGTTAGGTTAGGGAATAAGACACCATGATTATTCAATATGGGGGGACAGAATTGTGTGGGTATTCTGAGTTGGCGGAGATTGTAGATTTGAACACAGAATGTACGAAAGGTAAACGGGAAACAAATGCCACTTCGTACGAAGTGACCACTTCGTGCAAAGTGACTGTCCACTTCGTGTGAAGGGACTGTTTCTCTTAATTTTAGCTCCCGTTTCGACAATGAGCCCTGTTGAACGAGATTTTAGGGATGAGTCAATTTAGTTCTAGCTTATAACAGTTAACCATGACTCGGCCAATATTAGGAAATTGACTAAATGAGAAAGTAGGTATTTTATAGTATTTAGTTATGTCCAAAGTCTAACAATTATGTCATGAATGTCAACCATGGGGGGTACTATCTCGCTATATGATTCACCAAAGCACAAGTTTATCAAAAAAGTTGATAAACCCGGTTGGTCATGAATGACAGAAATAAAATATATTCAAGTGGAGTGTGGAACTTAATTCGGGTAGTTAAGGCTCCCAACGTTCTCACATTGCTGGAACACAAGTTCAATCCTATTGAGGATGATGAACTCGGTCAGCTCCTCTACTTGGTATGAAAGAAAAAGAGAAGAAGAATTATAAAAACACAAGGTAATAGTGAGTTAAATTCACTTAGAACCATTTGAGATCAATCTGCCAAGATTTCGCGAGTTTGGAGGTGGAAGTGAGAAGATTCAGATAGATTGAGGTGTGAAGTGCGGACTTATTTATAGGGAAAGAGTTGCTGTCAGCACCACTTCGTGCGAAGTTGCTTCACTTTTGCGAAGTGTACTTCACTTCGTACGAAGTGGGTACACTTCGTGCGAAGTGGTTTCAGCACGCACGAATGGATTGGTTTAGGGCTGTTTTTACGTATTTTAGCCAGTTTCAAGTATTTTGAGCATAAAATTGTAACGTATGAGTATTCGTACATATAACAAGTGTTGATTTGTATGAAAACACTTATTTAAATGATTGATTGCATGAATAATAAATACGAATAAAACATGAATTTCACTATGATTAAAGTCTTGGGTCTCAAAGATGGAAATGAATATGGGTATAATATAATATGACTACAAGTTTCTAAAAATAGATATACGAATATGTTTTCCAAATAAGGAAAGTATGAAAATGCGAAGCGTTACATATATCCATCACAAATATAAAAATTCTATATACATATGAGTATCCATTCAATTTGATGTTTTCTTCGGGTAAGGCTACTTGGTGTGATTGGGAAGGTGAAGGAGACGTGGAACACCATGTGTGTGTCACATTAATAGAGGGCCCCAAAAACCATGGGGTGGTTGTGAAGGTTGAGGGGGCGTTTTAGTTTGTTATTTTTTTATTATTCTACCAATCAACCACACATATCTACACAACAACCAATCAGCATCGACCACATCCATAGCCAAATTTCCCCATGCCTGTGGGAATCTCCAAGCCCTATGGGACAAACGCAAACCATGTCACGCATGAGGCGGTGTTGGTAACGTGGAGAGGCTTCCCCTCCCCCTTTGGGGATTCACTCAATGGTGGTGATGAATCAATGAAAATTGATGATGATATGATTATACCGAAGATCTCTCGCATTATCTTCTTTTAAAAAAGTAACTAAGGATTTTGTATTACAAATTTACAAGAATGAATGTGATGATATTTTAAGGATTCATCAATGGTGTGTGAAGACTCGATGATAATTGATAATGATATGTTTATACCTAAGATCTCTGGCATTATTTTCTTTTAAATAAGTAATTATGGTTTTTGTATTACAAATTTACAAGGATGAAGATTACTGATTTTAAGGAAAAAATATCAATTAAATCGTACATATATTTCAGAAACCAACCATAACAAAGCATGCATAAATGTTTGCATCATTAGGCAAACTACTAGTAGTATTTTTATGTTAATGTATAATCAACGTAAAGGGATGTGTATACCCCCTGCAACACTTTTGTGTCGATGTCTCCAACCATAACAAAACATAAATAAATGTTTGCGTCATGAGGCAAAACACTAGTAATATTGAAAATGAAGTTTAAAGGGGTTCATTGATATGGTTGAATCAAGTATTTTGGGTTAAGTAACTTGGTGTTGAAGATAATAGCATTCATATTAAATAATATAGTATTAATTAAGTTCATAATTATTTAAGGATATATGTAGTATATTACCGATAGCGGAATCATCGGGGCGGACATAAATAGATTGCTCGAGACTTCATAACACTAAATGTGACAAGTATTCAATAAACGAATTTCATTTCATTGCTAATATCAAGTACATTGTTTGAAATAGAATTACAACAAATTTGAAACAAAATAAGTATAACTAGTATCGTATGACTAATCTATAAACAAGAATTAAAGTTTGGTGCGTTTCTTGTCCTTCCTACTAGACTCTTTTCAATGCGTCACGAACACAATCCTGCAATATATGGTAAAGTAACATGTCAATACATAAAGTATTGGTGAGCATACAAGTTTAAGTGTACTAGCATAAGTATAAAACAGTTTAACGAAATCCACATGGCAATAACATATATTAAGGCATAATATTCATATCTAGCATGCAAAACATACTTGTCAACCCAAAGATTCTCGCTAGCGTAATCTTATCGTAGCAACGATAAGACCATATGTGTATAACTTAACATGACCTCGAGAATACGGGTGGTGCGTTACTCCTATAGTGCTACACATGTTAAGGGAGGCTTGTACGAAGTTAATGACAAAGCACTATGCACGTAAAGTTTCTAGCATGTATGTATTCCTAAGTATAACATGTAAGCATGTAAGTTGGATTGATTGCATGTATAAAATGTTTGCATATAAGTGTTTGTGTGAGTTTTTTTATAGTGTATATATTGTACCCAAAAGTGTTAAAATGAAAAAGAGATGATGTATACTCACGGTTTTGCAAAGCTTTCCTAGCAATCCGTGAGTCGTTAGGTTAGGGAATAAGATACCATGATTATTCAATATGGGGGGACAGAATTGTGTGGGTATTCTGATTTGGCGGAGATTGTAGATTTGAACACAGAATGTACGAAAGGTAAACGGGAAACAAATGCCACTTCGTACGAAGTGACCACTTCGTGCAAAGTGACTGTCCACTTCGTGTGAAGGGACTGTTTCTCGTAATTTTAGCTCCCGTTTCGACAATGAGTCCTGTTGAACGAGATTTTAGGGACGAGGCAATTTAGTTCTAGCTTATAACAGTTAACCATGACTCGGCCAATATTAGGAACTTGACTAAATGAGAAAGTAGGTATTTTATAGTATTTAGTTATGTCAAAAGTCTAACAATTATGTCATGAATGTCAAGCTTGGGGGGTACTATCTCGCTATATGATTCACCAAAGCACAAGTTTATCAAAAAAGTTGATAAACCCGGTTGGTCATGAATGACAGAAATAAAATATATTCAAGCGGAGTGTGGAACTTAATTCGGGTAGTTAAGGCTCCCAACGTTCTCACATTGCTGGAACACAAGTTCAATCCTATTGAGGATGATGAACTCGGTCAGCTCCTCTACTTGGTGTAACATTTGTCAAAAACGGGTTTTTCCAAACCCGCTCCGTTTGTAATCGAATATCAAGTTATAAATGTTTTGTTGCGTATTTATGTTTATTTTGATTTTTAATGATACATAATTAATAAACAAACTAAACTATAAAAGTTATAATTGATAAAAAGTAAAAATAAAATAATTAAAAAGGAAATGAGGCTGCCGGGACTCGAACCCGGGTCAGCCGGAAAGGAACTCAAAGCTTTATCACACACACACATAACCACTCCGCCACTTGTTGTTTTCTATTAACTTTAGGAACCAAATAAACCTTATAAACAAACATAAATCAACCGGTTACGCCAACTGTAACTGAAATCGGTAACCAAACGTCCAAAGACGTTTGATTACTCGCGGTTCACTGAGTTTAACCGATACACCGACAATTCAATCAATTTTGCTTTGAATGAAACTTGAATTTGGGAGTGAATCGGTTTAATAACCGAAAACTTTCAATTCTTGGATTACTTCAATCTTTGTCCTCTCTCGCGACTCAAAAACACTCTACAAACCTCCAATTACATTTCCGCACAACTTTCAGTTCGCCGGAGAAGTTTTTTTGACTCGCCAGACTTTCGCCGGAAAACCGTATTCTCTATCAAAACAGTAAGTCTTTCAATTCCTTCGTGGTCCATCAATTGTTAAGCCATTGCTGATTCAAACCTTTCAATTGAAATCAAATTCAGACGTCGTTATCGGATAATTCCTGCTCGCGGAAAATCTCTGAAAGTTCTTATCTTCCGTTGTAAAACGGTATGGACATTCAAACACTCTGTTAACGCTTGCTTTGCACTTCAATTCCACAATTAGCTAATCAAAACTGTTAATTTATTCATTCAGTAGAAATCCGTAAACACAGAGCCGACGACTTGCCGGAATTCTGAAATAAATCGTTCACCGGTATGTTTATTTCTAAATATCGTCTCTGCCATTTCATATTAATCTGTTCAATGTTTTTCAATTGAATTAAACAAGATACAATAGTGTAATCGCAGACTGTAATTTTGTAATGAAGAAGACGATGATAGTTTGATTATAAGTTTAATAAAATCTGGATATTATCTCGGGTTAGACACACAGTCCAGCGGTGGACTGTGTGCATATACGTATCACACACCGCGAGTTCGATCCTTGACACACGTATGCTCTGTAATAAAAATGTTTTGTTTTTTTAACCGAACTGGATTAACTTACGTTAGATGTTAAGTATGATAAAAATCTGTATATTAAACAAGTTAGACACACAGTCCAGAGGTGGACTGTGTGTAGCGTTAAAGCACAGGTCCCGGGTTCGAGACCTGTTAGTGACACCGGTTCGATGATTTAAAATGTTTTTGAAAATAAAAGAATTTTGAATTAACTAAGTTAGTATATAAGTATAATTAAAAACATAACTATTTCAGGTTAGACACGTAGCTCAGTTGGTAGAGCTGCGTGCACGCGAACGGGAGGTCTCGGGTTCGAGTCCTGCCCGGCGCACACAATTACACAATAAAAACCGGTCAACAAGTCAAACGGTCAACGGTCGCAAAAGTCAACATATTTTTAGATTTTTATTTATTTAATTTAATTTAAAAATCAATTAAAAATACTTAAAAATAATGTTTTTAAAGATAGGAAATAGCCTTAAACTCACAAAATTATATCTAAAAATCTTATTAAAATTATTAATAAAATCCACTCATTTACTATATTTTCCATTATTATTTAAGTTAGTTAAATCTCGTTGTTCAGTCTTTCCAACTCGTGCGCATCTCATCATCTCCAACCAAACGCACCCAATGTGAGTGAATCTTTACAAATTCCCCGTTTTAATCACGTTTTTGGGGTGTATCATGTGACTTGCCATTTATTATATTTAAATCATTGTGCATACGTCATATCATGAACAAATGTGTATTCAGCTTGTTTCAACTGTTTGTGTGGTTATTGTTAGATTTAATTTATTATTTCCAGTACATGCAAGTTCATAGGCCGCTGCTCCCCATTACATTATGAGCGTTGAGCATGTTCCCCATTACATTATGAGCGTGAACCTGGCGTGCCAACATACGATCAGCTCCGTTTGATTGAGCCTTGATCGCACAGACATTTATCATTTTCAGTACATGCAATACGATCGGCTCCGTTTGATTGAGCCTTGATCGCACAGTTTCATTCATGTTATATATTTATGCAAGTTATTATATGTCATTGTATGTTATAGTTTGTGGTTGACATTGTTACTGATTGATTATTTACATTTGCTCACTTATGATTATGCACAATTTTTCCTTGATAAAATAATAAGAAAATCAATAATAAATGTTTATCTAACAAGGTTCACTCGCCAACTTATGTTGACCCAAAAACCCCCATTTTTACATATGATACAGGTGAACCAGCTGCAGCAAGAAACACATAGGATTGGTCTAGAAGAACAAAATAATTTAGAGCTTGGAATTGTTTAGTTGGTTATTTTTCTTTGTATTTGTATGGACATGTTTGGATTATTGGGAATGTAATATTGACTTTAATAAATATGAAACATATTAGTAAATATCATGAGCTTTGGTGATAACCCAATTATGCCCCGACTCTTATTCTGCTGCGGGTCGGGGTGTGACAGATTGGTTTCAGAGCCATGCCTATAGGGATATAGGATAGGTTATTAGACCCTTAGAGCCTATACTATAGTTGATTAGAAATTTTTAAGATTTTTGTGTGTTACATGCCAAATTTCATGATGTTTATATGTTTTATGTTAAATGTTACATTCAATGTTATGCAAGCATGTTCATAAGTATATAATATCATATAATGTCTATCATGAATCATATTCTCATAACATATCATATCTATGAAAGAACACACCACATCATTTTCATGATTGCTTTTACAATGATTTTTGTATTTTCAAATCTCATCAAAGTGAGTTCTCATGACGGGCATGTAGTAACTGGAAGGGTACCAGTACCGGTAGTCGGAACGTCCTGTCTAGGCTGGCATTCGTATAAATCCAAAATAAAGGACCAGTTTGCCTAAATGGGGACTAACGATGAGAGTACGAAGTACTTATTAGGCCAAAGCATGCTATACCAAACGTCGTGTGAGCTAACCCCACTTTGAGTTGTCATTGTGTCTACACCTGGACACATTCCGACCATACATCTCGTAAACATATTTTGTGGTTTGCATTCGGGTGATGCGAGTGTTAAATCGCCAATACTAATGTGAATCCTACCAAGCCAATACTCA
The DNA here is from genome assembly GCA_947069175.1 of Scalesia atractyloides. Lineage (NCBI taxonomy): Eukaryota > Viridiplantae > Streptophyta > Magnoliopsida > Asterales > Asteraceae > Scalesia > Scalesia atractyloides. The sequence continues at coordinate 3,408,313 of CAMTDV010000022.1, forward strand.
TGGGGGCCCACATGACTATACAGGTGAAGGTATGGGGGACATTTGAGGCCCAACATGAGCAAACCCAAGACATGCTATAGATGTAGTTGCATTATTGATATTTATGTTATTTTCATTTTCTTAAAGACACATGACACCTAAAAAGACTCCATAAACTCACAATCTTCTTATGTATGTTCCTGTAGATGTCGACTAGACAACAACGAGGGGGTAAAAGATCAGGAAGGTCTCACGAACGCTTGGCCACACAAATCGCGAAACAAATGGCCGCGGTACTTCCTAACATTGTGGTTCAAGTACAACAAGCTCTCGCCACAAATCCCACTAATCCTCCCCAACAACATGACCAGAACATCGGCAACCCTCCTACCAGCAAGTGCTCATACAAGCATTTCAAGTCTTGCGATCCTCCTAAATTTGAAGGGACTGAAGGTGTCACTGCTCTCCTCCACTGGTTTGAGGAAATGGAAAACACCTTCCTCAACTTCGATTGTCCTGAGGATCGCAAGGTTCGATACGCCACCGGGAGACTATTTGGGGTAGCTCTCACCTGGTGGAATACTGAAAAGGGGAAGAGGGGAATTGATGATGCAATGGCCTTAACATGGGAGGAGTTAAGGGAAATCATGACGAGGCGATTCTGTCCTAGAAGTGAGATTAAGAAGCTAGAGGACGAATTTCATTCTTTAAAGCAAAAGGAGGGAGATCATACTTCCTACAACAAGAGGTTCTTAGAATTGAACCAAATGGTCCCTAACTTGTTCACCCCAACTTATCGTTTGATCGAGCATTATATTCGAGGACTTCCCTCGAAAATTCAAGATTCAGTTCTCAGCACTTCACCAGCAACACTTGAAGCTGCTATGGAACTAGCCACTGAACTGACCGAGAATCGAATTCGCAACGGTAAGTTTAAGGAAGAGAAAAAGAAAGGCCCTGTTGAGGGTCAAACTTCAAACCATTCCACCTCCTCCTCTAAGTTTGCTAACAAGAGGAAGCGTAACACCAGAAACTTCGCTGTTACACAAACCAATTTCCCTATTCCTGCTGCACCCATTACCCAAGTTGCCCCTTCACCTGCACCATACAAAAGGCCATACTCTGGCCCGTTACCAAAATGCAACCGTTGCCAATACCACCATTTTCCTGATCATCCTTGCCAACATTGCACCGGCTGTGGTCGCGCAGGTCATACTGTTCAAACCTGCCGCATGCCTCAGCGAACGAACCGCCACCAGCCTTCAACCCAAACCCACCAGCAAATAATGGGTCAAGCCCAACAACCCCTACTATTACCACCTACCCAACATTTAGCCCAAACATATTACCAACCCAACTATCCTATGGTACAACCGATGCGGGCTTGCTACAATTGTGGAGACCCAAGCCATTTTAGAAACACTTGTCCAAGGTTGGTGAACATTATTCATGCTCAGGCCCAAGCCAATCCGGTGAATCAAGCGAACCAAGCTCCTCCACCTGCAAGAGGAAGAGCTTTCAACATCAATGCTAATCAGGCTAGAGCTGACGGCAATGTGGTTAACGGTACGTTCCTTATAAATGGTAGATATGCATCCATGTTGTTTGATACTGGCGCGGATAAAAGTTTTGTGTACTTAGAGTTTAAACCTATCTTAAACCAAAATCGTGATAAGCTCATGGAATCCATAACGGTAGAAGTTGCTGACGGGAAACCGGTCTCATTAAACTCTATTATACGCAACTGTACACTCACCTTAAACGACCACGACTTTTCAGTTGACCTTATTCCTATGAAGTTGGGAAGTTTTGATATCATAATTGGTATGGACTGGCTCAGTCAACATCAGGTAGAAGTTGTATGCCGCGAGAAGTTTATACGCATTCCTCTTTCAAACGGTCAGACTCTACGAATCTTTGGAGAAACCTCGTCGAAAGAGCTCAGCTTAATGTCCTGTCTTCAAGCTCAAAAATATCTTCGCAAGAATTATGTCGCGTTTTTAGCTCATATCATCAAAAAGGGAACCATGGAGAAGAAACTTGAAGACATCCCAGTAGTAAAAGATTTCCCGCAAGTTTTTCCTGACGACATTTCAGGACTCCCTCCAGTTAGAGAAGTCGAATTCTGTATTGATCTTATACCTGGTGCTACACCAGTTGCAAAGTCTCCTTATAGGTTAGCCCCCTCTGAAATGCAAGAGCTAGCCAGTCAATTGCAAGAGTTGACTGACAAGGGATTCATACGTCCTAGCTCCTCGCCTTGGGGTGCACCTGTCGTTTTTGTGAAGAAGAAAGATGGATCGTTTCGCATGTGCATCGACTACAGAGAACTCAACAAGTTAACAATCAAGAATCGCTATCCATTACCTCGCATTGATGATCTTCTTGACCAACTTCAAGGTGCCAGCTGCTTTTCAAAAATCGACCTTCGATCTAGTTATCATCAACTTAGAGTACATGAAGAAGACGTCCCAAAGACTGCTTTCCGAACTCGTTATGGTCATTATGAATTCATGGTCATGCCATTTGGTTTAACCAACGCTCCAGCTGTCTGAATAGATCTAATGAACAGAGTCTGCAAACCTTATCTCGATCGTTTTGTTATAGTCTTCATCGACGACATTCTCATTTATTCAAAGTCTAAGTCTGATCATGAACGATAACTTCGACTCATCCTTACACTTCTAGAGAATGAAAAGCTTTACGCCAAGTTCTCCAAATGCGAATTTTGGTTAAAGGAGGTACAATTCCTTGGACATGTAGTCAATGACAAGGGAATACATGTCGACCCCTCAAAGATCAAAGCGGTACAAGAATGGCAAGCGCCACGTACACCAACTGAAGTAAGATCTTTTCTTGGTTTGGCTGGTTATTATCGTCGTTTCATTTCAAACTTCTCTCGCATTGCTGTACCACTCACGGCTTTAACTCATAAGGGAAAACCTTTCATATGGGGACCCAAGCAAGAAGAAGCCTTCCAAACCCTTAAACAAAAACTCTGTGATGCACCAATCCTCACTCTTCCTGAAGGTTGTGATGACTTCGTGGTTTATTGCGACGCGTCAGGGCAAGGATTAGGCTGTGTCCTAATGCAAAGAGGAAAGGTTATAGCTTATGCTTCGAGACAACTCAAGACTCATGAAAAGAACTACACCACCCATGACCTAGAACTTGGAGCCGTTGTGTTCGCCCTTAAGATATGGAGACATTATCTCTACGGTACTAAGTGTGAAATATACACTGACCACAAGAGTCTTCAACATATCTTCAATCAAAAGGAGTTAAACATGAGACAACGAAGATGGGTCGAACTTATGACTACGACTGTGAAATTCGGTACCACCCTAGCAAAGCAAATGTGGTGGTTGATGCACTCAGTCGAAAGGGTTATGCGAACTCCATTCGTCTTCTATGTTTGCAAATCATAACTGACATTAAAGATCAAATTCGAGAAGCCCAACATGTTTCAGTAACGGAAGATGATGTACGAAAGGAGGTGTCCTGTGGAGCTGAACTTAAAATTGAAACTAAATCTGACGGTATTCTGTACTATCTAGATCGCATATGGATTCCTGACCACAACAATCTTCGTGAAATTCTTATGAATGAGGCTCACAAAACACGATACTCTATACACCCAGGAGCCGATAAGATGTATCAAGACCTTCGATACACCTATTGGTGGCCTGGAATGAAAAAGGATATTGTTGTTTTTGTTTCTAAGTGCCTTACATGTTCCAAGGTGAAAGCTGAACACCAAATACCCTCAGGACTTCTGGTCCAACCCGAAAAAACCTGTATGGAAGTGGGAAAACATAACCATGGACTTCATCGCCGGGTTACCTCGCACTTCTGGTGGGTATGACACTATATGGGTAATCATTGATCGACTTACAAAATCAGCTCACTTTATTCCTATCCGCGAAGATTTACAAGAACGAAAAGCTAGCTCGTATTTATATCAGCGAAATCGTAAGCCGACATGGTGTACCGTTAAGCATTATTTCAGATCGTGATGGTCGTTTCACTTCACGAACATGGCAAGCAGTACAAGCCGCCTTGGGTACGCGATTAGATCTCAGTACCGCTTATCACCCTCAAACTGATGGACAATCTGAACGCACCATTCAAACTCTTGAAGATATGCTTCGAGCATGTGTCATAGACGTCAAGGGAAATTGGGACGCTCATCTACCATTAGTTGAATTTCCGTACAACAACAACTATCATTCAAGCATCGGCATGGCACCTTTTGAAGCTTTATATGGTCGTAAGTGTCGATCTCCAGTATGTTGGCACGAAATTGGAGAAGCTCAAATCACTGGTCCAGAATTGATTCAAGAAACCACAGACAAGATCCATCAAATTCGAAACATCTTCTAGCGGCTCAAAGTCGTCAGAAGAGTTATGCAGATAAACGACGGAAGCCTTTGGAGTTTAACATTGGTGATCATGTACTTCTAAAAGTATCACCGTGGAAGGGATTAGTTCGTTTTGGTCAAAAAGGCAAGGTAGCACCACGCTACGTAGGACCTTTCAAGATACTCGAAAGAGTAGGACCTGTAGCATACAAGCTTGATCTACCAGAAGAACTAACAGGATTCATCCCACATTCCACGTATCCAACTTGAAGAAGTGCCTCGCTGATGAAAACCTCCACATTCCTCTGGAAGATATTCAGATTGATGAATCTATGCATTTTATTGAAAGACCAGTAGAGATCATGGATTTCGGAGAAAAACGTCTTCGACGAAGTCGCATTCCAATTGTTAGAGTACGCTGGGAGTCGAAACGGGGACCTGAGTTTACTTGGGAACGTGAAGACTCAATGCGCGAAAAATACCCACATCTTTTTTCTATTACTACTTAAATTTTGGGACGAAATTCCTAAAAGTAGGGGATACTGTAACATTTGTCAAAAACGGGTTTTTCCAAACCCGCTCCGTTTGTAATCGAATATCAAGTTATAAATGTTTTGTTGCGTATTTATGTTTATTTTGATTTTTAATGATACATAATTAATAAACAGACTAAACTATAAAAGTTATAATTGATAAAAAGTAAAAATAAAATAATTAAAAAGGAAATGAGGCTGCCGGGACTCGAACCCGGGTCAGCCGGAAAGGAACTCAAAGCTTTATCACACACACACATAACCACTCCGCCACTTGTTGTTTTCTGTTAACTTTAGGAACCAAATAAACCTTATAAACAAACATAAATCAACCGGTTACGCCAACTGTAACTGAAATCGGTCACCAAACGTCCAAAGACGTTTGATTACTCGCGGTTCACTGAGTTTAACCGATACACCGACAATTCAATCAAATGTGTCTTGCCATTTATTATATTTAAATCATTGTGCATACGTCATATCATGAACAAATGTGCATTCAGCTTGTTTCAACTGTTTGTGTGGTTATTGTTAGATTTAATTTATTATTTCCAGTACATGCAAGTTCATAGGCCGCCGCTCCCCATTACATTATGAGCGTTGAGCATGTTCCCCATTACATTATGAGCGTGAACCTGGCGTGCCAACATACGATCGGCTCCGTTTGATTGAGCCTTGATCGCACAGACATTTATCATTTTCAGTACATGCAATACGATCGGCTCCGTTTGATTGAGCCTTGATCGCACAGTTTCATTCATGTTATATATTTATGCAAGTTATTATATGTCATTGTATGTCATAGTTTGTGGTTGACATTGTTACTGATTGATTATTTACATTTGCTCACTTATGATTATGCACAATTTTTCCTTGATAAAATAATAAGAAAATCAATAATAAATGTTTATCTAACAAGGTTCACTCGCCAACTTATGTTGACCCAAAAACCCCCATTTTTACATATGATACAGGTGAACCAGCTGTAGCAAGAAACACATAGAATTGGCCTAGAAGAATAAAATGATTTAGAGCTTGGAATTGTTTAGTTGGTTATTTTTCTTTGTATTTGTATGGACATGTTTGGATTATTGGGAATGTAATTTTGACTTTAATAAATATGAAACATATTAGTAAATATCATGAGCTTTGGTGATAACCCAATTATGCCCCGACTCTTATTCCGCTGCGGGTTGGGGTGTGACACTTGGTATGAAAGAAAAAGAGAAGAAGAATTATAAAAACACAAGGTAATAGTGAGTTAAATTCACTTAGAACCATTTGAGATCAATATGCCAAGATTTCGCGAGTTTGGAGGTGGAAGTGAGAAGATTCGGATAGATTGAAGGTGTGAAGTGCGGACTTATTTATAGGGAAAGAGTTGCTGTCAGCACCACTTCGTGCGAAGTGGCTTCACTTTTGCGAAGTGTACTTCACTTCGTACGAAGTGGGTACACTTCGTGCGAAGTGGTTTCAGCACGCACGAATGGGTTGGTTTAGGGCTGTTTTTACGTATTTTAGCCAGTTTCAAGTATTTTGAGCATAAAATTGTAACGTATGAGTATTCGTACATATAACAAGTGTTGATTTGTATGAAAACACTTATTTAAATGATTGATTGCATGAATAATAAATACGAATAAAACATGAATTTCACTATGATTAAAGTCTTGGGTCTCAAAGATGGAAATGAATATGGGTATAATATAATATGACTACAAGTTTCTAAAAATAGATATACGAATATGTTTTCCAAATAAGGAAAGTATGAAAATGCGAAGCGTTACATATATCCATCACAAATATAAAAATTCTATATACATATGAGTATCCATTCAATTTGATGTTTTCTTCGGGTAAGGCTACTTGGTGTGATTGGGAAGGTGAAGTAGACATGGAACACCATGTGTGTGTCACATTAATAGAGGGGGCTTTGCCTTCCAAACCCCAAAACCATGGGGTGGTTGTGAAGGTTGAGGGGGCGTTTTAGTTTGTTTTTTTTTATTATTCTACCAATCAACCACACATATCTACACAACAACCAATCAGCATCGACCACATCCATAGCCAAATTTCCCCATGCCTGTGGGAATCTCCAAGCCCTATGGGACAAACGCCAAACCATGTCACGCATGAGGCGGTGTTGGTAACGTGGAGAGGCTTCCCCTCCCCCTTTGGGGATTCACTCAATGGTGGTGATGAATCAATGAAAATTGATGATGATATGATTATACCGAAGATCTCTCGCATTATCTTCTTTTAAAAAAGTAACTACGGATTTTGTATTACAAATTTACAAGAATGAATGTGATGATATTTTAAGGATTCATCAATGGTGTGTGAAGACTCGATGATAATTGATAATGATATGTTTATACCTAAGATCTCTGGCATTATTTTCTTTTAAATAAGTAATTATGGTTTTTGTATTACAAATTTACAAGGATGAAGATTACTGATTTTAAGGAAAAAATATCAATTAAATCGTACATATATTTCAGAAACCAACCATAACAAAGCATGCATAAATGTTTGCATCATTAGGCAAACTACTAGTATTATTTTTATGTTAATGTATAATCAACGTAAAGGGATGTGTATACCCCCTGCAATAACCATAACAAAAATACATAAATGTTTGCGTCATGAGGCAAAACACTAGTAATATTTTTACGTTAATGCATAATCAACGTAAAGGGATGTTATATTCTACGTCACATGACAGAATAATGATGCTTTGTATAACCCGTACAAAAGGGACATCACTTTTTGTCAATAGATATAATCCTCATGTCTGTTATCGATTAAATTAAATTTCTTTTAATAACAAATTTACAATAATCAAAATGATAAAAAAATATAATATAAATTAATATTTTATTAACGTATTTAATCAACATGTACCTTATTTTGTTTCGTCTTTATTCATTGTAATGTTACTTTCTAATATGCTTTCGTAATGGAGTCATGTTAATCATATATATTGATAAATTATAGTTATTATGTCTATAGTTGAAGTGTTTAACAAACAAATACAAAGTTTACTAATTTTTTTCTTGAAGTCTTTTTATATATGTATGTGGGCTTTAAGTCTTTATATATGTCACACCCCAACCCGCAGCCGAATAAAAGTTGGGGCATGATTGAGTTATCACTAAAGCTCATGATATTCACTAACAAGTTTCATATTTATTAAATTCAAATATCCAACACAAAATTTCATATAAACACAAATAATAAATCAAATGATTGTTTCAACGAAATAACTTGATTATTCTTCTAAGGCCATCCTAGGTGTTTCTTTCCTCAACTTGATCACCTGTATCATGCGTAAAACAGAAGAAATTTGGGTCAACAAAAGTTGGCGAGTGAACCTTGATAAAACATTTAAGTAAATGAATTTATTGTTGTTTAAATAAGATTGTGCATAAATCACATGTGAACAAATGTATATATGTAACAAATCACAACCCACATTGAATGAACATATGACATAATGGATGATGTATATGAGATCAAGGCTCAATCAAACGGAGCCGGTCTAATGAGACACCTGATGCTCAACCCGTATCCCACGAGGAACTGATGGGCCTAATGAAATGATTGCATTGAAATGATAAAATGTATCCACATATAAACCACATAATAAACAATACACATTTGGTCACGAGATGATGTTAGCACAAACGTTAAATAAAATAAAATAAAGAGATGGTACGACACATGATACACCCCAAAACGTGATTAAAATGGAGACTTTGTAGAGATTCACTCACCTTGGGTGCGTATTCTTGAATGGTAAAGAGGGCGCACGAGTTGGGAATTTAATCAACGAGAAAGTACTAACCTAGAAATAATAACGCGATGGCTCGGTAAATAAATAAATTAACATTTAAGTTAAACTTTCGTTTAGATCCTAGGTTATTTTTGGTGGGTTTTATTGATATTTTATACCCTTAGAATATATATTTTTAAACATTTTAATTGATTTTATATCAAACATAAAGGTCTTAAAATAAAATGTTAGAAAAATAAAAATAAGAATAATATATAAAAAAAATCTTGTCCCTGTCAGCTTGTCAGACCGGTTCGATGGCACTGTTGGCATGCGTGTGGTGAGGCTCAAACTCGTGACCTTTCGGTTGCGTGCACGCAGCTCTACCAACTGAGCTACGTGTCTAACCCGAAAGAATCTGGTTTTTAATTATACTTATCCACATTTTAGGTTTGTTCAAATTTAATTAAGTTTAAAAAGGGAAATAAATGGTTCAGCCGGTGTGAGTCAGGGGACTCGATCCCGCGACCTTAAACATGTTTTGCACCCAGCCCAACCAACTGGGCTGGGTGTCTATCCCGACAATACTTGCACTTTAATTATATTTATAAACTAAACATGTTATTTCAGATATGCTAAGTTTAAAAAGGTTTGAAAGTGGTCGGGCCGGTGTGTGTGCACGGATCGAACTTGCGACGTGCGATTGTGCTTGCACACAATCCACTACTGGACTGTGTGTCTAACCAATTTGAACTTTATAAATTAATTACATATAAACACTAGTTCACTTCATCTTCTTCATCTTGTATTTGATCCAAACCTATACCCGCCCATAAATTCTGATTATCCTCTGATTAACATCAGAACGCTATGCTTATTAACAAAAATTCAAAGGAAAAAGAGTAGGAGTCTACCATAGTACCAGAATGGAGAGTCTCGATCTCCGGCAGGTGGATTCCGATGGCCGGTGGTTCTCTGGTGACACAAAGAACTTTCCGACGACAGTGATAGTGAGCGCACAGAGGGAATGAGCGATTTCAAAGGGAGAGAATTCGACTGGTATTTATAGGGGAAAACAGGGTGCACTTGGTTTCGTTTTTTGGAATCCTAATTCGATGATTGGTAATTGCCATGGAGATGACAGCCAGCGAGATTGATGTTTGCCAAAAATATACGTTGCCAGTTGTCGCGAAAATCGAAAGAAAATGAAAGGCGCGTATTGACTCCGGTTATGGTTGCAGGTTTCCTCTTAGTTTCGATATAAGAGAATTACGCTTCTAAGAATGACACAACTAGAGTGTGCAGCGTAGTGGTGTTTATGGTTTGTGCTGACCCGGGGAACCCGGGTTCGACTCCCGGTTCCACCTTTTTCTTTACTTTATTAATTTATTAATTTTATTAAATCATTTATTCATTAAAGTTATTTAATTATTTGATTTATTATTTATTTTATTAATATTAGCTTAAACATTTGTTATTAATATATATAAATTTTTAATATATAAAACAACAATAAAAAAATCAACTGACATGAATAAATACCCTTTGATTAATAATTTGGGGCAGGTTTTCGAAACCCGATATACACGGATGTTACAATATATATATATATATATACACACAATTCGTGCAAGTATTCATATGAAGCTGATTTGACATAAGAAAACTCTAAAAACACTCTATGTAATATTTTTTTCTTTTCAATTGTTTAGGGTAACTTTTATATATAATTATGTTACTAAATATTAAAAAGTAAAAAAAGCACGGACAGAAAAATTGTGTTACACATATTACACATCAACTCGTTTTTATCTTGAAACATATGGTAACACATTTTGGGACAAGTACGTAACACAAAATCCCTTTGGCGTTTTTTGTTTTGTTGTTCTTTTTTAGTAACATAATTACATATAAAACCTAAAAAATTGAAAAAAGAATGTTACATATATAGGGTTTTCTAAGGTTTTCTAATCATCTATCCCCTATACACAACTTTCTTGTTCAATTAAATATCCATAATTTTTATCATGTCTTCTAATATAAGCTTGAGCTCGAATTTACATTTAGCTCGACTCAAGCTATAATTTATGTATGAGCTCTATTGGAGGTTATTTAACTTCAGTTTGATTTGAGATTTGGCGAGCACATCTCAAATGATTTATTTGTTAGTTACACTCGTTAACACTTTAGTTTGCAGAAATGATTATAACTCAAAATAATTTCATATTGCTTGCACTTTCTCACAACTCACATGTCGTGTGAGCACTAAAGATAAAGCGGCTAAAGTGTTGTTTTGGACCAACACATATCCAAAAGATGAATAAAACCAAATCCACCATAACCCCATTGATTCAATTAGTTCCTTTTGAAGGCCACTAGCAAGTAAAGTATAATGATGGGGATGTCATGTCGTTAGCATCTTCATACAAGTATCATTGAAGGTTCATGATTATCGACAATTGATAAGGGTCTTCACATGATTAGTACTTGTCATGCATCATCTTTTGCTGATAACCTCTCTGGCAATAATGATAAATTAATATGTTCAAGATCGCAAACATTATAGTTTGTTTATGCATGTTATCATCCCAAATTATTGCCGAGACATTGTATCAAGTCTACAACTTTTATTTGGATAATCGTACGATATAAATATGAACTATACCGTTATGGTTACAAATATTGATCTTTTATAATCTGAACGGTGAAAACTTAAACCTACTCATATCAACTTACACTTGAACACATAATATGTCATGACAGGTCTTCTTGGATATCACTAGGTCAAATACGTTTCTCCTAGCATGTACCGAATTTGACAAATTAATTTTAAATAAAAAATACTAAGATGTATGCAAAAGTTATACTTAAAATAGTAATAAAATTCACTTATTAACATGTTAGGAAAAGTTTCCGCTAACAAACACATGGGTCCATGCGAATTAGGGATAAGGCAAAAGAGCAACTACCCTCTTACCTTTACTCAACTTTCTCCTTTAAGGGCATGGTCAGTGTAATATGTGGACTCCAAACCAAGCAACCATGTACCCTTATAGACAAAAGGTCATGGAAGAATAATATTAGGACATGGCAAAAACCTACATATTGTCGGTGATATCTACAATAAATTATAAAGGTAAATCTAATTATTTGAAACCCACCAATCGAATTATTTAAACACTTCAAACTTTCACTAAATTTTTCCCTATATTTAATATATTAAGCATTTATAAAACTTGTCAACTCATCTTTTTCACCTATATAAAACTGTATTGTTTTGAGCTAACCTTTTTTCATTGCTGCACAACCTATCAATTGCGGCCATGTGTCACATCTAACGTGTATAAAATGGGGTTTAAATTAGGCCCGGTGTATTGGCGCACCTACCATCTATTTACACATTTTGCCTATTCAATATGGATCGTATATCTGTATATAATTTGTATAAGGTTAATTTTAGATATGGCAGACTGACAGTAAAAGTATTTGTCTGACGGCTGGTTTTATGCGGATTGTATAGGGCTATACGATTCATATAAGAATCATTTTTTTTTGTTTAAAGTTTGGTGTTTTGAGTGTGGTTATTGGTGTTTATTGTCGGTTATTTTTGTTTTTATGTGTTTTATAATTAGTATTATATTTTTATCGTGACGTATCTTATTACGTCGTATCGGACGTATGGTATTATTTCGTATCATATTTGTATGGTATCGTGATGTATCGTATTATATCGTATCGTATCGTGGCGTATTGTATTGTATCGTATTTGTATTTTGTATTAAATTTTATCGTGGCGTATCATGTCTTATTTGTATTTTGTACTATATTGTATGTAGATATGCCGTATCATATCTTGACGTATAGTGTCGTATCGTATCGGGACGTATCATACCATATCAGTATGTCTTTAACGAGTTATCCCACAGGTAAACAAAAACATCTGAAAATATAAAACATATTCAAATTATATATCTATTTAAATGAATGTATAAATTTAAAACAAAATTTACGTTCATGTTGGTCTCTGACAAGGAGTCTATGAAGCTTGGTGATGTTATTGTCATATAATTCCTCCCATGCACGAGTAAGTCCTTCCATTTAGGTTGAGTAAAGGAATTCTTGTAGTATTTTACGATGTTTTGTTAAATGTTATACCTGCTAAGTTATCTGTGTGCGTACGGGAATACTTTTTAACACGCGTTTAGTAGGGATTGGTCTCTGTCTGTAAGAATTACACGCGGCTCTATACACTGGCACAACATAGACCTCGTAATTTCCATGATCCAGATGTACGTTACTTCCTACTCGTTTGAAAGAAATGCATATGCAGCATAAAAGGTCTGGTTGGTCAACGTCATACCCACAACATACAGAAATGGAATATTGTAGATGTTAGTTTTGTAGGTTGCGTCGATCAGAAGCACATGCAGGAATGCCTTCCACAATTCGAAGGACTTTTTATGACAAAAATATAACTTTTTCAACGGTGTTGGTGGAGGGATCCCCTTGCGTGAAATAGGTCATATGTTTCTCCTGGAGGATTTGTTCCGGTCTTTGCATCGGAGACGTTTTTTTATTGAACTTTAGGGCCCAAATATTTTGGCGATCTTTGTGTATGTCCTTCGAAACAGATATTCTCAACGGTGTTGATGGAGGGATCCTTCTGCGTGAAATAGGTCATCTGTTTCTCTAACATTCGTTGTAAAACGGGTTTCAAAACCCGCTTCGTTAAATAATTCAAGTAGTTAATCTAAAGTCACGTTGCGTATTTATGCACCATTTAATTCGAGTTATTAACTTATAGCTACTAAATGAATTAAAAGAATTTAAATAAATAATAACAATAATAATAAATGAAAGTAAAAAAAAATAACAATAATAGTAATAATAATAAATAAAACATAAGGGGTAACCGGGTTCGAACCCGGGTCTCCCGTATAAATACATACACCAAACACCACTACACTGCATGCACATTTGTGCTTAGAAATGAAAACAATTAAGTTTTATTTTTGAAAACCCGTTAAACCTACAACTCTTTCCTTTTTAGAAATCAGTAACCGCCAAAATCAATCAAGCATAATTCTTGATTGCGAAACTGTTATACCAGTTACGATCTCAGCAATCAAATCTCAATCCACATTCGGTTACAGACTGAAAATCATCAATCCATAATCATAGTTGTAACCGAAACCCACACGATTGAAAGATCAACTATAAATATCGACTCTTTCACTCATAGGAACTCCCTCACTTCCTTCACAATTTACCTCTATTTTTATCTGCTTAATTCTCATCTCTCTGCTCATCGGAATTGTAATCTGTGTCGCCGGAGCTAGGTGCCGGAGATCGGAAGTTCTGTTCCCAGTAGGTATAAACTTTTATACACCTTCATTTCTTTTTTTTCTTGTTTAAATCTTTTAGAATTCATTAGTTTCAGTAAACCAGTTAAAATCAATAGTAATTGGATTTCCAGTTCTGGGTTGTTATACGAAGAAGATGAAGATTAAGTCGTTTATATATATAATTAAAATCAATACTTTAATCAGGTTAGACACACAGTCCAGTGGTGGACTGTGTGCACATCCATCAAGCAAGTCCCGAGTTCGAGTATGTACAAAACCCATAAACCGGTTTCTTTTTTTTTAAATTTAAATACGCTATCGCAGGTAGTTGTTAAATATAATATAACTTCCATTATATACGGGTTAGACACCCAGCCCAGTTGGATGGGCTGGGTGCAAAACAGTCCTCAGGCGCGGGTTCGAGTCTCATCTTGTGCGGCGATTCGTTTGATTTAAAAAAAAATCTTTTTAGTATTATCAATTTCTGAAAAAGCGAAGAAGAGTATAAATATAATTAAAATCCTAATTCCAACGGGTTAGACACGTAGCTCAGTTGGAAGAGCTACGTGCACGTGAACGGAAGGTCTCAAGTTCGAATCTCACATGCTGCCAAAAATCGCCCCTTGACCCGGTCAGACCCTTGTCAGTCTGACAAGATTTTTGTTCATTTTTATATTATTTTTGCATATATATATATTTTAATTAAAAATCAATTAAAAACATTTAAAAACAAGATTTGGTAGGTTAAAAATCTCAATAAATATCACCAAAAATAACTTAAAAACCTAACAAAAATGATTTAAAAAAATATTAATTTGCTTATATTCACCGAATTATCGTATTATTATTTTAGGTTAGTATTCGTTAGTCGATCGAATCCTCAATTCGTGCGCATTCATCATCATCAAGGAACGCACCCACTGTGAGTGAATTCTTACAAATTCCCCATTTTATTTATGTTTTGGGGTGTATCATGTGTCGTTTATACATTTCATTTATTCAAACACTTGTGCTATTACCATTTTATGATCTAACGTGTGATGTAAATGTTATCTATTGTATTGCGTGTTTACATTCTTGACAAGTTGCGTGCAAATCATTCATTTAGGCCCATCAGTTCCTCGTGGGAGACGAGTTGAGCATCAGGTGCCTCATTAGATCGGCTCCGTTTGATTGAGCCTTGATCTCATTGTTCATCATTTGATATGTGTGTGTGCATTAATTGCTATTATGTGTTTTGTGGTTAAATTTACATTTACGTTTACTCATATTTGGTTATGCACATTTTTATTCAAATAACTAATATAACTAATTCTTTCAAACATTTAAATAAGATTCACTCGCCAGCTTTTGTTGACCCAAAACCCTATTTTTACACATGATACAGGTGGACAGGTTGAAGCAAGGAACACATAGGAAATTGCCTTAGAAGAAAAATAAAGAAGTCATGAAAAATGTAATTGAACATGTTGTGCTTGTTTGTTTATTGTAATTTCTTTTTTTAATAGAAATAATAAATATGAAACCTTATAGTAAATGTCATGAGCTTTGATAAAAACCCAATCATGCCCCGACTACCATTTCCGCTGCGGGTCTGGGTGTGACAGTTTCTCCTGTAGGATTTGTTCTAATCTCTACATGGGAGACATTTTCTAATCGAACTTTAGGGCCCTGATCTTTTGATAAGCGTTGTGTATGTCCTTTTTAACAGGCTTGTTTTTAGGGTTCTGTTCGGTTATGGCTTTCTAGATTTTATGGGGCTCTCTGTCTTTGTCACACCCTGACCCGCATCGAGCCGGGGCATGATTGGGTTTTCATCAAAGCTCATGACATTTACTATTATAAAAGTTTCATATTTATTATTTCAAATTTAAATAAAAAATTCCAATCAACACATAATACATACAAACACATTAATGTTCCAAACAAAACTTGCAAATATCAATTTATTTCCTCTAAGGCCCATGTCCTACGTGATCTGCACTTCAAACCTGTTCACCTGTATCATGTGTAAAAATAGAGTTTTGGGTCAACATAAGTTGCCGAGTGAATCCCATTTAATCCTTAAGAAAAATCATATGTTTATTTTCTTAATTAAAATGTGCATTAACCAAATATGAGAAACGCATATGTAATCACAAACCACACAATCAATTAGTAATGTACATGTCAGAACGATAAGCGATGTGTTGTGAGATCAAGGCTCAATCAAACGGAGCCGATCTAGTATATTAGGTTGCGCGACGCTCCACCCGTAAGTAACGCGGAACAAATGGGCCTAATGTGAGAGATTGACTGAAATGAGAAATATAAACATCAAATAACGGTAACAAACAATATCACAGGGCACGTTAGATCACATAATGGTAATAGCACGAGATTTATAATAATGAGATTATAAAAGCGATACATGATACACCCCAAAAACGTAATAAAAAGGGGAAGTTGTAAGATTGACTCACAGTGGATGCGATTACGATTTGATGAAGATTGCACACGATTGAGATACCAAGCAACGATAAGGCTAACCTAAATATTCACATAATAATCTAGATAAATATATTCTTTTGGTTGAATTTAGTATTTTTAATTAGCTTATTATTTGTTAGATAATTTAAATTGATTGTTATTATTTTTATGACGTTATTTTTATTTACTTAGCCTCTCAGTTTGCAAATAAAATAAATTAACATATTTTTAGGGAAATTAACTAAAGGTTTTGTTTAATAAAAAATATGTTTTCCCTTAAATCGAACCGGTCGGACTATAGGCAGCGTGTGTGGATCGAACTCGTGACCTCTCGCTTACGTGCACGCAACTCGATCAACTGAGCTACGTGTCTAACCCGAAATACATCTGATTTTAATTAACTTTATACACTTATTGAACCAAACTATATTCTGATTTATTAAAAAGGTTTGGTAAGTTATAGGAATCGTGTGATGGAACCGCCTCGAACCCGCGTCTGTTGTTTCATGTGGACACAGCCCGACCAATTGGGCTGTGTGTCTAACCCGTTGGATATAAGATTTTTGTATCTTTTATATACTTGTTACAGGTTTCAGAAATAAGCTTTTATAAAAAGGTTTTATTATTTCAAGGGATCGGATCAAAAAACAGGTTCGAACCCGGGTCTCATCGTGTGTTCACACAGCCCTACCACTGGGTTGTGTGTTTAACCCGGTTGTAATACGGATTTTATTTCATTTAAACAACAACTCCAAGTCACCTTCTTCATTTTAAAAACACAGAAATGTTGTACCCGATTTTGATTGTTCTGGTTAACAATTTAAACCTTTAAACATCTACTGATGAGATTAAATAAAAGAATGAAAAGGATTAAGTGTAATGATGTACCGAACAGAGGTGTTACCGATCTCCGGCGAGGATTCCGGCGAATGGATATGATTCCGGTGAAAAATCCTTGAAGAACAGAGGCTTACAGAAAGTTAGAGTGAGTGTAGGTGCGTTCTAATTGAGTTCTGAAGCTCCTATTTATAGAGTAAGGCAGTAGCTTGGTTTGAATTTTCGGTTTCGTGAGTTTCGGTCAAAACTTAATGGCGAGATGATTGTATAACCGATTTGAATGTTGTTGACTCGATGATTGAGTCAAAATACACGATTAGAAAACGGTTTCAATGGTTTAATTTGTAAAGAAAACGGAATTTGATGATTGACTTGATGATTTTAGCCGTTACTGGGCGGGGTTTTGAATTTGGTTTCAAGAGTTGTTTTGATATAAAGAATATTTGGTTTGAAGATATATCAGATGTGGGCAAGTGGTATAGTGGTGTGTTGTATGTTTGGTTTGGGTGGAGACCCGGGTTCGATACCCGCATCCACACCCTTTTTTATTATTTTTGGTTTTACCACTATTATACATATATTTTATTTATTAATATTATTATTATTATTATCTTTATTATTATTTAATACAATCATATAATGAATTCCTTAAAATCTTAACATAAATGTGTAACGAGAAAATCATGATATAAACTTAATTACAAAAATGGTGCAGGCTTTAGAACCCGTTTTTCAACAGATGTTACAGTCTTGATATGTTAGCTCTTGCACCAATCTAAAATCGTTACGAGTAAGTCTCCTGTCATAAGTGTAACCCTTAAGATGTTCAGCAGAGTCGTGGTTATATTTCATTGTATAATTCTTGTGTAGATTATCCATCTGCCAAGCGCGATGACTTTGGTCGAGAAACCCTTTCACTGGGCATCCACATTTTTTGTTGCCGCTTTTCCTAACCGTGGCCTTACTCTCATGCTCGCCGCTACGGCAACATTAGAGCCATATCGTATGATTCTTAGACCGTCTAGTAACAATATCGTATCCATTATCTAAACCCATTTGTTCTATCCAAGCTTCCAACTCATCGCGTGACATAAAATCCTAAACAACATAAATGTAAAACATAATAAACATTTACAATAATATTTTAACAAAAATATAAAACTCTTATAATACATTTTAAAAATATATAACATTTATAGTAATATTTTAATAAAATATATATATCATTCATACCTGATTTGTTTTGTACGAAACTTCTGGGCAAACAGGTTGCTCGTCAACCAATGCCTCTTAGGTGTAAGAAGGTTCACCAACATCTTGTCATATGTACGAGGCATCACTAACGAAAAAGTTAATGCCATAGTTTTCTTATCCCTACAAGGCATCATACTCGTCTTCATAACCCAGACACCCACAACCGTAATCACTGCTAGGCAGAACAAACTGAAAAAAACCAACGATTAAAAGATGACAGTAAATATAACGCCTAAGTCAAATAAGTAAATAAATGCTTACTTCGTTCAGGTATGGCAACATGGGCCCTAGGCACAACAAACTAAAAAACTCAACGGGTAAAGATAATGGTAAGTTAACGCCTAATACAAATTAGTAAATAAACACTTACCTCGTTCAGGTTAGAAAACAACGGTTCCTTGTGATATGAATGAAAGACGGACACGACTTCCTCCGCATGATCATCATTTACTTTCTCATCGTAAGATTCAGAGAAAGCAACCCCTCCTAAAACAATGGCTTGCTGGTATTTCATAAACAAAACAAACAATACAAGTTATTAAATATTATATCACATGTGGAATCGTGTTTATCGAAAGAAAGAAAGAAGAGAAGAAGAAACACTAAAATTTCATCATCCCTTCGTCATTTTATAAAGGCAGAAAGTTGAATTCATTTTTTCAGAGTCTAATACGGGTCGTATAGCCCTATACAAGTCGTATTGCCCTACATAGTCGTATAGGGCATACATAATATCACATCTATCACATTCTATCACTGTTGAGTGACATCGTACTACCTCGTACTTAATACATGTCGCATAGCCGTATACGCCTTGTATAGGGTTTGCACATGAAACATTCTCAGCTTTTGACTGACCTTGGAATTGTTATTCCATATACGTGTTGTATATGTCTATACAACCTTTATTAAGAGTGTTGATTTAAGGAGCCAATGTGTGCCAATAAAACCACACATAAGTTATATAAAAGAAAAGAAGTTGAATAGTGCCTATATGCTAACCTGAGCTTTAAAGGTTGTGCTAACTTAAGTGTTTTTTTTTTTTTGAGTTTAGGAGGAAGCTTTGCTTCCTTTAGCTTTTTTAGTTTAGTTCTTTGCTAACTTGCGCCTTTTAATTAAGTTTTTTTACGAACAAAACTGGTATCGGTACGGAAAAAAATTGCTTTTAACTTTTAATTTTAATAAAATTTTGGATTTTCAAAATCCCAACTATTTTTTTGTTGCCGTCAATAGTCCCAACTTCAAAAATAACCACTCGTAGTCCCAACTATTAACATATTGGCCTCCAATGGATCCTAACAAACAAAATCTTAACACTGTTAGTCTCTGGTCGTCGAAAAAACGTTTTTGGCCCGAAAACTCAATCTTTTCGTCCCAAACCTTTTTTTAACCTTATTACAGACCTTTCGGAACATTTTTTTCTAGTAAAAGCCCCAAATATTGACGTCGACGGAAAACTCCTCTTTCGTCGGAAAACTTCTTTTTGGCCGGAAAACTCAACATTTTCGTCCTAAACCTGGCATTTTCATCCAAAAGTTTGGGACTATAGATGTTACTTTACAAAACAATAGGGACTATCCTGGCATTTTACTCTAAAAAGAAACATATAGTATCGCTATAAAAAAACAAATGAAAAGTAGAAAATCAAGTCGGCTTATCTAATATCATACCCATTTGAAATATCGTCCACATATACATCCATCAAATATCTCAATAGTATGATAGAGATGTGATGGTTCTAATTTTTAAATATATGTGTTTTAAGTTTGTTGTATGAGCGTATAGCATAACTAAAAACAATGATGAGTTACGTCATATAAAGTAGTTATATGTGTATATCTCGACAATATTATAGTCACAATTTGCGTTTTAACAACTAATGATGGAATCGAACAAAGAGTGAGAGGAAGATATACATTTTCGACAAATTATTATTATATGAACCGAAATAAATAACAAAATACGCAGGAATTCACGGAAACGAAAATTTCCGAATTTGAAAAAGAGAATGATGAACCCTAAAGATTCAAACAAACTCGACCCATCATATATAGGTTAGATCGAATAATTCTCGAATTTGCTTAGAAACCATCTGGCTTAGAAGCAATGAAACTGATACATTGCACTTGACGAACATTGTCAAATCCGATGATACGGATCCATGCCTGAGGGTACTCCTTCTTGCATTCGCCAAGCTCCTTCATCACCTGGGCTGAGTCAGTGCACCCGAACATAGGCAATTTCCACATTGTCCAGTATCTTCCGTCATAGTATCCGGGGGATCTTGTGTTCTCACGGTAGACAAAACCGTGCTTCAGTTACCCCAAAACAAGAGAAAACCATATCAAAATTGATCATTTAATATCTACATCATCTTATTGGTTAGCAAAAATTCCCAACTTCAGGTTGATGATGGAAATGAATGTGTAGTTATGGATGAAAAAGCAAGTTCAAATGTCAATTGAGTTTTTAAATGTATAAATGAAAATCTATTAAACTAATTAAACTTTGATTAAGTAGTGTTACATCTCTACAAACATTTTGATAGGGATATCTTTTCGAATATTATCATGTATGATTGTATAAATTTGTATCTAAACCGATGAAAATGATGAGGTAATGGTCTAATTCAACCAATAATCTATATACATAGACCGTTCAAAAAATCTACATACAAAGAATTCACATATCCAATAGTTGATGTTTCAGTCATTCACATATCTTGTTGATGAAACAACATTTTACATTTAATATACATCAGTTGAATGATTATTCATTCCCATAACTGATGTTTATCAACAGATTATGATATTTAAATTACCAAGTCATAGTATAAAATTCTTTAAATTATACAATTTAGTGGCATCCATTTATTTAAATTTGTTTCAACCTATAACTTTAACTCAGTTTACTTATTTTCATCTAAAGTATTTTGTTTTTTTTTTTTTTTGTTAAATCTAACCTCTTACAAATTGTTTATAACTATTAATATTAATTATAACTAAAATTAACTAGCTCCCCTACAAATAAGTTATAATTTTTGCTCTCTAGATACAATTAACATATCTAAAAAAATCATAAAGTTTTAAAAATATATAAAGGGTGAGAAATAGACCTCCAACTCAAATTCCAAACAAGGAACCCATTTGTTGCGGAGCAAGTAGTTGACTTCCTTAGCCAACTGAGCTTCAGTTAGTGTTGGTAGGTATGAAAGAGTCTCGTACTTCTTCAATCCAAGTGGTGGCACACCTAAACAACAAACCAAACTTTTAGTTTGTTAGAAATATATTTGAATTGTTATGTTTTGATACAAAAACCCTAATTCTATATAAACCTTCATGCATTGAACTTTTCCACCGTTGCTAGGAAGAGTGGAGAAGTCGTTAGCCTTCTTTGTGGTGGGGAAGGCAACGTTGGACTTAAGGCCGGTGAATGGAGCCACGATGTTGGCCTGAGCAGGGCGGTCCGGCTAACGTCGCGACTGAGGAAGAGATCGAAGCCATTACGATAAACTTTGTCTTTCCCCTTTTCGAATCCAATGAGTGACTTTAGTTTTCATAGCTGTATATATAAATAATTGTACATGAGTTGCCTGCCATCCAACGGATAAAAACAAATCTATCTTAACTTGTAGTGATTTTAAGCGTTGGATGTTGTGGCTCATGGAATTTCATGCATAGTGTCCACATAATATAATTGCAATTTGAAGACCTTATCATATAACCACCAGAATGGAGAGCCACGTGTCAAAAGCACATTGCTTAAAATATCTTATCTCATCTTCTAAAGGAGAGGTAGACATGGAAGGAACGGAGGGTGAGTGTAATTTTCTATTTATGTTACATTTGAAATTTTGGAGTCCATTTTTTTACAATTTACTTGGAAACAATATGCATAAAAGATCAAGAACTCATAATGGGATGCGTAACATATGCTAAAAGATTCAATACCATTACAAATGAGACTTTTAATAAATTAAAAGGTTGATCGTGTGTGTGCAATAACCGAACTCTTGACTAAAACCGAACCGAAATTAACCGAAAGTCGGTTAGTGGATACTTTTTTTTATCACCGGTTAACCGAAATTAACTGAACCGAACCGAACCATTAATTTTTTTATATATTTCTAGTTTTTATACCTCTATTTCGTGTTTTATACTTTCTTTTCATGTAATAAAACCTCTATTTCATATATTTAAACTTCTATTTCATGCATTTATACCTTCATTTTATTTATTTATATATCCATTTCATGTATTTATATATCTATTTCATGTATTTATACCTCTATTACATGTATTTTAAACAAAAATTTTAGCCCTTGTTTGAATTGGTTATTAACCGAAAATTAATCAAACCGAACCGAAAACCGACAAATTAACCGAATTAACCGAACCGATTAACCGATGACTTCGGTTACAATTACGGATAATGCTAATAACCGAACCATACACACCCCTAGTTTTAACTATCATGAGCGTTGAAGATCTGCTACCGTAAGTAGCAGATGTGGTCTTTTTCACCCACATCACCGAAACCTTGACATATCACACACATCACTAGTGGATCACCTATAATTAAAAAGAGTTTCAAAAATTACCTAAAAACCATGTAAATTCTTTGAAACCTATCAAAATTAGAAAATATTGATCCTAAAATACCCGAAACCTGGACCAATATTATCCGAAACTGGACCAATATGCCGTAGTGTGGTTGAGCCGTTATCGATAAGTAGTCTATTGCTTTTAATAATGAGGTTGAACCTCATATACATACTAGATAAACGTTACTCGCTTGGGAAATCTTCGCAACACCAATAATGTATAGGAAAATCCCAACTAACTTCAAAACCTTTTTAATCATATTTAATTAACTTATAACACTCTTGACTTGTTAGTTGTGACTCACAACCTATCTCACAAAGGTTAGAGATTATAAATCCTTGGGTTGAAAACACAAGAATATAAGATATTGACTACACAACACTACCCTATACTATGGACTCAACACATCCACACGAGACATGAGTAAAACCCACACATCAAACACACAAACATCTCATAAGAACGAAAATCAGATGGTTTACTAAAATAAAAAATAAAAAAAGTTCAAAATCAATCAATCATTCAAATCCAATATGGTCTTGGTTTATCTATACATAGACAATACAAACATCTTTAGCAATGAAAACATGAAAACAAGTAAGAAGAACCTGAACACGACGAAAACAAAATGGTAAAAACCAGTCAAACTCCACTTTACAATGTCTTCAAACTGAAATAGTGCGCTCGACCTTCAAGGTCTTCCTTTACTCTATCAATACTCTTGTAACAATGGGTTAGACGGTAAACTTCGTCTCTACTTCGGTCTTATAAAACATGCCCCTCAAAATCCCTTAAATAGACGAATGTTAGAGTTAGCAACGTCTCGACATACAACCCATATAAAAACATACAATCGTATGATGTCCTAAATCACCGGTTGCTTCCTGGTTTGTCACCATGAGAACCGTATAGAATCATACGGTGTACGCTACTGTCTTCAATTCTTCTTAAGTCTAACCAAATCATCCGTCTTCTTTATCCACCTTATTTTCAGCTAAATCTTCATAAAACCATCAATACCTATGACACGAATAAGTGCAAATAATAATACACAAAACAAGAATTTATTAACTTGTAAACCATGTATAATTCAAATCACATCTATTTTCCTCCCGGTAATTTTGATCAAGATATTTCGGTTGCTCTATCTATTGTTCCTCATATGTATGTGATTTTATGTTTAGCGATTGTGTAGTACTCTACACCGTATCTTTCTGTTGATCGATCTTGTCTCTTTGTCCAGTCTCTTGATCAATGATTCAACATGACTTTGATACCACTTTATAAGATCTTTGAAGATCAACAGATTGGTTTTATTTTATGAAATTCATTGAATGGATAGAATTTGTGATCATAGATTATATGGATGAGCAAAAATCTAGGAAAAATATTCAATAATTCATACAAACAACACACTTTGTTTACAACATTTGATACAAATTTGTAAGTGTTCAAGAGGTATGATAAACCAATACACACTTTCATATGGTTGTTAAACTACCATAACTAACTTATTAATAAGACTTACGACACATACTTAGGATAGTAATACTAATACTTTATGATATAGAAGGCTTGATTATAATATTCCAACAGTTAACCACCGTGCATAAATTGAGGGTGTTTGGAAGAGAAACTGAAAGTGGTAAAGTGCCACACATCACACAAATCGTTTCAAATAGGAAAATTGGTGGTGCTACAAAAAGTAGAAAACTCTTGAATTGGGTACAAACTATTTAACAGGTTAAAGTTATACATAAAGTTATACATGTTAAAAGGCAAAAGTTGTACATATTTAAATTGAAGTACAAGCATTTGTACACTTTAAAATTCTTTAATAGTTTAAGCAATGACTCTTTTGTGACTCTTTTATTCGGTACTAGCACAAAAACAATTATCTGAGTCACTTTAACCTTATTGATAACACTTTCACTCTCAATTTATAAAAATTTTGTTTTAACCGTTTTATCTATTAGTTATGTAGAAAATCTTAATATATCAAACTTTAACGTGTGGTCGTCTAACTATTTTTATTTTAAGATATTACTAAAACAATTGGGGTCTATTTGGTATGGTGTAAAGAAATAAACAAGTGAATAAGAAGGTAATGAAATCAACAAAGGAATGAAATGGATCGTTACGATTCCATTGTCTTGTTTGGTTACCATGTGAGAATGGAATGAATTATTCGTTTGGAGGGCAGAAAATGACGAAGGAATTAAACCAGTGATCAGTGGCAGTAGTGGTGGGTGGTGGCGGCGGTGGTCAGTGGTCAATGATTGAGGGTGGTGTTGGTCCGCTGGGTGGGTGGCAGCGACAATGATGGTGGTCGGTGGTTTTGGTGGCGTGCGGTGGCGCCGGTGGTCGATGGCGGAGTGTGATGGCTACAGTGGGTAGCAATGGTCGGCGGTGGCGAGTGGCAATGGCGGTGGGGATGGCGATGGCCGGTGGTGGCACCGATGGATGGCAGTAGTGGTCGGTTGTGGTAGGGGCAGCACGGGTGGCCGGTGGTGGTAGGGGCAGCACGGGTGGTCGGTGATGGCATCGGTGGTCGATCGCGGAGGGTGGCGGCAGCAGTTGTGGGGGTGCATGGTTGGTGGTGGCGCCTGTGGTTGGTGGTGGCTCTATAAAGAGTGATTTCATTACCTTGACCAACCAAACACATTTTTTTCATCCATCCCTAATAGTCCATTCTATTTTGTCTCTCATAGTTGTATACTAAACACTACCTTGGTGTTTCGCACGGTCCCGTTTGGCCAACTCAGCCCACTTGGGGTCCGGGCTAACTACACCAAATAGCCTAATTCACTAGTACATAATTGATTATGCTATGAATGCTCTTAAAAGATACAATCCCCTTTCTAACTGTATCTTATAGGTGTTCTAAGAAAGATTAATGTATTTATATAAAGCAAACGTGATGAACCTCTCTATAAGCTATAAATGCGTATACATAGGGCAATATCAACTAGACTTATCCATTATCATATCCATTTGAAACCACGTCCACATATGTATCCATCAGATATCTCAAGACTATTATAAAGATGAGATGAAATATGGTGGCTTATATTTTGTGTTTTAAGTTTGTTGCGTGTGTGTATAACATATATATAAACAAACAATAGATACTAGCTCGGTCAAAATTATATAAATTGGTATTAATAACTTATATGTATATATATATCAGCCAAATATAATAGTATTTTCAAAACACAAATTGCATACTAACAAATGATGCAAGAAAGGAACAAAGACCGGAAGATATACAATTTTCGACAAATGATTATTATATAATCCAAAATAAACAACAAAATACACATAAATTCACGAAATGAAAATTTACAAATTTGAAAAAAAATTGATGAAGAACCCTAAAGATTCAAAGAAACTCGACCTATCATATATAGGTTAGATCAAATACTTTTGAATTTGCTTAGAAGCCATCTGGCTTGGAAGCAATGAAACTGATACATTGTACTTGACGAACGTTGTCAAATCCAATGATACGGATCCATGCCTGAGGGTACTCCTTCTTGCATTCACCAAGCTCCTTCATCACTTGGGCTGAATCGGTGCAACCGAACATAGGCAACTTCCACATTGTCCAGTATCTTCCGTCATAGTATCCGGGGGATCTTGCGTTCTCACGGTAGACAAATCCGTGCTACAGTTAACCCAAAATCAATTTAAAACGATATCAAGAGTTGGTCAATCAAAATTTACAACATATTACTAGCAAAACTTCCTAAGTTAAGGTTAATGATGGATATCAATGTGTAGTCAGGGACTAAAAGACTATGTTCAAATGGCACAAAACTTTTTCAAATATAAATGAACTGATGACTTGTTATCGATAACCGAGGTAGTGGTTTATGTCAACAAAGATAACAACCAAGTAAACGAATCTACATAGCATCCATATATGTGTTACTAACCAATGTTTACCATTCGTTTCACATCTACGCCTGTTTAAAATAAACTTGGAGACTTTAATAATAATTTTTTTATTATATACTGAGTTTTATGATAATAATCATATTAATAAATAGCAATTAATAGCTCATAAATATTTCAAAATAGACGGCTTGATGACATAGACAACATTATAGACTAATTAATCAGCAGATTATTAAGTTAATATTACTAAAACATAATTCATTTAAATTCAATCTAAGTTACAATTCAAATCAATTAGTTTACCTACAAATTAGTTATAATAGTTGGTCACTAGATATAATTAACAAATCTGAAAAATCTTCCAATCTAAAAGCATAAAAAAAATAAAGAAATATACCTCCAACTCGAATTCCAAACAAGGAACCCATTTGTTGCGGAGCAAGTAGTCGACTTCCTTAGCCAACTGAGCTTCAGTTAGTGTTGGTAGGTATGAAAGAGTCTCGTACTTCTTCAATCCAAGTGGTGGCCACACCTAAACAACAAACCAAACTTTTAGTTTCTTAGAAATATATTTGAATTGTTATGTTTTGATACAAAAACCCTAATTCTATATAAACCTTCATGCATTGAACTCTTCCACCGTTGCTAGGAAGGGTGGAGAAGTCGTTAGCCTTCTTTGTGGTGGGGAAGGCGGCGTTGGACTTGAGGCCGGTGAACGGAGCCACCATGTTGGCCTGAGCAGGGGCGGTCCGGCTAACGGTCGCGACTGCTGAGGAGATCGAAGCCATTCTGGTAATCTGAATGCAATGACCGAGTTAAGTTTTCTTAGCTGTATATATAATGCTTGTGGATTAGCTGCCTGCCATCCAACGGATAGAAACAAATCAATCTTAACTTGTAGTGATAATGGCCGTTAGATGTTGTGGCTCATGGTATTTCATGCATAGTGTCCACATAATGTAATTGCAGACCTTATCATTTAACCACCAGAATGGAGAGCCACGTGTCAAACGTACATTGCTCAAAATCTCTTATCTCATCTTCAAGGAGAGGCAGACATGGAAGGATCGGAGGGTGGGTGTAATATTAATTTCATTTTTAAAATTTTAATAATATATATATATATATTATATATATATATATATGTCTTAATCCATGTTTTTGAATTTACTTGTAAACAATATTCAAGTTCCATTCAGATATATCCAATAGCACAAAATGGGATGCATAACGTATCCTAAAAGATTCAACACAGTAAATAAGACTTTTTGATGAATTATAAGGGAGACTTGGGTGTAGTTTATATTGTTAATGTTCTATAGATGAAACCTCTTATACTCAGGGGTCTCATACGTTGGAATTAATCATTGGTGTATAGTTTTTAAACTAAAAAGGCTAAAAAGATACGTTGCGGAAATGTGCAGACAAGGTTACATAAGTCTTAACAATCTCATTGGCTTAATTACAAGCCAAAATAAACATAACTGTCTATAAACAAAACAACATAAATAAAGATAATTAGGATGCCAATGCACCGGATGGAGATAGCCTTCACTCGGATGCCTTAACCTCCACACAGTCCACGAGCAATCTTAGAATTAACTGATGTGCATATTAAAAGTCAGCTACATTGAACGATAGTTTTAATGAACATAGAATAAAAGATAACATACATTTGACTATGGCATGCTTTGCAAGAACATACATTCATTGGTAGTCGTTGCCACCGAATATCCTTGGTATAGTTGTACGACCGATTATTTGACATGCCACAAAGGCACTGCCCGTACATACCAGTATTTATCAGCATCGGTACTTTCACCATAACAAGTCATACCAATAGTCTTCACTACCAGTCCCATACTTTAACAGGTCATATACATATCGGACAATGTATTGATTTTTAAAACATTAAACGATTCCTTATCCTTATATTGGTGTAAACACGTACAAGGTTCGATGTCCTTCTCTAGGTTTACACCAGATAATTAAACTTGTTAAACATTTTATTTCATTTAAAATATACTCTACTTTTAAAACACTTCGTTAAGTATGCACATCACCCTAGTCTAAAAATGGATTTAGATACTCACCTCGACAATTGCTCTACACTTAGCTATCAATTTACGAATTGATCCCGACCCAAGAATCTTTTAGTCGACCTGATCAAAGATCACATACAAGATCAACTTTGCCTGCCCATAACCTAGCAACATGTGGGATTTTTCGACGGTAACTATATTGAGCAAAAAGTTACTTTTCATTTGGGCAACCCTAGGTTCCAATTAAGAAATTTTAGCTACACTACACATTTCGTTGGATCTAACTTTTGTTCAAACATACATTTTATTCAAAAAACATTTCGGTGATCAATACATTTCATTGCTATAACATTTCACTAGATATATAATTCACTAAACATACTTTTTGTTAAGATAGTGTAGCGAAATTTAACCTTCTTCTCCAAGCAAAATACTTTTGAAATAATAAAAAACTATGATTCCACTCTATACAAAATAAATAATAGTAAATAATTTTATTTTTATGAATGTGTATATGCTTTTCGAATTGTATTAAATAAATCTTTACGTATACAAACGATATTTACAACACTGACTATGTCTTTACTGGTGTAAATTGTCGACCCCGTCGTAACGTGCGGGTTCCCCACTATAAAATTTAAAAACAAATAACATTTTATTAAATTGAAAAAAAACATTACAATAAATTATATTTAATACTACTTGTCTTCAGCGCCCTTTGTCCCTTCTTCTTCTTCGTGATGTCCATCATCCAAATTTTCGTCTACAAAGCCTCCAACTTCGAAGTCTTTTTTTGAGTCCTCTTCGTCATCACCATCGTGCCGAATTGGGCGAATCACCTAAGCATGTTCGACTAAATCCACCTTTAAAGCGTTATGTAACTCACTGGAACGCAAGATTTGATCATTTAAGATTCTCTCCTACATTGTTGCTTGTGTTCCTTCAACAACATCTTACGGAAGATAGTTTTGGCATATTGATTCCACTCGTCTTCTAAAAGCATATTATGCATTATAATACAAGCATACATCACGATTCTATTGTGAGATTGTTGGATGTTAGATGGGTTTTGTGTGAGGTTTGTTTATTTAATTCAACAACGGTGATTAATCACCGCACAAGATTATGGCCGTTGGAAATTGTTGAACGTTGGAAATTCGTCCGTTGGGCCTTTTAAAAAAAGTTTACAATTTTACAATATTTAAACCCAACCCAAATCACAATTTATCTCAAACAATTTATATCAAATGCTCACCAACCCATTTTCTCATTTCTCCAAAAGTAATCTCTACCCCTATTATTTAAAATGACGGATGAAACACCCTTCTTTATTCCACCCGATTTTAATTATTTTTAATTTAATGTAATGTCTTTTTTTAAATTTATTATGCTTTTATTTTGTTAAAATATATTTTATATATTTTAACTTATAAAAAAAAGAAAAAAAAAAGTAGTTTAACTCTTCTCAATAGAGGTGATCACCTCTTATGTTTTAGTACAAGAGGGGATTTAGATAAGGAAATTAACATAACAAAAGGTGATTAGGTGGATGAATAGTTTACCTCTCTCATGTATGGGCGTTCAAAACAAATTCCCTAATGTATGCGAACGTCGGTGGGTTTCTTTCCATCAATATGTATGGCATGTTTAGTGAAAAAAAATTTGAACGGACATGTTTAGTGAAATTATTGGGAATTTTGTTTATCTCTTGTTCTTGAGATTAACTTTCCATTGCTATCTTAATCTTGGCCGATTAGGAGGTGTTTTGTGGAACCCAAGTTAAATTAGGTGGTGAATCCGTATCCTAATTTTGATTTGGAATCACCGGACGAGTGGAACAAACGGTGACTTTTTTTGTATCTTGTAGTCAATCTGTTTCGTTTTATTTCAAAAGTTCTATCCGTTGATACTCTGATTACTATCACGACTGTTTGAAACTCTTGGAGACAACATAATACAACATAAACAATTCGTAATGGATGTTAGTTTAATAGCCAAGAAAATAATAGCAGAATTCGGAAGATTATAAACTTTGTTTCAATAGAAATATTCTGTTATGTTTTCTTTAAATATGCATGGATTAATTCAATCTTTATAAAAATATATTTTTTGTTATACGTAGATAACTGAATGAGAAATAAAGAAATCAGATGCATATATTTCCATTTTAATAGTTTTCTTACATATTATTATTGTTGAAATGTCTCTTTTGTAAATGTATAAACTGTAGGAATCCGTTCGTATAAAATAAATAAAAACTTTTATAAATTCGAATTACAATACAGAAATAAATAAAGCTGTAAATTACAATACTTTTACAACTGAAATAAACGAAATTACAAGAACAAAATCAACAAAAAGATGAAGATCTTGGCTGAGGATCATGTTAGACACGGGTCCCTTAAAACAAATTTCGAGTCTCCCAGGAGAACTCGTTTGTTTCCAGGATACAACAGCCCAAGCAGTTGCACTGCCGGAGATGACGACAACCCGAAGGTGTACCTTGCTGTAAGAAAGGAGAAGAAGAAAATTTCTGTAGAGAATTCGATGGTTTTCAAGGTGTGTCTTCTGGTGTTGAGGAGATGCTGTATTTATACTGCATCTGGGTTGAAACAGTCTTGCATTAAACGTCTTTAATGCACTTTAATTCGTCAGTAACATTCCTGGTCAAGACCCTTGACTCGTCTGTTTCGACTGCTGAAGTGTAACTGATTTGTCATTAACTCTGGAAGCAGCAGGTCGTTGCGAGCGTGCAAAGTGCGCCATCAAAGCGCCACATTGCGCCCATCGCCCATGCCACACGAGCGCGCGTGTGTGTGTGCGAGTTAGGGTGCTCCGCACCCTTCGCGAGTACACTTAGTGTGTGCTTCCATGAAACAATAAGGAAGGAGTGTTCCCACTTAAATACCCATTTAAGTTTCATCACTCCTCCTATGTGGGACAAGATTCTACTTTCCCATTTATTTCAGCATTTAATGTTTCAAACACCAAATTTTGACCATCGATATTTCATTCATCTTAGCTCCGTTTTGGACGTGGGTTAGTTCGTTGCGAAGCTCTTCCAACATAGAACACAAACCCGGAAATAAATATCTATATAAACATCAGTTTATAATATTTATTTATCGTCTAAAATTAGGAAATACGCATTTCCTATATTTATGAAAATGCTATTTTCACAAAATTCCAACAATCCCTCACATGAATGGAAACCGATCTTTCCCTTTCAAGTTTCAACGATACAAATTCAACAGTCAAGTATTGCAAGATAAGGTAGGCGTAACCTTTGAACCCTCTTTTGTGAAGCATACTTAGCCTCCTAGGGTCTTGTAGACGCGGTGTCTTTGAACAATCCCCCATTTATGTAGGCGACAATATACATTCACACAATACTTTCCCTAGTTTAGTCAACTCCTCATGGTTGTGTCCGTTCATGGTCATGGAACACTTTCCTGGTTCTGTGAGAGCTCTAGGATTTGCGCCTCCCCACAAATCCATTCGAAGCGACCTCACTTCTCTCTAACATAGGCGATTCGTCGAATCATTAAAAGCAACATTGTTAATTTGATTTCCTCAAATCCTTAACCTCAACATGCTTAACCTTACTTCATGTCACCGATTGGAATGGACTAGGAAGTATATAGCTCCCTTTATGAATCTTTTGGGGCACCCCCCACATTGACTCCCTTTGGGTTTATGATTAAGTTTGCCTATTGAAACTAGATCTTAGGATCTCCAGTCAACTAGGTTAGGATTCCCTCATATTCCCTTCATCCATGGGCTTTAGTCCCATTCCTCTTGACGTCGTATAAACTAAATCTTTGCTTAAGCCTTTCGTTAATGGGTCTGCAATATTCTCTTTTGACTTCACATAGTCAACCGAGATAATACCCGTTGAGATTAGTTGACGTACTGTGTTGTGCCTACGTCGAATGTGCCTTGATCTGCCATTGTACATAGAGCTTTGTGCTCTCACAAGCGTTGATGTATTGTCACAATGTATGCAAATCGCCGTCAACGGCTTTGGCCATCTTGGAATATCTTCCACAAATTGACGTAGCCACTCGGCCTCTTCACCGCTTTTATCTAAAGCGACGAATTCGGATTCCATCGTGGATCTAGCTATAAATGTTTGCTTGGAGGACTTCCAAGCTATAGCTTCTCCCGCAAGTGTAAACACATATCCACTTGTCGATCTATGATCCTTTATATCCGAAATCCAGTTCGCATCAATGTATCCTTCGATCACTGTTGGATGACGGGTATAATATAATCCGTAATCTCTCGTGTATCTTATGTATCTTAGCACCCGTGTGATAGCTTTCCAATGATCATCATTTGGATTACTAGTGTATCTACTTAGCCTGCTTACTGCATATGCTAAGTCGGGTCTAGTACATGTCATTAGATACATGAGACTACCAATGATCCTTGAGTACTCTAACTGAGCAACTCCTTCGCCTATATTTTTCCTTAGACGTTGAGTATTATCAATCGGAGTTCGAGCTATACTTGTATTTTCCGAATTGAATTTCCCAAGGATCTTGTCCACGTAGTGAGTTTGACTTAAGATAAGACCATCTTACGTTCTAGTGATTTTTACACCAAGAATCACATCCGCTAAGCCCATGTCTTTCATGTCAAACCTCGCTTTCAACATGTCTTTAGTTGAGTTGATCATATGATCGTTACTCCCAATGATAAGCATATCATCCACATAAAGACATAAAATCACATAACCTCTTGGTGTGTCTTTATAGTAAACACATTTGTCGCACTCATTTATTTTGAAACCTTTGTCAATCATGACATGATCAAACTTTTGGTGCCATTGTTTTGGAGGTTTCT
Organism: Scalesia atractyloides; assembly: GCA_947069175.1. Taxonomy (NCBI): domain Eukaryota; kingdom Viridiplantae; phylum Streptophyta; class Magnoliopsida; order Asterales; family Asteraceae; genus Scalesia; species Scalesia atractyloides. Next base: position 3,442,260 of record CAMTDV010000022.1, read on the forward strand.
TCAAGCCGTACAAAAACTTGACCAATTTACATACTTTTCCCTCTTTTCCTGGGGCGGAAAACCCTCGGGTTGTTCCATGTAAATCTCTTCTTCTAAATCGCGGTTTAGAAATGTGGTTTTTACATCCATTTGGTGAACTTCCAAATTTCTTAAAGCCGCAATTGCAAGAACCAATCGTATAGAGGTTATTCGTGTCACAGGTTAGTAAGTATCAAAGTAATCTAGACCTTGTTTTTGTCTAAACCCTTTTATTACTAGCCTCGCCTTGTATTTATCAATACTTCCATCAGCTTTTATCTTCCTTTTGAATATCCAACGATATCCAAGTGGTTTACAACCAGGTGGAAGATCTACTAACTCCCAAGTATGATTTTGCAATATAGAATCAATTTCATTCTTAATTGCTTCTTTCCATTGAGGTCCTTCCGCGGAAGAAACCGCTTCGCGATAGGTATTTGGCTCACCCTCAACCATATAGCTCATGAAGTCTGGCCCAAATGATTTTGCAATCCTTGGTCGTTTACTTCGTCTAAGGTCACCTTGGTTGACCTCTGGTCGATCATGTGTTTCATCTAACCACATAGATGAACTTGGACCTGCTTCATCAACCATTGTTTGTGAGGTTTCATGTGGTTCTCCTAGCATAGGAAACACATTTTCAAAGTATGAGACGATGTTAGGATTTGCCTCCATGATAGTGTTTACGTGGACATCGAGATTCTTGGACTCGTGTACAAGAAAACGATGTGCACTACTTTGATGTGCATATCCTATGAATACACAATCAACAGTTTTGGGTCTTATCCTAAGAGTCTTAGGAGGTGGTACAATCACCTTTCCTAGGCACCCCCACACTTTCAAGTATTTATACGAAGGCTTCCTTTTTCTCCATAACTCATATGGAGTTTCGTCCCTATTTTTAAGTGGTATCTTGTTCAAAAGATAATTCGCTGAGAGAATCGCGTCCCCCCACATTTCTCGGTTCACACCCGAACTGATCAACATGGCGTTCATCATTTCTTTTAATGTATGGTTCTTACGTTCCGCAACGCCATTTGATTGTGGAGAATAAGGAGGTGTACACTCATGTACAATGCCACTTTTTGCGCATAAATCCGTAAAAGGTGCGACATATTCACCTCCTCGGTCGCTTCTAGCCGCTTTTATCTTCTTTTTAAGTTGATTCTCAACTTCGTTTTTGTACAAGATAAACTTTTCTATTGCTTCATCTTTACTTTTAAGTAAATATACATAGCAATATTTAGTACAATCATCAATAAATGTGATAAAGTAGTTATTTCCTCCACGTGTAGGAACCGCTTTTAAATCACACACATCGGTATGAATTAAATCAAGGGGTTCGGTTATTCTTTCAACCGATTTAAACGATGATCTTGTAAGTTTGGATTCTACACATGTTTTGCATTGTAATCGGAATCAATATGGAATGTTGGTATCATATTTAATTTAATTAAACGGTGTAATGAATTAAAATTTACATGTCCTAATCTACCATGCCAAACATTTGAAGACTCAATCATGTAAGTAGAAGTAGAAATTTCATTCATGTTTTTCTTGGTGTTAACCACCGTTACATTCATTTTGAACATACCATTAAGGGCATAGCCCTTTCCAACATACATTCCACGTATAGATAAAACAAATTTGTCTGATTCAAACACTAGACGAAAATCAAACTTGTTGAGCATCCAACCCGATACGAAATTCTTCCGTATATCCGGGACATAGAGGACTTTGCTCAACGTGAGCTCCTTGCCAGAAGTCATCTTCAAGTTCACTGTGCCTTCACCCTTGATGTCGGCGGTAGCTTTATTTCCCATATAAAGCTTTTCTTCACCCGTTGCTTCCTTGAATGTTGAGAAAAGAGCCTTATCTCCACAAACATGGCGGGTTGCACCCGTGTCAACAAACCATCCTGGTGGGTTGGCGCCCACCACATTGACTTCTTCAATCGTAGCCGCTTCCTCAGTTATCATTGCAATTAGAGGCAAACCATCCTCATCAACCATATGCGCACGCTCATGCTTAGGTTTCTTGCATTCGTTAGCACGATGCCCCGTCTCGTTACAATTGTAACAAGTACCTTGGAAAGGCGCAGACTTCTTTTTCACAGCCCCCTTTCTTGGTCCAAGGTTGTTAACTTTTGCTTTCCCCTTGTCCTTTTTCGTTAGTTTACCCCTTTTGCCTTTGGAGGAATCCCTTACTTCCACCATGTTTGCTTTAGCCGCAGCTTGCACAATGGTGCCTTTTAGAGCGACCTTGTTGTCCTCTTCGATTCGAAGACCGACCACAAGTTCCTCCACCGTCATTTCCTTTCGTTTATGTTTTAGGTAGTTTTTGAATTCAACCCACGAAGGAGGCAATTTTTCAATTATTGCTGCCACTTGAAATGTCTCGCTAAGAACCATGCCCTCAGCATGGATGTCATGAAGTATAATCTGCAACTCTTGGACTTGGTTCATAACAGTCTTGTCATCGACCATTTTATAGTCCAAGAAACGGGCGACAACAAATTTATTTGTTCCCGCATCCTCCGTTTTGTACTTTTTGTACAAGAGATCCCAAAATTCTTTGGAAGTCTTGACATTGTAGTACACATTATACAATGCATCCGAAAGGCCATTAAGCACATAGCCTCGACATATGAAATCCGTATGCTTCCAAGCATCAACCGCGCACTGAGCTTGAGCGTCGGTCTCCCCTTCCGCAGGTTGGGGAGTGGTTTCAGTCAAGAACCTCGCAAGGTTCATGGTGGTCAAGTAGAAGAACATCTTCTGTTGCCACCTCTTGAAGTGGAGACCCGAGAACTTCTCAGGTCGTTCAGCATGGTTTGCCACTGTGGTCACTCCCACAGTGTTGGCAGGTGTTCCAACGACAAGGTTGTTAACATTCATGTTCAGATTGGTATTGTTTTCAGTCGACATTCTGAAAAGTAAAATTAAAATTTTAGTCCGAAATTCTGTTTTAAACCAATAGTAACAGAAGTAAGCTCTTAATTTTAATTTACCACGAATTTACCGTTCGGCTTCTAAGTCCAACTTTGAAGACCAAAACAGAAAAACTCTTATAATTTTTAGCGCACACTTACTGTTTGGCTTCTAAGTCCAACTTTGAAGACCAAAACAGAAAATTTTTAAAGTAATTTTAAGAAAGAAACGAAGTAATCCGAAATGGTTTTCAACCAAAGTCGCTCCTTTGAAGATGAAAACCGGAAAAAAAATGTTTTTAAAAACACAAACTGCCAAAACAGAATGGTTTTGATTCTACACGAATGGTGTTTTTAAAAATTTGTTTTAACATTGTAGGAATCCGTTCGCATAAAATAAATAAAAACTTTTATAAATTCGAATTACAATACAGAAATAAATAAAGCTGTAAATTGCAATACTTTTACAACTGAAATAAACGAAATTACAAGAACAAAATCAACAAAAAGATGAAGATCTTGGCTGAGGATCGTGTTAGACACGGGTCCTTAAAACAAATTTCGAGTCTCCCAGGAGAACTCGTTTGCTTCCAGGATACAACAGCCCAAGCAGTTGCACTGCCGGAGATGACGACAACCCGAAGGTGTACCTTGCTGCAAAAAGGAGAAGAAGAAAATTTCTGTATAGAATTCGATGGTGTTCAAGGTGTGTCTTCTGGTGTTGAGGTGATGCTGTATTTATACTGCATCTGGGTTGAAACAGTCAAAAATGAATTAAATTGCATTAAACGTCTTTAATGCACTTTAATTCATCAGTTACATTCATGGTCAAGACCCTTGACTCGTCTGTTTCAACTGCTAAAGTGTAACTGATCTGTCATTAACTCTGGAAGCAGCAGGTCGCGCGTGCGCGCCTCCATACGCCAGTCTGCTGGTGCGCGCGCCAGTGTGGCTCACATCCCTGCGCGAGCTTACTGGGGCGCAACCCCTTGCGCGAGCATCCTTGCTCCATAGACCTATTGCGTGTGCGCCAGTATGGCTCACATCCTTGCGCTTGCCTACTGGTGCGCCAGCCCTTGTGCGCGCATCCTTTGTTCCACAGTCCTATTGTGCGTGCGCCAGTATGGCTCACATCCTTGCGCGAGCCTACTGGTGCGCAAGCCCTTGCGCGCGCATCCTTGCTCCACATCCTTGTGCGAGCCTACTGGTGCGCCAGCCCTTGCGCGCGCACGCCACGTTACTAGGGAACCCATCTGGTCACGCCACACAGTCGCACCATACTGGTTTACTTTGGTGCGCTGCGCGCGCGCACGTCAGGCATCTGCTGCGCAACCTGGACTTCCTGCACCATGCGCCACTACATGTGTACCTGCGCGCCCCTTGCCACGTTTCCTTCCAGGGTCTGCGCCACCTGGTCCTTGCAGCCTTTGCTGAGCCACGCGCGCGCGGTAAAAAATACAAAGGCGGCTCTCAAGCGGCTCGCGGGGTTGCGAGCGTGCGAAGTGCGCCATCAAGGCGCCACATTGCGCCCATCGCCCACGCCACGCGCGTGTGCGAGTGCGAGTTAGGGTGCTCTGCACCCTTCGCGAGTACACTTAGTGTGTGCTTCCATGAAACAATAAGGAAGGAGTGTTCCCACTTAAATACCCATTTAAGTTTCATCACTCCTCCTATGTGGGACAAGATGCTACTTTCCCATTTATTTCAGCATTTAATGTTTCAAACACCAAACTTTGAGCATCGATATCTCATTCATCTTAGCTCCATTTTGGACGTGGTTTAGTTCGTTGCGAAGCTCTTCCAACATAGAACACAAACCCGGAAATAAATATCTATATAAACCTCAGTTTATAATATTTATTTATCGTCCAAAATTAGGAAATACGCATTTCCTATATTTATGAAAATGCTATTTTCACAAAATTCCAACATAAACAACTATGGAAATCAGTGGGGTGCTTCCGCAAAATTGATAACGATCACAAAGACTTTAAACGTATAGACCACAACGAGGTAATTTACACAAATCATCTTGAATAAATTTATTTTTCAGTTATCATAATCGTTGAGATAGACAAAATTTGAATCTGTAAAACCCACACTACAAGAAACCACCGGTTTTAGCGGCGACAGGCCAAGTGTCGCCGCTATTGGTCGATCCGTGTCCCGGCCCCTCAGACCAAACCCCAGCCGTTGATCATTTTCTAGATCTGACGGTTGGGGATTCAACAGGCAATAACGGCGACAAATATTAGACCATTAGCGGCGACGCCGTCTCCGCTAAAGGTCCTTAAACCACAATAAACCCTAGCCACACAAATGTTATCCAGGTTCAACCAGTAGCGGTGACGGTAGTACCAATATCGGTGACAGAGTCTCGCCGGTAATGGTCTTAACGTACAGACCCAATATCAGCGCCTTTCTTCCCTCCTTCTTCATTTTCCCTCGAAAAAAACGCCTGAGCTCCGTCGGAGACACCATCTTTTGCCCAAATCGGTTAGTTTAACCATATTTATGTTAAATTTCTTCTCTATATTTGTTATATACATGTTATAGGCTTTAATTTTTGCTCCTTTTTGTGTATTTTTGTGTTTGTGGAATATAGCTCAGATCACCACCACTCTTCTCCGGTCACCACCATCATTTCTCCGGCACCACCTCTTAGCGGTCTTTGTGTCCTTGAAACTTTAAAAAAAGGTTAGTTTTATATGTATTTTTTTTAAGTTTAGAAATTGTATAATTTTTTGTTTAGGTACGTAAATGTGTATGTAAGGATGAATGTTTGTATGTAAAATGTATAATGTAGGTGTGTTTGGTAAAAAATGTGTATATGGAAATCTATGTATTTGTTGATGTAGGTATATGTAAGGATGAATGTTTGTATGTCAAATGTATAATGTAAGTGTGTTTGGTGAAAATGTGTATATGGAAATCTATGTATTTGTTGATGTAGGTGTATGTAAGCATGTATGTGTATATGTAAGTCTATGAATGAATGTATCAAGTTGTATGTTAGTATGTAGGTGTATGTAAATGATGAACAATTGTGCATCTAAATGTTTGCAATTGGTGAAAAATGTTTATGCTAGTATGTATGTTTATATAAAGTATGCAAATGTGTATGTAACTATGTATAAAGCTTGTGTTTTTGTTCAAAATGTTTGTTTATAAGTATGTATATGTGTTGGTAGTATAAATTATGTTTAAGTTTCATGATTTCTATGTTTATGGTTATGTTTGAAAAAATATGTTTAACTTGATAATTTCTATGTTTATGTTTAGGTTTGAGAAAAAAAAATATTTAACTTGATAATTTGAATGTTTATGTGTAGGTTTGAAAAAAAAAGTTTAACTTTGATAAACACTTGTTGAAATATTTATCTGAATATGAGTTACACTTGTTGTACTTATCATTAATTTCTATTAGATACACATGCTGTAACATTTGCAACTTTTTAGGAATCATGATTTCGGTACTGTTGATATTTGCTTATTTGATGGCCGATCTGGCCCCATGGGGACATGGGGGAGACGGCGCCGGTGATCCACCGCCTCCAGATCATTTTTTAGAGGCACGCATGAGCTTGATGGTAAGCCTTTTAATTATTTTTTTAGTTGTTATGTTTCATATATTATAAATGTTGTTACTAATTATTTACGTTTTAATTGCAGCTGATCCCCCGAAGAGGGTTAGGGGGAAAGCCAAAAACCAAAAACTTCGTCGTATGGTTAAGGCGGGGGGGGGGGGGGGGGGCGTATCCCTAACATTTGAAAGGGATGTCACGTTTACCCCCGTTGGCGAAGGAAGAGATATGTTTTCAAGAGAGGCCGGTTCATTTATGTGGCGGTCCATCCCGTTCGATAAAGTTGGATGGGATAATGTGGCACAACCGTACAAGGAAGCGCTCATGAACCACTTGAGGGTAAATAAGTTATAAAATGATAAACGAAAGCGTGTTTCCTTGTTAAATATATGTTGGTAGCGTCCGCTAATATGCTAACATACGTTTTGATATTTATTATTGTCGGGATTTGTTGACAACTTGTTCCAAAGCCCGGCTTTCCTAAATCGACTTGACAACTACTTAA